>NC_061166.1:48544117-48704117 GCF_022113875.1 Hydra vulgaris | reverse complement strand
ATTTTTTTAATGAATAAACAAGTAGCTCGTGCAAAAACTAAAAGCTCTCGTAAGAAGCTGTTTAGAGGAGCAGCTCATTTTATTCGTTTTAAAGGAGCAGCCCATTTTATTCGTTTTAGAAGAGCTTTCTCCGCTCTCGCACCCATTTACTCCCACCGAGGCCTATATATACACACACATATATGTATATATATATATATATATCTGTGTGTATATGTGTATGTATATATGTATGTTTATATTTGTATTTATATATTTAGGAAAAACAGAAACAGAAAGAACTTGAAGAAATAAAAAAACTTAAAGAGAGGCAGCAAGCAGTGAGTAGATGATTTTTTTGTTATTTAGTTTAGGCTATTAATAAAATGGATAAATATTGCATGTTTTTTTTATTTAATAATAAGTATTTAGGGATAGGCACATTATATAAAAGTATTTATATAAAAAAATAATTTTTAAGCATAATATAAATATATAAAACATAAGTAAATATATTAAGCAATATGTAAATATATTAAACAATATGTAAATATATTAAATAGTTTAAATACAAGTCTTGGGTTTATTTAGTAATGCAGAGTAAAAATAATTTTTAGGACCCTAGACTTTTCCCAACTGTATGGTATTGTCACAGCTGTATAATATGGTTATATATATTTTGTCACACCTGTATGCTACGGCCATATAAAATTCATTTTTATACTAGTGATAATTTTTACTTAATTAGTATCGATTAATTCATGTTAAAAAAGCATTTAAAAAAATGTTATTTATTTGAAAATTTTATTTATTATTTTATTTTATTAATTTGATTGAAAATTTATATTTATTATATTTAAAAGAAAAAATAAATATTTAAAAGAAAAAATATCTTAATTTGAAAATTCAATTGATCAGAAAAATATTTCAAAAGAGTTGAATTATAATAAATTAATTTTTAATTTCTGGATTTTTTTTGTAAACAATAAGTTTCATAGTACTTTTTGAATAGGACATATTACTCTGATAGGTTTTACCAAGTCAAAAAAGATTTATTTTTAGAATTTTTTGTTGTGGTAATTGGGCTGTGGTAATCTTTTGTCTTTCTGTCAAACAGAGACAAAAATTTATTTAAATTAACACCTTAATAATTTCTTGGATTTAATCAAGCATGGATTTTTTTATTCATTTTTGTCAGTTAAGTCAAGGTGACCATGACCATGACCATGTTTTTTCTTGTGCAACTATTAATCTTTTTTTTTTTCCATCTTTTTTTAAAATAATAACTTTCTGGAGAACAAATGATATTTTATGATTGTCAGAAATTGATGCAAAAAGTTATTGTCACATGGTTCATTCTCAGATTACTAAATCTCTTAGAAATTAAGTTCTTGAGAATTTTAGAAAATTTTTAACAATAACATTTTATCTTTCATTCATGGGTCTTATCTTGGTATTAGAAATTAAGGCAAAATTGTTTACAAAAAATATTTCCTTTAATTCACCTATTGAGTCTAATGACAACATTGTTTCTATCATCCTCAGAAAAAGGGTTTAGTCAAGTTGTTTTATCATTTAGGCATTTATTTTTTTTATTTTTAAACATCTTTGCTTCCAACAAGGCTGCAAGCAAGAGTTAAAAAGAGTTGGAAGTTACTGGAAGAGAAAAGATGAAGCAAGATAACGATTGACAGACGACTTAAAAGATTGCAAATTATATGAATCAGGAAAGCAAGATGAAGGAAGCAAGTTCCAAAGAACTAATGTTCGAGGAAAAAAAACTAGAGGAATAAGAGTTTTTGGAGCGCTTAGGAACAGTTACAGAAAAAGGATGAGACTTAATTGTATGACAAGTAACACAAGAAATAATTTTAGTAGATGGCACAAGAGACACTAGCTCTTTAGAACAGTGCCCATTATAGTATTTGTAGAAAAGAGAAAGAGAAGCAACATTATGGCAATGTGATAATGGTTCATATCCACGCTAGATATGGCATCAGTATTCCATACAAAGCCGGATTTGAAATTTATAGAGATAGAGAATAGAATCCTGAGAAAGAAAGTGTCGAGTTCAATAAAGAGATGCAACTTTAACAGATTAATTTTGCAACAGATTTGATATATGGTAATTTTGCAACGGATTTGATATATGGTTTCCAAGAAAGATCGATAGTAAGAATTAATCCTAGAAGATGAAGGGTAGATGACTCATCAAGTACATTACCGTTCATAAATATAGAAAGGTCTAAATTATTACAAATACAATTGGCTGAAAAAAATTTAGTTTTATCTGAATTAAATTTCACCAGCCACTGTGAGCCCCATGCTGTAGCAGAAGTGAGATCCTTTTCAAGCTCAAATGCCCCCTCCAAGCAATCAGAGAGTGTTGGCTTTTTATCATCAAGAATAAATGGTAGTATCATCTGCAAACTTTATCAAAAGCTTTGGAAATGTCAAAAGTGATGGCCTTAACCTCTCCACCTTTATCTAATGCACAATAAAACCTATTGGTTATTACTGTTAGCAAATCAGCTGTAGAATGAGAAGAACGAAATCTATATTGATGATCAGAAAGTAAGTTATTAGATTCAAGATGAGAGATTAAGTGTTAGTTAATTAAAGATTCAAAAACCTTCCTTATGATAGGAAGAAGACTAATGGGACGGTAGTTAGACAAGTCAGAGTGCTCTCCAGAATTTTTGAAAATAGGAATAACAGATGCCGCTTTCCAGCAGGCTGGAAAACAAGACTCTGATAAGCACTTGTTAAATAATTTTGAAATTCTAGGCAACAGCTCCAGTCAACACATTTGCATGACTATAACAGGTATGTTGTCCAGGCCACAATTTGTAGAAGAGTCTAAGCAGGAAATTACTTTAGATACAGAAGCTGGAGTGATAAGAATGTCAACCAATGGATCAACCTGTTTGACGGCTATATTAGGTAGAACACAACTAGTGAAATCAAGAGATGATATTGATGAAAAATTCTTAGCAAACAATTCAGCTTTGTCTTTGGGTGAGGTGATAAAGTCTGAACCATACAAGAGAGGTGGAATTACAGATTTGCCCTTTTTGATACTGTTAAAGATTCTCCAGAAGTCAAGTGCCTAATTTTTGAGACGAAATACGAGATTTCATGACCTCAGGATAGCGGGCTTTGGCGTTAGACAATCTTTAATTTGGCGTAAGACAAATCTAATCACTCTTTCACTTCCGTTGCTAAAGTTCTCACTTAAACTCTTCTGCAGCTTGTGATCTTGACAATATTTTTATTCAAAAGTGTTCTCTAGAACTCTCTTTAACACTCTCTAAACTAAAGATTCTGTTGTCATAGAACCTTTTGGTAGAAGTGGGTTATTGTGATAAAACCTTTTGGTAGAAGCAAAGGCTAATGCGTTTGACATAACAAAGGCTTTCAATAAGGTTTGGCATGATGTTTCCTCTCCATAATCTTGCTTCATATTGAGTGTCTAAAAAAGTTTTTAAAATGTCTTTTTTTTATTTCTTATTGCAATATTAAAGTTGTCTTTGATAAACAATACTCTCGTTAATTTCCAGTAGTGGACAAACTTTCTTTTTAACAAAAGGTTCTTTACTGTGTTCTGCATCTATTAATCTTTCTTTTTTATATATATTAATCTTTCTGATATTCTTACCTTTAAAGTGGTTTTATTAGCTGATGACATTCTAGTCTTGATAATTTGATGTTACTTTTTGATTGCTTATGAAAATCACTTTATCGTATGTTATATTTTTTCTGTGACAGCTTAGAGCTTGCAGTGACATGAGAGATAAAATTCTTGAACTTCTTAACAGCTTAACAGCGGTTAAAGAATGCATCCAGTGGTGCAACCAGGCATTATCTTTTTCCAGATATTTCCGAAGTTCTGGATATTTCTTTAAGTTTTTATTTTTTAATTGTATTTATAAAATAAAAAGATATAAAAAATAATTATATATATAAAATAATAATAATAAATAATCAATTACTCTACGCTATATTTAGTTAAATTAGACATTACTTTTACGCGTGTACATCTAATTATTTTTTTTTTTTTGTACGCGTATATTTATTATAAATTATTATGACTATTTCATCTAAAAATCTTAAAGTTTTTTATCTAAAAAGTATAGTTTAGTAGTTTTTTATATAAATTAATATATAAACCCTATTTAAATATGTATTGAACTTTTATATTAAAAAAATGCCTGCCAAAACCCCAACTCTCAGTCAATGTATGTATACTTCACTATTTAAGTCAGATAGTGTATGTACACTCCGCTGTGACTACGACTATTACAGTCAATTTATGTACGCATTGGTTTCTATGAAATTTTGAAGAAAAAAAAGGTAAACAATAATAGTTAAAAATATAAAACTACTTCAAAGTAAAACTTTGAAAAAAAAATTTTTAAAAGCTCACTTAAAAGCTACGAACCCGCAACCTCAGCAGCGCCTCAAATGTTATGATTCTCACATCCGCGGCACTACGCTACTGGACTACTGCAACAAAAAGTTAAAATATTTAATCATTTTTTATTTTATGATTGTACGCACGTTTAAATAATGAATTTCTTTTCGAGCAAATGAGATATTATTAATTACGCAATATGTATTTTTCAAGATTTTTACAATATGACCTGGATAATCTCTGTGCATCTCATATTTCTATGTAGAATAAATTGTTTGTTGTCAAATATTATTAAATCATTTTTTTTTGGTTATTGATTATTTTTTTGATATAAAACCAATTTATTTCAATAGTTGCAATCAACTTTAGGTTATTAAATTTAAAGATATTTCTTTTGATTTTAAAGAAGATTTTTTACATTTTAAAAACAATTGTCTTCGAGAAAATAAGAATACGAATCACAAAGGATCTTCTTCACCAATTTACCAAGCCTGGGATTGAGTTCAAATATATATTTATTAAAAATTTTAGTAAATATTCGCAGCAGCTTCAGCGTAAGAACAAAAACTTTCAGTAATCATTTTGTTAAGCGAAATTTTTTGATAAAAAAGGTTTATTTATCTTCAGTTAGGATCTATTTTATTGTTATATTTGAAATACCATCAAAATATATTTTTACCGAGAATGCGGAGTACCAAACAGGACTTCGGATATAAAAGTTATAAAATGATTATTTCTTCCTGATATTCGGTATTCTTGAGTTTCAAAAATGTAATGAGGCTTATGGACTACTTTTAGGGGAAAAAATTAAATCGTTAAGGTCAGAAGAACAATCAAATTTTGAACCAGGAGTCATTGTGTATAATGGCGGCAAGGACTCCATGACTCCGTGCTAAAAAAACAATAGGTATCAAGTCATAAAATTTTTTCCATGCTGCAGATTATAAGACTCTAGACAACTTTGAAGAGTCTGGACACCAGAGATTAAGAAAATATAGAGATAGATCGGGAGTACCAAAAGGGCTGGAGCCCTTTTGGTACTCCCGATCCTTAATTTTTGCATTTAATAAGTATTAGATATTTAATAAGATATTACCTATATAATGTTTATGACCCCTTCATTTTAATTCATTTACGATTATAAATAGATAATCCTCATCGTTCGCTTTTTTAATTTTAGCAAAATTCTGAATTGATTGCATTTATATGTTTTTAAAACTTCTTTGTTAATTGTTTGGTAAATATGTTTTATAAATTTAATCAATGCTTAGAATTATTTTACACCTTTGTAACTTATTTTGTTACCTTTTTTAGCTTCGTGATGCTGATAGTTCTGATAATGATGAGAAAGCGGAAGAACCTAAGGAACAAGAAATAGAGAAAGAAAAGTTAAAGTTGCAAAAAGTATTAGAGAAAAAGTCCCCAGAGCCTCCAAAGCCTCCAGCAGAACGTAAATTACCGCCGCGAATTTTAAATCGGAAAGATAGCAGCGATGAAAGCATTTCTCCTAAAAGAGTACCTCATAGGCGTTCAGCTTCCCTTCGTAAAAGATCTCCATCGCCACGCAAACGTATGAGTCCTAGAAGGCGATCCCCAAGTCCAGCTCGTCGTAGATCTCCTAGTCCTGCACGTCGTCGGTCACCGAGTCCTGTCCGTCGTAGGTCACCAAGTCCCGTTCGGCGAAGGTCGCCTAGTCCTGTTCGACGAAGGTCACCCATACGTAAAAGAAATGCATCAGTTGTAAGTGTAGGATCTCGTTCTCCCTCACCAAGGAGACGAAAGCGAACGCCTACTCCGCCCAAGCCAGTAAAATTATGCGTCAGTAATTTGACGCGAAACGTTAACAAAGATCACATTTTAGAAATTTTTAGTGTGTATGGACGTGTGAGATCGATAGATCTACCTTTAGATACAAAGAATTATTTGCCACGTGGCCATGCATATGTAGAATTTGATAAAACTGATGACGCTAAAGATGCAATCAAACACATGGACGGTGGTTGGATTGATGGACAAGAAGTCACTGCTAAAGAAGTATTAGCAATGCCCGAAACATCACTTAGTGGGAACCGTAATCGTACTGATATGGATAGGCAAAGGAACATTCGCAGGCGTTCGCCGCCCCGGTTTAATCGTCGTCCACCTCCCCGAAGGTCGAGAAGTCCCAGAAGAACAGTCCGTTCTCCGGCTGGACCCGTGGGTAGAAGACGCAGGGGATCATTAACAAGTGGCTCTAGTTCTAGATCACCACCACCAAGGAAAAGGTCTCCGCCATCGGTTTCAAAACGTCGAAGATATAGTAGGTCTACATCTGATTCTGAATAAATGCATTCGTTTTGTCAGTTTTTTATTTGCAAAACTTAGGCGACATTCATTTAAAAGTTACTTCGTATCGAAACAATGAGATCCAGTTTGAAATATAAAATGGATTTCTTACGAGTGAACATTACGATAAAATAATTTTTATATTAAGGATATCATCAGATCTTTTGTCCAAAATATAGATATTTTATTCTGAAGTTTTTAGATTGTTCTTAATAATATTTGGATCAATAATAACAATTAAAAATTAGCAATTTTTAGCTTGTACACTTATTACTAAATTTTTAATTTAAATAAATTTTAGTAGTCAGGTATAAAAAAAAAAAAAAATTTATTTGAATTTCACATCTTACATTTGCCGCATTAAGTTTTTTTCGCTCAATTGTTTACACGATCAGATTGACTTGTAGTTTTGGTTTCATACAGTTAAATACCAGAAACTGCAACTTCCAAACGAATAATCAACTTAAGCAAATTGTTTCTTAATTTGAAAGATCTAAGATATTAGTCAGTAAATAGAAATAATACTTTACTTGATAAATAAAGTTATTAAATAGTAATAATTCAAATAGGTATATAACCTTCATAGGTTGACACTACTAGATAGGATTCTTGTTGATTGAGTTCTTGAATCAAAAATGTACATTGATTTATTGTTAATGGTTGTTTGTTTTTTTGCACACAAAAAAAAAACACCTAAAAAGTGCAAAGAAAACACAGACAAATAGGTTGAAATAAATATTGCTTATAATTGGTTGAAAATTAAAATCTTAAATCAGTTGAGTATAAAAAAACTCCAAAATCAATGGAAAGAAAACGACATTGATTGGTCGAAAATTAAAAAAACAATCGGTTGAAAACAGTTTCGGCCTCAGTACTCGGTGTAGTTAAGGCGATTTACAAATAGTTTCAGTTCTTTTATTTAGAGTTAGCATGATTCTATCAGCGTACTCTGTCTAAACAAGATATTATAATTTTTTTTTGCTTCAGATTTTTTTAATATTTAAAGAAACTTTTTTTTATATATAACTTTCAAAACTTTTTTATTACCCCTAATAGTAAATCTACAGAACGCTATTTTGGGGTCTTTAGATCATTTTTGCTCATCGGCGTTAATATGAACTTAGTTGAATTGTTTTGAAAAAGTGCCTTAACCCACTATAGATCCTAATTCTAATCGGTTCTGACGTATATTAACTAAATATATAGTTGTCAAAATATAACATTTCTATAGATTTTCACAAAAAATACAAGAATTCTGACCACGAAAGAGTTTATATTTAAGAAAAATTGCTAATAAACGATCAAAACAGATCATATAAACTATAATGAAACATATTAAAAACATATAAACATTAAACTATAATGTTCATTTCACCTAAAAAATGTATTTATTTATAACCTTTTTTAAATTTGGAAAAGCGATTGTGATTTTAAGAAGATTTTTTTTAAAAAAATTTTTGGTCTGGCTTTTTTCGCTACAAGCATTTATATTTTATGATACCGCAAAATTTATCATTTCAATTTTTTTCAACAAACATGATCATTTGACGGAAATATGTTGTACTCAACAAAATAGCATACAGACGCTATAATATTTTAAAATTGCCTCAACTACACCGAGTAAGACATCTGAAAATTATTTCCACATTTTAGTAAATGTTTTTATTTATTATTGATTTTTTTTTTTTTTTTTTTTTTTTTTGTAAATTAATTTAATAGGGTAAATGGCGATCTATGGTTAGAAGTGAAAATTAAATTTTTTGCGTAAAAGTTTCTATGAATAATTTTATTGTAAACACGATGTTTATAATTATTCTTATTAAAAGCTATAAAGTATAAACATCTCTTTGCAAGAAATTAAGATAAAAGTAAAAAAAAAATCCATACTTGATTTATATACGATGAAAGAAAATAGTGGACAAAATATTATATACAAACATCGTTACTTTTTAAAAATACCTGGAGTGTATTATTTCATAATGCACTCCACGTATCTTTAAAAAATCAATTTTGTCAAACATTACGTCATGTTTTGAAAGATCGAACTATGCGACGCGAATCAATGAACCAAATTTCAGGTGCAATAATTTGAAAAAAGTTATTGTACCTTTTGAAAAACGATATTTTGAGAAAAAAGTTTATTGTGTGACTCGGATGACATTCAAAAACTCCAACAGCCTCCATTACGTCTGATGAGCTATTACGGTTAATGTGCACTACGAAACTCACTGTATTAGTGCTTTTTTTTGTTTTGTTTTGCAAGATCACATTAGTGGCATACTTTAGATTTGATTCGGAAGTCAATAATTATTCCATTATCACTAGAATTTACAGTTTTAAGATCATTTAGAAAAGAGAGCCCTTACTTATGCCAGTTATTATCATAAGAAACTGTAATATCTAACTTGCAATCACCAACGTCTTGTTTAATCTCAGTAGCTGCTTTATTTAAAAAACTTAGAGCAACTTCTTTGTAAACAACTGATATGTTTGTTTGAATGTCATGAAATAACTTATTTATATTTAAAAAAATTAAGTAAATAAATAAATTTATTTAGTTAAATTCATAAATCTACAAATGTTGATAAAGCAAAATGCCGCTTTTATCAATTTCTTTACTATAGTAAACCTCTATGAGCAGGCAAAGTTGTACACAGAAAATAAAAAATATATAGATTTCTATTTATTGCATTTCTTAAATTTTATTTTTTTCCAAATTAATATGTGTTGCAAAATCCTAAAAAAGCTTTTTTATCGTATGGAATGGCTGCATTACCAATTCTATTTGTATTTAACATTACATTTGAATAAAAAATCCACTAAATATTAATAAGCTTTAAAAATCCAGCAGCAGAAGGTTCGTTCGGAGAATAGTCGATGATTCTAGCATTGGTGGTTTCATGGAAAATATTCAAAGCAAAAAGAAACACTTTTTTTGTTGCTTCTTGGATCTATTGTCTGGACACATAATTTTATAGCTTTTTTTAAGTTAGCAGGTAACTCGTTGTTCTCGTAAACCTGCAATAAACTCAAAGATATTTCACCAGCATCAACATGAATATCATCTTCAAACTCTATGAAATTGAAAGGTGGAAATTTTTTTTTTTCATTTATTTGTTATTTTAATGCCTCAAGAAGTCCTAACGGTTTTGTCCCAGAGTACCACAGAAGTGCATTTAACCAGAAAGTTCACGCCTCCTTCCTTACCGTGACACGAAATATGTTTAAAGCTCGTTTCGAACCTGGATCTCCTGCTTATAACCAAGCGCTCTAACCACTGCGCCACGGCCGCACTACAAATACAAACTGCTTTGAATTTAATAAATTGTTCCTAAAAAATTTTTAAAAATTAACACTTTCATATAAACTAAAAATGCAATGTTTTATAAATGTGAAAAATATGTCATTATCTTTTTACTAAATTTCCCACCAAAAGTTTGGAATGCTGAAACATTTGTTGTATGATCAGTTATTACAGTATTGTGCAAATTAGTTCGGACAGTGGTTGAAATAACACAATTATTTGCCACATTGAAGTTTTATTCAAAAAAAACATGCCAATGGTAGAAAATATGATATAATTAATAGGAGATATGACCTCCTTTTGCTTTTACAAGCATTTGAACACGATTTGGCATGGATTCGACCAAAGTTGATCACATTTTAGTTACTTGCTCATCATGATACCAGGTCCTAATTACAGCGCTAATTAGCTTTGCCATTGTCGAACAGTCTTCTTTCAGGAGTCTTTGTTTGATTATAGCCCATAAGTTTTCAATGGGGTTGATGTCTGGAGGTTGATGTCTGGAGCCTTCGTCGGACAGTTGAAGAAGAAATATTTACGCCTGATGAGGAAAAATCTCTCTGAAGGTCTGCACTTGTTTTCTTAGGATCCTTTATACTTTCTCTGATGATAACTGTATCATCGCGAGGTGTTGTCTTGCGTTTTCTTCCATATCTTCCTTGTCGCAGTGTTGAAGATTCGCCAGTGTCTTTTTTTCTTTTCAAGATGTCACCATCAGTTAACTTAGCCACCTTTATTTTCTTAGAAATCTGTCTAATGCTCAAACCAGCACGTTCTTTAAGAGCTATAATGCTTGCACGTTTCTTGGGAGTGATATCCATTGTAAATACGAGGTGAATAATCCGACACAACCTCCGTCACAACCTTTCTGCACAAAGCCTGGAGTAGCACTGAAGCCACTGATGCGTTTGCTAGAATGTCTTCCCGGCAGCAAAGAGTTGCCAGACACCACTAGACTACAGTAAAACACTTATTTATCTGAAAAAACAAGAGAATCTTTAGTATAATAGCTAAAAGTTGGGCATGTTGTGAAAATTATTCCAATTTTGCCACTGTTCGAACTAATTTGCACAATACTGTATAGCTTACAAGTTAAAAGATGTTTTACGTAATGTTTCTAACGGTTTTTTTATATGTGAACTAATAAAAAAACCAAAAATTCGGAACTCTGGACAGGTCTAAAAAACAAAAGAGATTGATTCTTTCAAGCTAACCAGCATAAACACAACAATACCAGAATATAAACTACCATCATCATCAGTACCAATCAAACTTCCTCTATGATATTGAACATACTTTTGTAAATGTTAATTAAAACAATACAGTCAGCACTAATTCATTTTTTTTTTATTAGACCTTTTTGTTTACAAAGAGACAGTTATATAATTCTGTTAATAAATTTTTTTTATGCCTTCTCTGCAACTTCTTGTATATAAGCTATTTTAGTAATGAAACTTGGTTTCCTTTCAAATCTAAAACTACATGTACGTGACTTTTAAATGTTATACAATGTTTAGAATATGATACAACGCGCTGTTGTCAATTCTTTTAAATAAAAACCCTGCTGGATAAAAAGAATAACTAAGATCAGTAATGCTTTTAATTGTATCATGTTTTTTGAAATCATCTGTTTTATAAACAAATTATTGGTTATGTTAACGAACTGCTGGGACTTGTGTAAACTAAGCTCAATTTAATTAGAGATTGCTTTAAGAAAATGTTTTGGTTGGTAGAAGATTTTTGAAATAATTTAATGTTTTACGTTTACCTCTTTTTAAATATTTATTTTTAAAATGGTCAATACATATCGCTGAGTTTTCTGTGAAGATCCAATTTGCTCGATTGGCAAACCTAACCCAACAATTAAGATAATCTAGTTTATTGCTATCAAGAAAACTAAAGACAGTTTTGTATTGTACGTGATTGCTGTTACTGGAACATTCTTTAACCTTTCGCTTTTAAATACTTCTACAACCTATAACATAGCACTTTTTTGACATTGACAAGTAAAGCATATCTTATATTTGTAATTTTAGTTATATAAATATTGTTAAATCTGTTAATTTGTAAATTTAAAAATCTTTTTATTTTCCGTCTATAGGAGGAAAATAAAAATAATAGACATATAAAAGACTTATAAAAAACAAGAATTAGTATACTAGTTCTTGTCTTTTAAGACAACAAATATCAGCCGTGTTATTTAATAGGCCATAATCAGAATGCCACTTTATCAATTAAGATAACGAAAATATATATTTATTTGTATGTATGAAAATATATATTTATTTTGCTTGTGTAGATATATATTTTGTATGTATGAAAATAAATTTTTATTTTGTATGTGCTTTTCCAATAATCATTATGATTAATGGAAAATTTTAAAAACTCAAACAATACTTTTAAATGTAGTGTTTGATTGGGAGCATTGAAATCAAAAATAGGCATCTCACGCGATGGCCAAGTTCAAACTGCTGTCTTAACTGGAACCGGCGTACGGCAACACTAAAACTGTTGTTTAGTGATGTAACTAAAACTTTCATGATATATAGTTAATAGTATACTTGTACAAAAATTTTCCTTGAAATTTTATACTATTAACTATAATTTTTTACAACATTTTATTTAATTTGCTTTCTTCCCAGTTAACCATTCCAACTGGGTCCCAGCTGGAACCCAACTGGGAAAAATGCTAGACCCATCTGGATCCCATTGCGATTCTGTCAGTGGTATCCAACTGGGTCCCATCTGGGATTAGTCTGGGTTTTTGATGGAAAATTTCATATTTATATTATCTATATTAAATTCGCTGTCAGGACAATAAAATGTAATAAGCAAATAAATATTTGGTCTGACAAAAAACAGATTTAAATTTCATAATATTTTTAAGCAATTAAAAACTAATATTATACAATGATTTGATGCAAAACTTTTCTACGATAGTAATATTCTGCCACAGTAGTTCTCTCATACCATCTCATACATAGTTCTCTCATACAATCGCATAACAAAATTCTATTTTAAAGTTTATTGTTTCGTTTCTTTAGTGCTTTCATCCACTTTTATACTAATTTTATAAATTAAAAGTAAACATTTGAAAAATATAATAATTTATAGCATATATATTTACAAAGTATAGATAAAAATATTTATTGATAATGTTATTTAGGGCATACCATGCAGTGCCATACCATGCCATACCTTGCATATAAATAACAAATACGAAGCAAACAAAAACACATGTTCAAATCACAAGCTTACTCAATACAGTATATAAATCGATATACGTGTTATAACTAAGATAACCATAGCCAGATTGAAGTAGAGGCCCAGTGCAGGACAATTAATTATTCTCATAGTTTGTAGTTACATAAATAACAAAAATAAAAAATAAAATAAGCATAACATAAATAATAACATTACAAAATAAATACTGAAGAACTGAAGCCTCGATATGACACCATGAATAACGGTGTTTCAACTTCTTTAGTTGTCATCATCTAGTTTTAAAGTTTTTTCTTTTTAACAGGCATTCTGCAGGGAATCTAAAATAATTTTGTTTTACGGTAAACGTTTGATGTTATTAATTAGGCATGACATAAATAGACTTGTAAACAACAATAATATAACATGACTACTGTTACTATTTAAGATTTAAAGTCTTGCCACAAGTTAAAATGACATCAAACCAATAAATCATTTGGTGAGGGTTTAATATCTTTTAAATAATTTAATAAATGCGAAAGTAATCAATATCACTAACATTTTCCTTATATCTAATTAAACAATAATCATTTTAGGTTTCATTATTACTTGAAAATAATTACATGTTACAATTTAAACATATTGAAAAAAACTAAAAACAATTGTAGTTTTGACCACAATAAATTGTGTATTAAAATTATTTTTACGATGAAAATTTACAATTATAAACAAGTGTAGAGTACTTATATCATTCATAAATAAATAATCTTCATCTTGATCTACTTCATTTAAATTTATCATATTAAAATTAATTTTTTCTTATGTTTTCACTAGTGTTTTATCAAGTAAGTCATTGGAATCTAATTTTTTTCTTTTTTTCCTAACTTTGTCACTTGAATCTACTCGCACACAAGAATTTCTACAATCTTTTTATTCAGTCACATCTTCAGGTAAATTAGTATTTAATTCATTTAATGGGCAATGTATAATTTTAACTTGCTCACATTCTATGTCAACATTTTTCTCCAAATTTATTGCTTCTAATTTGGAATCAGAAGGTAAACAAATATTGGAGGTTGTTTCACAATGCTCAATAAAGATATTTAGCCAATCGAGATGGAAAAACTGATATCATATAATAACACAATGAAAATTGACTATATCAAGTGAAAAATAAAAAAAATAAAAAAATATTCAAACATTTAGTTTTTGCAATATTTAGTATCAAAACTACATTTTCTACTTTATACTACACTTGAGTAGAATTTTATGATTGTATATTTAATTTATTTCACAACATATTCTAAAAAATATATATAACACCCTGTGATAATTAATTAAAAAACATCTTAAAACCTTAAAGCTCAACATTTCCCTCTTTTAGATTAACCAAAATGTTTCTTAAACAAATGTCTGAATATTGCTATCAAAATATATGCACTTTTATATTTTAAAGAATTTAGAAAATCTATTTAATAGATAAATATATTCAAACAAATTGTGATTGCTATTAAAATATTTATGCTTTTATTATAGAATTAAAACTGATATGTATATAATTATTTTTTACAAAAATACTAAAAATGAACCAAATTAAGTTTCTGTTGACTACAAATGCAAATATACATTCAATCCAAATCAAGCTGTGTTAATGTATATGTCATTTTAAAAGATTTTATCATATTTTTAAGCATAATTTTTGCCGCAATCATTCCACCATATGGGACCCATCTTTTATCCAGTTCAAATCCCAGCCTTAACTCAGTTCCAGTTTTTTAGACTTGTAAAGTTTTTTATCAAGCTGAAGGCATATTCTGTAATTCTGCAATAGAAAAAATGTTGAAAATTTTTTAAAATAGTTTATATGGTTTAGCGTGCTTACAGTAATGGCTCAGTGTGTTTAATTTTAATTTTTTTTCAAACAAATGTCAAAGACTTTTTGAAAATCCTTTTAATTTGCTATGTTTTGTAAAGACTTTGACAATTTTTTTTTTTTTCAAAATCAATCAATCAATCAATTATATTTTCTGGATAAAATATCTAACTTCCACGGTCGTTTACAAATAGTTATAAAAACTAATATAAAGTAAAAACCTCTTTGATGATATAAAACGTATTATAGACACATATAATTATAATAAAAATAAAAATAGCAATAAATTAATAATAACAACAATAATAAAAATAATTAATTGTATAATAATAAGAATAACAATAATAATATTACCAGTAAGTATAATTAACACCCAATAATAATGATTAAAATAAAAACATGATAATAATAAATACAATACATATACAACGGAATTATTAAATAAATATTTAATAGAAGGCTGTCCATTAATTACGTCAAAAAAATTATAAAAACCAGTAACTAAAAGAATTAAAATAAATCAATACAATCTTCCATTCAACAATCAATTATATATACACAGTTACAGTTACAAACAGTAATAAACTGACAAAACGTAACAAATAACGATGGCATAAAAACAATTATCGATAAAAGACTGCAAAGATTCAATAAATATCAAATTTTAGTTTGTATAATATAATAACAAAAATATATTGTAAGTATAATAAACAAATAAAGAAAATATAAACAGAAAAACACTTATTATACATAAAATTAAGGCTAATAAAAGTAAAAAATACATTAAATGCATACAAAAAATACACGACATATAAAAATAAAAATAAAAATGCACATCAATATAAACAATGTATTCGCAAAAACCAAAATTAAAAGTTTTTTCTTGTTCTTTTCTTTTAATGACATTATTGTTTCTGGTAGACTAACGTTTCAAGGAGACTAACGTTTAATTCATTTCGTATTTCTTTTTTTTTTATTTTACATTTTCGAACTATTTTTTCTTTCAACGAATCTTTTTTTTTTTTGGTAAGTTATTTTGACTTGCTTTTTATCTTTATTTGTTTATATCTTTATTAAAATCTTAGGCTTATAATAGATTATTATTATTACTATTGTTATTAGTATTATTATTATATGTGATGTTAATATTGCTTAGATTTTATTTGCATTTTTATTACCGTCATTATTACTTATTAAAATTGTTTAATATATAAATGTGATATTTGTTAATATTATTATTATTATTGTTAATTTTATTGTTATTATTGCTGTTATTATTATCGTTATTATTATTATTGTTGTTATTTTATTGTTATTATTAATATTATTATTGTTGTTATTATTACTTTTGTTATTATTGTTGTTGTTGTTATTATGATAAATATGATTGTCATAATAACCTTTTTTATCATCATTATGATAATAATGATGTTATTATCATAATGATGATAAAAAAGGTCATTTTTGAAAAGATAAACTAGCCATACTGGCTTTTTTCCTTAATTTGTTCAAAATAAAGCTCTTATTAAAAGGAAGATATGGCAAAACTTATATACAAAAAGCTCAAGTGGTTCTTTAGTAATTGCGGCCTGCAGATTGAAAAACCTTAAACTGTAAAAAATAATACAAAAAGTAAAAAAATAAAGTTACAAAATCTACAAAAATACCAAATATTACATATAAAAATCTAGTTGAAATTAGAAACCTCCTTTTTCGTATATTTTGTCTTCTTTTTCTAAAGTTTTATCAATTTTCTTTATTTTTTTTGCTCTTAATTTTTGACGACGCAATTTGTTATGCAGTTTTCATCGATAAATCGACCATTTAATGCGGATTTTGTTAATGTCGTTTATTGTTCAAAAACCTGAAATTATGTTTTTCATATATTAGGATTGATGATTTCGTTCAAATGTTAAAATTAGCCACTGCATCATACACACCAAACTTTAGCATTATCAAGGCGACAAATTTTGTTTTTGATATGCGATTCCAAATTTTTCCATTAAATGACTCATTTGCATTTTGAGTCTTGCCATAACGATATTTTTAAACCTCATCTTCTTTAGTGAGATCATCAAACACAGGTCTGATCTTGTATACAACCTCTAATGAAAAGTCAGGATCTGGTTTTTAGGTTTTTGTCCCATTTACTTGTCGCTATTACATTTACACTAACTCCTTGCACCTGTTGGAAAATGTGGGTAGTGCCAGTTGTTAATTTTTGATGATGCAACATAAAAAATAGTAGCAAGTCCTGCTGATTTCATGGTAACTAAATCACCAGTATTTTGTCTGATTTCTACGCCAAAGAAATTTTGAAGTCGATCAAAATTTCTTTTGAAAAGACACCATTTAATGAGGAAAATCTCCCAATCTGCCATGTGTCATCGCATAATGCACCAATATCCAAAATCTCATCATTTTGACACTGTTGTCTTTTAGATACTTACATTTTGAACAAACAATTGAAAGTTAACAAGCAAGTCACGTGCTTTTTGCTTTTGTTTTTTATTTATTAAGTCATATGTAAACAAGTTGGACAGTACAAACACTTCCAGCATCAGACAAAAGAGAAAACTAAATTATTCTGTAACCATTCTTGTCGTTATTTTTGAAATGAGAATTCTTTTCTGGTGGTGAGTGGAAAAGAACTTCAACTTTGTAAGTATTTGTTTGTACGTATAGCAGATGTTGGTTTAATTATAAACAAAAGATACATTATTAACACTTAAAGAGAGAGGATTTACAACATTTACAACTTTACTGCCACGAGGCACCTTTACCTTAAAAATTTTTTTTCTTCTTACGGCTTGTTTTGTACTGACTTTAACTCTTTCTACTTTTACCATGATTAAAAAATAAAAAAATAACAACTTCTGGCAAAGAATTTTGAACTAAAACTGAATTAAAAGTGGTCATGATATAGTATTTCATGATATAGTATTTAAATCTAACAAGAATCAACCAAAAAAGCTCTTTATTTTTATTAGAACTTTATTAGAATTTTTTTGAAACGGTAATCATTTATCAATGTAGGTTACTAATAAGGAGCAAATTAACTATTTAAAACCAATATTTTTGCTACTTTTTAAAATTTTTAGATATAGTCACTATGATTTTTGAAAACCATATTTTAAAATATATAAAACAGGTAAAAAATATTTTTTGATTTTTTGAGAATTTTTTGAGGGTTTATTTCACTTAATATTTTGGTGTCCGCGCAAAACAAACATGAGGTCAGCGGTAATAATAAAAGAAATCGTTAAACAAAGTAATCAAAACAAATAAATAGCGTTTTAGTTTAGCTTTATTTTTTATATATAATCTTTTTTTAATTATAGTTAATATATAAGAGAGGATGGGTAGGAGTGAGCCACTTTTTTTTAAAATCACTTATATCACTTATACCAAAAGTGGAAAAAGTATAGGATATGGAGTTTCTAATAGTAATATATGAAATATTCAAATATCTTTAGATTTTTGATAACTTGAACAATAACGCAGGTCTTGCTACTGGTTCACTCTAACCCATAAATGGTAGGAGTGATCCATTATCTTTGATTACCAGAAAATTAAAATAAGACATTTTCTTTTACTAATTTATTAAAAATTAACTAAGTAACAAAAACTTTATAATTAAGCATAACATAATTAAATAATAATGTAACACAAATAACAATAAATTTAACAATTTTAAACTCATTTAATGAAAGAAACAAAATGTATAAACTACCAAAAAAATAATTTGCTTTCAGTAACAACTGATTTTGACAACAAAACAAAAAACTGTCATGACAAATGATAATTTCCAAATATCAAAATATAATAAAAGTATATATATGTAATGAAAGTAGTACATTAACATATAGTATATTGGCAATAAAAATAATATTTAGTAAATACTGATATAGGGGAGACCGGGGCTAGTTGGCAGCAGGGGTAAGTTGACGAATTGCGTTTATCTGCAAAGTCTTTCATCAAAAAGTGCCAATAATTTCAGGAAACCTTCTTAGTTGACCATTTCATCTTTCACTGTAGTATTGTGGGGATTTGCGCATGCGCATAAAAGATATTGTGATTTATGTGTTTTTTCCACATTTTTGTAACTTTTACAACTTCTTTATTTTTTCGATTTTTAAAAGCAATTTCATCAAGTACAAGTAAACTTGATTGGAGTTATATCTTGCATGGTTCAGTAAAATCTGTCCAACCATTATTTTTTATTTATATACGTTTTTCAGGGATCGGTAGGGGAGTTTGTGACCAAATAGCTGTCGGGGTTAGTTGGCAAAATTTTGGCGGGGCAAGTTGGCCGTATATATCAACTAAACCCGGTTGCGATTGGACATAAATTTTAACTTTTTCTATAAATTTTGATTTATTTTTTTAAAAATCGATTAGATAGATCACATATATTACATGCGAAACTATAAAAGAAAAACAAAGAGGGCTATAACTCCTCAAAATGTTATAAAAAATGCTGTTGATGCTGTTTTATTAGAAGGAAAATCTATACGAAAAACAGCCAAAGACTTTAATATCCCTGAAAAAAGTTTGTCCCGATACTGCAAAAAGCAACAACGTCATAGTCAGCAAATATCAGGTTACATAAAATCTAGACAGGTCAGTATATATATATATATATATATATATTATATATATATATATATATATATATATATATATATATATATATATATATATATATGTATATATATATATATATATATATATATATATACATATATATATATAAACTTAATATGTTTTGTATAGTAATTATTATCTCATATATAAGATTATATATATATATATATATATATATATATATATATATATATATATATATATATATATATATATATATATATATATATATATATATATATATATATATATATGTATATATATATATATATATATTTATATATATATATATATATATATTTATATATATATATTTATATATATATATATTTATATATTTATATATATATATATATATATATTTATATATATATATATATTTATATATTTATATATTTATATATATATATATATATATATATATATATATATATATATATATATATATATATATATATATATATATATATATATATATATTTACAAATAGAGTTCTCAATGATCTTAAAAAACATATAAGTTATATTTTATAACTGTGTATTAGTATGTGTTATAACACATACTAATACAATGTGTGTGTGTGTATAACACATACTAATATATATTAGTATGTGTTATGCACACACACACACATATATATATGTGTGTTATATAACACACACACACACACACACACACACACACACACACACACACACACACACACACATATATATATATAGTGTTATTTGTTTTAATATTGATATTGTTCATTTAGGTCTTTACTGATTTACAAGAAGGTCTGTTGGAACAATATGTGACTAAAGCTTCTGATATTTATTATGGACTTTCTCCTAAGGAAGTGAGGAAACTAGCTTATCAGTATGGAAAAGCGAATAGCATAAAAATGCCTCATAATTGGAGTGCAAATGAAGCAGCTGGAGAAGACTGGTTCAGTGCTTACCTCAAAAGGCACAAAAAACTGTCAATAAGAAAACCTGAGGCAACAAGTCAAGCACGTGTTTCCAGTTTTAATCCAACAAATGTTCAAAAGTTTTACAACAATTTACAAACTATTCTTAATCCTTTAAAGTTGGAAAATGGAGATATTTGGAATATGGATGAAACTGGTATTACCACAGTTCAAACTCCAGATCATATTGTAGCAAGAAAGGGTTTTAAACAAATTGGGCGTGTTACTTCAGCTGAGAGAGGCAATTTAGTAACTGTGGCAGTTGCTGTTTCTGCCAGTGGAAATTCAATTCCTCCATTTTTCATATTTCCTCGTGTGAAATTTAAAAGCTATTTTTTAAATGGTGCTCCTGATGGAAGTGCAGGCGCTGCAAACCCATCTGGTTGGATGACTGAAGTTCAATTTTTGCAGTTTTCCCATCATTTTGTCAAATATGCCAGAAGTACAAAAGAACGACCTGTTTTGTTGCTATTAGACAATCATGACTCTCATCTTTCAGTAGAGGCTTTAGATTACTTTAAAGAAAATGGGGTATCGGTTTGTTCATTTCCTCCTCATTGCAGCCATAAACTTCAACCTCTAGATCGAAGTGTATTTGGACCTTTTAAAAAATACACAAACACAGCTTGCGATGCGTGGATGACAATGCACCCTGGTTCCACAATGTCTATTTACAGTTTACCAGGTATTGTGGGTAACTCATTTCCATTAGCATGTACCCCTAATAATATCAAGGCTGGTTTTGCAAAAACAGGAATTTACCCACTAAATGTTAACATTTTTGGTGAACACGATTTTATGCCAGCCTATACCACAGATAGACCACCTCCGAAACAAGACTGTGCTGTGGAAAGTACAGTGCTAAATATAAGTAATGTAATGGATGTTGACTTTACAATATCTGAGAATGACATGTTAAATGCTGGTTGCTCAAAAGATATAGAACCACGTCAAGATATTTCATATTCAAGCAGTAATGATGAACACAGTCCATCTACAGAGTCAACTGTAGTTCTATCGCCTGAAGATTTAAGACCATTCAAAAAAGCTGAACCAAGAAAAAGAGTTAGGGCTAATAAAAGAAGTAGAACCACGTCAATTTTAACAGATTCACCAAATATGAATGTTTTAAAAATAGAGAAAGAATCAGCTAAAAAGAAAAAGTTAGCAATTGAAGAGAGAAAACAAGCAAAAAAGTTAAACGAAGATAATATTAAGATGAGTAAAAGATCAAATAGTAAAGGAAGTTTACACTTAATGGAGAAAAGTTTGAATTGTCCAAATAGCTCTGTTGTAGAGGAGTGTTTTTGTTTGGTTTGTGTTGGAATGTTTTCTAAAAGTAAAGCAGGGGAAGTTTGGGTTGAATGCACCCAATGTCACCTTTGGGCTCACGAGTCATGTATAATCGGAAAATCTTTGTTTTTCATTTGCAATAATTGCTGCTAGCCGATTTGAAACTCCATTAGTTAAAAATATTCATGTAATAAAACAATATAAGTTTTAATTCTTATTGTATAACCATAAATTGGGAACACTGTTTTGTTTTGTCACTGTATTTTTTAATTATATTTACTTTCTATTGCTTAAAATGTTACAATGACTTGATCCAAAAGTTTGATGATATTGATAAAAGTATATTTCTGCTATGATTCCTTTAAAAAAAAGGGGCTCGGGGTAAAAATATTATTGAAATACACTTAAATAGGACCTTTAACTTTAGCTTTTATTATTGCGAGTCAACTTACCCCTTGAGTATAAGCAACTTACCCCATGGTGGGGTAAGTTGGCGCAATTTTTTTTTTTTTTTGAGGGCCCAGAAAGGCCCCACAATATTTTTTTTGTAAATGAATACAACTTTTATAAGTTACCCAAATTCATACTCTTTGAAACTACACTTTTACGTTTTCAAAAAAATGTTTCGTTAGGACTACAGAACTCATAGAGTAAAAACCGAGTCAACTAGCCCCGGTCTCCCCTAATCAAATACAACCTCAAATAATGGCAATGCTGCCTTTTACTTTTTAAAAAAAAGTAAAAGGCAGCATTGCCATTACAAGAAAAGTTGGCCGAGGAAGCATTATTTTGTATGTTATCGCAGTTTCTCTAATACTTTTTCTTATTTGGATTAAATGTAATACATCTTTCATATCTTTACTGGTAGTTTTTGCTTTTGAAGTTGTTCTTTTATAGACTCGAGCAGAGCCGGCCGGTGGTTTTCACGGGGCCCCGGTGCAAAGTTCGTATGAGGGGGGGCTCCTTTTTTGAAGGAGAGGGAGAAGTGTCACCCCCAACACAATTGATTGGTTTGCAGTGATAACAAAAAAGATAAAAATAACTCATTACATATATTTGCGAAATTTTCATTTTTTTAAATTAGGCCCCGGGCCTTGGTGTGTTGCAACTTTTGCACCCACTACGGACCGGCCCTGGACTCGAGGCATTATAACATATGGTAAAAATAAATGTAATGTTGCACACAAGTTTTCTAACGATATATTAAGATATAAGTCAAACGTAAATATGTTTTTACGTTAAAGTCAAAACTTTTTTAACGTGAAGTATTAGTGATCCTCGGTTCACTCCTACCCGTGAAGGAATGGCTCATTCCTCCCCAAGCTGTACAACTGGATTAAAACATTAAATGTGCAATAAGTACGTGGTTTATGCATGTAAAATACTTTGTTTAAAAAAATACACTGTTTATTAGTAAATTTTGAACCACTATCTAATGTCTCGAAACAACTGGTATGGTCGTTAAAGAAGTTTCAAAATATATATATATATATATATATATATAATATATATATATATATATATATATATATATATATATATATACATATATAATATATTCACATATATTATAAATTATTGTTAAATTATTTATTTATTTTAACTCGTGATATAGATTGTAAAGGGCTTCATGATAAGATCGTATGATTTTATGGAAGTCCTGCCAGTAATATATTCGATGTAAATTTACCTTGCACATACTATTCTGGAAATAAAAAAATAAAAAAAAAATTCTGTAGCCATCCGTAGGTTGTAATATTTAGTAATAATGTTTCGTTGGTCATAATAATTACCCAAGCATTTGAAGACGCATTAAATATTTAGCTGAATATTCAATTAAAATTGAACCTTTAAAAATTAGGGGTTGTTACCTTTTTAATCCAAGGTAATAACTATTTCTTCTAATTTAGATAACTAAAAATTAGATAACTGAAAATTTATAGAAAAAAAAAAAGAAGATAAACGTCACTTCAAAGTAACCGTGGCGCAGTCGTCAGAGTTCTGGATCAGAATAATGAGGTTTGAGGTTCGATGTCGGTAAGCGACATTGGTAGGAAGGAGGCGTGAATTTTCTCGTTAATTGCGGTGTTCTGTGATGAAATTTCGCTACATAGTCACAAGACTCTGCTATCGCTTCAACCTTTAATATTATTCCACCATTTTCATTTTAAAATAACTTTCCACTTTTTATTTATTTTTGTATAGCAATTGTGATCAGTGCTTACATAAGTCAAATCAAAATGATTTAGAAACAAAATTAAAAAACATTAATTAATTTACTACCATACGATTTATCAAAATATTACCGTCCAAACTAAGAAAAAAGATTTTAACCCACAATGCATCTGTTTATAAAATCTCGCTTTGAATTTTGCAAAAATTAGCCAGTACTAAACTGCGAAAGTAAATGAAGTAGGCTAAAATGTCGTGGTAGGTTTTTTAAATACTATATTAAGTGTACGAATGTACATGATATATATCGTCAATATATCTGTGATAAACTTGACATACACAAAATTATAAATTTTAAATATTACTGAAATAACTTTCTCCAAACAAAGAAAACCATTGACTTTTAATTGAAAAAATAATTTCTCAAGAAACTATTACTAAAAAAAATGTTAATTAACTTCCATGTTTTTTTTTATTTTTTCTTTGAAAAATTTTTTTTTTTAATAAAATGGGTTAAACCGAAATGTACTTAACTTTTTTGTCCCGACCCTGTTCACCCAGTTATCTATAAATAAGAGCGTATCAGTCAGACTTGTTATACAGTTTTATGTACAGTTCTACAAAATCATCAGTAAATTTATTTAATTAGGACATATTTGAAAAATTTGCTTTTAATTTGGGTATGAATATTATCTTGTACACAAAATCATGTGTGTAATAAAAAGCAGTAAGAAAAGATGTAAAGTAGCTGGGTGTTATAGCTCTATAATCTACCTTTAGCTACAGATGCAGTTTTCTTAAAGGTTGTAATGTAATGTGCTTGTAATATAATGTGTTATCGATCCAAGTATTGCTTTTGTTGATTAAGATGTGGTTAATGGTGGACAAAAAAACAATATTTTGTAGCTTTTTAAAACAAAATACTACAAGTTCGAGAAGAAAAAAATTTTGCTATAAAATTTAATACTGTTGCTATCAAATTCAATATTGTTGGATTCTCTTTCTGCTGCTTATATATTTTTTTCTAGGCATAGTTTGACAAAAGACAACAGTACATTCATACAAAAAGACAACAGTATTTACATAATAACTTAATTTATTAGAGTGCATAAAACATAAAGAGATTTTGTGTTTGTTTTTTACTATTGATGCTTGCAGCTTTTTGCTTTCCTTTGTTGCATATAATTTGTATAAAATTGAAGAGATTAATCCAAGAAAGTTCAAGAGATCTTTCTAATTTTCTGTTTTGTTACTTTAAATGATGGTGCTACAAAATCCTCATCTTGTTCCCTCTGACTTTGCTTCTTTTTTGTAAGATCTTCTAAAATTTTTTGCTTTTAAGATTTACAGAGTTTCTTTGTATTAATATTCAAACTTCTTACAAATGTACCTTGTGGCTCTTATTGTAACTGTTAAAATTTCCTTAAAACAACAAAACAAAATTGTAATAGTTAATATAATAATAATAACAAAAAATATATAATAGTTAAAGAGTAAAAAAATTGTCTTAATTTTGTTATGTTTTTACAAAATTTATGTATGATAAAATAATCAATTTTACAGCTACTTACTAGTAATTTTCTATGTGTGTTGAATGACTACTAACAGCATTCTTTTTGCCAATATTTTTTGTTAAGTTTGATAGTAACAGTGTTAAGGTATAATTGTTTTCCTTTGTTAATCAAAGCCTCAATATGATGTTGATATTTACATGCCTCTAATATCAATAAGTTAAAAGAACACTAGATAAATTTCTTGGTATGAGCAGTAATAAAAATAGTTTTTTCTGATCAAGTGAAGGAGAACAATATTTTTTTTTCTACTAAATTTTCTATCAAAAAAAATTTTTTTTGAGTAAAATTAATTATTACCTTTTAGATTCCTACTTTAGTAAAACTTCTGTTTTGTACTAGTAGGTATTATCAATTTCATTTGAATTAAATTTTATAAGAAATTTTAAAAGCAATTAGAATAATTTTTGTTCTATGTCAGATTCCTTAAAATATAACATAATTTTGTTTTTTTCAATAAAAAGTTAACAAAATAATATTTTATATCGAAATTTTATTTGCAATTAAAATTTTTTAATAATTTTTGAAAAAATAGTATAAATTTTGAGTCATACCGCTATATGTTTTTTGTTGTTTTAATGTAAGCCAAAATTTGGCCTTTGTAAATTAGGTGTTTTCCTAATTTTTAATCATTAAAATTGCATGTTCTCAGGAGGTGTTCAACATTTTGTATCAACATTCTCTGTTGTTTTCTTTGTAAAATGCAATAATGAAAAAGTATTTAAAAAGTATGAAAAACTAGTTTTTATCAAATTTCTTTGTCAGTGACAAGAGATTAAAAACTCATGAGATATTTCTACAATTAAGGTTGCATTAAAAACTAAAAATAAATTTATTTTAAATTGAAAACTCTCTAATATCTAAAATTTTAAATGTTTCAAATCCCCCTAAATTTACATTTGAAAAACATATAAACATTGGTTACTGCTTAACCCTTTAAGCTAAAAACAGCTACATGAAAAGCTAAGCTAAAAACAGCTACATGACTGCGCGTAAAATAAAGAACTAGGATAATGATCAATTGAAGGAGTATAAAATAAAAACTACTAATCAGAATTTTAAAAACAAGACATTAATTTTGCCGTCTAAGAATTGACTTTCAGAATATCCAAAAACTTTAAAAAATTTTGTTTATCTTAGTTACGTGATCAAAATATATTATGTTAAAATTAACCAAAATATATAGTTTCTTTATGTAAACTTAAACAAATAAAAAGGAAATATACAAACATCATTTTTGATATTAAATTAATGAAGCCTTTATAGTGCTGATCAAACGAGAAAAATATCCACCACTATCATTGAAAAAAATACAAATGATTTTATTTATATCAATATAATATAATCTGTTCTTCGTCATTTTTTAAAAATTGATTTTTGAGCGATATATAAAGGCAATCAAGAAACGGTTTGAAGCATTAAGTAAAGAAACTATTCACAATTCAAAGATAATTTTAAAGTTTTTCCCAATTGCTATAGATGTTTTGAATTATTTAAAATTGTTTATGCACCACCATGTGGGTCACTCATCATTTAGATGCAAATTTTATGAAGCGTCATACAGGTCAAGCGTCATAAAAGGGTTAAGTCTTTAATTATAATATGAAACTGTGATATTTATGCTTTAAAACTTAAATATTGCAGGTTTTCCTCTTCAATTTTTTTTTCTCTTTAAATTGCCTTTCACTGATTTTTAAACTATAAATTATATATAGTTTAAAAATCAGTGAAAGGCAACTTTTAAAGAGGAAAAAAAATTGAATTTTAAAAAAATTTTAAAATTTGAATGAAATATAGATATTTAAATATATAGATAATAAAATTTTAAAAATTGAATTTTTAAAAAAATTTAAATTTAAATTTAAAAAAAATATTATGAGTTAATATTAAATTTTCATGACTAATGCAACAATTTTATTTAAAAAGTTTTTAAATAAAATTATTTAAAATAATTTAAAATTATTTTAATTTTCAAAATTAAATTGTTGCATTAGTCATTAAAATTTAATATTAACTCCAAAATTTTTTTTTTCAAATTTAAAGAGTCAAGTTTTTTTACAGCAAAGATGATTTAATACTAGTTTAGAAGAACAAGCAATTTTGAACACAGAGTCTTTATATATAATGATGACAAAGAATCCATGACTGCAGGCTAAAAAAGATTTTTAAGCTCATTAAATTAAATTTTTATAACTTCTGGACACTAAAGAACAGGAAAAGTAGAGATTTAAAGTTGAAGTCTTTTTGGGACTCCACATCTCTGATTTCTACTTTAATACTTAATGACTTTTAAATAAGTTGTATTAAATACCCATTTCATTCAAAAAAAGCTTCAAAATTAAATAAAGAAATTTAATAATATTTAGAATTAAATAGTTTTAATAATCATAATGAGTATACCACTTTTAAGTCCTACTTGCTTGGCTCAAGTTAAGTATACCACTTTTAAGTGGTATACTTAACAGAAGTGATATAAAATTTGTTATTTGTTTATTTATTGCTATTTTTAAATAATATTTAATAATATAATAAATAAAGTTTGCACACACAAAAAAGAGCATAAAAACTGAAATTTTTTTGTGCTAATGCACCTAATATTTAAAATTGTAAATTAAGAGTTGATAATAATAGTAGTAGTAATAATAATAATAATAAAAATAATAATAAAAGTTTTTGTCAATTAGATAATAATTAGATTAATTAATTTAGTAATTTGTGGTTCTGTATTTTTCAGCATTACAGAAGACCCAGTTGTTGCAAGCACCAGGGATATTGCACCAGAATTACCTTCAGACGCTTGGGAATTGGCTAAAGCTGCTCTGGATGGTTTGAAAGCAAAAGATGAAGAGAACAAAGAAACAAATGACAATATGTTAATGCATTCTCTTAACCCACCTCCAATGATTTCCCCAAATGGTGCATATGGCTATCCTCCTAATGCATGGTTTAACTATGCCCCAAATATCCCTATACATCCATTTATTCAACCTCATCCACAATATGGTTTTCATGAAAGTTTTTATAATATGAGGTAAGGCCCTCTAAAAGCTTTAAATTTCAATAAGTTTTTTTTTTTTTATAAAATTCTAATTAAAACAATTATAATAGAATTATTAAAGGCTTTAAGAGTGTTTGAGACCCAAGAGTGTTTGAGGTCGGCAAAAAATAGAAAAATTCTATTTTTTGCCGACCTCAAACATTTTGCAGCCATATTTGTGATGTTTTATAAAGGTGGCCACTGGTCATGGAAAGGTCATGAAATTTTATTTGGTCATGGAAAAAGTCATGGAATTCTTTGAAAAATTTCTTTGAAAGTCATGGAAAATTCATGGAACTTTTGAAATTAATCTAAATTTTTTTCTGCTTGTGATGTTTTTATGATGCAAAGAAAAGTACTCGTATGTCTAAGTCCTTTTTTAAAAATACATTTTTTATAAGTTATAGATTATCAGAGAAGTCAAAGTCATGATTTCAGAACTTTCTACCAATTAGTTTTTGGTTTGCATGTTTTATAATGACCAAGTTGCAAATGCTTTATTGTGCTTGCCATTTCCTTACTTCTGATTCCGTTCTCTACCTCTACAAATCTTTTATTCGTCCCTGTATGGAATACTGTTGTCATATTTGGGCTGGTTCTTCTAACGATTCACTTTCTCTTCTTGACAAGGTCCAAGGCACTTCAATCTTTTGGAACTCTCTCCCATCTTCATGTTTTCCTGACTCATACAACCTTCAACTTTTCAAGTCTTCTGTCAACCGTTTCCTTGCTCTGTAACTCTGTTCTTTTTTTTCCTAATAACTCCCAACTTAATAGTGGTTGCTTGCAGCCTTGTTGGGAGTGAATGCAAATAAAAATAAAATGCTTAGTGCATGGCAAGTACTAAGTAATTTACTGGTTATCATAAAAGTTTATGAAGAGTCATGGAAAAATCATGGAATTTCATTTTCAAATTTGAGTGGCCATCCTGTTTATATGATTAAGAATTTCAGTTTCCGTGAATTTTCTTTTATAAAGATCAATGATCTCTTTTCTCATGATTTCCAACTCTGATATGTTTATCATTTTGAATGTTTTTTTTTTACTTTATTATTTTTTTTTAAAATGTGTTTCTGACAGCTGATAAATAAATAAAGTTATTAGATACGCAAAAAACAGTTTTATTAGAATAGAGGTCTATCAAAAACAGTTCTCTAAAATCAAGAAACATTTGGAAATCCCCACACTATATAAGGTTATAAAAAATATGTATTTAATGCGTAACTGTTTTGTGGCAATTAAAGAAACACCCAGTTTAACACTGCCTGACTGACACTGATAACTTGTGTCAGTGAAGAACCCAGAGTTTATTTGGGGACACTGTTTTTTTTACAGCACTGTTAAGAGGGGGGATTATGTTTTTGATTTTCTCCTCCCCTCACTAGTTCAACAGCTGCCGCAACAATATTTATCATATTCTTAATAATCATTTATGTTTATCTTGTTCAGTTTTATCCTATGATAAGGTGTTGATTTAATGGCATTTTTTACATGAATTTACTAGTGGACGATGTTACTTTAGTTAAAAGAAAACTATTTTAAGATTTTAATAAACACTTTTGTTGCATATACCACGCTATCCAAGCCTTCTCAGGAAAAGCGTGCGGTTTTTCGTCTCGTATGACCACACGCGATTATAATATTTTAAAAAACGTGAACACGACTGTTTGCAAGTTTTATAATAATGCTGAAAAAGTTTCAAAAACAAAAAAACAAAACTAACAAAATAAAAAGAGAGTGAAATAGAAAAAAATAAAAACAAATTAATAGTTTAAATAATTTGTGTACTGTTTTTATTTTTGTTTCTTTAGAGGTACATTCAGCAACAAAATTAAATAAGGCGAAGCAAAAAAAAAACAAAACAGTTTGAAGTCTACAATAAAAAGAATGATTTTCCTTTTCTTAATTTTTTTTTAATAGGATAGCAAAAATACAAATTGCAATGTGTTAGTAAAATTTATTTGCATAATTTTAATGTAACAAGGGTTGAATTAAGCGAATGCAAAACGCAAAATCTGGAAAAATATCTAGTATTCAAAATTTTAGTTTATACAAAACCCTGTTCCTTGTTTTTAAGGGGAGAATCAACTTGAATTTGTTAGCGAAAAAATGAAAAATAAAACAAAAAACTTACGATTACAAAAGTAATAACACTCTAGTCACTAACTGCATTACAAAAGTAATAACACTATAATAGTGTTATTACTTTTATAACCATTTATAACTTTTCAAATTCATTCTTTGTTCAAGCAACATTAGTAGGGCTGTACCGAATTTCGGCTCCAGCTCCTGCTCCGGCTGAAATCCAGCTATTTTTACAAATCCGGCTCTGGCAAAATGTAAGCAAATCTGCAGTGATTTTGGCCGGATTTCTGAATTTTGGTCAGATATTTATGACATCTTTCTTGCCCGTGATAACATGTATACTTAATATTTGATTTTTACAAATCAATGTATTTAGTAATTCTATAGTCTATGAACTTCATGTTTGTTTTGGTATCTGTATTTACATTTCTTTACAATTTAATTAGCTAAGCCTAATTTCAAACAACAGCGCAAAAAAAAAATTCTGAAGAGAAGACACAATATTCTGCAATAATGCAAGTGTAAAGACTGTGAAGTCAATCCTAATTAAGTCATTGGATGAGCGTTAAAAGGCATTGAGGAGAAACCTTTTTATATAGTGGTGACACTGGTTGATCCATAATTTCAAACTAAACTCTTCTCATTACAGGCAACACTGACAAGTGAAAAAGCAAGATTGGCAAAACTAAAGAAAATCCAGCAAAACAATCCCGGCTGGATAATTCTTATACATTATCATCATTACAATGGCAATGTACATAGATGAAAACATTCAGTCTACGCCCGCTTGTGGCACAGCACATGAACAACAATTACCAACAGACATTGACACTCAGCTAAGCCAATATCTGGAAGAATCAGAAATATATAGACACGCTGATTCACTACAGTGGCGGAGTGACAACATCCCAGAAAAAAAAGTTCTATATAATTTCTCTAAATTTTTGAAACATATGGCCTATATAAACTCTATAGAATTTATATAAAATGTCTATTGTTTTCTATAGAAATAGAAACTCTGTAGAATTTATATAAAATGACTATTAATTTCTATAGAAATTGCTATAAAACTTTTAAACAATAAAAATGATGTTTAACAGAAAACAACTGTCACTTGGTGATCTAAATAGTCAACATTGTTGACCATTTTCAGCACTAAGTAGGTATGTACAGGATTTTGGTTCCTGTAGTTTTGCTTCAAAGTCTGGCTTCGATTCCGGCCGGATCTGTTAGTAGAAATCTGGCTCTGGTCGGATTTGGAAAAATTAAATCCGGTACAGCCCTAAACATTATATTCCCAAATTTTAGTTAAAGTAGAAAAATATCTAGAAGAATAAAGTGGATGTTCAAATAATATTAAAACTAAAGTAACTTATAAAAACATGACAAACAATTTTATGAAAACGTATCGTATTAAAAGTTTAGCATTGTGAAAAACGTTACTAATGGACCGTAAAAATGCTCGTTAATTTTAAAATTAAGCAATAAAAATTTTTTATTGGTTGATTTTAAAATTAACGCACATTTTTACGTAATGTTTTTAATGCTATACTTTTTATAAAGTACTTTTTTAAACGTTGTTTAAGTGATATGTGAAAGTTCCTGAAATTTTTAACAATATTTGAATATCCGCTTTATTTTAAAAACTATTATTATTGTTTTCTATTTAAGTTTACTATAATTTCTTATGTAGTTATTACATTTAAAACAGTTTTTCAGTAATGCATAAAATATAACTTGCGCAAACGGCCGTGATCATGTTCTCTAACTTAAAAAACGTTTTCGTGGTCGTACGAGACAAAAAACCGCACGCTTTTCCTGGGAAGGCTTGCTATCAGCAAATAATTATTGATTTCAGCTTGCTATCAGCAAATAATTATTGAAAATTTTTCTAAAGTATTTTAAACAGTTGTTAACTATATTTTAGTAAATTTAATAAAAAATAATAATTAAAAATATTTTAAACAATTTTTAATCAATATTTACATTACATAATATATTTACATATTATATCGCGTAATATTTGTAAAATTAACAAAATAGTTTTACATCTTGTATTTGAATTAAAAACAAGCATTTAATAAACAAATTCGATAAGCATTTAATAAACGTATTTAATAAACTATTTGAATAAAAACATGAGTATTTAATAAACTTATTTTCTATTATTTAAAATTTAAAATTTTGATTTAAATATTAGTAAATCTGTTCATTTAACTATTACTAAAGGTTATAATTTTTAAAGTAATTCTAAGGTGCCTTTTAAATTAAAGATAATTAAAGAGATAATTACAGTCAACATATTTTTACATAATTTTCTATTATTTTGATTAAAAACCATATTATATTTTTAAAAACTTCAATTTAAAAAAAATATTTTTTTAATTATTAAGAATAATTTAAAAAATTACATTTAAATAAATAAATTACATTTACTATGGGTTATTTTAAACAGATCTAAATATAACTTTTATTAAGTTATTAAAACTTTTTTTTTATTATTTTAAAAAGAATATTGAAAGGAAAAAAAAGCTGTCTGAAAAAGTTTATACTTCGTTTTTTCATTTTCCTCACGTTAACTAAAATAGCAAGCTAAAGATCAAAAGTTCATTCAATTAAAAACTTGTGCGATAGTTATAAGGATTGATATTTTTTACTTTTGTTCATTTATTATCAAAAGCAGTTTAATTGCCAAAAACAAAAATTAACCTTACGCTGAATGGATATATAAAAGCGCTTTAACTTTCAAAAAAGCAAATCTTTTATACATTCCATTGTTATAAAATTTTGCAACATGGTTTTAAAATTAAGTTTCCTAACAACTTTCATTTTTTTTAAAGTTATGTCCTGGTAATAACCGAAGGCAAATTATGTAACTTAGTTATGTAAAAAGGCAATTTCTTTTTAATTCTTTTTGTTTTCCTGAAGAAAAAATGAGGTAGCTAAATTAAACTGAGAATTATTTATATACTGCTGGATTTAAAACTAATTTTTTTTTTTATTCTATTTTTCATAAAAAATCAAAAGAAAAACTAAAAATTAAAATAACTTTTGGGTGCCCATACGGATAAAGCAGTACTAAAACACGTTTAGGTTCTTCACTGTGTGTAGACATGAGTTTGGTGCCTAACTACACCTTTTTCATTTTCTGACACTATTTTTAGAAAGTTGTTTCCATAAAAAAGATGTATGCGGTATGTTATGAAAGTGAATATGAGACAATCTTAATTCGAGCAAAAAAAAAATTTTTTTTTTCAAATATCTCAACTTTCAACGAGGCTGCAAGCTACTATTATTGTAGTTGGAAGTTGCTGGAAAAGAAAAAATAAAGTTTATAAAGCAAAATGATGATTAACAGATGACTTGAAAAATTGCAAATTATATGAATAAGGAAAACAAGATGTTTGAGGAAAAAATTTACATGAATGAGAATTTTAGGAGCACTTAAAAACAGTCACAGTCAAAGGATGAGACTTGATTGAATGATGAGTAACACAAAAATGAATTTTTAGTAGAAGACACAAGACACCCTAGCTCTTTAGAGCAGTGCCTGCTATAGTATTTAAAGAAAAGAGAAAGTGAAATTATGGTAACGTAACAATGGTTAAAGGTTAGCTGCAAGAGCATTTCTAACTATGTTTACAATGTGTTTTTGCACCTTGTCTAAAACAGAAAGGGCATCTTTTGAAGATCCACTCCAGATATGCCAACAGTACTCCATTCATAAATATAGGAAGATCTAGATTGTTGCAATAACAATTAGCTGAAAAAGTTGAGTTTTATCTGACTTAAAGTTCACCAGCCACTTAGAGCCCCATGCTGTAGGTGAAGTGAGATCCTTTTCAAGCTTATTGCCCCCTCCAACTAATCAGAGAGTGTTCACTTCTTATCAAGATAAGAATAAATGGTAGTATCATTGCCAAAAATGGTAGTATCATTGCCAAAAATGGTAGTATCATTACCAACAATGCCACAGATCAGATCAGTAATCTTAATTAAAATAAGTATGAGATCAGTAATATTAATTAAAATAAGTATAGGGCCAAAGATAAAACTTTGAGGAACGTCTGAAGTTACATGAAAAGTGCTGTCTATCAAGGATAACCTTTATACTATGATTGGAAAAGAAGGGTTCAATAATCTTAAAGATCAAAACCCTTGCTTATGATAAAAAGAAGGCTAATGGAACGGTAGTTAGACAAGGCCTCAACACCTGCAAAATTACTGATATTAGAACCAAGATATTTAGTGTGATGAGCAATAAAATCACCAGCAACAAGAATCTTGGCTGAAAGATAAAGAGAAAGGGCTTGGTCAATTTTATCAGAAATAACATTGAAAAGAGTGCAGTCTTAAGATTAAGAGGAGCAATATAGAACAAAGAGAAAAGTGATAAAGTAAAAATGTGTGGTTGTGCTTGTACTAAAGAAAATAAGATTGGTAAAGATAAGATAGTAAAAATGTGCGATTGTGCTTGTACTAAAGAAAATAAGGAATAAATTCAATTATTATAACTTTAAAAGAGAAATATTGTAACTTCGAAAAATTTTATTATCTACATATCCTTTTCTTGCATAGGAAAGCACACAATAGAAAATATATTCTTAAAATTCGAGGTTGGAGTGGCATTGTAGTTTTTCTATGCAATTTAGTGGTAAACTGCATTTATAAGTTACATACATTTATTTGCTGAATAAATGGTAATGAATTAAAAAGCATGATTGTGACTTTTTCTAGTTAGTGATGTAACAGTCTTGTTTTAAATGAAAATTGCTTAGCGCATTAGTGTAATGTATATTTAATGTCATTATATATGCCCGTTTTTTAAGGGACATTAACTTACCATAATATTATTGTATTATAATTATAATATTATTAAATATATTACATAATATGTCAACAAAATATTTCAATAAAAATTACTACAAAACATGTTCAATTGAAATTATAACTCAACAAAAAAAATGTAGAAATTATTATGGAAATATATTATGGAATTTTTATTTAATATTTTTATTATTAAGTTATTAAATTTAATATTACATTTTCAAAAATTTTATATAAACTAATTTCTTTCTTTTCTGAACATTTGTATAAATAAAAAATTTTAAAATTTTAAATTATAATTTCTTAAATTTGCAATAGAGACTTTGTAACTAATAATTTTTTGTTGTGTTGTTTTAAAAAACATTTACCAGGCACTAATATAAAACAAAATGTTACATGTACTATTTTTTAATGTTGTTTATTTTTTCATTGTTGAAATAAATTTTAAATAACTTCTTTTTAACTACCATAAAAAGTTGTCTAAAATATTCTTTTGCTTGCAAGATAATAAATATATATATATTTTTTTAATTGTAAATATTTCTTTTATAGTTTTTTTTTTTTTTAATTGAAAAAATTTGTTTTCTATTTCAAAATATTTCAATAAAAAAGTTAATAGAAATTAAATTTTATTTAATTTTTTATTTATCTGAATTTATTTTTAAATAGAGCTCATATAGAACCTAATTGTCATTCAAAATTTTGTAACAATATTTTTTACATAATTGTCATTCAAATGTTTAAGTGTTTTTTTTTTATAACATTGATTACTTATATTTTACAAGTTTTTTTGCCATTATACTTCTGGTTGAGAGCCTAATATTAATTTCAAAAGTCTGCATAGTTTTTTCCGTTGTAAAAATATCCAGTTTGAATAAAAAATGTATTTACAGCAGTGTTTTTTAAATAATTTACACAATTACACAATTAGATTGTGTTTTACCCTCTAAAAAGGGTTTGCACGACATTAAGTGGATTTTAGTTCAAATGGAGACTTTTGAAATTGTAAATAAACAAAGATCATTGCTCTTCTACTTTTTTTTTTTATTATTATTTCCATTAAAATGTTTTATTTTCATTTACCATGAAATCAAATTTATTTGCGCTAAAATATCTTACTGAATCTGTACAAAAAAAAATATTTTCAGTTTTAATATTTTATTAGTAGAAGTTTTTTAACAAATATCAAGATAATTTTTAAATTTACATATTTTATATTTATAGTGCTAACATTGGTTTCATTTTTAAATTTAAATATAAGTAAGACTAAGATGTTACTTATTGTAAAATGTTACTTATTGACTGTGTTATTTTCGGTTATTAACGTTTTATAAAAGGTTTTATAAATTTTTTTACATAAAAATTAATTTCGAAAGGGAAAACCCAAACATAACACTTGAACTGAAATTAAAGTTATTTGAAAGAGCTTTTTTTGTATTGATGTCGTTTATTAACTACAAAAGCTCTTTAATCAGATCAGTACTTTAAAAAAAAAAAAAAAAAAAATTAAAGAGCCAGAACTTACCAAGAAGAAAAAAAAATGGTATTAAAAATTATAAAGTTTTTTGCTAATATTTTGATAAATAATTTGTTTTGGAAAGTTTAATTAACATAACTTTTTTTTAAGAATTATTTAAGAACACAATTTGTCTCGGCACTTAAGGATCATTTTATTAAATATGCTAGAAATAGTTATACTTAAGTATTTTATATATAAAAAATTTAGAATACCACCTAATGGTTATAATATTCACTATCCTCCACCAATATATCCTCCACAAAGCTATCGTCAACCTTTCAACCGACCACCTTTGCCAGTTGAAAGGCCATACAGATCTGGTTTTCCACCTCCACCACCGCCACCACCACCTCCTTATCAACCTAACAATTTTTATCAGCAACCTTCAGCATATGCAAATGAGGTATTTTTTATCTTTTTGATATTTTATTATTTATCTTTAATATACTCTCAAGTGCATTGTTAAATAGTTAAAATTGTAAGTGTTAAATTTATGTATTATATATCTACAATTATAATGTATACATAGATGATTGTAAATAATTTTGTTTCAATTTTTTTGTTTCTTAATTGTCATTTACCATAAATAAAATTTCTTTTTTTTCTCTACATTTGTATATTTGAATTAAAAATTATTATTATTTTATTTTATCTTTTCATTATTTCTTAAAATTGCAGCTTTGCAAAAAATTATAATTTTTTAATTTTGAAAACACAAAAAAAAATTTTAAACCAAGATTTAAGTTTCCAAGTATCATTTGTTAAAATATATATACTGTTGTGCTTTCACTTGCTTTATGACAAAAAAAGATAAACATACGCTTTATAAACATTTTTTAATGCAGTGAAAAAAAGAGTGTCGCAAATGAATTAAACCAATAGTGTCAAAAACAAAAAATGAATAGCGTTGCAAATGGTAAAATTAGATTAGCGTTGCAAATAGTAAAAATGGAATAGAGAGTGTTGCAAATAATTAATATATTAATATATATATCTACTATAGCGTATATAGATCAGCAATGGTTACTTGTTTTGCTTATCTTTATATCTTTATACGGCTTTTACATAGAAAAAAAGAAAAAAGAAAAAATGAAAAAAAAGATTGCCACCTAAGCCCAAACCCTCAGTCGATGTAGCGTCACTCATTTGCAGCAGCAGGCTGGCTAGCTATAAGATAGTTTGTGTGTGTATTGAAGCCCCCACAGCAGGCTATTTCAGTATGACATAAGACATTTTCTAAACACACATTTATAGTTATTATTATTTTGTTGTTTCTGACACTATTCATTTAACTCCTTTGCAACTATATTTCTTTTTCTATTTTCAACAATATTCATTAAATTCTCCTGCCACATAATTCCTTATTTTGTTATTGGACAATCAATAATGCCACTTTCACATTTTCAACAATCAAGTTTGTAACAATCATAATTTTGTGCCACTATTCCGCCACACCATTAATAATAGTTATATCCATAAAAAAAAGTATTTTATTAAATTATAAAAAAGTAAACTCTTTATAAGATGTCATTTAAAGTTTGTAATAATGTTTTTTCATTTTTTTGATAAAATTAATCATAACAAAACAAACAAAAAATTAAAATATCACAAGTGGTGGTAATATAAAATAAAAATCAACATGTACTATTTTTTAGCTATTATTTTGTTTTGTCTTTTTTTCGGTTTTTCCCCAGTAAATTCGGTAATTATTTTTGTTATTGTTTGTTATGAGAAATTACGTAAATAGATATTCTTTTGTTTGCAAGATGAAAATAAAGAAAAGGTTTTTTTATAAAATTTCTTTTTTATGCGTTGTCTTTTTTATTTGCTGAACATTTTTGATGGAAATTTTAGATTGATAAAAATAAAACTTTGTTTTTTCTTATTACATTTTGTAAATAGCGCTAATATCAAATGTAATTGTCATTCAAACTTTATTGCAAAGATCTTCATTTTATTAAAATACACTTTTACACTCACAATCTTTTATATTGTGTGTAACTCTTAATTGTGTAATGCACATTGCACAATGCGCAATTAAAATATTGTAAAGTTTACAATATTTTAAGTGTGCATTGTACAATTTACCTTATATAAAATCTAGTGGTAATTTTAGTATATTGCACTATGTCCAATTAAAATATTGTAAAGTTTACAATATTTTAAGTGTGCGTTGTGCAATTTACCTTATATAATTAGTAGTCACACACAATCAAAACTTTAATTTTGAGTCTTTATAAAATGTTTACAATAGTAGACACTTCATTTCTTTGCAAATATTAAACAAACCATATAACAAGATGCTTTGTATATAAGTTATTATAAATCAATTATAAAAAAAATTGTATCTAAAACATATGGTGCTTATAAATATAATCAGATAATAGTCATATTAGTAGTCATTAAACATAATAGCTGCAAAAGTGCATTGATTTAGGAGCAACCTTATTTTATTGTTGGGATTGCCACAACTTGACAAATATTATCAAAAGGTTGCGTATTGTTGTTATATCAGAAAGGTTGGGTATTGTTGTTTTAGATTAATGAAGCTTATTTATAAAATTAACACATAAGCAGTTGCTCTTTAAAAAAAGTACTTTGTTGCAAACCAAACAATAGATTATTCTATGTTTTAAAAAAAATTTTTGTATACTATTTTTAGATTTTATTTGTTATTTTTTCTATAGTTGTATGGTTTTAATTATCATAATGTGTTAATACATTTATGAAATTATTGGGTTGTCTAGAAAGTCCATTTGGTTTTTAACTATTAAACAGTCTTTTATAAATAATAATTTTTAACAAATTTTTTTATTATGAGTTTCCATTTTTCCGGTAATTTCATAATGCCTGATTCATAAAACTTTTGATTTTTTGAAGTAAAAAAATTCTTTGAGGTATGTTTTAACTTATTCCTCTGGTGTAAATGTTTTTCCAACTAAAGAATTTTGTAATAAACAGATGGTATTCTGATGCTTCACAATCTGAGCTGTAAAATGAATGAGTTAGTATGTTCCAGCCTATTTCCAATAATTTTTGATAAGTAATTAAAGAAGTTTGTGATCATGCATTATCATGGTGAAACACAACATCCTTATAATTTCCTTTTTTGTTGCAAGGGTTCATTTAATTTTGTTTATTATTCACAGTATACAGTAGAGTTGATTGATTTGTTACATCATTGCCTTATAATATCACCATACCCACAACAAAACCTTTTGAACATCAGATTTTGATGTTATTGAAATGGCTCACCAGGTTTAGACCATGATTTTTAACAGTGAATATTAGAGTATACAATCCATTTTTCATTGCCATTAAAAAAGCATTATTTTGATTCTATTTGAAAAATATATAGAATATATTGATGCATTAAATGAATTTCTTTGAGTTCATGTGGAATACAAACATCAAGCTTTTTCATTTATCCAAGTTTTCTCAAGCGATTGTCAACATGTGTTTTGGATGTGTTTAGCTTTTCAGCAATTTTTTAAAACCCTTATATGTCAATCATCTAAGCTTTTACTTTGTCTTTATTATTCTTAGTTTGTCTACCACTATGTAATGCATCTTAAACTAAAATTTTTCCAAAACAAAACTTTGCAAACCAATTTTGACAAGTGTGTTCTGTTACTGCATCACCACCATATACAGTACAAATTTTTGTACTGTATATGGTGCAGCTTTTTGACCCTCAGCAGCTTTTTGACCTTCTTTAAAGTGATAAAATAAAATATGCCAAATATGTCCACTTTAATCTTCTACATTTCAAAATGAAGTCAAAAAATCCCTAACCCTGACTATAAAGTAAATATTATAAAATGATATAATAAGTTTTATATTTGGAATACTCAGACAAGTTAAAAACATTACTAAAAACACCAATTACAAAAAACTGAAAGAATCTTTTAGACAATCCAATAATTTTTGAAAATAATTTTAAAATTAAATAGTTTACGATATGATACCTAAATTATGCTAATGTTGCAATTTACTTTCCAATGGTATTATTAGGAGATATATTGTATCATGTCATATGGAATAATTTTGCTTTGAGACCTGCATTAATAGTCTGGTGGTAAGACAGTTAAATAGTCTTGAAATATGGCAATCCATCAGGGTCAAATAAATCTTAACAAGAAGTAATATAAATCTATAATTATTGTATACGTTATTAAAAATTAAGTAAACAGCATACGAATATAGGGATGTGAAAATTTTTTATTTCATTAACGTAAACAGTATTAGTTATCATTTTGTTATTGATTGATAGAATGAAAGTAACTATAATTCATTTGAAAGTGGTACTCCTGTAAGTGAAGGTGAAAGCAAATCAGGTAAAGAAACCAATGAAACATCTTATATAGAAAAACCTAAATCCTTTGCTGATGCTGTGAAAAATAGTAAAATTATCTGGAAAAAGAAAGGTTAGAAATATGATATATATATAGAAATATTTATTGTTATTTTTACTGTATAGTTTACTAAATGTTTGTCTTGTTAAAGGTGTTTTAAACAAAGATGGATCTGTCTTCAGTACTAAAATTGGAAAAGGTTGGACCAACCAGGGTTTTTCACAAATTGATTCCAATAATGCTAAAGTTAATTCTAGAACTAACGAAAAACGTGATTTTGAGGAAATTAATGGAAATAGTGAAGCAGATGTCAAGAGAAGTAAAAATGAAATAAAAGAACAAAATGATCATAATGAGATAAAAGGGTAACATTGTATTTTTTTAAATTTTAGGTGCCCCAATTAGTCCCTTGCAGTCTTATCATAGATAGCCGCAAAAAGCAAAAAGAAAGTTCACGCCTCCCTCCTTACCAATATTATAAAACTTGCCCAGAGGTGGCATTGATCCACAGATCTCTTCTTCACAGAACAGATCTCTAGCTTCTGAGGCAAGTGCACTAACCACTGCGCTACTGCCTAAGTATATAAACCCTAATTCCAAGGGCTGCTACTTGAGCAACCCTTGGAATTAATGTCAGCATTTGGCAATTACATTAAAAGTCATTACATAAAAAGTCAATACTCTGGCTTAAAACAGATATTTGTTAGTACTTGATTTATAAATTGTTAAACAAACTTCACTTATATTAGAGTATAAATGTACTAAACTGAAATCAATTTAAAGGTTTAATTTGTATTTTTTAAAGTTTAACTTAATAGATACAAAAAAAATATATATATATTTTTTTTGTTCTTATATTGTATTTTTATATACTAGCAATTATTTGTTACTAATATAAAAAGTTAATTTTTAGATCTCAAAAAAGACCTGTTAAAGAATGGCCAGTAGCAATGAAAGAGTGGGTGAGAATGTCTTTCAACAAATGCACAAGTGAGTACATGAAGGATCAACTTGAAAAACCATTAAAAGCTTTTATAAGTCAAGTGTTAAATGATGGATCAGCATGGACTATGAATTGGAGCTCTAAACCTCTTTTTGAGTAAGTATTTTTACCTTTAACTACTGATTCTTTTAACAATTTTTGAATATAAAATTGCAATTTTTTTTTTTAATCTATAGACTTGAAGAAAAAGTTAATAGACGACGAAGTACAAGGCGCAGTAATTCTACAGGAAAAAGTCGTTCTCGTAGTCGCTCTTTTAGTGTATCACCTAAAAGAACTCGGAGTGCAATCAACAGTGGAAGCTCTGATGATTCTACTGAACCTATAAAAGCAAAAAAAATTCAAAGTAGAATTGGTAAAAAAATTCCAGCTAAAAAAAAGAAAAAGCAAATGGCTGTCCAAGCTAAATTTCAAGTTTCTGAAGATGCATTTGTTACAAAAAAAAAGGAAGACCGTGCTGCAAGATTTGAAAAATCGTTAACAAAAACAATAACTTATTCAACAGAGCCGGTAATTGTGCTCTCAAGCTAGATAAAATATCATTTATGTTTATTGTATAATTCACATAATATTAATTATTGAGTTGTTACTTGTTTGTATTTTTCAGCTTACTCAAGATGGCGAAGAAGATATTAATTATCATATCACTGGAACTTCTCAAGATCTAATAAAGCATTATTTAAGATTAACAACAGTAAGTGATTTTAATTTTATACAAAAAGTTTGAAAATAATAAAAATATTCAAATCTAAAAAAAAACCTTCTACTATGTGGTATATTAGAGGTGTACAATGGATTTTTAGATGTTTGAGTTTTGACACTTACAGGCATTGTGCAAACTCCAAACTTTCGTATGTTCATGTTCATGTCAAATAAGGATGTTTTGCAAAGAATCGCTGTGATTGGAAGTTGGGAACAAAAAAATTTTCGGGTCCACCCAGCCCTTAATGTGGAACAACAAGTTATTAAATTATTTTCTATACTATTTTTTTCTAAATTTATATTCATCAACAAATTTCAAATTTCATGCAATAATTTTTTAGTGTTCAGTTTTTATGAATTTGCAAAGTTTGGAGCCCTCTCAAAATTAGGAGGGTTAATATGGTCATAAAAACTGAACATAAAGAAGTTATTGCATGAAATTTGAAGTTTGGTGATAAATATAAGTTTAGATAAAAATAGTAGAGAAGATATTTTATAAACTCTTTGCTTCCACATTAAGGGCTGGGTGGGCCCTAAAATTAGAGGGTTTTTGTTTCGAAGCTTTAATCACCACTATTCTATGCCAAACGTTCTCATTTATCTTAAGCATGAATATACAAAAGTTTGTAGTTTGCACAATGCCTGTTAGTGTCAAAACTCAAACATCTAAAAATCCTGTGTACACGTCTGTATATAATGAATTATAGATATAATTTTAGACATAATTTGACAAGAATAAACAATCCAAAAAGGAGAAATATTAACTGGCAAGTTATCCTGCTATAGATACATGCTTTGATTTATAGTGTTTTTTTTAAGTCTAAAATTATGTTCAACCCTGTTATATATAAAATTTGGATAATTTTTAGTTTTGTGATATGTGTAAGACAACATGCGTCATTTTTATAGGCTCCTGATCCAGAAACAGTTCGTCCGCAATATATCTTGGAGAAATCATTAAAGCATATCAAGCAACACTGGAAAGACAATCAAGATTATCATTTTGCGTGCGAACAAATGAAATCCATTCGTCAAGACCTTACTGTTCAGGGAATCAAAAATGAATTTTCTGTGCAAGTGTATGAATGTCACGCAAGAATCGCTTTGGAAAAGGTAAAAAATTAAAGTTTTGATGCATCTAGCTATTCTAATAAATTATTTTTTAAATTTATTTATATTGGTAATTAAAGTTATTTATACTTAATTATTTTAGGGAGATCGGGAGGAGTTCAATCAATGTCAAACGGTCTTAAAGTCACTTTATAAACAAGGCATATTAGGAGAAGTAGCAGAATTCACTGCTTATAATATTCTTTATTATATTTATACAAAAAGTAGCATAGATCTAAATTCTTGTTTGGCCTCTCTTACTAAAGAGCAAAAGAAGGATGAAGTTGTCCAACACGCTTTAGCGTTGCGTTCCGCTAGTGCTCTTTCTAATTATCATTTGTTTTTCAAGCTGTATTCTACTGCCCCTAAAATGTCTGGTTATCTAGTGGACCTTTTTATAGGAAGAGAGCGAAAGTTGGCTCTCAAACGGATTATTAAGACGTGAGTATAAACAATGCTCATGGTAAAGTATATAAATTGATCCGGCAGGAAAACTATGGTATAGTTATGCAGAATTATCACAACTGTAAACATTAAGAATTGAAAACTAATGCTTTTATTTTTTCGAAAAAATTCTTCACTTAAGCTTAGTTTTCCAATACCTATTGTTTTCGTGATAATCCTGCATTTTACATTCAATATTCTAAACTCTAGCAAATATCTGGTCACATTGTTATAATATTTTTGCCTGTTTCTTTATATCACTAGGTACTAACTAAACGGTAAGTATATTATTTTTAACAAATAGTGTTACTGTTTAACAAACCAATAAACCTAAGTTGAAAACATTAACGCAAAACAATACTTTTACAATATTCTTTCTGTTAATATTATTTTTTATATGATTTGGGTAGGTATCGGCCCACTATTTCAATTGCATACATCAATAGTCTACTTGCTTTCGATGATGAGTTAACTTGTCGAGCGTGGTTGGAGGAATTGGGTGTTACTTTCGTTTCATTGGACCCTTCAATTATCGATTGTAAGGCTTCCGCGAATGCTCTTAATTGTATAACCTAGAGGTCTGCAAGCTGATTTCCCTCGAGTCATTCTCTATAGATATCTACTCTCTAAAGGGGGGAAAAGGTTTTAAAATGCACAAATTGCATTCAATGAAATTTTTCAATGATGTTTCTAATGAAATTAAAATCCCTTCATACAAGCAACTTAAAAGTCCTCATAAAAATTATTGTGAGTTCTGATTATCTGTACACATCGTCACCAAGGTTTTATATAATTGGTAATAAATTGTCATCGAAAGTATATATGGACATTAAGAAAATTATTTTGCTTTTCAGTGTGAATTTTAGAAATGATGACCAGGGTTGTTACGCTACCTCTCAAGATTTGAGAAAGATGACCGAAGTTCAGAGTCAAGCATGCGTGTTTTTAGAATCAGATGAGAAGATTGACGCACTATCTCACGACTCTTACAAGTGATGGCTGAAGATCTCACGCTATTGAAAAAGAAATGGCGACGAAAGCCAATTACTATTCAAGTTTTGAGTATTTTTATGGACGATTATCATCACTATTGTAAACCGGTTAACTTACATTGGTAGATAATTTTATACCAATATAAGTTATTCTGCTAAGCTAAATAAAATGGTTTAGCAATCTATGTTTTCACGTGATATAATATTTCCGCAAGATTTTTAATATACATGAACAACATTGGAATTTATTTTCAGAAGAATTTTTTTGTCTTCGTGTGTATATGTAAATATATATATTTTATATATTGCTATATCGTAAATATTTATATAAATGTTTAAAATAACTTTTATTTATTTTGATTTGTTTTTTTGTTTGTTTTTGTATAAGTTCCGCAAATAATGATCTGTAGGGATAAAAGCAATAATTTTTCAATGTTTTTTGTCTTGTTTTAAGTTGAAATCAAAAGGTAAATATTTTTTGCACCGATGAAAAATAAATCCTCAAATTTTCGGATCAATATCCGTCAACAATCTAATCAAGTGCATACTCTCACTATTAAAGCATTAACTATTAATATAAAGAAAAATCGACATTTTTATGTAATTCTCAGCACTTGCCCTAATTACTAACATTAATTTCGAAAAAATTCAATATGCTACGTCTTGTGTACAAATATTTTCATTTTGTCGCTGTAAAAACTTAGCGGTATTTAATCACAAAAAAATAATTATGTATATGTAAAAATGTTTGTATAACGGTTCTCTGGTTGTAAAAATGGATAATTGCAAGAAAACGCATTAAAAAAACCAAAGAATAATTAAAATATAAAAAAAAAAACGTAAAACTTTCTACTTATTAACTAGACCTCAAGTACGCAAGATTGCTAATTTTAGAAATAAATTAGTGCGATTTTTCCCGAATGTGTAGCAAAACCAGTAATAAGCAATTGCTATGAATATTCAGTTAACAAAAACACATACAAAAAAAGATTAGAAAGTATTACAAACATATTTCTAATAAAAAAAAGCGCTTTGAAATTTTTTACAAAAGAAAATTCGAAACGAGCTAATTTTTTTTTTTTTTGGGGGGGGGGGGGAATATTTGATAGAGGATTTTATTTTAGATAGTTTTAATTACTACGAAAATTAAAGTTTTGCAACGATTAATTTGATGCAGGAGCATCAATAATAAATCGAATAAAAAAAATTACAAATTATTTTTTCACAATCGATAATATCTTAACCGCTGACTTTGGCGATAAATCGTTTAAAAAAAGAGTGCAGCACAAAACAGATGTAAACAGAAAATGCATAAAATGCCGGTAAAGCTTTCAATTTTAATGGTCTAAGAATTATGGCTATTTCAAGCTCTGAATGTAACAGAAATGCTTGCGAGTGCCAAATGCAATCCACAGCTGATTGCATGAGGTGTTTTGCAAGACGAATATTGCTATGAGAAGAACAGATGCCCCAAGCTGTTACAGAAGAGAGATCCAATTTAAGATTGACTGTCTATTTCAAGAAATCAAAAAAAGACATTTTTTTTTTTAACTGGAGTATAAAAGTTGATTCTTCAGCACTCAAAGCCACTTTAGATTTAAAATTGTCAGTAGTATCATTAATGTAGTTAAGAAACATTACAGGACCAAGGATAGAACTAAATATAAATGCGATGGCCTGTAAGGATGACTATAATAATGTGGTTAGAAAGAAATAACTTTATAGTTTTAAAAACTTTCCAGATATATCAAGATTATAAAAAAGACCAGCATGCCAAACTTTATCAAAATTTTTAGATATGTCAAGAACATTATAGAATCGATACATTATAGCTCGATAGAATCTTTTAGTCGCAACAGTTAGCAAGTCAGCCGTAGAACGAGAAAAACAAAATCCGAATTGATTGTCAGATAGTAATTTGTTTTAATCAAGATGAGATGTTAGAATTTTTTTGTTTAAATCCTCATCATGCTAATAATAGTAAGAAATCTGATTGGATGATAGTTAGAGGGGTCAGAATGTTCTCCAGACTTTTAATATTTAAATAATTAAGACAGAATTTAAGAGAGTTCTAAAGAACACTTTTGAACAATAAGCCGCAGAAGAGTTTATTTGAGAAATGACTTTAGCAATAAAACCGGAGTGATTTGGATGTCTAACAACTGGTTAACTTGTTTCACTGGGATGGAAGGAACATTGTTGTCATTAGATTCAAGATTCAAATTAGAGGAAAAGTTTTTTGAAAATAGTTCTGCTTTATTTTTGGGTGAGGTAATAAATTCAAATCATGAGATCAAGGAGAACAATGAGAAATACAAAAACTATATACTTTAGTTTCAGCAGGGTCAGCGGTGTTTGTCCAAGCCATTCAATGTGATGAGCATTAGCGTCCACTGATAACAACATTTATAGCAGAGATATAAAAAGAATGTGCATGGTCAATTAGATCAGAAATTACATATAAAAAAGTGGAATCTTGAAAAAAAAGAAAAATGATAAAGAACAAAGATGATTAAGTAAAGAGGTGCTAAACTAAATCATATAAAATAATAGTTATTAAACTCAATCCTGAAGTCGTAACTTATGACTCTTTATGTGAACTTGACAATGAACACTAAAAGCACTAACAGAGACACCATCTCTAAGCAGTATGGAATCAGCCTCTCTGAAAGCTACCACAGAGTTCGGAAACTTTACTACCTGCCGGCTTCAGATTATCACCATTAAATTAAGTTTTTGAGCTGTATCTGCATTTGTAGATAACAGAAGAAATTGTATAGCCAGTATCAAGGAGGAACAGGCATAAATCTACAAGTAAAGTCAATAAGATCCAACATTCGTTATCATAGTCATAAAATAATGTAACAAAAGTTTATATCTACGCCAGCCTAATAGATAAAGAAGAAATGCAAGGCTGGTCAACAGAATTTTTCTACTTCCCCCATTTTTCTTTGCCTAAGAGTAAATACTAAAGGGAAAGTCTACAGGTGTTAACTGCATCCAGCTGCTGTCTTCTTCGAGACAGTAGCTGGATGCTGTTAACATATGCTCAAGATGAGTACTTTTATCAAGACACCATCTATAGATGGTATCACGATAAAAATAGTTGGCGTAATATAACTTTTCTCGATTTAAAGATTAAATTTTTTTATTTTACTAATCAAGGTGTTACTAATCATAGCTTAAAGATTGTTAAAACAAAAAACCCGCAAAAACAAACCTAAACTCATTTAACTTGATATTTAATATTTAATACTTATTTTCTAAAATTAAAGTTCTTAAAGTTATTTAGATATGCTGCAGACATAATTTTGTCATTAAGTAAAGAAAGCTCCCGTCATTGTAGACTTTTCTTTTTTTTTGCATGATTGAGCACATAGTCAGAACAAATAAAAAGCTCTCTAATAGAAAAAAAATCCAATTAAATAAGCTACCTAAACATTGGATATATGAGCATGGGTACAGGAAAAAATGTTTATGTTAATTTTCCAACGGAAAATGGTGGGAGTTTATTTAAAACCTTAGAAAAATTTGGCGTTTTAAGTTAAACTCCAGCGTACATAGATTTGAATGTATTTTAAAATGCAAATGTTCAACGTTTACAAAATGTTTTACTTGACCCAAGTTACACAGTAAAAGTGCATATTTATCTGAGCCTAAAATAATTCAATAAATATTCGTTGCGCTAATATTTATTCTAAATGTGCCGAATTATGTAACTTGTAAACGCATCGGTTATGCAGAATTATGAAACGGACCCGTTTTATAACCATTCAAGCATTACCAAATAATATTCAAAATAAACAAGCAAACAATTGTATCTAATAACAATTTCAAAAATTTAGCTAATTTACTTAACTCCAACACATGTTTGAAAAACGTAGAAACCGTCTTTATATTTAAAAAAAGATATGTAGAAACCGTTGACATATTTTTAACATTACTTATTTTTAAAGGAAATGAACCCTTTCACAGTAAGTCTTTTATGATTATTTAAATTCAATAAAAATAAAAAAGTAATATATATATATATATATATATATATATATATATATATATATATATATATATATATATATATATATATATATATATATGTGTGTGTGTGTGTGTGTGTGTGTGTGTGTGTGTGTGTGTGTGTGTGTGTGTGTGTGTGTGTGTGTGTGTGTGTGTGAGTGTGTGTGTGTGTGTGTGTGTGTGTGTGTGTGAGTGAGTGTGTGCAAAAAATGTGATATATATTTATATATATCATATTTTTTGCAGTTACGTTGTCGATTCTATTTAAAGAAATATATTTTTCTTATTTATTTTTCCTTAAAACTCTTTTTCATAAAATGATTAAGCAAGGGTTAACATATGCATTATCTTGGAGATTTTCATCAACTTAATATATACTTTATCGAGGAGATTTTCGTCAACATTTTTCGTCAAGAAAAAACTTAATTTTCAATAGTTTGTATTTTCAGAAAGTATAACGATTTTCCTATAACTATGGCATGATAAATAAGTCTAGTTTTTCTTATTTTTAGTAATAGATATCAAAAAGTAAAACGCTACAAACTTAAAAAAGTTTAGGTAGTACAATGATGCCAACTTGTATTAAAATTCAAACTAGAGTTCTTACTTAAAAATTAAAGAGTTTGAAAGAGACTCTAGCATTAATTCACATAGATAAGATTACTTTGATATATATATTTCTTGAAGATACTTCTCGTTAATTACAATCACAAATTTGGATCGCGCCAAGTGCTCAGCTCGTGGTGAAGAAAGAAGCGTAAGAGAGCGAGACTTGCTACGCGTTTAGTTAAATATACAAAGTAAAGAAGCATACTGGCTGCTGCGTTAGCGAACTAACGCAACAAAAATGTCATACAAACTAGAATTGTCACGAATACAAATACAGCATTATCTGCTATTAAAAGAAAATTTATAGGAGGGCAACTAGTGCGTTTGTACCCTCCCCCAACCTTTTTAATTTCGGAAATAGTTTTTTGTTTTTTGTAAAATTATATACTTAACATTTCATCATGTTTGAAAACCTAAGTAAACTTGGAATACTGTTTATAATTGAAAATAGGAAAAAATTAAAATAGAAAACTTTAAAAAGTTCTTTTTAACTTTTCTATTTTAACGTTTTCCATTTTTGCTTTTGAATTTCAGAACCGCTTACGCTGAAAATCAAATGTAAAAATATGAAAGAAAAAAATCTTATTATTTTTTTATTGCATTGCAAAAAAAATAATGCTTGGTGTTAGTTTTAAAAATTGTTTTTTTTATGCAAGACGTATAAAAAAATTTTTTACTTGACGGGTTTCTGCAATAAAATAAAACGTTTTACCTGAAAAATAAAAAAATCTAAAAAAAGTTTTTGACTATAATACTGACTTTGAAAAGGAGTTGGAAAAAAAGTTGTAGGCTGTAAACAAAAAGCAGTTGTAGGTTGTAAATAAAAAAAGCATATTCATGGTTAAACTTATTAAAAATCAAAGAAAAAAGTTAAAACATCAGTTAAATGAGGAACATCAAATAAAAAAATAATTGAAGACAAACAATATAAAATAAAACATACTATAATATGAAACATATTGTCTACGCATATAGGCCAAACCTATTATTTAAGTTTTTATTCTACTCATCGTCAATACTACGTCAATGTTGCAGGCGGCTTGGTTTGTAAACCACTAGAAGATTTCATCATAAAAAATATTCATAGCCTGTAATATGCTTGGAAAATTTGATAAATAAGGGCGCCAATCAGGATTGCTGTCCCAGGCAACGTGACAGCTCTCGGCGGTCCTGCTTCGCACCACAAGTTTGGTGGAGCCAAAATCTCAAATATATTGTAAGAATGAGTGACTCTTGACTGTTAAGAAGAGACAAACAGTTTTGAATATTCTTCTATCACAAAGAGTCATCAAGAATCTTACCATACAATGACTTTTATTTCGCCCTGAAGGGTTATCACTGAAAAGAATAAGATGCTTAGTTCCACAAGGAACTTCAGTTTTCAAGAAATGTAGTATTATGGAGCAAACCTATACTTATACCGGCAGAAAGCTGCCGTTTTCAATTGACGGGTTTCTGCAATAAACAAAAATTTCAAAACAAAGTACAACTCATTAAGAGACTTATTAACTAATATGTTTTTGCATTAGAAGGTAGGTCTAAATTTTTAATTGATAATTAAAAACCTGATTGGTCCACATTTCGACACCTCTTATTTTAAAAAATTTAAGTAATTTTAGAAAACTTAAGTATAAAAAAAATTTAAGTAACGTTAAGAATTTATACAGTTTTTTTTTTTCAATTTTTTTTTTTCAGTTAAGTTTAATGATACGTTTTGAAGTTAAGAAGTTAAACTTATATATGTCTTAATAATGACTTTAAATCAGTCATGTTAAATAAACAGAAATATAGACATAAAAATTTAGTTTAAGGTACAAACTTTAATTTATTAATCGAAATCTAAAAAAATAAGAAATTTAGTCAATAAAATAGCCATAAAACATAAAGTCATTTTTTTTTTTGTTCATTTTTTTTTGATGATGATTGATACAAACCTTGTTTTGTAGATACTGCTACTACCCAGCTCTTTTGCCATCAAGATTATGCTACTACTTCTTATGGTGGATTGTGAATTAGGTTCTAACGTAGTCAATGAAAACTCAGATGTTGTATCGGCAGATGAAAGAAACAAAATAGGTTCAGCAGCTTTATATTTTATCAACTTTATCTAAAAATTGACCTTACCTTTGTTGCAATTAAAATATTAAAACAAGTTACGTAACTAGTTACCTCTATTTTAGAGTGTTTTAGGTTAAAGCTGTTTTTTCTTTTAGGTCTTTTTATATTACTTTTTAGTTGATTGAAAAGAGTAGAATACGTTAAAAGAAATTATAGATCGCTTTTTTTTATATTTTGAATTTTTTTGTAAAGCTTTAGAAAAAAAACGTTCTTAGCTTTATATAGCCGTATCTTTGGAACGTAAGCTGTAGCCGTATCTTTTGAACGCTAACGAGAGGGTTACTTACGACATTTTTTGAGAATCTTTATTTTTTTTAAACCAAAACCACTAATTACCATACAAATTGCTTGAAATACTAAACGTTAATGATGTTGAAATCAAAATAGCAAACATAAGCATTATTATAACGTTATTACAAGCGGTTTTGGTTTATTACTACCGGTTTTGGTTTAGATAAAGGTAGCATCATATCACAGTTTCAAAAAACGCAAATTCATTAAATCATTTATCAAAGAAAGTATCAACACCCTACCGAGGCTGAAAAGCACTATGATTGGAAAAAGCTATCGTTTTATCATAAATATAGCCTGCACCTTAAGAGTGTTATAACCTGTATCTGCAGAGTGTTCAATGGTAAGAATATAATGGATTAAGATTATGTATTAATCCAAAATAATTAAACAAGCATGAACAAAACACTTTACAGAACCACTCCATCCCAAAAAGAAATTTCCAGTACATTTTGTGGCAACAAATTGTTTACTGTTATAGACATATAAATCTGTTATTGAAACATATAACTAGGCTTATATTGTCATTAAAGTTATTTATAATTAAAAATTCGAAACACTCCTTATAGTCAATATAAATTTGATTGTTGTTTATATTTGATAAGCGTCTGATGCTACACAAAGAATGATTTAACTTCAATAACATTCGGAATGTTTTTGATGATTCTTTAATTTTTCGAGCTATATTAAACTCAGAACATGACAAAATTTTTTAAAATATGCTGTAACAAACAAAGGAAAGAAACTTTTTGCATATTTTGCATATTTCAAATATCTGAGTACAAGTATTTTGACAACAATTGGTCACGAAGAAATTGATCTCGAAAAAAATAATCATACTTGCATGCTCTTTACCTGCATATTAAGCAGATTTACAACTTTTAAAAAAATATATTTACTCCAAAAATGTCAGAACAATAGCTTCACTTTATTAGCAGCTTAAAAAAGATTTACATTTGTCAACGAAAAAATTAAACGTCGTCTGATGTCAAAGAAAAAATTTAACGTCTTTGCTGTTCTTTCACTTTTGATACATTAAAAGGTGTTCAGATAAAAGTAAGTACATCTTTAAATGGATTAGAAATCTGTACCACAAAAGAAAGTCATCCTATCAGCAATACTTGCAAAATAACAACACCAGAACAAAGGTAAGTCCAAATAGAGAGAGAACTTTTAGTTTTTTTTTTAAATTGTTTTGGATGTGAATGTTTCAAATAATACACCTTTGGACAACAAGTCATAATTCAAAGTAACCACAAACCTCTAGAACATATCCAACAAAAACCGCTGTCAAAAGCACCATCTTACATTTAAAGATTTTTAATAAGACTTCATAAACATAAAGTTGTTGTTAAAAATGACAAATCTCAAAACTGTCAAACGCTTTGCTGTAAAGAAAATTAATATAAGAAAATCCCTAACAATTTAAACTCAGCAGAAGAAATAATTCTAAAAGAAAAAAAAAATTGTACCAACTGCTATGAGATCATTACAATAAAATAGCTCCACCCCAACTTAACACGTCAAGAACTCAAATAACAAAAGTTAGAAGCAAGCGCATTATTGATAAATTAATAAAATAAAGATATATCGTAAATACTACAATGACAACAAAAAAAAAACTTATTTAACATGATATTCCCAGCTAAAGAACGAGGGATTGAAATCCATATTGATTGTCAAATATTTGTTTGATAAAAACTCAAAACCTTGCTTATAATAAAGTAAAGATTGATTAGACAGAGTTTGAGGAATCAGAATGTTCTTAAGAATTTTAAAAAACCCGCACAGTAGATGTAAAAAAGGTGACAGGAAAATAAATTTAAGCATTAATAAAAAAATTAAGCATTTTTTAAATAGTTTAAGGAGTATTAAACAGACTTTTTTAGGTTACAAAAGTGTTTTAAAGAAAGCTTTTGGAAACTATGAAAGGAATGTTGTCTAATTGAATCTAAACTAGCGTATACGTCATCATCAGTAAATAGATCATATTTAGGGGTAAAATTGAGAACAAGTATACCGAGGAATAGAAACTGAATTGTTTAAATATTAGAGTCTAATTGAAAAATAACTTTAACAACGGAAGCCGGGTGATTTGAGTGTCTAACGAGAGAGACGAAAGACATCTGTCTAAAAACACTCACGAATAAAATCACTAAAAGAATCCAAGTCAGTTATATATAGAGTAATTCTGATAAAGAATTACGAGAATAAAGGTTTAGAGAGAACATAGCATGGTCCGAAAAATATTCTCAACGGAAGCACATAAACGAATGGCGAGAAAATTAAAAAATGATTTCACAATAAATAATTGCGTGAGTATATGCCGAGGTCAAACATGTGACTATTTGTCAATTTGACCAGAAATTACATCTAAAAGTGCGCAGTTTTGAAAAGGAGAATGATAAAGAACAATGAGAGAGGTGAGTAAAAAAATGCTAAGCGGAAGCACATTAAAGAATAATAATTCTTAAAAAAAATGGTTTTTATTTTATTCCAGACCAAAAGCAAGTATAAGCACTCTATCTTGCAGTTGTGGATAGATGTGGTGGCGAGAGTTTAACGCATCCTAGAATAAAAAATCTTTAATTCTTATACTTTTATGTTTATTAAATCAAGTGAAACTCGTATGAAAATTAAAAGTTAAATTTTGCTACAATAAAACAAATATATAAGAGAGTGGTGCATACACTAACTTAATGGGTGGAGTGTTTAACACTTTCCTTAGCCCCCCTCCTTCTTTACCTTATATACGAATAATATTTAATAATATAAATATTTACTTTATAATCTAAAATTGAGAAATAAGTATATAAGTATTTTTTTATATTGTTACAAAGTTTCATCCATCGTATTCTTCCTTTCGTTCTAAATCAAAAAAATATATATTTAAAAAAGAAACAAGTATATAGTTTGAAGTAAAAATTGTAATTAATCTATGATTTGAAAATTTTAGGTCAACCTATCCAGATCATTTGGCTTTTTATTTGATCATTTTCAAATAAAAAGCTTAATAAAAGTTATATTTTTTGTAATTTTTGGTTCATAATTTGGTAGATATACGACAAATTGTTGCATAAGGTGGTCTTTCTTTGGCATTAATGAACATACTTAGTTTTTTTTTTTAATTTACAGCATTACATATATGGTTTTAAAAATCATCAGCTGTCCTTCAAAGTATTTTGTTTAGATCAATAAACTTATTGCTGTATTTTGACATTAAATGAAGGCTGTTGGTATAAACATTATTTTGCGCTGTGATTATAAATTTACGAGTATAACCAAATAAATTAGCTGCTTTCCCAAATATAAACAAACCATTAAACTCATTAACTGTTTTTTATAAAAATATCTAAAAAAGGAGAATGAAATTAATTACAAGATAATAAATAAAGCCTAATTTATATTGATTATAATCAATATAAAGTTAATCACTTATACATAATTGTCACATAAAAATCTAGATGAACATGTCTTCTTTTCAAAAATAGTCAATGTTTATATACATTTCTAAAAAGAAACACCACAACAAAACATTTGTCTATTGCTATCTTAAAAAAAGCTCAAAAAACGTGCACAAAATTTTAGAGCAAAACGCAATTTCCGCGTACCTAATATTATATAATATACATATATATATATATATATATATATATATATATATATATATATATATATATATATATATATATATATATATATATATATATATATATATATATATATATATATATATATATATATATATATATATATATATATATATATATACACACACACAAACATACACACAAATTTATATATATATATATATATATATATATATATATATATATATATATATATATATATATATATATATATATATGTATATATATATACACACACACAAACATACACACAAATTTATATATATATATATATATATATATATATATATATATATATATATTTGAGTGAACATCCTGTTTAAATGCTCATCAGTGCTCTATAATAAGGCCGTTGTAAGGGGCCGTTAGGCCTTCTTAAAGCATCTTAATAACTTAAAAAAAAAACAATAAAAAATTAATCAAAACACTTGTTTGATGTACCTAAAAAAATGTGACACATAATTTTAGCACAAAATTTGGTTCCGTAATACACGATTTCCACGTACCTAATAGTATAGGCCAGAGACAAAACCAGACTGTGGCTAGGTTACACCACACCCCAGAAATTTTAGAGCGCCCTTTTTTTTTTGTAACACCTAGTTTTAAAAATTTTGGAACCCTAATGACTAGTATTGGGAGGGGTGCCTCCAATCCACCAACCACGATAAATACTTTTAGTCATATCCCTAATGTTCATTATAAATTCCTTTGTTATGAACATTAGGGATATGACTAAAAATATTTTATTGCTAATTTTTATTCCCCATGTTACAATGAGAGGAGAAAATATGTACTTAAACAGAAAATACTATAGAAGTGTCAACTTTAAAAAAATGAATGGCTTACCGTTTATAACATAATAGTACCACATACATCCAAAAATATTATTCTCTTAAATATATCTAGTTGGGTCAAAAGAAGTGTAATTTCATAGAAATTTCATAAATAACTTCTTAATGTTTTTTCTTTTTTTTTTTTTAATGTTTATTATAAAGTAAAAAAGTAAAAGAGTAAAAAGATCTTAAAAAAAGTCTTTTATAAATCTTTTTTTTAAAACGTTACTATTTTTTTTTCTAAACCATTTACTGTAAATATTTTTACAAGGTAAAAGTAAAAAACTGTTTGAAAGGAAGAATAGAAATCATTTTTTGTTTTCTTTTAGAGTTTGCTTGAAAATGTTTTACTGTTCTTTTACGTACCACCAATCTAATGAGTATTATAATGTTTTCTCGATCTTTCGGGATTCTAGATTAAACAAGAGTTTGAACTGCTGCCAGAAAATTAGATATTTTTTCAGCAATGTTTAGCCGATCAATTGAGACAAATGTATAGTGCTCTGTATCCCATTTAAACCCCAAGTATTTGAGTCTGTTGTGTAAATTTATTTGATTACCATTAAGAGATATTTTTCAGCTTTGTAACTGTCTTTTACTTGTCAGTTGGAACTCTGTTTTATTAGGGTTTAGTTTTATGCAATTTAAATTGCAGTATACATTACAAGTTTTTATTAATTTTTCCAGACCAGATAAAGTTGAGTTTAAAAGTATAATATCATCAGCATACGCTACCATACCAGTGAAGTTACTATATATGAATGCACCTAAATTACTTTCTTTTTTAATGGTTTTGAGAAGGTCCTGGGTATAAATATTATAAAGGTGCGATGATAAAATTGAACCCTGTCTTACTTTTTGTTTAAGACAAAACTCATTTGATTTGCAACCTTGGTATGAGATGGTTAATAACGTTGATATTTCATAAAGTTTTCAAACTAAAGTATAATAAAATAAACAATTACAAGTGAAGATTTTTTTATTTATATAAAAAAAAAAGAACGCGGAAACTCATAGAAGACCGTATGGTCTTGTTGAAAAACATTAGTTATTTTTACAATAAATTTAAAAACATTTGAGACTTAACTTAGAGTGATTAGAGTGATGGTAATATAAGTCATTAAGTGACTTAATGTGAGACATTTTATAAAAGTTAACACTTGAAATTAGCATTTTCTCGGGTAAGCTAAAGTTTAGCGTCCTAAAAATTTTTAATTTTTTTGCTAATTGCAGAAAAATAATTTTTTTTTTTAAAAAGTCTCCTCTTGTCAGTGGAAACTTTTTTAACATAAGGAATATTTATTGGTTTTAGTACATACGTTGACTATCTTATTGTTGTACTGCTGCTACAAGGGAGTGTGCTTGCACATAGGCTGAGGATTTGGCATGGGGCAGCGATCTTTTATTATTCCAATAAATATTACTTATGTTTAAAAAATCTACACTTAAGAGAGAGCAACTAGTCATGAAATAAAGTTATTTTAGGCCGCTTAACTGTAGGATTATCTTTTTTTGATTCTTATACTAAAAATTCACACCAGACACCATTTTAGTAAGTGCGTAAAAACGATTCACGTTTTAGCAAAACATTTTTTGAAAACCATACTGTAACCCTGAACCCATTAGTTTAGTTTATTGAAATCCATACCTTAACCAAAACCCTGAAACTAACCATAAAGGTTAAGATTAGGGTTTGGTTATGGTATGGTTTGAAATAAAATACACGAAATGAAATACACGTGCGCCAACTTTCTCTTTGAATGCAGTGTAAACACCGCTTTCCTAACTGATGATTCTTTTAGGCAATTGCAAATATCAAACCTAAAGCCTAAAAATTTATGTTAAATTTGGATTTTAGACTTAACAATAAATTCGTGTTGACAATGCGAATTGATAAAAACGTTGTTATCAGTAATTTATACAAAACATGATCTAAGTATCAAGCAAATAAAACAAAACTTTTAAAGGAAATCGACTAAAAGACTTCTTCAATTATTCAGGTCATTCTGATGACAAAGTTCTTAAAATTATTGTTATTATTTTTATTGATACTATTGTTGTTGCTTATTATTTAATTATTATTATAATTATTATTAAAATTGTTGTTATTAATATTATTACTACCTCTTATATTAATATTATTTGATATCATTTTCATGAGTTTTATGCTTTATGATAATTTCAAACTGTTCGTAAATGTTCAAGCAGCCGTGGCGCAGTGGTTAGAGTTCTGGCTCAGTAATCAAAGGTCCGAGGTTTGACGCCAGTTCTAGCCGACATTGGTACCGAAGGAGGCGTGAACTTCTTCCTGTTAAATGCTCTCCCACGGTGCTCTGTTATAAGACCGTAAGGACTTATAAAAAAAAAAAATATCCTTAATTGTAAGACCTTATTCAGAAATATATCATTGATTGATTGAAAAAAATTTTAATTTAAGAAAAAATCATCATTCATTTTTTTTTTTTTTTTTTTTTACTGTATCTAAGGTAAAGGTACCAGTAATTGACCATGTGCTAGTAATTGACCATTTAGGAAAAAAATTGTTAAAATAAGCCCCACTATGGAACAACGTTTTAAAAACAACGGGAAAATGCTCTCCTACGCAGCAAACATATGACAAGATGGCTTACATTCAATGTTAATGTGCTATTCTCTTTTATATTTTTTTGAGTTTTTTCCCGCAATTTGCTGAGGAGAAGCCGCAAATAAAGTTAATCTTAAAAGGTAAGTACCACTTATTTTTAAATTACATGATTTTATTTTGAAATAGGTATGTTTAATATTAATTAAAAGTTATTTATCTGTTTACTCCCATCTGTAGTCAGTTAAGGGGGTGGTCATATATTGAATTAGAAAATTTAAATAATTTAGTAATAGACCAGGGGTGGTCAATTACTCAGATATTCCTTTGTTTATCTTACTCATCGTTATCTTACTCATCGTAACATGCTTGTTTCATGTTTTTCTAGCAAACTACACTTGTTTTTATATTCTTAATATAATAAGTTAGATTTATCTAATAGATGAACAGGTGCTAAAATACTAGAACAATGATGTGTCAATTTCTGCATCCATTTTTTTTTGTATTGTTTTAGATTTATTATGCCTGCCATAAAAGGTCAATTTCGAAAATACTCAGAGAAAACGATGATGGAAGTGATGCAAGATGCGAGAATTAATAATACACCTGTCCGGGCAGCAGCTAAAAAATATGGTGTACCAAGAATTACTCTAAAATATAAATTCGAAGGCAAGTCACCTATTGAAAAAAAAAGGAACCTCAAACCGTCCTAAGCTATGAAGAGGAAATTTTTATTGCTAACCGAGTCCTAAAAATGGCCGAAGCAGGATTCTCTGTAACTGTAAAACAACTTCAAGATAGAGTACAACGGTTGGTGACTGACCTTAGTAGAGACAATCCTTTTACTAACAATTGACATGGGAGTGCATAAATCCACAGATTTTTAAGAAGAAATGAAAGTATATCTAAATGCATTAGCCAAAACCTAACAGTTTCCCGTGCATGAGTGACAGGAAAATATTTTACGGTGGTTCACAGAAGTTTGTTTTTTTTTTTTTATTTGCATTCACTCCCAACAAGGCTGCAAGCAACCACTATTAAGTTGGGAGTTACTAGGAAAAAAAAGAACAGAGTTATAGAGCAAGGAAACGGTTGACAGAAGACTTGAAAAGTTGAAGGTTGTAGGAGTCAGGAAAACATGAAGATGGGAGAGAGTTCCAAAAGGATTGAAGTGCGGGGAAAAAAACTAGATGAATAAAAGTTTTTAGAGCATGCTGGGACAGATACAGTAAACGAATGAGACTTAGCTGAATGACGAGTAAAACGAGAATGAATTTTAGTTGATGGAACTAGAGACGATAACTCCTTTGAGCAGTGACCATGATAGTATCTGTAGAAAAGAGAAAGAGATGCAACTTTACGACGATGGGAAAGAGGTTCAAGCTTAGCAGATAATCCAGGTCCAACAACATTTACAATGCGTTTTTGGACCTTGTCAAGAAGAGAAAGTGAATCGTTAGAAGAACCAGCCCAAATATGACAACAGTATTCCATACAGGGACGAATAAGAAATTTGTAGAGGTAGAGAATGGAATCAGAAGTAAGGAAATGGCGAGCACGATAAAGAGAAGCAACCTTAGCAGAAGCTAATTTAGCAATCGATTGTATATATGGTTTCCATGAAAGGTCAGTAGTAAGCGATAATCCAAGAAGACGTAAAGAGGACGACTCAGTAAGAGGATTGCCATTCATTAATATAGGAATGTTGACCATACTACGGTAGTTGTTTGCAGTAAGCAATTGGGTTTTTTTAGAGTTGAAATTCACAAGCCACTGTGAACCCCAATCTATTACTGAAGTGAGATCAGATTCAAGATCAGCTGCTTGTTCTAGGCGATCGAAAAGAGAAGATTTTTTGTCAAGACAGGAGTATAAAGTTGAGTCATCAGCAAAAAGAGCTACTTTAGATGAAAGGTTGTCAGGAAGATCGTTTATGTAGATAAGAAACAAAACAGGGCCCAGGATGGAACCTTGGGGAACCCCAGAAGTTACTGGAAATAAAGAAGAGTGTTGGCCTTCAAGGATGACTTTAATAAACCGGTCAGAAAGAAATGATTTGATAATCTCAAAAACTTTCCCAGAAACACCATATGAAGCAAGCTTATGGAGAAGACCAGCATGCCAAACTTTGTCGAAAGCTTTAGATATGTCGAGAGCAATAGCCCTAGCCTCACCGCCTCCATCTAATGCACGATAAAATCTTTCAGTTACAGCAGTTAGCAAGTCGGCCGTAGAGCGAGAGGATCAAAAACCGTATTGATTGTCTGACAGCAGTTTATTTGACTCAAGATGAGATGTGAGGAATTTGTTGATCAAAGACTCAAAGACCTTGCTAATAACAGAAAGAAGACTGATCGGACGATAATTGGAGGGGTCAGAATTTTCTCCAGAATTTTTGAATATTGGAACCACAGATGCCATTTTCCAACAAGCAGGAAAACAAGACTCAGTCAAACACTTGTTAAATAGTTTAGAGAGAATTGAAGAAAGTTCTGGAGAAAAATTCTGCAAGACTGTGACAGGAATGTTGTCTGGACCACAAGCTGTAGACGAGTTTAATTGAGATATGACTTTAGCAACAGAAGCCGGAGTGATTTGAATGTCTAACAATGGGTCAACCTGTTTGACTGGAATGGAAGGAAGAGAATGTCCATAAGATTCAAGAGTGGAATTAGAAGAAAAGTTCTTTGCAAACAGTTCTGCCTTATCCCTGGGAGAGGTAACAAGATCAGTCCCATGAATGAGAGATGGAATGTTAGATCTACCCTTGTTAACAATGTTGTTGAAGATTTTCCAAAAGTTTTTAGAGCCTAACTTCTGCGATAAGATGCGAGATTTAGTGAACTGAGAATAATGGAGTTTAGCATCAGAAAGCACCTTTTTACATCGATTTCTTGCAATAATAAAAAGCCGTTTGTTCTCAAGAGAGTTGTTCTTTTGAAAAAGATGAAAAAAATGGTTACGATTGGATATAGCAGCCGCACAAGAAGGAGAAAACCATGGAGTAGAATGAGGCTTGACTTGAAACCGACGAGAAGGAATAAAAGCTTCCATTCCAGCCTGAATCCAGGAGGTTACGTAGGAGGCGCATTTGTCAGCTGAGAGAGAAAAAACATCAGCCCAAGGACCATCACGAAGAAAATCACGAAAGGAATCCCAGTCAGCTTTAGGGTAGCAGTAGGTGGTGCGGTGATAAGGTGAGCCCAAAAAAGAAGTACGAGAAGAAAGATTTACAGAAATCATTGCGTGGTCAGAACCACCTAAGGGAGAAAAGGGAGAAACTGAACATAAGCTAGGGTCAGAGACAAGACATAAGTCAAGGAGTGAAGGTAAATGATTAGGGTTGTCAGGAAAACGAGTCACAAAGTTAACTATCTGAGTAAGAGATTGAGAAACGCAGAAGTTAAAGGCTTTAGTGCCAGCAGGATCAGTGGTAATAGAGCCAAGCCATTCAGTGTGATGGGCATTAAAATCACCAACAACAACAATATTGGCAGAGGGGTAAAGAGAGAGGGCATGGTCAACTTGATCAGAGATAACATCTAAAAGAGTGCAATCATGGGAAGAAGGAGAACGATAAAGAACGAAGAGAAAGGTGATAGAGTGAAGAGGTGCTAGGCGAAAGCACATAAAAGAATGGTCAAAGGATTCGAACCTGATTTCACGACAAATAGGGGAATTAATGCGTATGTAAACCCCTAAACCTAGCATGTGACTATTGGAGTCTTTACGAATCAAAGGATAGTACCCATCAACACTGACATCTGAAGAAGGAATTGCAGAACTTAAATTTGTTTCACTGAGTGCAAGCAAGTCTGGTGAATTTTGCAGGAGGTAAGACTCAACTGATGGAAAGTTGCTTCGTAGACCGCGAATATTTGTAAAAGATATATTAAAATATTTAGGTGGTGGGGATGGTTTTTTAGGTTTTAAATTTTTGCTTACTTTGGTCATGATTTGGGTTTAATGAGAACTTGACACATTCATAGATAGAGCACAGCCTCCTAATCAATGAGCTATGCAGTTGTCTCAGTCCTGTTAATTAACCCTAAGCCGTGACATAGGGCTCCTTATGTGGTCTTGGCAATGCACACCAAAAGCATTAACAGGGACACTATCCATGCGCAACATGGCACTGTTAATACTCTGATATTTTGCAGCTGTTGATGGAATCAGCCTCTCTGAGAGCTACCACAGAGTTCGGGAAACCTTACTACCAGCCGGCCTCAGAACCATTAAACTGAGTTTTAGAGCTGTACCCTCATATGGAGATAACAGGAAGAGTTGCATAGCCATTATCAAGGAGGCATAAGCAAAATTCTATGAGTAGAGTCAAGGAGATCCAGCATTCATCATCCTAAGCAGGAAACAATGTAAGTTAAGGAGTACTTAAAAAAAAAGAACTTTACAGCCCATGAATGTTACAGTGTTTCGAACATTAAAAGAGAATTGGATGCAACATGTTTATGAGTGGCGCAGCAAATTTTGAAGAGAAAAGATTTTGCTAAACTACTAAAAGAAATAGTGGACAAGCATGTTACTCATTCTGTGTTGGCTAACGGTTTTCCCAAGTGTGGACTCTATCCCTGGGATCCAACCGTACCGATGGTTCCAGGAAATAAAAATAACATTACTGTGCAAAATGCTTTGTTAAATGACGACATACGTTTACGTTTGAAATATGTTAAGCAGGGATTGCAATTCTTAAGGTATAGGGAAAAAAAATTGGAATTATTTGAGCAATCTACAATTAACGGGGTTCCTTCTGACAGATCACTTTTCCTGTTGTGGAAGAAAACTAAATTAAAACTTAAAAAGTTTTCTCCCATAGTTGACGGCAATGAAGATATTACAATCGCAGGACCATCACATGTAGTGTCCTCCATAGCTAAAAAAAATGAAGGTACCACAATTGCAGGACCATTAAATATACTTTCTGCCATAGTTGATTTCAATGACAATACCACAATCGCAGGACCATCACATGTTCTATCTCCCATAGTTGAAAAAAAATGAAGATACTGCAATCGCTGACAAGTCAAGTAAACCATCTCCGTTTAAAAAATATAGATTCTGTACCCTTGTTGTTTTCAAGAAAAAGCCACAGAAAAAAAATCCCAAAAGAAAGAATACCCTCTATAGTGTCTGGGGAACTTGGTCAATTGTATTTCCAAAAGAAATTCGAAAAAAAAAACGAAATAGAAAGACTGAAACAAGAAAGAGCAGATGAAAAGAAAAGAAAGAAGAAAAAATGAAAGAGAAGAAAAAAAAAGAAAAAAAAGTAAGAAAAAATTAAATAAAAGGAAATATGATTCAGACTCATCTATTTCTATTCCTGAGCGATGCTGAAGATTTTGAATGGTATAAATATTCTTTAAATGAAGATTTATTACGCTGAAAACGGATGACTTTGTAATTGTAGAGTATAAATGGAGTTATTTTCTGGGGAAAGTAGTGTAAGTTGAGGCCAATGGCTACAAGATAGCCACAATGGTTCAGAGTCGAATTTCTTTTTATTGTTGGCCTGATAAAGAAGATAAACTTGTATATTTAAGGGGGCAAATACAAACTTGTGTTTTCGACGTGGATCATACCTTATAGCGGAAATGAACGTTTATTCGTCATTTCATATGTAATAAAATTTTGTAATTGTTGACATAAAAAAAATATATAAAAATTAAAATTTTGTCTTTGTTGCATTCTCGACATGAGTCATACCCAAGGCCGACGCGATGAGTTGTGACCCCCCCCCCCCATCAATGATTTTTTCGATCATTTAATCGACATATTTGACCCTTTTCCACAAGTCAGTTGGTAAATTTAGACAGTCTGTCGGCAAATTTTAAAAAAAAAGGACTTTTTTTTTTCTTCTTCCTTCAGTCGGCAAAAATTGTAATGGCATTCCCCCCCCCCCCCCCCCACGTGACATTACTCGCGCTGGCTCAGGCACTAACACCTTATACCAGAAATGAACCCTTACTCCACATTTCATTTTTAATAAATTTTTGTATTTTACCTGAATTAAAGTAAAAAAATTATCACGGCTTTCATTTTTCTCTCGTTTAACATATGGTCAATAGGGTTATGACTTTTTGACTTTTAAAAAAAAAAAATTTCCTGTCGTAAATCGTTGAACTTTTATTAGAAAACATTGAAAACATGTTTAATTCCTCTCGGTTTTAAAAAAAGCTCAACCCGCAATTCAAATTACGTTTCGTCATTTATTTAGTCTTGTTACTGCTACTTCTAATACGTGTGGCTTTTCTGAAAATCATTTAAAACTTGTATAGATTAGAAGTGTTTAGAACTTTAGAGCGTTTTGGAAAATAACAGAATATTTTAGAAGACTTTAGAGCATTCTAGAACAATTTAAAACATTCTAGAGCAATTTAGAACATTCTAGAACAATTTAAAATATTTTGGAACATTCTAGAACAATTTAGAACATTCTGGAATATTGTAGAACACTTTTGACTATATATAGTTGCTCATCTAATTTTATAACTATTACAGAAGCAACACATGGCGTCGTACAAGCCTAGCGATAGTAGCATTCAGAAGAACAAGGATCTCTGGACTTATAATCTGGTAAAATTTGAATACTCTCATAAAAGAAGAAGAATGGTCTCTTTGGAAGAACATTCACTGGAAGAAAAGTGCAGAATACCTCTCCAAAAGCAAATTATCGGACTCTACCATTTCCTTGAAACAAAAATCAAAGGAAGAAAGGAGCGAATAGCGAAAACTTCCAAAGAAGTCACCAAATTGTGGAAGAATAAACTAAATTTTCCTCATTTATCTGATCAAGTTATACAATTAAAGCTTGATAAAATACTGAAATGTTATGATGAATGTGTCAAGCGAGCCCATTGATATAGTTTTTGATATTACTAAAGTGGATGGAACATGGTTATCTTCTGAGGACAAGCGATTGTATCATCTCCAAGTGGAAAGCAAAGGAACAGTGGGATACTCTACAGGCCAAGTGGCCAGTAGAGTATCCATAGAAACAATCCATCCCTCTAAAAGACAAAAACTTTCTAATTAGTCAACCAACTCATCATCTTACTATCCTGGTTCTCGTGATTCTGACAGGCTGACGACAGTAAATATGAAAACAACGAAGAAGATGAGACAACTCCTACACCAAGCAGAAAACATCTTAAAAACAAAATTGCAGTGACTTGGTGACCTCGACAAGAGTATCAACAAACAAAGCTGCTAACATATGCAAGCAATCGGCTCGTGAAGACATTGATATCCCAACTTCATGTCAATCAGCTATTTAAAAGTCAGCAATCAAAGAGGCGATCAAAATGAATAAAGAAATGATTGAAAAGTTGCATATGGAAAGTTGGTTCTTACACTTTGATGGCAAGCACATCGACAGAATGGATTATCAAGTTATGGTCGTCCTTAAAAATGAAAGAAGAGAAGGCGAATTGGATCTCCTTGGCTTGGTAGATGGCAGGGCTTTAAACATTGCTTAAGGAATTTCTAAAGTCCTCAATGAATTTCACCTATGGAATTCAATACAGATGATTGTTGCAGATACCACCAGCGCTAATACTGGAAAAAAGAATGGTGTTGTGGTAATAATGCAACGAATGTTCACAGAATGTATCAACAAACCTCACTTTATCAGTTGTCAACACCATGTATTAGATAGAATCCTCCGTTTGGTGAAGGATGAAGAACTTGGAAGTAAAGCACAATTGCCAAACATTGAATATCTATTTGTATTTCAACTGTTGAAGAAGTACGAACAAATAAAAACACAGTTTGATAACGGAACAGAAGTAATTATTAAAACATCAGGCTGGAGATATGATATGAAATTTTTGTTTCGTCTCACTGAGTGTTCCGATTTTTTGAGGAAAAGGGACATTTTCCATTGATCAGGTTTTAGAAAATACCCAACATCAGCAATGTGAGGTGGAACTCAAGAGATATGCTAGCGGTCCTGGCCTTCATTTTAATTCATTTCACAAGGACAGCTGCAGAGAGTCGATTTATGTCGATTTATATCGTATGGCTGGGCAGCATTGGTTTACAGACCAACTGTACAACAAAAACGACTTTAATAACTTGGCTGAAATACTGAATCCATACAAAAAGACTTTTAGTTCTTTGAAAAATCACTGAAAGCGAGAGCCATCCATACTACAGATACTCAGAAGTAATCAATGCGCAAATCGCGTAATCAAAGTAATGGAGGAAATTTATTCATCATGCAAAAATAAAGACAAATTGCACCTTCGATTCCTTCTATCAATAAGCAAGAGCAAGGTCAGTCTGAGCCATTGTTAAATTGAAAATTTATTGTATAACATGACTATGACATTCTAAATACATTTTGATACATTATGTCAAAATCGATTTTTCCATGGCGTTTTTGAAAAGATATGCAAACAGTGCAGCCGAGAGGGGGGTCGCGAGGGACAGTTTGTCCCGGGCGGCAGATATTTAAGGGGCGCCAAATAAAATGTAGGTACCTAAAAAAAGTCCTTCATATATAATATAGGGAAAATTTAATAAATAAGGGCTCTAATTGTCAGGATTGCTGACCCAGGCGGCGTGACAGCTCTCGGCGGCCCTGTATGCAAATAACAGTTCATTTCGTGCTTTTTAGGTAAAGGTTCATCAAACTACAGTACAGGATTATGGGGTTGATAAAAAGTCATAACCCTAATGGTCAACTACTAAAGCAAAGGACGGTCAAATACTGCGTTTTTGTGTAGATGGTTAAGGTGTTACTGCAGTTTCTTCCCCCTCTTTTTTTATTACTGATTATGATAGAGAATTTTATGCTGATTAAGAATCGTATAAAAACAAAGGTCTGAAAATCAACAGAAAGTGCTCTAATTCGATGTTGAATTTTAAAAAATTTCCCTAAAAACCGCTAATATTTGCCATTTTTTCATTCTCGGTTATAATTAAACTCCTTTTGAGAGATATTTTTAAAAAGCCTGGTTTCTATCAACAGTTTTAAAGCAAAACTATTAAAAAATGCTGAGCGCATCATTTTCTAATTTATCCCTTGCCCAAACCCTAACCCTAACTAACTTACTAATCATGTACGCCAATCCCTATTTATTAAAAAAAAATTTTTAAAAATGGCGAATATTAGTGTAATTTTTTAAATTTCAACATTGAATTAGAGCACTTTCTGTTGATTTTCAGACATGTTTTTATACGATTCTTAATCAGCATAAAAAATTTTGATAAATAGAAATTTTAAGGTTTTTTAAAGTCAATGACTTCTAACGAGGTCTAGTTATAATAATCACACTGAAAATTTTTATTCTTATCAGTGACTGATATTTTTTCTGATTTTTTTTTAAGTTTTAAGATGTTTTTTTTTTTTGTTAATAACAAGTAAAAATTATTAAACAGGGGGGGGGGGGGGGGCATCTTAATAAGCGTAGGGTGGGTGGAAACATTTCAAAAAACAATTAACGTTCCCTCGCATGTATCAAGCACCTAAGAGTTTGTTGGTAAGCTTTACATATCTTTTTGAATGTCACCATTATTTAGCACTTGTACCAAATAAATAATTTTAGGTGGGACTACATACATTTAGTATGTATTAGCATCCCCTAACGAGTGGTGTTAGTGCAGGTCTGGAGTTTTCCAAAATGTCATTGGTGATCGATATGCATTCCTTAGGGGGGATCACCATTCATCTACTACTTAATTTTAATTGGTCATTATAGCACCAACATTTTTTTACCTATTAGACCCATAATTTGAATTTATAATACATACATATATATATATATATATATATATAATTATAAAATACATATATATATATATATATATATATATATATATATATATATATATATATATATATATATATATATATATATATATATATATATATATATATATATATATGTATTTCATATAACTTTTCAGTTTTACATTCTGTCTATGAAGTATATATAATTCAATGTTACATTCTTATCTATATAATTTTTTTAGGAAGGCATTCTAGGAAGTTTGAACCACATTGGCAATCTTTAGATCAAAGAAAACTTCCCAAGTGGTATGATGATGCAAAATTTGGAATTTTTATTCACTGGGGAATATATTCTGTAACAGCATTTAAATCTGAATGGTTTTGGTGGCATTGGAAAGGTTGGAAATCGCCTCTTTTTTTTTAATCATAAAGCATTCCTTTTTTATTGATAAATAACTATTTATTAATTTTTTTTACAATTCTATTTAAAAACAAATCATGTTATATTTTATTTAGGGGAAAATAAACGTGAATACAATGCTTACATGCGTAATAATTTCCCATCTCAATCATATCAAGATTTAGCTTCTAAATTGACTGGAAGTAACTTTAATGCAAATGAATGGGCTGAGCTAGTTGAAGATTCTGGTGCCAAGTAAGTTACAATACTTTGTAAGAAATGTGCAAAGTAAACTTTTTTATTAAATAAACTGTAATTATTTATATTAAGTGTTACTTTATTTTAAATTCATTTTTTAAGGTTTCATTTTTTGCCATTAGTTAAATTAAACAAAATGCAAAATGCAAAAAAAATTATTTGTTCAGATACTTTGTGTTTACAAGCAAGCATCACGAAGGGTTCACACACTGGAAATCAGATGAATCATGGAATTGGAATTCTGTTGATTTGGGCCCAAAACGAGATGTTTTAGGTCATTTGATTTAGCTTAATTTGTTTATTTTTATTTAATTATATTAATACATGACAGTTTATTTGTGTCATGTCAACTGTTATGTATTATGTCAGTTGTTGTTTATTGTATTAACAATTATGTATCACATTACTAAATATTTCAGTTATCATGTCCTAGAATCAAATGTAAAATATCGATTACTGAAGGTCACTAACATCATATACAGGGTAGCTAGTGAAAATTGAAGTATTTCAGAAAGTCAAATTTCCAAAGAAATGATTTTACAATACTTTTATAATGTGTTTTCATGCAATAGACAATTCAGCATAATACTTAATTACAAAAAAACTGTTCAAAATTACCTGCTTTGAACCTCCACAGGTTTTCAATATATTCCAGATATTCAATTGGAAAACGAAGTGTCATTTTGTTTGAAGATCTTAGATCTTTGGCTCAGTTTCATTAAAAACAGTTAAATTCATTAAAACCACCACTACTACAGCCTTGCGTTTTTTTTTTTAATTTCTGAAAAGTTCAGATAGTAGATAAAAGTTCAGTAAATAGATAATAGTATTCATAATAATTGTATTTTAATGGCAAAATTAGCTTGATATTTTCCTCAATCAAGTATAGTTAGTTCCCTATAAGTTGAACCTCCAAGGAACCAAGAAAAATTGTTTGACTTAAGGAATGTTTCTAAAGCGAATTCCTGTTAAGTCAAACTTTGGCTGATATGAGATATTAATTCGAGTTAAGGCGATTTTTCTTTATTCCTTGATAAAGTATATGCATTGAATTTACGCCACTATTCTAATGTTTCAATGAAAGAAATTATGGATTTTATTCATGTATTATAATCAAAAGATATCATTTGAAAAAGTTTAGCGACACAATGACTTCCTTATTATTTGGTAATAAAATTGTGTATAAAAGCAAGCGGTGTTTAATTTAGAAATTCATTAAATTATTAAAAAAATTGTTTTTTCCAAGGTTTTATTGTGATTTTACATTGGATAACGGTCTCTTCTATTCACATCTAAAGACAACAAAAAAATAAAGAAATTATTAAGCTGCAGTTATTTATGTTATATATGAAATGGCTTATTTTTTAAAAAAGATTTTAATTATGTCAATATCTTTAATTACAAAAAGTTCGAGTTTTTTTTTAGTTTTCCGAAGAAATTTGCTGAAAGAGGATGAAAAAATGGTTCTAATTGACAAATATTGAGTTATCCAAGGTTCAACATAACTAGAGAATCTTTATAGTACTCAATAAGACGATTTCAAGGGACCAAATAAAACAGCTGGAGATAATAAAATTTCTATTCATCGTGGTCTTTATTGACTTAAAAAACACAACGTGAATCATATACAATTTAAAAAGATCTAATAACAAGATATTAACTTTGGCGAAATAATAGATGTTATATGTTATTAACATAGCAGTTACAGACTTTTAGAATACTATCAGAACTGGCAGGTAGAAGGAAAAAACCATTTTTAATAATAATTATTTGTATAGAAGATTTTAGTCATTAAATTAAAGCAAAGAATTAGTGAAAAAATTTATTGCTAATAAATTTATTTTATCCTTGGCAGAGATAGCAAGATCAGAAATGACACTATCAAAAATTTTCCAAAAACTTCTGGATTTTGAGTCTTAAGCAAAGAGATCATAAAAGTTTCATGAATTTCTTCAAATTCCCAGAAAAGTTGTGAAAAGTGTTGAGATATTGACAGTACCTGATTGTATAAAAATACAACTAGAATGGCAGTTTCAGTAAGGATCTGAGTATTGAAACAAAATGTCATTTTTTAGATGAGATAAGAATTAGTTTTTTTTAAGAAATACTAACAAAAAATGTTGAAATATTATAAATTTTGTCATTTTTTCATAAATATTATTTTATTTTTTTTAAATTTTAGTTAAAATAATCAATTTGTAGTACATAAATATAGTTGCTGATAGCATAAAATAGTATTTTTGTTTTACATATATACTCTTAATTGGAAAAAAAAGTAAAAACTACTAAATATATTAATAAAAAGATAAAATGGAATATAAAAATGGAATTAAAGTTTGGAAAGAAAAAGAACAATCTTAAGTTACGTAAAAGAAAAAAGGAAGTGTGCATAGTTGTGCATCACACAAAAAAAGGAAGAGCATAGTTGTGCATCACACAAAAAAGGAAGAGCATAGTTGTGCATCACACAAAAAAAGGAAGAGCATAGTTGTGCATCACACAAAAAAAGGAAGTGTGCATAGTTGTGCATCACACACAAAAAAGGAAGAGCATAGTTGTGCATCACACAAAAAAAGGAAGAGCATAGTTGTGCATCACACAAAGCTGGCAATTAAATTAGGTTGAGAAAATTTTTTAATTTTAAGGAAGAGTTAAACGCCTAATCTTTATAAGAAAGTGCGATTTCAAAAGAGAAATGTTTCAAAGTTATTAAAATAAATTTTATAAATTTATATATAAAGACCTGGTGGAGTTGCTGTTGGAAAGTTTAAAATGAGTCTTGAAATATTTTTTACCAAAAATGTCTGGAATGATGAAGCATATGAAGCTCATTCAACTTCCAATTTTTAAAACTAATCATGTGCAAAGCTTGTGCAACAAAGTTAAATGTTAAACTGTCATTTACTTCATTTACAGTCCTCTAACCCTGACAACTAGATTAACAAAGATAAAGCTATTGACTTCAGTCTTAACAACATGGGTGACATTTATGATAGCCAGAACACTATTGTTGTTAAGGATGTTGTCATGGGTGTTGCAATTTTTATATGAGCGAAATTTTTATAGTGGCTTTATTTGCCACTTAAATATTTGTTTATACTTGAAGTTGAAAAGTGTTTAAAAAATTTTGGTTGGGAGAAAATTTAAAAAAAGAAAAAAAGTATACAATAATGAATAGCTTACTTGACTGTAGTGGCTTAACAACATTTTGACTGTGTAGCCCAACGACCTAAGTTATTGTGTATAAACAAAAAAGTATAAGTGTAATAATAATATAAATGTAATAATAATAATAATAATAATGTAGAAATGTAGAAATATTCTGATATGTATGTATAAGTAAATTGAAATAAAGATGCCCAAAACTCAAAAAGAACAACTCAAGGTAAATAAACTTTTTTTTAAAGAAGGTGCTTTTGTATGTAAATCAAATGAAACTATACTGTGAAAATTAGCATAGAATTAGTTGAGTAAGATAAAAATTTTGATATCAAATTCATTATGATATCAGATAAAACATTACTGATAGTTTTATTTGACAACATTGAGGAATCCAAAGAGCTATTTTAAGTAACTTATCTTAAATGAAGGAAGTTTTCATGTTGGGGTTGTCCATAAATTATATCACGCAGTTTTCAACCATTTTTGACCTCCCCCATGTCACAAAATTGTAACACTCAAATAGCAAGTTTTGTATGAGTCGTCGCAAAACCGCCAACCCTCCCCTCTTATAGCGTGACATATATTATGGATAACCCCATAAAGAAAAAGGGGTTAAAGAATTATAAAGTACAGATTTTCAAAATACTAAAAAAAAAAAAATGCTAATTAAATAAAGTTTTTTGAGAAAAGTTTAAAGATTTTGCAGAAGAAGTTGCAGTTAAAGGATGTGATTTTTTTATAACAAGTCATATAGGAATGAGTTTTGTTTTATAGCAAGTAATGATAGCTCATTTGAGCAGCAAGAAGAAAAGAGAAAGTGATGAAACTTTACGATGATGGGACAGAGGCTTAGCAACTAGAGTAAATCTGTACATGTATATATATGTATACATACATACATATATACATATATATATACATATATATATATATATATATATATATATATATATATATATATATATATATATATATATATATATATATATATATATATATATATATATATATATATCGACTGACAAATAGCCTGACTCTCAGTGGAGTGCTGCTACATCGACTGAGGGTTTGGTATGGGTTAGCAACCTTTTCATTCATTATTCTTCGTTTTCCCTCATCGTTTTCTAAAAACGTTCACTTAATTTAGGCTAGCAAAAAAAGTGAGCAATTGCGCATATAAATATGCTATAGTAGATATATATATATATACATATATATATATATATATATATATATATATATATATATATATATATATATATATATATATATATATATATATATATATATATATATATATCATGAAATTGTATTATAAAATCTTCTAAAACATATATAGCAGCATCACTTTTAAAATTCATCAACAAAAAGTCTCAAAATCTTAGTATTTCGTAGGGTAACCACGGTTTTTCAATACAGCCTGTATATGAGAAGGCATACTTTTTACAAACTTGTCACAGTACTCTGGGGTAATTTCATTTACCTGCTTCAATACATCTTTTAAATATTCCTCTGACATTAAACGATCTACTGACACTTAAGCTTTCATTAAGTTCCAACAATTTTCAATAACATTCAAATCAGGCGAACTTGAGGGCCAGTTCTTCAAAAGTTGCACATGGTTGTCATGAAACCACTTCTTGACTGGTTTCGCAGTATGACACGGTGCTGAGTCTTGTTGAAATATGATAGTTTCAGAAATGTTCATTTGTGTCTTAACCTTTGACTCTAAAACATGTATGTACTTTGCAGCATTGACCATTTTGTCCTTACCGAAGATGTGGATTCAGCATCTACCCTTAGCTGAGATAGCTCCCCACACCATAACAGATGGCAGATGTTTAACAGTCTTCAGAGTGTTTTTTTTTAGGGTTTAGTCTTTCACCTACCGGTCGACCATTGTAAAATTTTACCCTGAACCAGGAAGCTGCTGGAAAGTACTTTCATCAGAAAACATCACAGTAGTCCACCACTCAGCCGTTTTGTCCTTCATATCACGACAGAATTTCACACGTGCCTGAAGCTGTTTCTTGGTTAGAAAAGGCTTCTTTGCTGGTCTATGCGCATGCAGTTTGAATTCTGTAGACAGGCGAACACTTCTGGCACTAATATTAATGCCTTTTTTTGTGGCCAAAAAAAAACTTGTGAGTACCCTTCACCATGCAAAGTTATGACTTGACCTTTAACAAGTTCACTCAAATCTGGCTTTTTACCCATATTTACTTTATTTAATTTATTTACTATTTACTTAAAAAAGAACTTTAATAAGCTTTGATGACGTCTTTTAAACAAAGATATGTGATAAATTTTAATTTGATTCATTTAATGACATTGACATATAATAACTTGCATATTTAAGAGGCACATTCAAAGTTATACTAAATTTATCCAAAAACCGTAAAGTGCCTTTCAATGGTCACTACTGTATATATATATATATATATATATATATATATATATATATATATATATATATATATATATATATATATATATATATATACACTATTGAGTATGTAGATCTACTATACTATCTAAGTCAGAAATAAAGGAAAAATTTTGAGCTTTAGAACCTGCAATGTCAGTGGTGTTAGAGTCCAATCAATATGATGAACATTGAACATTCAATGTGGTGAACATTAGTGTCACCAATAACATCAGTATCGGCTAATGGATGATAAGAAATAGCTTGATTAGTTTGATGAAGAATTGGAAATAAGCAAAATTATAAAGAGTAAAAAGAAAATTGATTCAGTGAAGAGGTGTTAAACAAAACCACATAAAAGAATAGTCAGGGGGTTCAAACACTTTTAATAATTTTTAATTAAAAAAATTAATAAAAGGTTTAATAAAATATAAATATTTATAATTGTTTTATAATTTATATTTAAATTTTTTAGTTGAAGGTTTTTTTAAGTTTTATTAAAAATGTTTTAAAAAGGTTTTTTTTCAGAAAATAAAATGTTCTAGTGTGTAATATTTCTTGTAAAAAATTTTTTTTTTAATTCTATTCTCAACAAGGGAGGAAGCAACCACTATTAAGTTGGAAGTTAATTATATATTTAATAATATTGCTGCTGAGTAAAGCAAGATTGAGTTTTAGTTGATGGAACTAGAGATGATTGAGCTCCTGATGGATGATGAAAGATGATGGAAAGATGGGAAAGAGGGTCAAATTTAGTTGATAGAGCGGGTCCAACTATGTTTACAATGTATTTTCAGGCTTTGTCCAGAAGAGAAAGACCATCATCAGAAGAACCAGCCCAAATATGATAACAGTATTCCATACAGGGGCGAAAAAGAGATTCGTAGATGTAGAGAATGGAGAAATGAATTGAAGAAGAGGACTCAGTGAGAGGGATTTATACAGAGATTTTTACCAATAGCCTTTAGACATTATTAAATATTATCCTTCCCTAAGCAACATATAGTTTACAAGTTTTCCCTAAGCAACATACAGTCTACAAGTAAATGCAAATTCTTCCATATGTTTCTAGACTAATCTGTATTTTTGAGATCTTAGTTTTAAATAATAGTTATAGATCTTTTAATATATTTATTTACCATATTAAAACAAATTTTAACTATCTCAAAAAAATTAGCTAGGAGTATTGCAAATTAGAAGTGTATTTTTTTAAAATATGTTACATCATTAATGCAATATCAAAGATGGTAGATTTACAGGTTGATATTCATTATTTTTTGTTATTATTTTTTTTAAACTTTGACTGAAAAATTTAGGTTTGGTAGAATTGCATCATTAGATATATACATTTATTTATTATTCTTTTAACATTTTGTTTTAAAATATGTTTTAAAATTTTAAAATTCAGATGAATTAAAGACTGCTTTCAGTAATACTAATGTTACATTTGGCTTGTACTATTCTTTATATGAGTGGTTCAATCCTTGGTATAACGAAGATAAAAAGAACGATTTTAAAACTCAAGAGTTTGTCAAGGTAACAGCAACGATTGTCTTTATTAATTGAATAATGAGCATATGTTCTAAGAAAGACAATCTTTAGATCGTCTTTAGTAATTTAATTTACTTTAATCTTTCTGTGTTTCTTGTTGAACATTCTATTAAAATGTGTAGAAAGGATTATAATCCTAGAAGTATATTTGCTTTAAATGGGAATGATTTATTTGTAGAGAAAAATTATGCCACAACTATATGACTTGGTCCATAAATATGAACCTCTTTATATTTGGTCTGATGGTGATTGGGAGGCAAAAAGTGATTATTGGAACAGCGCCAAATTTCTTGCATGGTTATACAATGAAAGGTATTTTTTGAAGACCTAAACACACAAACGTATATAGTACATACAACCATAATTTTAATTTTAACTAAATAAACTAGTTATATTAGTATATTGTTACTGTTATATTGTATTTATTTTTATTATATTAGTATATTCGAGTATTATTGATTTATATGATAGTATTTGTATTTTTATAATTATTATACATTATCATTATAGTTTATGTTTTTATTTTTTTCTCTTTTTAGTTATAGTTATATATATATATATATATATATATATATATATATATATATATATATATATATATATATATATATATATATATATATATATATATATATATATATATATATATATATATTTATATATATATATATATATATATATATATATATATATATATATATATATATATATATATATATATATATATATATATATATATATATATATATATATATATATATATATATATATATATATATATATATTAGGAAAACAATAATAAAAACAGAAACTCAAAATGATAACTTATTATTATTATTTAGAAAATTTATTATTTTTCATGATTATTGACATTGATTATATTGATTGACCAGTTATTTTTGTAATCATTTTTATTGATTTTATCCTAACAAATGTATACATAGACATATAACTGCCTAAACCTAAATCATTTGTCAGTTAATGTATTGAAGCCTTCAAGTCTATTATAAGCCAGATGACAATTTCACAAAAATTGGTATCAGTGACGCAGTGATGCTTAGATTAGATCTAGTTATACAGTAATAAATTAAATGTGTGCAAACATTATTTGCAAAAAAATGATAATATAAATGAATCGACTATAAAATGACACCATAAAAACTAATTTGATCTATCTTCAAAGCTTGTGTATTATCAATTGTATTTGTATACTCAAAATTTCATTTGAATACAATAATTGAAAATACACAGGCTTTGATGGAAAGTCCGCAAATTTCAAAGCAAATAAAATTGCAATAATAAAATAATAAAAAAATTTTTGTGGCAATTTTAACACTTGAAAAAAAGAAAACTTTAGAAAGTTAGATAAAGATGGTTTTTTAAAATATGAAAATATATTTAAATAAACAAATAAAACATGAAATATTTATTTGTTATTATAAGAATAAGTAAGAAAACAACAAAAGAAAAATTTTGAATTCAAAAAGTAATCTTTCAGTATTCAAATAAGAACAGAACACCTCCTATTGATAATTAAACTTTGGTTGTCAAGGAAGCATCAAATAGGATGGTCAAAACACTAATAAATATTGCAGAGATATTCTCTTTGAATTATTAAGTTTTGTAAAAATGAAACAATAGATGTTTTAACAAGATGTGAGACAGTAAAACAAAGGAAAAACACCAATGTTGTCATTGATATTGTTGCTTTGTTACTCTTTCAAAGATGAATAACAATTTTATAACATTGTTATAAAATTGATACTTATAATTTGGGCAGAAACATTTCTAATGTTTCTCACCAAATAATCGAAAAGAGGCAATTTGTAATTTTTTGAACTTTTAAAAGAACAAATACAAACAGTTTATGATGGTTTTATCAAAATTATTAACTTATCAAAATGACAAACGCAAACAGTTCATGATGATTGTATGTTGAAGATTGACAATAAATTCTTGGGATCATTGGTGTAATACAATACATTGATTGCTTAGTAAAATAAAAATTATAATAAAATGAAAAAAGCATAGGATTTCAGAGATTTTTTTTTTCTAACAACAAGAATTGCACATGTGGCTATATCAATATATAGCAATATATTGATATAGCCACATGTGCAATATATAGTTTTAGGAAAGAAGATCAGCATCTCCAAAATTTGCAATTAAACTCAAGATGAAACTTAAAACTTTTTCTCTTAAGGCTGATGATGTGCCAAAAACATGTTAAAAAAAATTATTGTATGTTTTTTTCAGTCCAGTTAAAGACAATGTAGTCGTAAATGATAGATGGGGGAAAGATGCAAATTGTATTCATGGAGATATAAAAACTTGCAAAGATCGTTATAATCCAGGTAGGGCTCTCACTATTATTTTTTAAGCAATTATATTTCAACAAAAGTTTAATTTTTTTATTATCGTTTATTTATTTTTATTTAGTATGTATGTACAAACATACTATGTATATACAAACATACTATGTATATACAAACATACTATGTATATATAAACATACTATGTATCTACAAATATACTATGTATATACAAACATACTATGTATGTACAAATATACAATGTATGCACAAACATGCATACACTATTATTAGATGTAGTAATTAATAAGCCAGATGAAATATCAGTTGATATGCTAGCTGTGACAGACTTAGATTTGAGTGACCATTTTCTTATTGGTTTTAAATTAGAACAAAAAATAGAAAAAAACACATACCACACTAGATAAAACTCAGGAACATGTACTACCATCAGCGAGTTTAGACGAAGAACTGGCTAACAACTTCAACAGTTATTTTACTAAAAAAATCAGAAAACTCAGATCAAATGTTATAACACCCCAAAGAAAAGCGCATCAGATTATAATGGTCAGTTTTTTTAAGAAATTTTGATCCAACAACTTACAAAGAAATTTACAATATAGCCATGTCGTTTGGAATAAAATGTTCTCCAGATGATCCCATTCCAGCATATCTACTAAAGAATAATTTACAAACATTTATACATATATGGGTGGAAATAGTAAACCTATCGCTAGAATCAAGCAGCATGGATTGTCTAAAAAGTGCTACATTACTTCCAATAATAAAGAAGTTAAACTCTGCCACCACAGATACAGAAAACTTTAAAAATTATAGACCAGTTTCCAGTTTAGTATTTATTAGCAAGCTAATAGAAAGAGTAGTTTCCAATGGTCTAGATTCCCACATGACAACAAACAATCCCACATGACAACAAACAATCTCCATGACAACAAACAATCTTCATATAGAATATCAATATGTATACAAAAAACATCATTCCACTGAAACACTTTTGCTGAAGCTTACCAATGATATATTTGAACTCTTTGATAAGAATACACCTTCAGTACTTATGTTACTTGATCTAAGTGCTGCTTTTGACACTATTGATCAACAAAAACTACTTGGGCTATTAACTAGTGAATTAGGCATAATGGACTCAGCTCACAAGTGGTTTGAATCATTTTTAGTTAATCGTACCCAAAATGTTAAAATTAGTAACTCATACTCTACAAACCAAAATGTCAAATATGAAGCACCGCAAGGTACAGTACTGGGTCCAAAACTATTTAATATCTATATGAGACCACTGTACAAACATTTGAACATAATCAATGTTAAAATCTTTGGATACTCAGATGATCATCAAACTCTCAAAGCATTCCTTCTAATTATGGCACCACCTAACATTCAAAAAGATATTATTATTAAAGGTACTTTTGTTAACAAGGACTTGTTGACTCCACAAAAAGTTTGGGTGTGATACTTGACAATGAACTGTCTTTGAAAACACAGATAAATAAGATTGTGAAAAGTTGTTACAATATAATCTGCAAAATATCCAAAATAAAACAACTCTTATCGCATAAAGATTTGTGCACCATAGTATGTTCATTAATTTTTTCACAGCTAGATTATTGCAACTCCCTCTACTTTGGAATTAAAAGGTCACTATTAAAAAAACTGCAGTCTGTTCAAAATTGTGCAGCAAGACTAGTATTTAAAACCAGAATAGAAAATCAAATAAATGACCAGGTATTTATCAATTTGCATTGGCTTAAAATTAGAAAAAGAATTTATTTCAAGGTTTTATTAATAATGCACAAGTCTATTATCCACGAAGCGCCAGCATCATTGTGTAATTTTATTCACTTCTCATCATCAGAGAGAAATCTGAAATTAAAAGAAACAAAATCCAGCAATCGTTTTGGTGATCGAGCGGTATCCCACTATGGTCCTAGACTTTGGAATATTCTTCCAAGTATCATTCGAGATGAACAAAACACATCTATTTATAAGAAAAAACTAAAATCATATTTAATGGTGAATAGCGAACTATTCCACCAGAAAACTCTAGAATATTAAATATTATAAAGTAATATAATAATTTATTGCACAGCTGAGCAAGTGTTTTGCCAGCTTACCCTTTATTTGGGCAAAACACAGTAGCTGTGGGTAAACCCATGTATTTAATTATTTAAACTTTTTTTAATTAAAACAGTTGAACATTTTGAGTTTTTTAACGAAATTTAAAAAAATGCAAAAATGGAGAAAAAACTTTTAAAAAGTTAAGTGATGTAAAAATAAGTCAAAGAAAATCTATAAATTTGTTTAAAGTAAACTTTTTAGCAAATAAATAAATAACAAAAAAATTATGGTCATAACAAAAAATATATATCAAAACATGGCATAACTTATTCAACATTTTTATTTTATTTTTATTTTATGTTAATTCTCCTCCTTAAGGCCGAGAACTTCAGTTGAGGAGGCTACTACAATTGTGGTTACAACCCTCTCTTAATAACAAACAAAAATAGCTTTTCTATAGAATTATAACAAACAAAAGTAGCTTTTCTATAGAATTATAACAAACAAAAGTAGCTTTTCTATAGAATTATAACAAACAAAAGTAGCTTTTCTATAGAATTATAACAAACAAAAGTAGCTTTTCTATAGAATTCTATAGAATAATAAACAAAAACTCTTCTATAGAATTATAACCAAGGAATTTGCCAACATATAAATAAAAACTGAACATATAAAATCTCCAAAAAAGAAAAAATTACGTATGTAGTTGTTAATGGTGTGATATTTAAAAAAATATTTTATCTTCTTTGAATTGTCAATATAAATGTTAAATTTTTGATTAAGTTTTTTTGTTTAGGTAAAAAATTACCTTTTAAATGGGAGAATGCTATGACAATTGATAAACTATCTTGGGGTTACAGACAAGAAGCCAAACTTGATAGTTACATTAGCACAAGTAAACTTATTGAAAATCTCATTGAGACGGTTAGGTATATCAATTCAAATTATTCTCTTTTATTTTTTAAATCAGTAAATTTTTAGTTCATTTATATACTTATATCTAAACATTTTTTTAGTTGTGGTGGAAATTTACTTCTAAATGTGGCGCCCACAGCAGATGGACGAATCACACCAATATACGAAGAAAGGCTCCGTGATATAGGAAAATGGCTTCGAATAAATGGTGAAGCAATTTATGGAACCAAACCATGGCGGGTGCAAAAAGATCCTCATAGCTGGAAAGTATGGTATGTATGCATTTTTGTGTTAGTGTTTGCTTTTATTGCCGTTAGTCTAATTGCTAACAAGTTTTTATTACCACAACATTTTTTGTAGGTATACTCAAAAGTTGAATAGCGTTTATGCAATCATGTGTGGTTGGCCGAAATCTAGATATCTGCACTTAGGTTCTCCAGAAACAAACTCACTTACTAGTGTAAAATTATTAGGATTTTCTGGTAATATTAGTTGGTCTCAATTAAGCCAAGGTATTCAAATAGACTTATACCAGATTCCTCGAGCTAGTTCTTCTGGCGATCATGCATGGACATTTGTCTTGGAAAATATCGAATGATAATATGCAACACTTTAGTACTTTTGATATTTTTAAACTATGAGATAATGGAATTTGTATTTGTAATTTTTTATAAGAAAATTAATTTTTTTTATCGCGAATGAAGTGAACGGGCATTGATGGCTTTTCTTTTAGAAAACTGCAACAGATTCTCAAAAAAAGTGTACACACACACGCTCGCACAATCAATAATCTGACAAAAAAAAAAAATTAAAAACAAGAAAATTTCTATATATATTTATATATATATAAATTTATAAATGTTGTTGTAAAGGAAGTTCGTAGAAGACTAGGGAGTCATCAAATACCTTTTAAATGATTAAATAAAGTCTAGTTTTTAACAATATAGTTTTAAGTGGTTAAATAAAATACAGTCAATGATATACATAAATATTTAGTAGACTTAGTACTTTAACACCTAACTAAAAAAAAATTGTTCAAGTTGTTTATTAAATTTTATTTATTAGACAACTTTGACATTGCTGTGTTTTCTGGTTTTTATTCTACTCATTGCAAATTATCTTTCTGGTTTTTAGACCATTTCGAATTATCTTTCTGGTTTTTATACCACTCATTGCAAATTATCTTTCTAGTTTTTAGACCGTTGCGAATTATCTTTCTGGTTTTTATACCAGTCATTGCAAATTATCTCTCTGTTTTTTAGACCATTCATTGCGAATTATCTTTCTGTTTTTTAGACCACTCATTGCAAATAATCTTGTTTTTAATCCACTCATTGCAAATAATCTTGTTTTTAATCCACTCATTGCAAATAATCTTGTTTTTAATCCACTCATTGCAAATAATCTTGTTTTTAATCCACTCATTGCAAATTATCGTAACTTGAAGTTTTATACATTCTTAAAATTTATTTATGAGACAGTTTCTTTATTTCATAACCTCGTGAAAAAATAAACAATGCCACTTTTTAAATTTCTGACAGAGGTATTATACGGGTAAAGTCCGTCATTTAATGTTACGGCAATGTAGACAATCGTATAAAAAGTTGAAATTGTATTAAGAGACCGTAATTTATGGAAGCGAAACTTTTCTGTAAGATAATAACGAAAAAAGTTTGATAGAAAAATTTGTTTCACAGTGTGTTTACAAAAAAAAAAAATGTTTAAAAGAAAAGAAAAATAATAAGAAATTAAGAAATAAAGTGTGCGGGAACTTAAAGAACCGAAAGTCATCAAAATTAAGATGCATTAAATAACTGCGTTTTTAATAAAATATATTAAAATTTAAATTTTAAAAAGATAAATAAAATCATCTACATCGTTGACTACAATATTAAACTAGTTTAAAATGTTCTTTATATCATATTCCTGAAAGTCATCAAAATTAAGATGCATTAAATAACTGCGTTTTTAATAAAATATATTAAAATTTAAATTTTAAAAAGATAAATAAAATCATCTACATCGTTGACTACAATATTAAACTAGTTTAAAATGTTCTTTATATCATATTCCTGGGATAAATCAGAACAAATGTTATTAATCCTTTTTTTTAGGAGAATACTTTGCAAAAAATGTTGCTGTCAAGCAATAGATCAACCTGTTTGACTGCTATAGGCCGGGTGAATAAAAAATAACTAATTGCTTTTACTCAGTAATTGGTCAGCTTAACTTTAATAAGAACTTCAGCAGTTTTGTTCAAATTTTTATTCACGTAAAGTTAAGCAATTTACTTAGTAATTGCTCAGCTTTACGTGAATAAAGACTTAAGCAAAACTCTTAAAGTTTTTATTCAAGTAAAGCTGACCAATTACTGAGTAAAAGCAATTTGCTCATTTTTAAATTTAAAAAAAATTAATTTTAAAGGATAAATCACGGAGAAACATTGACAAGATTAGAAACAAGAAATAAGTTGTATAGAAAGTGGTAAATGATTCGGATTGTCTGCAAAGCGATTTGGAAAGTTGACTATTTATATTAGAAATTGAGAAAGAAAAATATCTAGGGCTTAACACCTGCAGAGTCACTGAGACTTGAACCGAGCCATTCAGTGTGATGAGCATTAAAGTTAACAACAACAAGAATAAAGTGAAGGGTTAGGTCAATTTGATTAGAAATAACAGAAAAGAGTGCTGTCTTGAGGTGAAGTAGAGCGATATAAAACAAATAGAAGAGTGATTTAGTAAAGTGGTGCTAAGCAAAAGCATGTAAAATAATAGTATGTCAATTCAAACCTAGTTCCCGAAAAATGAGTGAATTCTTCAGAGTATAAATGTCCAGGCCAAGCATGTGACTCGTTACAAATTAAAGGAAGTCATTACAAATTAAAAGAAGATAACAATCAACACTAAAATTACAAGATGAATCAGCTGAACTCGAATTAGTGTCACAAAGAGCAACTAGGCCTGGTAAACTTTGTAAGATGTAAAACTTAACAGAAGAAAAGTTACTTCAAAGACCACAAATATTAGTGAATGATAGATTTAGAGAACTTGGTAATGACGATGGTATTTTGTATTTTTTAGTTTTTAATACTTTAGTAATTTTTTAAATACAATCCAGAATACAATCTAAAAATTCAAGCAATTGACTCATTACTAAAATCCTGAATAGGTAACAAAACCCTTATTCGTAACAAGATTTCAAATGCGGCCTCGACAAATCACACTAAAAGTATGGAAAAAGACACCATTCAAGCGCAATATGACACTGTTAGTATTTTAATACTGTTAATGGAATCAGCCTCTCTGAGAGCTACGACAGAGTTCGGGAAACCAGACTACCAGCCGGCTGCAAAACCATAAAACTGAGTTTCAGAGCTGTACCTCCATTAGGAGATAATAGAAAGAGTTGCCTAGTCAAAATAGAGAATAGAAACACAAGAAAAATAAAGACACAAGCAAAATTCATGCATTGAGTGAAAAAAAAAGTTTCAGTGTTCTACATCCTAAACTGGAAAATATTTATTAAAATAGATGAATAAGGGGTGTAAAGCTGATCAACATATAGAATCTGTTTATCCCTTAAGTCTTTGCCTAGGAGTACTTCAACAAGACAGTAGCCACTTAGCGTTGATTTAAGGCTTAAAGCAACCACTATTAAGTTTAGAGTTAATTGAAAACAAAGAGTAGTTAAAAAGCAGAGAAAAGGTTGACAGAAGACTTAAAAAGTTGGGGAATGTGTGATGTGTATTGGTAAACACGAAAATGGGGGAGAGTTCCAGTGCGGGGGAAAAGAACTATAAAAAGATTAGTTTTTAAAGCTGTAGGGATAAATACAGTAAAAGGATGCTAGTTTTAGAAAAACTAAGTTATTAACAAATTAAAAATTTTTATTTTTAATTCTTAAGATTAGCTTTATCAATTTAGACAACAAAAAAACACACAGTGTGTAGTCACACACAGTGTGTTGTCAGACACAGTGTGTAGTCACACACAGTGTGTAGTCACACACAGTTTGTTGTCACACACAGTGTGTAGTCATACGGTGCTTTTATTGTTGAAAACACCGAAAAGTCTTTTCTTTACTTATATAAAATTCGGAAAGTTATTTGAGTTTCTGATTCAGATACCTACTCTTAATGATTATTAATCCTGTGTTCAATGTTTTCCTTTACTTAAAACAGAAATTTATCCAGCTTGTTTATTATTTTTCAATTTTTCATATGTATTAAACCCAATAACCCAGGCGGCATTTGGTCCTAAAAATACGCTTTTTAAACGTTCAAAATGTCTTTTGAAAAGATGTTCTGTGGCTGTATTCTCATCTCTCCGTTAAGCTTAACGGAGCTTTTGACAAAAAGTTCTTTTAACTACATTAATAAAAAAAATTCTTTAAAAAAAATTTTTTTTAATAAAATTGTTTTATTTTAGTCTTAGTTTAATTTAAACAAATTCAAATAAAGTTTTTGTCACTTCTTTACTTAGATATGTTGTAATGAAATTTTTGACAAACGCTCTGTTAAGCTTAACGGAGAGATGAGAATACGGCTGCAGAACGTCAACCAAATGCCGGCTGCGAAGATTATCCTCAAGAATTAATTTTTTTTAGCTATAAAATTACGTTTTTTAGATATTGTTATAACTTTAACAGAAATTTCTTTCAAAAGTTCAAAAAAAAAAAAAAAAAAAAAAAGAAGAACAAACTGAAGCTTAAAAATAAAGGGACAAAATGTTAAACTTAGAATTTGCTTTTTATTAGCCTAATAACACATACTAACTAATGTAAATTATGCTTCAAAAAAATTTCAAAAAAAGTCTTTAGATCTAAACGAAGCGGCCACGTTATTAGGTAATCTGAAATTCAAGTTAAAATACTTTTAATCAAATTACAATTTATTTGATTTAGAGACTATTTGCATTAAGTGGCAAATAAAACCATCTTTTAAGCTTAGAAGGCGATCAAAATATAAAAGACATTTTGATGATTTAAGTGGAAATTATTTATATAAATATTATAAGTGATGGATTTACTGAAATGGAAAAAGTTTCTAATCTTCTTAATTTTATGCTACCTCGAAACTTTTAATTATTACTTCAAAACTTCCTATCAATACTTCTAATAATCTAATTGAATCAGCTAAATTATTTCAACTGAATTATCCAGACGATTTAAAAAAATTTTCCACCCCAATTAGTTAATGCAATTATTCTTGTTAAATTTTATATCACAGAAATTTTTTTCAAATAGAGTTGTTGTCCCATGGAATGCGCTTTCCCAAGCAACAATGAACGCTCCATCAATCAATGCTTTTAAAGACAGCATAACAAAGTAACTTTTAGAGATACAACTGCTGCTTTGTCTGTGTTTTTATTTTCATCAGCATAGAATGGCCTGATGTAGGCCTCTTCATCAAACTATAGATAGATTTATTGTATTTTTTTTTTTTTTTTTTGAATCACTGAATGAAAAAGAAGAAAAAAAAATCAACTACAATGAAAGATTTAGCCAACATACTGTTCATCAAAAACAGTTTTATAGAGTATAATTTTTCAGATGTAAACACAGCAATATAAACGACAATACCTGTGACAGTTGCTAGTTCAGAAACGCTAGTATAGCTATTGTAAAATTAAAATTCTATCAGTCATAAGTGAGATAAAGTTTGTAATTAATATTATGTATGCTTCCCCCTCAAACACAATTTCAATGTTCATTTCTTTCTATAATCATTTCTAGCAAAGAGATGGGGTCTTTTTTCAATTTAATAAATAAATATTATTTAAATACTTAATCGTGTTTTATTAACTACACTATATAAAAATCAAATATTGCATATTTTATTATTCAAAATGAACTAGAAAAAAATATTTAGGGGAAAGGGCCTCGTCACTTTTTTGCGGGGGATGGGGGACAAAGGAGCAGCTAAGAAAACTAAAAATATAATATTTAACGCTACAAAAATAAAATTTTAGTAGGAAGGAGGATACCTTACGCTAACGATACTTGTATTACGATAGATACCTTACCCTAAAGATACTTTTTTTTACTTTGTTTTTTTCAGATCTATTACACTATGATTACTTTCATAAGCTCGAATTTTACTTGATTCATTTTCTAATTCAATAACAAAATCAATTTCACTGTTTTCATCATAACTTTCTGATTTATTTTCAGGAAATTCACTTAATTCTGGGTCAAGAAGATACATAAGATTAAGGTCCACCATTTTCGGTTTTAATTTTTACTTAGAATAAAAACTGTTATAATTGTTAAAACTAACAAGTTTGTATAAATAATTATATTATAGTTTTTAAGCATTGGCTTTGATTGGCCAATAAAACAATAAAAATTTTTAGACCTCATTGCGCAATGTTGCTTCAACAAATTAACTTTATTTTACCCATGCAAACTGTAATATGAAAAAAAAAAAAATAAGTTTGTATATTAAAAATACAATTTAAATTATTTCGTTTTTTTCGACACCTTTAACTATTTAAGATTATAGTCATCAAATTTTAGAAATTTAAAAAATATTTTATTGCTACACTTTTAAAAGTAGAGTTTATAATGACAAAATTTTGGAAGAAAAAAAAAGGATCCAATGATTATTCTCATGTGCACAAATAAAGCAAAAGTATACAAATCTTTATTTGTGTTTTGTTTTAACTTGGACTTTAATTTTGTTTTGTTTTGAAATTTTTTAGAGAAAACCAGTTGTTTATGCAGCAAAATAAATTAACCTATAAAAATCATATCATTATAGTATGAAATAAAAATATAAACAAATGTCGAAGAACTGCATCAACTAAAAAAATTATCAAATAAATTATAGATAAAAAATAAAAATACATCCCCCCGCCTTTTTACGCTTATATAGTTATAGTGTAAAATACTGCAAATGGAATATTTTAATATAAATATTTATAAAAATGTCCAAAAAGTAAAGGACTGTCATTAGGAACACATCAATAAAATTTATACGGATGATGGCAACTGATTTGAATACGTCAAAACCTACTTGCAATAACACGTAACTTGATTATATCAAACCAAATTTCTTTGACGAGTTACAAAAATATAACGTTACAAAAACATAACGCCCAGTATACGCCAAGTACTATCGAAAAATAAACCAAAAATTAAACAAAAGATCGTATGAATAGGTTCAAAACAAATTCATCATGTTTTGTACATTACATCATTTCAACAGAATCGTTATAACGAGGAGGTCTATATTGCGGAGGCCTATTAGTGTCACGCACAGCTGTGTTATATCCAGGTAGTGAATCGTCGTTGTTCGGTCCCCGATGCCTTGCTTGGCTTCTATCGGCAGGCGGTGCTGAAGGCTGACTGCGACGCAGTGACAAACTTCTAGGAAGAGTCATTTGACGGGCAGGTGGTTTATTAGGGTTGCTACTAGGTGTATGAACGCTGCAGCACGCTATGAAACCTAATGAATTTTTTTTTTTTTAATTTAAAACAAGATTTAATTGAGAAATAAAAAAATAAAAATAGCAAGATTTAAATTTTTTAATAAAATAATTACCTGCCATAAATAGTATCAGACCTAAACCTATCAGTACGCATGCCCACCAATACGTTTTGATCCAATCAAGTATAGTGTTATATGTTTTTAAACTAAAAATCATTTGCTTTAATCTTGAAAGCGGACCATCTGCATCAACTTTCCGACACTTATTGAGAAAATCGCAATACCCTGAATATTGATTGCATGCGGAACCTGAAAAAAAATAACATTATATAAACGATCATTGAAACTTTGAACGGTAGGAGTTTTCCGTTGGTTTAACTAACAAAATATTCGCTTGGATACAGAAGTGACAATGATAGTGATCTAAACTTAACGGTAAATTTTAATTTCAAAATTAAATAGAATCTTTACCGACAAATTTTAGTTTAAAAATAGGTAAATTATTAGAAATTTTTTCTTTATCAGAAATCACAATCGTAATTATCTAAAGATAAAACTTCAAAATTTTCCGGTCAGTAAATTACCTTTAGCAAATAGCAAATTGCACGGAGGGGGGGGGGGGGTGTTGGCGAAAAAAAAGCGTACGTACTTTATGGACGATCCCTAATTTCACAAAATAAATCTTTTTCGCAATAAAAATTTTGGGTTTCATCTTTTTAGATGAAGTTCAAAATACGATAATTCATTCTACCACTAAGTTAAGCTACCACTCTTGATATATATCCTTCATCTCCTTCTCCTTTACCACTCAACTCTATATAAAATAATAATACACTAATAGACTATTTTTATAAAGTCTAAAATTGGTCATCTGTTGTCTTGTTTTGCATTTGTCTCAATCAACAAAAAGAGTCTAGGTTTTTCTTTTAGTTGGTGATTGGAGATTAGTGAACAAACAATGTAACTGTTTTAATTTAATAAATATCTAAACAAATTTTAGTTTTTACAACAATTCCATTAATTATTTGGAAATTTTGAAAAACTATTTGTCTAATTGGTTTAGAATAAGAAAGTTATATTTTTTAAATTAAAATATTTTTAGTAATATATGTAAACGATACACAGTACAAAAATTTTACGCTATAAATATTGGGTGGTAGAATCTTATTGGCCATAACTGTTTATAACCTTAATTTATGATATTTATATCTATTTTATATTAACAATATGCCTAATTTGTTTTTCTAGTAACAATTATTTATGTTTTTAAAATTTTCTGATAATAAACACATATGAATTATACCTAAAGATACATTTGGGCTGACCATGTCCATAACCACGTCTTACTGTCTAAATGTAGTTCATGCGTATCTTACTGTCTAAATGTAGTTTGTGCATGTCTTACTGTCTAAATGTAGTTCAACCATGTCTTACTGTCCATGTTTGTTTAAAAAAACAATAAACATTTTTTTTTAGCAAAAATGTCTGTTGCTTTATAAAACAATGTTTAAATAAAATAGAAAAGCAGAGAAGTGTTTCACCATAAGGGATTTTTCATCCGCCATTTTAGCATGCTAAATTTGTGCTTCTCTTTGACGAAAAAGAGTAGCATGGAAATATTTGAACTTCCAAAATATTTCCAAAATATTTTGACTATTTCCAAAATATTTTGACTAGTGATCGTTATAATACTCAATGTTTTACTATGCACATCATCATATTTATCCACACCAGATGGCACTTCAGTCTATGTTTTCACTTTGCATTTCATCACCAGATGGCACTTATCACACCGTTAACCTATACTAAGCGGGATAGCTCAGATGGTTAGAGCGTCAAAGGAAAAGTTAAAACCCGGACTGTTGAACGATACGGGTTCAAATCCCGCCACCGCCAACTCAGCGCTTGAGTAGTACTTCGGTACTTTGGATTAGTCTCAATGACTATTTGTGGCTGTTCCTATGCTAAGCCAACAATATCTTTGGATATAAGAACATTGTATAGAAAAATATAGCATGAAAACTCAAATAAAAATAAAAAAAAAAAATAAAAAATAACAGATGGCATTTTGCATATCCACACCAGATAGCACTTCATTCTATGTTTTCACTTTGCACATCATCATATTTATTCACATCAGATGGTCCTTCAGTCTGTTTTTTCACTTTGCACATCATCAAATTTATCCACACCAGATAGCACTTGGATGTGTATTTTTACTTTGCACATCACCATATTTATCTACAGCAAATGGCACGTGTTTTTTTTGACCATATCTTTCACTGATTAACAAATTTATTGTTTTAACAAGAAATACAATTTTACAACAAGAAAATAAAAATTATTACCAGAAAAAAAAAATTATTACCAGGTAAAGAGGCTGTCTTTAGGCATACAGTGATGATAGTGTTAATCAGTTTTTAGACATTTTTGATTAACTTTTAAATGACACTGTTATAAAGCAACAACAACTTATTTCAATTTTTTTTTTTTGAACCAATCTTATTTGTTTTTTAAAATAAGCATTTATCATCATATGTATGACCTTCCTATAAATTTAGAGCGTGAGAACCAAATAAAATTGAGATTTTTATGCTTTATTTTTAAATATAATAAATATATAAAAAAGACGTTTGACCACGTTAATAATATACTGAATCTTTTTTCTTTTTATGTAAACAATGTGAACTTTTCTTGTTTATCTAAGCTGTTTTGCCATTTTTGTTCTACTATAAAAATGAAATTTTACAAACTCTTAAATTTTTAATCAGTAAAGAACTTTGGTGAACAACATGAAAAGTTTGATGAAAAGTTTAGCAAATAAATGCTGTTAATTAAACTTTCATAAGGTTAACTCTTTCGTTACCAACAATTTTAACAAAAATCTTTATGCTGCGACCACACATTTTTTTGAATAAAATTTGGATGGCATAACATTGGTAACTAATTAAAAATTGAATAGTAAAACCTCTTTAAAAGCATAAAAACTATTTATCAATAGAAAGCTAAACAAATGAACTTTTCAAATAAACAAGATTTTTACGACGCATCATTAAACAATAAGAAATGCAAAGTGCCTAAACAATTGTTTTTATAAATAGTAAAACACTAAGTGTTTTAGTTACTATTAATGTTCAAAACAAAACTCATTTAATGCACCAAAAGAATGTTTTTCTTCAAATGACTTTAGTACTACTTAGCTAAACACTTCTACAAGTTCTACAAGTACACTTCTACAAGTTAAATTTTACAGTGTTAATGCTGCTTTATTTTAGAACTAAATTTAAAGAAGTTTTTTTTAAATCAAGGATTACTCAAGATTTTTTAACTTGGTCAAGTGATAACTTTTTATAATAACACAATATGGTTCTTAATTGTTCTTGATTATATAGAGAATTAAGCCTTAAGAACAAACAAATTTTATGTCTAGAAAAAATTTTCCTAGAAAAAAAGAGTGAAATTTTATGTATCAAGATAAATTGTAAGTATAGTCGAAAGCTGCTTCCAGCGGCTTGCAGAGACGGCTGCAAGTAAAAAAGCATAGAGACGGCAAGCTTTGAGTAAAACAACAAAGTTTGTTTTTCTTGGAATACATTTAACATTTTGTTTCACTCAAAAAAAATTCATCCTAAACTTTTTTTTTAATATCATTCTCTTTAATATGAACACAACTTGTCATGGCACTTAGGGATCTCTTTACGGAATCAAATGCTCCACCATTTCCTTGAGGTAAGGTTTGTCTATTAGAGTCAACTGCTTTACTACTTGGGAACTTCCAAACAATTGTCTCATCTTTGGAAGGCTTTTTGTGATGCAAACTGCATTTGATGATATCTAAGAAAAGTAAAAATATTTTACAAGAACTTACCATATGCACCATCCAGCTTGCTTTGATTTCTTTAAGCTTTTTTTCTTAAAGTTCTTCTATAATGCTCTAGCCTTGACCCTTATCATCTCAGCATAGTCTGTTGATTTTCAGGTAGAAATATTACTGATGGATCCATCAGTTAAAATAAAATGGCACTTTTTACATTAACAAAAAACAACAGAATGATTTAATCGTGATACACAGAAATTTCCTTGAAAAATCTGGTTTAAGAATAAACTTATTATGTTAGACATTTAATGATTGTTTTTGTCTTTCGATAGCAAAATATAGAAAATATCTGAATTTCCGAATTACAAAGATGTAAGTTAATTTTTTATTAAATTATTTTAAATATAACCAAAATAAAATTTATTGACTGTAAGAATAACTTTTAACGTTTTATTTTTTTCGTTTTCAACATTTTTTTATATACTTTATATTATTTTTATATTATTTATCTTATATACTTACAAAATTTAGGCTTAATTCAACTGTTGATAATTGAAAATTTTTTTTTACCAAGTAGTTTAATAGATGATTTTAACATTTTTTTTGTTTTGAAAAACTTGTTTATCTGCAAAAATTACTTTTTGTTTAAACATTCCTAACTAGATACAACCTAATGTTTTTAAAAATACATTTACAACTGCATATATAAACAGTTAGACCTTTATACTTAATTATTGCATTGTATATTTCAACCATATTTTGTTTAGGACTTCCCTAAGATACCAGAGGGGTCACTAAAGTTTAGGAAGCTGATCATTTTTTTTTTTAATTTACAACTCTTTTCAGTAACTATAGGAGCATGTTTATTGTATATGCTCAATAATTTAGTTGCGAAAGATTAAACAACTTTATCAACAAATAAACAAATCTTAATTTTATACCATACCATTAGTGTAAAAATTTTGATTAAGAAAATTTACCTGTTTATATTTGTTTAACATTAAACAATTTCATGATTATTTAAACAGCAATTATGAAATTATATGTAAAAAAAGAAACCTAGTGATAACTTGACAGAAGCTCAAACTGAGCCTGCTGAGCAGATCTAAATAGCTTTACAATTTATTTTTGTCCCAAAAGGAAATAGCATTATTAGAAGTCCAAAACATGACAGCAATATATGAACAAGAACAGTAATTTTAAAAAAGAAATGAAATCAGGAATAAAAAAATGGCACAAGAAAAATAGCACAATATAAAGGAGCATCATTTTTGCACCATCAATTTTTGTTTTAAGTTTTAATTAAAATAAATAATATTTGTAAAATCATAAAAACTTTTTTTCAAATTTTTATTAAATTACTAAATAAAAGTTGGAAATTTTAAACTTTGTGTTTAAAGAAATAAAACTCATATTTAGAGAACCATTGTTTTTTAGTACCTGGAGGAAGTTGCAATTTACTCGAGTCTTGAGACAATGACTTGCATGTTGATGTATCATTTTTACTTTGACAGCAAATATCACATAACTCTCCATCTTTTGAACATTGACATTCATTTTTGTTGATGGGTTCAACCAGACATAATGATCCAGTGCAATCCTAAAAATTTTAACTGGATAGCCAATCCAAAACAAAACAAACATTATCATACACACACACACACATTTATATAAAAATTTTAATTAGATAGCAATCCAATCCAAAATAAAACAAACAATATCATTCATTAACAAACATACAATTATATAAAACCAAAAGATTAACCCATGTATTTATAAATGGGTTTAGATAATACCCAAAAATCAAACATTGATAATTTAAAACACTTACTCCATTTAAACAAACACGTGTATTGCTGTTGCATAGTTTAAAATTAGGAGCAGGTTGAGGGGTTGGGCAAGTGTAGTTAGTAGAACTGAGACTTATTAAGAAAAATTATATTAAAAAACAGCAAAAATAAAAAAATAAAAAGTTAAAAACATTTTTAAAACAAGAAATATTTTAAAATTGGCAAAGATAACATAAAGCAAAAAAAAAAAAAAAAAATTAAAAGGAAAGAAAAAAAAACTCTAATATATAATTTTGATTTATGCCAGTGTCTAAAATATGTGTCTATAAGATAAAAAACAAATTACGTGCTTATAAGATAACAACAGTAAATTACTTGCAAAATACACAAATACAACTGAAAAGATTTGATGCTTTGATTTAGCGTTTTACTTGGTCATGGAAGACTCATGACACTCCATTTACTAATATGCATAGCCATCTAGGCTTCCCTAATGGTAGTCCCATTCAATGAGTAGTTTTTAATGAATGGGACAAAAGACCTGGTCCAATAAAACTATATATTATAAAAAACTTTTTATTTTAAAACTTTTTGTGAAGAGATTTTAATGCTTCAAAAAAAAAAAAAAAAAAAAAAAAAACAATTGAAAAGATACAGACAGTATGAATTTTCAGCGCAATCAGTTTGTTGCAAACAAAGTACTTTTGTTGAATAGGGTCTACATGTATTTGGATCACAACAAATGCCAAGTGAAGGACTATATATTTGAAAAAATAAATTCAATTAAAAAAACAAAAACAAAAACCATAAATAAACAGAATAAATAAAAAGATTGATAAACTTTTTTTCAAAAATTTTAAACTATATAATCATTTGACCAATAGGCCGGGTGAATAAAAAAAAGCTTTTATTCTTAGGTTTAATTTTATTCTTGTATTTTAATCATGAAATTTTTTTCTTGCATGATATTAAAATAAAATCCTGCAACAAATTTGCTCAAGTAAATGACTGTCAGCTGGTACACCTGACTTTTTTTTCTGTCTATTTAGCTCTGAACTCTATAATTTGGAATTAACATGACAGCCATATATGTGTGTGTATATATATATATATATATATATATATATATATATATATATATATATATATATATATATATATATATATATATAGATAGATATATAGTCTTGCATGGTTGTCACAAAGTTTTTCCCATAAACTGTTGTTTTAAAGAGCGCGTTAATAAGCATGACCAGAAAATGTTAAATAAAAATGTTAAATGATAGACTGCCTGCCCAAACCTAACCCTCAGTCGATGTAGCAGCACTCCCTTGCGAGTCAGGCTATTTGTCAGTCGATGTAGCAGTACTCCCTTGCGAGTCAGGCTACTTGTCAGTCAATGTAGCAGTACTCTGTTGTGAGTCAGGCTTTAAAATAGTCGATGTAGCAACACTCGCTTGTAGCAGCAGGCTATAAGATAGTCTATGTAGCAACACTTACGCATGTCTTAAAAATGTTTTTTAATAAAACAAAAACAAAAACACCACTAATTAAAAAAAACTTTCTAGTCATTATTATTGCGGTTTTTTTTAAAAAACAATAAAGTTTAATGTACTTCTGCATTAATTTAATTGCTTTGACATTTCGATGACAATCAAATACAGCTTAAGAGACGAGGTAATAAAAATTGTAGTCGAAAGAGACTTTTTTAACCATAAAAGTCTCTTTCGACCACACTATAAGGATATATATATATATATATATATATATATATATATATATATATATATATATATATATATATATATATATATATATATAAATATATATATATATACAAATAGTATTGTGTACTATGGTAAGCAATCTGACGTCATACTGAAATAGCCTGCTGCTGGGGGCTTCAGTACATACATCGACTGACAAATAGCCTGACTCGCAGTGGAGTGCTGCTACATCGACTGAGGGTTTGGGATGGGAAAGCAATAGTTTTATTCATCATTCTTAATTTTTTCTGTTTCTTTTTCGAAAAAAACAGTATAGCCTAAGGTAAGCAAAAAAATTAGCAAATGCTTATCAAAACACGCTTTATTAAGTGTATATGTATATGTATATGTATGTGTATATATATATATATATATATATATATATATATATATATATATATTATATATATATATATATATATATATATATATATATATATAGGCTTTCACAGAAGGCATGCGATTTCATGTCTTTATATGACCAGGCAATTTACATTTTGCTATGACGATTTGACCGTGGCTAATTCAAAAAACATTTTAAAAACACGCTAATAAAAAATATTCTGAAAAAGTGAAACTATTTACATCAAAACTTCTTAACAAATGTTTTTATATTAGCGAAACGCTTTTAAATAAAGTATCAATTTACTGATAATGTTTTTTTTTTTTTTTTTTAATATAATTGACAGTTGTATATATTTTTTTTAATTTATAACATATAAATTGTTTAAGTATGCATTTTTATGATAAACTTTATTAAAAATTAAAAAATTGTTTTGTTTTAAAATGATGACATTCTACGACTACAAAAGTCTCTTTAACCAATTTTAATAAAAGATTAAAGTTAATACATTTAAAAAGATAAACAAAACTTCGTTGAAAAAAAAGTTTTAAAAGTTTTAAAAAGCTGTTACAATTAAATAAGTTCTTAGATTAAGATAAGATCTTTTATATTATCGAAGTTTTAAATTATCGAAACGCTTTTCAATGAAGTAACAAAACACTTCTAATTAATTTTTCAAATAAATATTAATAAAGTATTGTTTTCTTATTTATATAATTATGTATTTTTTATGAGAAATGTTTATCTTTGAAACATATTTAAAAAAAAAGTACAAATGTTAAAACAAAGATTGAAATGGTTTTTTAATGCATAAATTAAATAGACTTTTTTTTTTTCAAGCATTTTAGTTTAATGAGTTTTGTTTTAGTTGGGTTGTATATATATTTATTTTTTTGTGTTTTTGTTTTAACTAAGTATTTTTTTCTTTTCTCTTTCGTTAGAATTTTTATTCTTTTTACAATTTTTTTTTAGATTAGTTTAGGTAAGTTTTTGTAGCGCATTTTTAAATTATGAAAAGCCGTGGTCAAATCGTTAAAACATATTATTTTTTGCGTGATTATATAAAGACGTGAAATCGCACGCCTTCTGTGAAAGCCTGATATATATATATATATATATATATATATATATATATAAAATGCTTTTATAAATAATGATATAAAAATTACAAGAAACAACAATATCCTATTCTACCTAAAAAATCTTGAATTTTCAAAATAATCTATAAATACGATTATTACATGGGTGCTAAGATTTATAATGATATCTCGATTACATCCGGATTTTTTTTTGCATATATAGATAACTTGCGTGTTTTAAAAATTGCGCTGAAAGAACCAAATTATATATAAACTAACTAAGATATAAAGCTGTAATGAGCTTAATTAATTTAAAAACGTTAAAATTAATAATTTTGAATTATTAGTTTTAATTTTTCTTATAATGCCACATTGATGTAGCGTAGGTTGATTAATTACAACATTTATGAGGCACAGTTATATTTAAAGGTTTAAACCCTACTAACTGACTTTTTTTAAAATAATTAAGTTTCGAAGTAATTAAGCGTGGATCAAACAACTATGAAAACTTAATTTTTTCTAAACACTTTTAAATTAAAATAAAAACATATATTGTTATTGATATATATATATATATATATATATATATATATATATATATATATATATATATATATACTCATATAGTGTCGCTTTAAGAGCATTTTAATGTAAAAAAAGTCTCTTACGACTACAATTTTAATTACCTCGTCTCTTAAGCTGTTTTTGATTGTCATCGAAATGTCAAAGCAATTAATTTATGCGGAAGTACATTAAATTTAATTGTTTTTTAAAAAATTTTTAAAAAACCGCAATTATAACGACTAGAAAGTTTTTTTTAATTAGTGGTGTTTTTGTTATTGATTTAATAAAAAACATTTTTTAAACATGCGTAAATGTTGCTACATCGACTATCTTATAGCCTGACTCGCAACGGAGTGCTGCTACATCGACTGACAAATAGCCTGACTCGCAACGGAGTGCTGCTACATCGACTGACAAATAGCCTGACTCGCAACGGAGTGCTGCTACATCGACTGACAAATAGCCTGACTCGCAAGGGAATGCTGCTACATCGACTGACAAATAGCCTGACTCGCAATGGAGTGCTGCTACAACGACTGACAAATAGCCTGACTCGCAAGAGAGTGCTGCTACATCGACTGAGGGTTTGGTTTGGCCAGGCAGTCTATCAATTAAAAATAAAAATTTAATTTTTAAAACTTTTTCTGGTCTGGTTTATTAACGCGCTCTTTAAAACTACAGTTTATGGGAAATATTTTTTGATGCTACGCAAGAGACATGCAAGACTATATATATATATGTATATATATATATAGGTTTGGTTGGGAAATGGGGGCGAGCGCTCTCGATTACTGAGCACAGAAGTAATATTTAGTTGCAAAAAACTGGCCAGATTTTTTAGTCACTTTAGGAACACTTCAAAAAGCAAAAAAAAAAATGCGCTAAAGATTAATTGGACTGATGAGAGATAATTACAAAAAAAGAAAAAAAATTAGAAAAATTAAAATATCTTTTAATGTGAAAAAAACTTAAAGCAAAATAAATTCCGTTTAGAACAAATATTTTCGAAACATCGCTCTTTTATAATTTTTTGATAAAGTTAAGCAACGCTTTTTTACATAAAGTAACATCTTACGATTGTTTAAAATGGTAACAAATTTATATTCTTTATTTAACAAAGAGTGTAATATAATTTTTATTTATATAGTTGTGTCTTATTTCCAGTGCTAGATTAAAGAGGGTTGGGGTTAAAGGGTACTATAGACCCGGGCCTCGCAATGTTAGAGCCCCAAAAAAGTCAAGAAGACCTTTTTGTTTAGTCATTTTTACGCTGTAGCATCCAAAATAAAAATAGCCCCCGGTCCTGAAAAGTCTTACAAGATTCTTATAAAACTAACGCAAGTTTTAGTTTTATCTAAGCTAAATTATTTTATAAATAAAAAAGTTAATTTTTTTAATACCTATTTTATGCTTCGCATAGTTTGAAAAGTTTAACATATTTAAAACAATTCTTGTTAGTAAGATGAACAAATGAAATAATTAAATCATTGAACTACTATAGAAATTAAATCAACTAGATCGAAATCAACTAAAAAGGTTAAAAATACTTTATGATGAGGAAGAGAAACTGCTACACAATATCGCTGATGTTTAGTGAGTAGACCTTTTAATTTTAATTAGTATTTAAAGCAGAAAAGAGTATAACGAGTTTTTATAAATGGCAACTGAAGCGAAAATAATTAGAGTTAGTAAACCAATATCTAGAAACTTTTCTTTATATCTAATAACTTGCTATATATAATTGTGCTCTATCGTGACCTCACGTGCAGTGCTTGTTCATCCGCGAGTTACTTTGTATGCGTTGTTTATGTTTAGTAACCAGAAACCTCTTATATGTTTGTTACATAATTAGTTTTATTAACTTTGATGATTATTAATAACTTCATTGAGAACAATTATTTTTGTAAGTCTTTGTTTACAAATTAATTAATAAAAATTGCTTTTTAAAAGATTACATTAGGATAAAAAACAAATACACAATATTACATATACATAAAAAATACATTCTTTTTAAATAAAAAATAAGAATATACTAATAAATCTATACAAAAACATCTATCCATCAGCTTGAGTATAATTTATAAATTACTAAATTTCTAAGTGCCTTAAGGTGAGCATCAAATACTTAACAAATCTTGGAACTTTAAATGACTTTAACTACAGTTAAACTTAGAAAAACTACTATACTTAACTACAGTTTAACTTAAAATAATTTTTTTTTAATATAAAAAATAACTTGAATAAAAAATCCCTTTAACAAATAATACTCATACTTTGATCTTCCAAATTATTAAATTATTAAATTAGTAAATAAGTAAAGCTGGCTCTGGAGCCAGCTTTACCTAGAAACATTTCAGCTCTAGCTCCAACTCAGCTTTTTGTAAAAATACCAGCTCAATATATTTTCGGCTTATTTTTGGTTCTAATTTAACAAATTTGGCAGTGCAACAATTATTAAATCTACTTTATTTCCTATTATTTTCTATTACAATTAAAAAATTTATAAACAGGTATGTTTTTGTGGAGGAAACAGAATTAAAATCATTTATGTTATATACAAGAAAATACAAAAAATATTTTGTTTTTACGCTCATCTAATATTGGTTTATGAATTTTTAATGACTTCAAATTTTTTTTTTATTTGCATTCACTCCCAACAAGGCTGCAAGCAACCACTATCAAGTTGGGAGTTACTAGGAAAAAAAAAGAACAGAGTTATAGAGCAAGGAAACGGTTGACAGAAGACTTGAAAAGTTGAAGGTTGTATGAGTCAGGAAAACATGAAGATGGGAGAGAGTTCCAAAGGATTGAAGTGTGGGGAAAAAAACTAGATGAATAAAAGTTTTTAGAGCATGCAGGGACAGATACAGTAAATGAATGAGACTTAGCTGAATGACGAGTAAAACGAGAATGAATTTTAGTTGATGGAACTAGAGACGATAACTCCTTTGAGCAGTGACCATGATAGTATCTGTAGAAAAGAGAAAGAGATGCAACTTTACGACGATGGGAAAGAGGTTCAAGCTTAGCAGATAGTCCAGGTCCAACAACATTTACAATGCGTTTTTGGACCTTGTCAAGAAGAGAAAGTGAATCGTTAGAAGAACCAGCCCAAATATGACAACAGTATTCCATACAGGGACGAATAAGAGATTTGAAGAGGTAGAGAATGGAATCAGAAGTAAGGAAATGGCGAGCACGATAAAGAGAAGCAACCTTAGCAGAAGCTAATTTAGCAATCGATTGTATATATGGTTTCCATGAAAGGTCAGTAGTAAGCGATAATCCAAGAAGACGTAAAGAGGACGACTCAGTAAGAGGATTGCCATTCATTAATATAGGAATGTTGACCATATTACAGTAGTTGTTTGCAGTAAGCAACTGGGTTTTTTTAGAGTTGAAATTCACAAGCCACTGTGAACCCCAATCTATTACTTAAGTGAGATCAGATTCAAGATCAGCTGCTTGTTCTAGGCGATCAAAAAGAGAAGACTTTTTGTCAAGACAGGAGTATAAAGTTGAGTCATCAGCAAAAAGAGCTACTTTAGATGAAAGGTTGTCAGGAAGATCGTTTATGTAGATAAGAAACAAAACAGGGCCCAGGATGGAATCTTGGGGAACCCCAGAAGTTACTGGAAATAAAGAAGAATGTTGGCCTTCAAGGATGACTTTAATAAACCGGTTAGAAAGAAATGATTTGATAATCTCAAAAACTTTCCCAGAAACACCATATGAAGCAAGCTTATGGAGAAGACCAGCATGCCAAACTTTGTCGAAAGCTTTAGATATGTCGAGAGCAATAGCCCTAGCCTCACCGCCTCCATCTAATGCACGATAAAATCTTTCAGTTACAGCAGTTAGCAAGTCGGCCGTAGAGCGAGAGGATCGAAAACCGTATTGATTGTCTGACAGCAGTTTATTTGACTCAAGATGAGATGTGAGGAATTTATTGATTAAAGACTCAAAGACCTTGCTAATAACAGAAAGAAGACTGATCGGACGATAATTGGAAAGGTCAGAATTTTCTCCAGAGTTTTTGAATATTGGAACCACAGATGCCATTTTCCAACAAGCAGGAAAAAAAGACTCAGTCAAACACTTGTTAAATAGTTTAGAGAGAATTGAAGAAAGTTCTGGAGAACAATTCTGCAAGACTGTGACAGGAATGTTGTCTGGACCACAAGCTGTAGACGAGTTTAATTGAGATATGACTTTAGCAACAGAAACAATATGCGACTTGACATACTTGTCACAAGATTTTTGATAGTTTCGATAGATATTTCATTCCAAGCTTCTCTGGTACAAGTTTTTAGCTCCAATGTGGATTCAAATTGCTTACCATTTTCATAAAACTTTCTAGAAAGTATTCCCCATAGATTTTCAATTGGGTTTAGATCTGGACTGCATGCAGGCCATTCCATAAGGTAAATTTTTTTTTTTCTAAACCAAGCTTTTGTATGATTTGAATTATGGATAGTAGCATTTTCTTGTTGAAAAGTGAAATTTTCACCAATCAATTTTTCACCATGTTTAAGTAAACATTTCTAATAAGTTAATGTAGTTCTGTGAATTTATTTTTGTTGAAATCCACACCAGAGGAAATTTTGCAGTAGAGGAAAAAGCCCCCAAACCATAACAGCTCCGCCAACAAAGTTACAACTCATCCAAGTTTTTTCCTCTTTTCGAAGATCGTGCCAGTAATATTGAAAGCCATCAGGACCATCTGATATCACTCAATACATATGTTCTTTAGCAAATTGTAATCAACATTCTTTATGACAAACAGTATGTTTTGGTTTACACTTTTTCCAAACTGTGTTTAGATCTTCATGTAAGATTTGTCTCACATGTTGAACAGTTACAGGTAATTGTAAATCAGCACAAATTCGAGATGCAGTAATGTGCTGACATTTTAATAGCTCGATTTGTACAATTATTAATTTTATGTTTGCCATCATTTCCTTTATAAGCTCCATAATTAACGCTTGAATCATTTTGAAGTTATGAAGTTTTTAAGTTATTAACCACTTTTAATTTTCTTTGCAACTTCCCAATTTTCTTTGTATGCCAGTAACTTTGTATGCTTCTTCATTTGTTAAACGTTTACCACGTTTATTTCAAATTTAAGTATCAAAAACCAAATGTTAAAAACTTTATGAGCATTGATTTCACAGTCTTTGTTTAACTTACAAATAATAATACAAAATTAAGTCATAAGCGTATCACCAGATCAAAATATACAAGTAAACTGAAAATAATTATTGATGAGGCTAATTCTATTTGTTATCACAAATATCAAGTATTATACATTTTATGGTTTTATCAAATGTACCACAATTAAAATGTGCAATTTCTAAAAAATTTCTAAATTTTTAAAGTTGTTGTTTGTAACAATAATTACATGTGTGGATACCACAAAAATTTGCTTACAGATTTACAAAAATTGGATTAAAAAGATAAGGCAAATTTTATTTTCACTGTGTGTTTGTGTATGTGTGTGTGTGTGTGTGTGTGTGTGTGTGTGTGTGTGTGTGTGTATATATATATATATATATATATATATATTCAGGTTATGACTTTTAAGTTTTTTAACTTCTTTTGTCATAAATTGATGAACTTTTGCTCACAGTAATGAAAATGGGTTTTATTCTGATTTTTTTTCAAAAAATGTTACCCACAACACAAAATTTTTAAAATAGTAGTATTTGCAGGCAGTAGCATTATGACTTCCTGAGCCCTAAAATTATCTTGAACCTTATGGAACATTTTTGAATTTTATGGATTGTGCTGGATGTTTTTAGAAACTTCTAAAACTTTTTAGAACTTTATGGAGTCTTCAAGAAGTTTTTGAAAATTAGCAAGATTCAAACTATATAAGCTCCGGTCTTGACAAAAAGACCTTTGATTGCTTAGAACAGGCAGCCGACTATGAACATGATCTCACTTCTGTAACAGATTGGGGCTTGTAGTGGCTTGTAAGCTTTAACTCCAACAAAACTAAACTGTTTACTGCAAACAACATCGCAATACTGTCAACATTCCTATATTGATGAATGGTAACACTCTCATTGATTCTTCTTTTTTATGTCTTATTGGAATATTGTTCTCTACTGACCTTCCATGGAAACCATATATACAATCGATTGCTAAGTTAGCAACTTGTAAGGTTGATTTTCATTATCGTGCTCGCCATTTTCTTACTCTGATCCATTCTCTACCTCTACAAATCTCTTATTCGTCCCTGTATGGAATACTGCTGTCTTATTTGGGCTGGCTCTTCTAATGAAGCTCTTTCTCTTCCAGACAAGATCAAAAAAAGCATTGTAAACATAGTTAAACCTGCTCTATCTCCCAAGCCTCTCTTCCATCATTGTAAAGTTGCATCTTTATTCTACAAATTCTTTCATGGTTGTTGCTCAAAGGAGCTATCATCTCTAGCCACATCTCTAGCCACACTATCATCTCTAGCCACAAGTCATTCTCGCTTGACTCATCATTCAGCAAAGTCTTATCCTTTTACTGCATCTGTTCCTGCATGCTTTAAAAACTTTTATTTGTCTAGTTTTTTTACCTGATCTTTATTTGGAACTCTCTCCCATCTTTATGTTTTCCTAACTCATACAACCTACAACTTTTCTTGTTCTTTAACTTTATTCTTTATTTTCTAGTAACTCCTAACATAATAGTGGTTGCTTGCAGCCTTGTTGGGAATAAATCTAAGTTTAAAAAAAAAAAAAGCTGCCTGATTGAGTAATGCTTATAATTATATATGAATCTGTATTTGCCAGGTGGCAAATAATATAAATTTACAATAGCATTTATTAATATTGCCTTTCAGAAATATATTTAAATATTATCTTCAATCATAATGTCCTTTAGACATTTAGTTTTTTAGACATCACAAAAAAAGATGATGAATGGGTCTGCAGTGAGGCCAAAGATTGTATCATCTTCAGATTAAAAGCAAAAGACAGGTTGGGTATACAACTGGTAAAGCTGCTAGTTCAAAAACTATCCATTTATCTAAAATGAGAGAAATGTTTACTTCAACAACAGTAACAGTAACAGCAACAACAACAACTTTTGAATCAGAGTCTGAAGATTTAGAAAAACAGTCCAGCAAGAACTACAGCAAAACCAAAACTGAAATCAAATTAGTAAGATCTTCAAAGTTATCAACCAGCAAAGCAGCAACCATTTGTTGACAGTTATCCCAAGACGAGATCGACATTTAGACACCTTTATAGCCTAGTATATTCATTAAGAATGTGTTAGTCTTGAAGAATAAACAAAGAGAAGTTAAGAAAAAGCGTTAAACACAGTGATAATATGTTGGAATCAAGAACCATCGAGACAGGAAATTCCCAAAACAAATCAGAGTGCAGAACAAGCAATCAGGAGTTTTTAAGATCTTTTTGACAAAAGTAAAAAGAGAACCTCCAGCTTCGATTTATTTTGTCTAACAAAGCATAAGAATTGCCTATTACGTTGAATATTTAATTAAGCTGAATATTAAACAACATTTTTTTGATTTACACAGTAGCTGTTTTTCATACTTGTAGAATTGTTATATAAGTTTGTAATTTTATATTTATCTGTAATTTACAGTATTATGATGTATCGATAAACTGTTAAATGCCTAATAACTACATAATAAATTGTCAATTAAAAAATTAGAACTAAAAAAAAAACAATCATAAAGTTGTTTGAAATTTTATTAATATGCATTACTTTTTTATTACTTTTGTACAAATATTTATTGATTTATGACCCAGGAACATGGGGTCACAAAAAAGTGACCCCATTTATATATATATATATATATATATATATATATATATATATATATATATATATATATATATATATATATATATATATATACACAAATATATGCATACATACAAATATACATACATATACCAATACTTGTCGAAGTAAGTATCGCATGTTCTAGTACAAAAGAGTCAAGTATTACTAGAAACCAGCGTAAAAATCCCTGAACCAAATTTAACATCTACACATAACCATATTTAACATCTACACATAGGATTATATTATCTTCTGGTTCTAAAAGCTAGCTCAGACATGTTCCAGACACAGAAATTCTCTTCCGGGGAAACAGCAATTATGTGTGTAAATGTATCTTCATATTTTAGTCATATTACTAGAAACTATCCCTAGCCAACCCAGCCATACTTAAAATTACCTATTATGGATTTAGCATCTATACATAGGATTTATATTATCTCCTGGTTCTAAAAGCAAGCTCAGACATGTTCCATAAACAAACATATTTTTCCCCACAGAAACAGCAATAATATGTATAACCGCATGTGATACCCTATAATGATACTAAAAGCATCACGCAATATAGGTAAAAAAAGATAATTATTGAATATAAAGAAATAAAAAAAGTGATAAGCCAAAAAAAAAAAAATTGCAATAGATGTGTTTATTAGTTTAGTCTGGAAAATAGCTCCCTACATAGCTCCATAGTCCCAGTCTCCATAGTCCCAGTCTCCCTAATCCCAGTCTCCCTAGTCCCAACATAAACAATTTAAAAAAATGCAGAAATATGCATCAAAGGACTGGACCGAGCTGTGAAGCCCAAGTGAAACAAGAAAAAAATTAGGAAGAGAGAAAGGATAAATATATTAAAAATATATATTGAACAGATGTTTAGAACAAAACAAAGACACTATAGTAAAGCGTATAGTAAAAAATAATAATGATAATTTAGACACCGCACATGTAATAGGAATGCGAAAAAAACAAAACAGGACACAAGTAACCATAAATCTACCGAAAATACAATTGTTTAACATGCTTAAAATAAATAGACATATGTATAGATATATCAATATTTAAAATGAATAAATGTAAAATTATAGGGTAAAACATTATTGCTTTTGTGTAATCATAATTTATTAGTGGTGGTAACAAACTTCTCATTATCGCATCTATTATTACCGACGTTTAAAAGAGGCTCAACTCCAATACCTAGTTTATCCTGTCAGATAAACATCATAACCATTTATGCTTTACCCCACGATTTACGCCTACTTCATACTGCAGTAAAAAAGAACTTCACTTCAAACAGCCAAGACCCTAACTTTACCCAAATTTGTAAAGCACTAATATTTTTGAAGAAATTTTATGGATAGCGAGAGATGTGAATTCAATACCAAATAATATAGCAAATTTTAAATAAATAAAAATATATATAATATATATATATATATATATATATATATATATATATATATATATATATATATATATATATATATATATATATATATATATATATATATAACAATATAAATATATATATATATATATATATATATATATATATATATATATATATATATATATATATATCATAATAGTCTCAAATGTTAAAAAAATTAACAAATTATTTTGTATTTAAAAGAATATTACATAACATTTTTACATAATAAATTTCTAAATTGTTTTAGACTTTTTAATTAAACTAGTTTTAAGCAGCTTTAAGATTGACTATTTTGATTACCTACTTGATTGAATATGATTATTTATTTAAATATATGAATATGAATATTGATTGATTAGAATATGGAGTATGGAGAACAAAAAACGATAAACAGATGAAATGTCTTTTATCAGGAAGGGCCAATGATTAATCACTTCTGCCTTAGAGAAAGTAGATAACTTGATAATCCAGTAAATATCTGCTTCAGAAACACTTGATATATTTTTCCACATGAAAAACAAAATATAATAATAAGAGTATAAAATATATAAATTATAAATGTAAATAATCTTTTGAACGTAATTTTCTTCAATTTGCTTTCAAGACAGTTAAAAGCAGAGATTAATAAATTCTGTTATTTTATTAAACAGGGGTATAAATTGAAAATTTAGACTACTAGACGAAACACTCATAGAAAAAGAATACCTGCATTTGGGACCAGGAGAAGCAGAATTAGCTTTTATAGAAAACTTGCAACCTGTTTTACCATCTGATGGCTCACAGCATGTATCGTTATTGCAAGAGTCATCACCTCGATAACCACAATCACATTCTTCTCCTGCTTCAACAACGCGATTTCCACAAATTGGTGCACCAGATTCTATATGCATCATTTAAAATAAAAATTAAACAGAATATAAATTTTAAATCTAAAACATAATTTTGTTTTAAACATTCATTAAAAGTAAAATTAAAAACAATTAGGAATTAAATATTTATTTAGAATTTTTAAAGTAAAGAAATTCAAATATCATGTATATAGCCTTCGCATAAGAGGCGTGCGGTTGCACTTCATATATGACCACATATATAACACTTTGTTTTGACAACTTGGCCACAGCTCTTTGCATGTTTTGATAATTAGTGCTTTTATAAAAAGTGCTTAAAAAAAAAAAACTTAAAATAAACTATCAATAAACTGAAAAGGCAATAAAATGAAAAAAAATAAATCGTACAAAAATTAAACTTAACAAATAAAAATCTCAAAAAATGACAAAATAAATGGAAGAAAAAAATAAAACATTACTTAATGTAAAATTAATTGTAAGCGCAAGCTAAAAAAACACAGCTCTATCAATCTTTATCATTCCCTCCCATGAATAAATAGACTCACACAAAGGCAGATCCATAGTGAGGGGAAAGGCCATGAGAGTGTCTTCCCCCCCCTCCTTTAATCCCCAATTTTTTTCTTAGAATACGATATATTTAAAAACGTAATGTTTAAAAACGATGCGCGATGTTAAAGTAAATTTGTAAGTAAATTTGGCTGTTTAAAAGTAGCATGATATTTAATAAAGATTTGTGGTGCAAATTTTAAATTTCATAAAAAAGTTATTAGGATAGTTAAAAAATGGTTCACAGATACAATTATTTCAAGATTATTGTAATTATTATTTTTTCTTATAATTAGGGTGCTTTTTTCAGCAACGATATTTAATGCAAGCCAAGGAACAAAACAGATGTCTAAATATTATTGTGTAAAATATATTTGTGTACTTGTAAAGTAAATAATTTTTTTTTTTGTAAGAAACTTTTTTATTAGAAATTATATTTTCATGATAAAACCATTTGTAATTATTTCCACAATAAAATGATTTTTTTGATTGCTTTTGTACTGAATTTCTCTCTTAAACTCAAATTATTTTTTGATTGCTTTTGTATTGAATTTCTCGCCTTAAACTCAAATTATTTTTTGTAATGATCACTGTGATAAATTTTTTTTAACTTTCACTTACAATTAACTTTACATTAAAAAATAAAATGTTTTATTTTACTTTTCTTCCTTTTATTTTGTCAGTTTTTAAGATTTATATTTTTTACATTTAATTTTTGTATTATTTATATTTTTAGATTTTATTCTTTTTTCAGTTTATAGATGCTTATTTTAATTAAAAAAATTGTTTTTTTGCACATTTTTAAAAAGGGCTAGTTATCAAAACATGCAAAGAGCCTCTTACTATATATATATAAAATATAAAATCATCTAATGCATAGGCTTTGTAATGACATCGCAAATGGCGGAGGTGGTTTTTAAAATTGATAAGGAAAAAAAAAAAGAAAAATAAAGATAAAGAAAATCAAAAAATATTATTTAAAAAAAAAAAAACAAAGAAAAAAGTAGCAACAAACAATATAAAATAAGATCAATTAATACAAATAGGTAAAATGACTGAAGAGAAAAAAGAACAGAAAAAAACAAAAACTACCATAAACTAGATACAAAGTTAAAAGTTTAAAAATAATCGAAAATGAAAAATAATAATAAAAAAGAACAATAAATTTTACTACCAATCAAAAAAGAAAAAAATAAAACATTTTTTTCCACTTTAATTCATTTTTGTGCTTAGTTTAATTTATCATGTATTTTTGCAGTTTGTTTATTTTATAATGTAATTTTGTGCGCTGTTTGCATTGGTTTTTGTTGTTGTTGTTGTTTTTTGTTTTTGTATTCTTGTGTATTGTTCATTGGGGATTGTAGTGAATAGTTCACTAGTATTGTTATATGTTTTAGTGCATTGCTTGCATTGGTATGTATTTTTTATTTGGTTCAATGTTGCCAACTTTGTATAGTTAGCTAATGTGTTTATAAAAACAAATGACTTTATTATTATTATTATTATTTTTATTGCTATTATTATTATTATTATTTTTATTCTTATTATTATTGATATTATTATTACTATTATTATTGATATTATTTTTGTTGTTTTATTATTATTGTAGTTTTTATGTTTATTACTAAAATTACTATTTTTATTATTATCATTACTATTTTATAATAATTATTAGTTATATATATATATATATATATATATATATATATATATATATATATATATATATATATATATATATATATATATATATATATATATATATATATATATATATATATATATTAAAGATCTGTATTTTGGGTGTTTACTTTTAGTAAATACCAAAGATTAGTAGTAGATTAGATTAGAGTTAGAGAGTAGTAGATTAGATTAGTAAAATTACTATTTGTAAATATCAATGAAAATATTTTTCAGAATATATATGATTGATTAATTTCAATGAATAATCTAAAAATTGACATATCATACCCTTAAAGCAAATTGAAGACTTGGAACTCAAGACAGACCATATATAATTTTTGCTGCATGTTGAAAATTCAAAGTTATTTTTTTCAGATCCAGATGTTGCTCTAGGAAACATTATGAAATTTCCATCGCTACCACCTGGTGAACAATCTCCAGTTGTGGCCGGGTCATGCTAGTAATAAACAATATTTTATACTACTTTTTTGTTTAGCAAAAAAATATTTTAAAACTCTTTCAATAAATTAAGATGAAACAAATAAAATTAAGTATTAAAAACAAACAATTTTCATTTTGGATAAAAAAGATTATAAGAGGGACAATACATTAATGTTAATTCTTATGTGGGTTGTGTGAGTTGACCTATGTTTGCCTTTTATGTAGTGCATTGAGGAAAATCTTTTTTTCACGAATGGCGAAAACTGTGAAAATTTTTTTCACGGTTAAGCGAAATTAATAGGACAAATCCGAGTGCCATAATTTCTGGAGTTTAATTTTTTAGAGCAAATATTCAGAATGCTTTCAGGTCTCAATTGTTCAAACAGAGTTTGTTAACAATTAAGATTGAGAACAAACAGAGTTTGTTAACAATTAAGATTGAGAAAAAACAGTTTCAGAATGATATCACTTTATCATGTCTGTGTTTGCTAAGTTACTGTCTAAATTAAATTTTAAATTACATGTTAAACAGTTTCTGATATCCAAATGCAATTTTGATGCATAATCACTGATATCTTTGCCTATTGTAATGAGAGGTCTCAATGAAAAGCAAAATATTCTTATTTTGATGCATAATCACTGATATCTTTGCCTATTGTAATGAGAGGTCTCAATGAAAAGCAAAACATTTTTATTTTGACAAAATTTTTTTATTACTTTACTTTTGAAAACAAAATACTGCTATCTCACTTTTAAAGTGTTAGAAATGAAATTTCAGAATTCTATGAAGAAAAATAAGCTTGTGGTTTTATCCCACTTCTTAAAGTCAATACTTAATTTTGCTTCCCTAAACCTCTTACCTAATTTGGCTCTAATAAACTCAATATTTCTTAATTGGACGAAGTTCATTTGCAGGATTGTGTATTTTTATTTGAATTTGAATTTTTTAGTATGAAATTGATACAATTGGCATTGTAGAAGTTTAATATGAATTTGCAGTAATAACAAAACACTAGGTCAGGTCAAAAGATTACTTATCATGGACATTCCATTGGCAATAAGTACTTTTTAAGTAAGTTTTTATTTATTTTTAATTTTTATTTTTTCTGATAATTAACTATTTATCAGTGAAAAAACTTTTTGTTTCCACATTGACATGGCTTGCTAACCATAATAATTTTGGTGAATGTTCTAAGTTTTGTTGTTTTAAATTCAACCTTTACCTTTTTCCTGCAGACTTCTGTACAAATTTGTTGTCCTGGTACATTTTTTAGACTTGATCTTATGCTTTTATGTACTTTTAAAAAAACCTTCACATGAAAAAAAAAAATTTCATTTATGAAGAGTGTGCTCTTATTTTATTATTGCTATTTGACCATAGAATGTTTTTCGGTCAACATATAAGATAAGGGAGTTAGAAAATAGTAAAATAAACTAAAATGTATTGTCTGATTAAGATTTATAAATATATTATTATTAGAAAGTTCATTTTATTCAATAAATGACTAGGAATGTAATATATTTTACAGCTTCAAGCTTTCTTTTGCTTGAATTAAACATTAAAAATTATTTATTATAAAGTATTAAATTATTTTTAAGACTTTGTACTTGAATTATAAAGTACTAAAAATAATTTTATATAATATAATTTATAATTTATATAGTATATCAATAAAGTAAAAATTTAATATAAATAATTTAAAATAATTTAACTAGGATGTTTACTTAGCATTGCATAGGAAGCAAAAAAAAAAAAAAATTTAACAGAATTAAAAAAAAATTAACATTACAGAGCCTTATAAGTCTCTAGGGGAATTTTGCTTATTTGTTACAGAATATTTTGTTAGATTTAAATATAAATTGGAGTATTTATGCAATTTCTATCTGTGTTGCTTTTATTTTATTATATATTTTTATTTGGAGTATGTATTTAAAATGAGTGTTTTTGTATTAAGATGCATAATTCGGTAGGTATATATATGATTGGTCATAAATAAATTTTACCTAATAGCTAAAACATCAGTCCAATTTTAATTGACCAAGTGTAAAGACATTTTTATCGAAAATTTAAAAAATGGCTGTGTTCATATCTACAAAACTGTTTTTGCAAGGAATTCTTTTACATTAATTCCACCGAAAGATACCAGCAGTTGAGGCGCATAGAATATTATTGGAAACATACAGCAACAATGCTATTTCAAAACAATCATACAAAAGATGGTTTTAACAATTCAAGGGTGGTGACTTTGACCTTAAAGATGAAGAATACTCTGCTGCTTAGAAAAAGTTTGAAAATTTCTGAATTAAAGGCATTACTTGATCAAGATTCATGCCAGACACAAGAAGAGCTTGCAAAAACATCAGGAACCCATCAATTAACAGATTTTAGGCATTCGAGACAACTGGGAATGATTCAAAAGCAAGACAATTGGGTATTGTATGAGCTGAAACCAAGGGGCACCAAAAGAAGATTTTTTACCTGTGAACAGCTGCTTGCACCACAACAAAGAAAAAGTTTCCTGTATCAAATTGTTGTTGGTGATGAAAAGTGGATATGTTATGATAACCCTAAATGCAGAAAAGCAGACGTTAAGCCCGGGGAGGAACCAAAATTGACAGCGAAACCGAACACTCATAGTTCCAAGCTTATTCTCTGTATCTGGTGGTATCAACTTGTAGTGATATTTTATGAGATGCTTAAACACAAAAAAACAATTATAATTGGTTGTTCTCCAACATGACAATGTTGTAAAAAACTACCGGGAGAACCTCAAATGGGAAATTACTGTTTGTTCTGGTTGATGACACATGGCCTATTGAGCAGCGATTTTCTTTCTAATGACAATACCAAAAAATGTGTAGATAACTGGATTGCCTCAAAAGATCAAGAATTTTTCCAGCGTAGAACCCGCATGCTACCTGAAAGATGGGAAAAGGTTGTAGCTGATGGGAAAAGGTTGTATCGACAGTATAAATGATCTGAATCTGATAGTCTTCATGATTTTCATTTAAAAAAACATTTTTAATGCATACTCCAAATACTAAAAGAATATTTATCACTAAAAACATGATCAATTCTCAACAACAAGATATATTATCTTACATTCTACACACCACTGTAATCTGTGTATTTAAAATTTGAGTAAACTATCAAGGTATTTGTTTCCTTCTTTGTAGTAATCTACAGTTATTTGCTTTGAATTTATTTTTATTTTTCAGAAACAAATCAAAACAAAGAATTATGATGTTGTGATAAGGGAGGGGGAAGGATTAAAAACATTTAAAAATTGCATGACATAATTTATGGACGTATCCCTTTGTTAATGTTTTCATTTCTTGCTGTTTTATAAAAAACAAAATTTGTTGAATTACCAGTTGAACTTTTTTTGAAATACAAAACTCAGTCTTTTTGGCAAGCGCTTATAAAAATGCTCGTCAAAAATATACTTTTGTTAATTTTTAAAGTTGCAACCTATCTTTTTTGTTCATCGATTACTTTGATTAAAAATCCTAATAACATTTTTAAGTAGTTACATCTCTCCAAATCGTTATTACAAACTTTTAAATACATTGTTATGTTACATAAGTTAGAAACTCTGTAGAACTTTTACTATTAATAACGGAATATCATTAATGTTATTGCATTTTTCACTATAGAATTTTAAAATTTTAATAGAATGAAACAAATTTTGTTAAATTTTTTTAAGTTTCAAAACCAATTGCCTGTCACGAGTATTCAACGTGATAAAATGATTTGTTGATATAATTGTAAACCAATCAGAAGCTGTTCCTAACTTGCTATTTAGCGCGTAAAACACGATAGCGAAATTAAAAATTATTAAAAAAAAAAAAAATTATTAAAAAGGGAAAGCATGTAATGGCAGCAAAAGAAAATACAAAGACTAAATTACTAAAAAATGAAAACTAATAATGGCAGCAAAAAAAAAAAAATGATAACTAATAATGGCAGCAAAAAAAAAAAAAAAAAAAAAAAAAAAAAAAAAAAAAAAAAAAAAAAAAAAAAAAACGAAAACTAATAATGGCAGCAAAAAAAAAAGATAACTAATAATGGCAAAAAAATTTTTAAAAAATACAAGATTAAGCGCATTTAAAAAGATTTTAAAGATTTTAAAGTTTTTGGTTGGAAAATCATTAATGAAGAAGTAATTGATTATATTAATTTTATTTGGAGATGTTCTCATCTACAAAACCATCTTAAATAAGAGGAGCAACACAAGTTACTTCTGATAATTTTACAAATAGAACCAGCTTCATAACTAAACACACAGTATAAATCACATGCTTTTACTATTATGACATTGTCTTCAAGCTTTTCTAAACACATGTAAAATTTGTAAAAAACTAATAATAGGCATGTTCGTATCAAATTTTGTCAAAACTCTGAAACTGTGTTTTTCTTAAGTTATAAAAAAAAAATTATAAAATAATTTAATTTTTTATCTTTTATTTTACTAAATAATAAAAACAAACTTTAGATTGAGAGTTAAAATTAAAATAACTGTAATATGAAATATTTTAGGGACAAAAGATGGTAGAGTTGCAAAAAAAATTATCAATTCTATTTATTCAGCTATTCTTGAGAAAATCAACTTAATATTAACTTAAAGTCAATCCTGTCAGATGGTTTGCAAGCTCGCAAGACAGGAGTATCAAAGATAAGGAAGCCTCTAATGAAAATTAAGGAAACCTCTAATAAAAAAAAAAGAAAGTTACTTCTATAATGTTGAAAACATTAAAAACCTGATTTAAAAGTCTTAATGGTTCTGTATTTGCAAACATGGTTTGGATGGAGCAAGAAACTGGTTAATTAATGAAAGCCCAACATACGGCAATTGTTTACCTATATAATCATTTTAGAATAATATTAAAGTCATCTGCAAATAGAATAAAATTTATAAGATTTGATGATAAAGAAAGATCACTTAAGTACAGTAGAAACAATAATGGCCCTAGAATAGAGCCTCGTGGAACCCCAAAAGATATTAAGTGTAACTGTTTCTTTTGAATAGTAGCATATGAATCGTTTTCTGTTTGTTAAATAGTCTTTAAACAAAAGTATGCTTTATGGTTTTAATAAGTCAAATATTGTAAATGAGTGGAAACGATTTTGATTTTTTTAAATGCCATTTTGCCAATGACATCACCAAGAACAAAGAAAACTTTCTGAGAAAAAGAAAACTTCTAAAGTTTGGATGTATATTTTGAGATTAAAACGAAATGAGTGATTCAATCTTTCCTAATTGCTGAGGTAATGTTTTCAATAGCCCATTCAAATTCAGCAGCATTCAATAGCCTGTTCAAATTCAGCAGTCGAGGAGCGCATGTTTAGTATATTGAATTTAATTTTATCTGACAGAAGATTAAAATTTAAACATGACACAATGACAATGTTGATGTGTATTAGCTGTAACGATAAGTTATGGACGGAAATTGAGAGAGGGGCAATAAAAAAAAAAGCATTAAATATCTAGAAACTTGTCGAAAATTAAAGATTAGTGAAATTTTTAAATATTTTATTATATTTTATTTATCAAAACTCATACTTGTTATACTCCACCAGGGCCCACAACGTTTTTTTCTAAAGGACCTTTTATTTATTTTTATTTAAAGAGAAAATTCTAGATTAGTCAAAAATTAAAGATTAGTGAAATTTTTTAATATTATATTATATTTTATTTATTTAGAGAACTTTTTTTAGAAAATAACTACTATGCCCCCTCCCCCATTTTTAAACCTGTGTCATCAGCCCTGTCCACTCATGTAACTTAAAGTTTATGAAAAAGTTGTTCTTTGCCACCTTGATGTCAACATTTTTAATGTTATTGTTAAAAAAATGCCTAAATGAAAAAGTATGGTATTTCTAAAAGACCAAGAAACCAATCACTTTCTCCATTAACCGATGTTGATGTAAGCGATACGGAGTCTGAAAAAGATGTAGACTCTGTAACGAATTCTAAATATTCATTTTGTATTTTGTAGCTGTATTTTGCTTAACAAAATACAGCTTCTTAAGATAGATTCATATTTTTTTGTTTTTATAAAAGAAAAAAATATTTGTTTTATCTTTTTAAGAAAAGAGAAAAAAACAAAGCGTCTCTGATTTTGTTTGAGATGTATAAATATTTCACAATAAAAAAGATCTGTAAATAAAATTTAAAAAATTCTTTAAAAAACTTCAAAGTTTGCCAAATAGCCAAAGTTCAAACTGAATGGAAGCGATTTAAAATGCGAACAGATAAAACGTTTCTTAATCTAAGATCTTACTGAAAAAAGTATAAAAAGTTTTCAAAATTACACATCTCTAATAACGACCAGCCAGCGCTGTGTAATTTAGTTTTAATTGACTTTCTCCCAAGTTTCCACATCAATCAACAAGCATTTAAAAAAATCTTTTCAAACATCTTTTTGCTTGCAGATAATAGTTACTATTAGGCTACCACTAATCTGAAAAATAGGCAATAGTTTGGCTACCGTTAATCAGCTATGCTGACGTGAATGTCTTAAAAAACTTTATTTGTTTTACTTTACTTTATTCAACAAGAAAAATCCTAAAATGCAACGAAAAGCAATGAAATATTTTATTTAGGTACAATCACATAGACAAACCTGAACTTTGGTCAGAATTTAAAAAAAAAATTGTGGGCACAGTTTTAGGCTTTTTAAATACTAACTGAGAAGAAAATTTTTAATAATTTCAGGAGAACAAATCAATTTAATTAGAACTATTGCAATTTTTATATGTAATATACTTTGTTACAGAAAAAAAAAGAAAGAAAAAAACCTGTGAGCCAAAATTATGCCCTATCTCATGTGCTAATGTAATTTCAGTGACCTTAGGAGCAACAGTTTTACCATAATTAAGGTTAGTAAGAATACCAGAGTTCAAACTTTTCATGGCAGAATTTATTGATTGATATTTGTCGCAAATTCCACCAGCTCCACTAGCTAAATAACACATACATAAAAACACACATATATACATACATATATACATATATATATATATATATATATATATATATAAATATATATATATATATATATATATATATATATATATATATATATATATATATATACATAAGAATAATGTGTTATATATATATATATATATATACATATATATATATATATATATACATAAGAATAATGTGTTATATATATATATATATATATATATATATATATGTATATATATATATATATATATATATATATATATATATATATATATATGTATATATATGTATATATGTATATATATATATATATATATATATATATATATATATATATATATATATATATATATATATATATATATATATATATATATATATAAGCATTAAAACATCATATGCAGTATCATACTATTTATTTCTTTTTTTTTAAGTAATATTTCAGCTCATATAGTAAGAGCCATTATCAAACTAAAAATAGCTTGTTTTTTTTTAACTAAAATGAAATGTTTTTAAGCTCATATTAATAAAAAGCATGTTTATATTTTTTACAAATATAAATATATACATATATAAATATATACATACATACATATATATATATATATATATATATATATATATATATATATATATATATATATATATATATATATATATATATATATATATAATATGACATTTAAGTTTACATTAAAAATAAAAGTGGTTGTATTTGAATTAACTGCAAAAACAGGACCTACACAATTATAATATTGAAGAGTATTAAAAATCTCTTATGTATTAACTTCTCCCTTTAAGTTTTGTATTTTGTGAACACTGGACATCTGTATCTAATATTCATCTATCATTTGTAACAGAGATGCCCTTCTGTTCACAAATATTTCACAAGTTTAGTGTCAATGCGCGACATTAATTTTTTTCCTGTTAAATTATCTATAATTTCATTTCTAATAAAAACCTATTTTTAATGTTTAAATATTCTATTTCTATAAAGAGTTGATAGAGAGAACATTTTTGATATTAACATTAGTAGCATTAAAAGTGAGCATATTGAATGACCTCTATATGATTTGTATTTCATATTCTTATCTTCTCTTGAAATCATCAGCTTTCTCTCTCTTCTCTGAACCTCCAATTAAAACTTAAGATTTAAATTACAATTAAAACAAGAAAAGAAAACAAGAAAAAGAAAAGGCATGCAATTAAATATCTCACCACACAAATGATTTTTATTTTGACAACTTAACCACAACTGTTTTGATGACATTTCAGAAAACTGAAAAAGAAATGCTAAGCTAAACTTAAACTAAGAAGAAAATTCAAAAAAAAACTCAAGAAAAAAGAAAACGATTCCTTACAAAAAAGAAAATATATTAGCATTAAATTAAAACTCAAAAAACTTAAACTCTAAGCAAAAATTACTTTTTGTTTTAAATAAAAAAAAAATCTTTCAAAAAACAATGTCTCAAAATTTTTTAGAAAGACATTTAAAAATAGTTTCAAACATTTAAATTTATGATAAAAAAATACATGCCTACATAAAAAAAATTTACACAAAATTTATTTTTAACAATCATTATAACTAATTTTTCATTTAAAACTTTTGCGTAAAAAAAAACCTTTAGAAAAGATCAACAGTTAAAACTTATTTATAACATAACAATTTTTGTTATAACATTTAAATTGTTAAAACATCAAAACAGACACAGTCGAATTGTAAAGATAAAAAAAATAATAATAAGCATGGTCAGTTACAGCGTGCTATATATTTTGAAAAGAAAACTTTTAGCTTTGACCAAATATTTTAAAAGAAATCTACTTTTATTTAATTTATCTTATGTCTACTTTAATCTTATTTAAATCTTATTCAATATCTTCTTATAAGTCAAATTAATTAAATGCTCCTAACTCTAGCAAATATATATAAAGTTAAAGACAGAGGTGTTTAAAAATAAACAAAAACTTTAAAACTCTTATAGTTATTTTAAACCAAAACACAGAAGAAAAAAAATTTGATAACATATTTTTAAATATATCATTTTGTATTTTTTATTATTAATTAATTATTGTCTAGTTTAAAACAATTAAAACAATTAAACAATTTTTAAATAAATAATTCTTAAAGGGATCCCAAACTCCCAACACATGTTGTGTTCATAATTTAAAAAAAAAAGGTTTGAACCAAATTTTTTTGATTAAAAATAAATAATGAATGCATACCGTGAAAAACAAATGTTGTTGTTTTTGCCGAAGCTTGTTTTCTCCATTTTTTCAACCACTCTGAGTCTTCAAATTATGCGTCGCAATCTACAGACTTTGGCAATTCTTTTGAACCGCGTTTAATTCATAAAAGTTTTAGTATTTGACGTCACGGTAGACTTTTAACAAATGAAACTCTAGAAATATTTTTATTTATTTTTATTCAAAAATTTTTTGATTTGTTGAGTTGTTTTTTTTCTATTTTTAACGTTTAAAAAGATATAAAAAACCTTAAAGATTTTTTGCTGGTTCGTTGCTATAAATTGTTATTGCGCCGTATATTTAATGTTTATAAATTATGAATATTTATTATCTCAAAAATTGTTTTACATTAATTACCAATATAAAATTAGTAACAGCTTTTTTATTTGGTTAGACAATATTTTATTTCAATTTGCTTTGCATGAAGTTCGAAAAGTGCAACGAAAAAAAATTAGTTTGAATAATCACGTCGAAATATATTTAAATATATTTAAAACAAATTATTTTAATGACGGGGGTTCTAAAGTTTTTTATAACAAATGTAGGTAAAAAAATAAATAACTAAATAAAAAGTTCAGTATTAAACACCATTTCTTTATTCTATTGCAACTGTAAATATTGAATTATTAACTTGAACTAAATTTACTTATTATTTAGAACGACTAAGCAATAAAAATAAAATGCCCCTAAAATTAAGCGAGATTGTGTTGTTTATTTGATAATTGTTGTTGGTAATGTTGTTTATGTTGATTATTTTCATAAATATCAAAATAGTTCCAGATTAATCTGTTCGTTGCTTTGCTCATTGTTGATTTATTTCTAATTTAATTTTATCTCAAACTATAATTATATGTTAAAAAAGAAAAGTTTTTATTTCATCAGGCGCTCTTTTTATAAAAGAGTAGAACAAAAGAGAAAGAAAAGTTTCGCGCAATTAAACTTTGAATGAATAAGAGTTGAATAGAATATATATATTTTTGCGTCACTCGTTCTTTTTTTAGATGAAAGAAATAAAAGTTTAATAGTAAATTTTCTTTGAATAAATGAGAATTGGAAGAGAAAATTGCTTGAAAATTTGTATTTGTTAATTGTGTTTTTTAAAATTTTTAATTTTTCATGTTAAGAGACAAATGCCAATTACAACACAAATTTGGAAATACCAATTATAATATGTTTTTAATGCGTTATGACATTTTAACAATTTAAATTACCATCTATCTTGAATTATTGCCTTTAATTAATGTGTTAATTATTGCGTTATTTAATAATAATTTGTCCGTATTTTTGTTAAATATCAGTTGTATAAAACGGGCGAAAATATACAAACTTCATGTTTTTTATTTGATGGTTATAAAATATTGAACAGTAAACTTATAATCAAAATTTAAAATGCCGACTTGTGTTGCAATTAATTGTACTTTTAATGCAAAATCAGGATCTCACATATCCTTTCACGAATTTTCATATCTGATACTACTGTCAACTGTATTGTTTAGTGTATTCTTGTACTTTTTTTTCATAATCTTAACAGGTTCTAACTGGTATAAAGTTGCTGACATTTTAAAAATTTTATTATCAAAAATCAAATGTAAAATAAAATGGTATTTCCTTTTTATCCGTATCCAATTCAGCAAATTTAGCAATTTAAATTAAATCAGCGTGATCAAAAAAATTATATAATAAAAAAAGTTAACAATTCATTAAATATCTCTAATTAATACTGTCAGTTTTTGAAAGTAATTGTTAATAAATACTTTTCAATGGAAAAACAAAAAATTGTCATAGTGTAAAAAAAAACAGAGAAGTTAGAAAATAGTTCCCATTGTTTAAATAAAAATAATTAATAATCAGAATATATAATACTGCACTCTCTTGCGCAAAAACAAGAGACTGTATATAAAACGTTCTATATAATGTAAAATACTCGTATGAAAATCATGAGATTAGTAAGTAAAACTTTAATATTTGTTTTAATTTAAATAATTAAAGAAATATAAGTAATATATATAAATCTAAAAATTATTAAGATATAAGTTGCTCCTATAAAATAAAAATAATTTATTGTTTTTACTTTTTACAAAACTTTTTTTGCGATGTTTGGAAAAATAATACAAATAAATTTGTTTTGCTGTATGTTTAAAAAATACTACAGTAGAAAAACGCAGCTTAGTTTAATTACACTTTTCTTTTGTTAAAAGTCTACCGTGAGGTCAAATACTAAAACCTTTATGAATTAAACGCGCTTCAAAGGAATTGCCAAAGTCTGTAGATTGTGACGCATAATTTGAAGACTCCGAGTGGTTGAAAAAAATGGAGAAGACGAGCTTTGGCAAAAACAACAACATTTGTTTTTCACGGTATGCATTCATTATTTATTTTTAATCAAAAAAATTTGGTTCAAACCTTTTTTTTTAACATTATCTTTAATATGAACACAACATGTGTTGGGAGTTTGGGTTCCCTTTAAGTGTTTCTCTTTTAATAAAAAACCAGAATTAAATGTTTCATAACATCAACATCAACAACAAGCAAATAGCTTAAACTTTATTGTAACTTTTTGTTTGTTGATTTTAAAAGTACTGCACATTTTTTTCAAATCTTTAGTAATTATTTTAATTTTTTTATTGTTTATAATACTTGAATTAATTGGTATTTAAACCAAACAATTTAACTATGTAAGTTTTGACTGTTATTATTTTTTCAGTCATAAACTTGTTGTTTTGTTCTTTTAATAAATTTTTGAAATGTGATAAGTTGACCCTTCCATTAAAACAGTATTCACAGTATTTAATAAACTGAGAATTTGAACAGCAGAGAAAATTCCAGATATCACAATTTGTAATCTCTTAATTTGCGCCTTGCATTATTAAAAGAGAATTTAAGCACAACTCACAGTCTCCAATCCAAGCTAATCCTAAAACGCCATCTGCAAATTCTCGGTAAGCAAAAACATATGACAGACAATACTCATCATGGTTTTCTAATGATGCAATATCTAAAAATTTCTCAACACCAATGCGTTCATCTGCAAATTGGCATTTTGGGTCTGTAGAACTAGAGGTGCATCCATCTTTTGAAATAATACCTATCTTTTGGATTTTAAGGGTGATACCTAAAAAAAAGAAATTGTTTCTTTTATCTCCACACTATAAAATTCTATAACCATTTAAAAATATATATCTATATATTACCGTCTGGTTTATTATCTTTATTAAAGTCTGTTGACGAGTATATTTTTGAGACAGATGCCAAATGAGTTGCCATATAATTCATTGCCTGTTGATCAGACTTAGCATAGTTTTTTACATAGGTCCAATCTGCCTAAAAAGATTTAATTAGAAAAAAAAAAATTAAATGAATATTGTATTATATCAATAGTAATATTTAAAATAGTTAATATTTATGTTTTTTAGAGATAGAGTATATATCTTTTTCTAATTTAAGAAAAACTTTTATAATATTACGCAGCAATGACATCATTTTTGTAAATAACGAATTTTTTGTAACGTATTTTAGTTTGAAAATAGCTCCAACTATATGAGCTGAAATATCACATTTAAAATTAAAAAATTTTAATAGTTAAATAAATAGTATGTCACCGTACATGATGTATTTTCAACTTTATATATAGATTTTATCATACTATTAAGATGTCATTAAAATATTATATATGTTACGAAGGTTACTAACCATTCAAGCCGAACGCTTGGGTTAGATGAACCATGAAGAAGATTTAACATAAACAATATAAACTAAACAATTCGTTCAAGAACCAAAATGCGTCTAGCGTCTGGGGAAATTGTATAAAAACGCGAAGAAGACGAGATATGGTGTGTATGTATGTGTATGTGAATATAGATATAGATATGGATAAGGATATCGATAATTAGAGAAAGACAAAAAGAAGAGAGAAGAACGAGAAGATAGTTGATTGAAGACAATGAGTACAATGAGCAGTTTAATAGAAGTTACTGGTCGTTTATAAGTTGGACAATACTTGGGTGTTGGCAACTAATACTACTCGTTTTAGCTATATTGTAACAATTATTTTGTAATTATTTTAATTTTAAATAAACAATTGAGGAACATTGTTATAGCGTAATATATTATGTAACATATATATATATATATATACAGTGTGTATATATATATATATATATATATATATATATATATATATATATATATATATATATATATATATATATATATATATATATATATATATATATATATATATATATATATATATATATACACACACACACAGTGGTGTACACTCGGATTTTGGTCGGTTGTCCAGCGGACTACTGAAAGTAATAATTTAGCATTTCTTGGTTGCCCACCAATATTTTGAGTCATACATTATCATTAAAAAAAAAAATAATTAATGTCTTCAACAAGTTTTTTAAAGTGTGTGATTTCACTTAGAATAAAATTATATTTTCATATTTGATGATTATAAAAAAGATTATTTCTATTGATTATTATTTAAATTTCAGCAGTTATGATATGTTATATTTATTGCTAGAAAAATTTAAAAAGCAGCATTAAAAACATCTTGGTATTTTTATTTGTCACATTTTATGTAACTTTTATTTAGTTTTATAAAACATTTTAAATGAATGAATCTTTAACGACTTTAAAAAAAAGACTTTTTAAAAACTTTTGAACTAGCAATTTAAACGTCTCTGTATCTTTATTACTAAAATTAAATAAAAAAAGTTTATTATTCAATTAATAAAAAATAAACGTTTTAACATAAGAAACTTTTATAATTTAATTTCATAAATATGTTTGTTAATTTATTAGCAGTTATGACATCAAAACATTTCATTTGTTCTTTATAAAAACATTACATTAAATTAAAAAGTAATTATCAAAAGCTATTTCGTTGATAAAAAGTAAGTCTTTCAAAAACAAAAGAACAAATTTACCTTTAGCAACAAAAACGTTGCTAAATGTAGAAATGCAAAAAAATCATTTTAAATAATGAGTAATTTGTATTTAAGTAATAAGTTAAAAATTGAATTAATTTAAATTAGTTTTGATGCAATTGAGTCCTGCCTGGCTAGGCAACTCAATTGCATCAAAACATTATTACCAATAGTCCTTCGAAAGATTCAGGTGGCATTTGCCATCGGGCGACCACGAGAGTACACCAATGGTATATATATATATATATACATATATATATATATATATATATATATATATATATATATATATATATATATATATATATATATATATATATATCAGGGTGTAAACTAGCCCTGTGGTGCCCCGTCAAACGCGGTTTTCCCAAATGCTCATAAAATTAAAATTCCCAATTTAAAGATGAAAAAATCCCATTCTCCAAATAAAGTTTCCAAATTAAAGTTTAATAATATTTCTAAAAATAATTTAAAATCAATTATTATTCAAAACTAATAGAAAAATAACATTAAAAAATTTTAATTCATTAATTGCATAAAAGATGAAATTAAATCGCCATTATTGGTAAAAAAAAAACGCAATTGCATAACTGCGAAAATCGGTTTCTTGGAAAAAAACATCATGAGAATTGGGATTTTTGTGGCAACTTGCAATAAAGTTTGAAAATAGTTTTTTGCAATGAATTCCAACAACAGCAAATATTATATAAAAAAGTTAGCAAGAAATAAAGTACTAATCTAAAAGATCCAAAATAAAAACAAACTTGTTTGGTTTAACATCCGCAAATGCTATTTCTTAAAAAGTTTCTCCCTTTTTGGCTAAAAAGTGAAATAACTTATTAAGTCTTACCGTAAACTCAAATTTAAGTAGTACATGTATTTCGTCAACAAAAAAATCGAGAAGGTTATGTCAGATACCTTTTGATCAATTACGGTTATTACGGAAAGTCTTTTAGTTATTGTTTTTCTTTTTTTTTGATTTTATAACAACTGAATTTGCGAAAGTTTTTAATTTTTTTACTGGTATTCTTAGAAAACACGCGTGCAATCGCTTGCTAATAATAATACTCTATAATTAAAAGACATTTGTTGTTGTTTTTGCTGGGACTTTGTGATTATAACTTTATTTCCCTATGCGATTTATGTATAAAATAAATTATTAATTATAAAATTGAACTTGCAATAAATGTGAAATATGAAATTTATGATATATTTATTATAATACAGGCCTTGTTAAGAAGTGTTACGCAGCTCGCATTTTGCCTGCGAAAAGGCGATTTGCCTACGCGTTCAGCAGTTATGCGTTACGCAAAAACTTTTATCTTTAAGATTATTTAAATTATCTTTTTATATTGTTTATGTGACGTTCATTCAGAAGTATTAAAGTCGTAAGTAAAAGCATTTAACCGCAATTGTAAACTAATAAATTTTTTGTTAAAGAAACAATTTGTTTAATAATTTTTTTTTTGTTTTTAAAAATTACTTAAAGAAAATAAAGTGTTTTAAGTTTAAACTTTTCATCATATTTAACTTTAAATATTAGATTTTATAAGTTTATAAACAATCAAATTTAAAAAAAGAAATATTTTCAATTTATTTTAAAATTTAAATATTTTTTTAATAATTATATTTTTTTTAGTAAATAAATTTATTTTATAAATTAAACTTTTTTACTTTGGTAATTTTATAAAAAAAACGGAGCATTTTAAAATTAAAAAATTTTAAAATGCTCTGTTTTAAAATTAAATGAAAGAATTTTAATTAAATTTAATAAGATTTGATAAATTTAATTCAAGTTACTTTAAAATGTTTGTATTACATATAACTTTATTTTAATTTTAGTTAAGTTTCAGGTAAGTTCCAAATACTTGTCTGAAAGATGCGCTTACAAAAGCGCATTATTTTCCAGTTTTTATTTTTCCATTATTTTACAGTTTCATTCATTATTTACAGAAGCGCATTATTCATTTTATAACTACAAGTTAATAAATGACGTCAATACTTTTAAACTCGAGTTATAAATGTTATGTTTGGGTTTTCCCTTTGCCGTTTGCCAAAGAATTTTTTTTTATAAAACAAACCAAGGACGTATTAACAATACGTCCTTGAACAAACTAAAATACAAACCTATTAGAAATAACGTGATCAGTAAATAAACTCTTTAAAAACCCAACTTATCTTTATTTTATTTTAAAAACAAAACTAGTACTTGAGCTATAAATATAAGATACATAAATTTCAAAATTATAATGATATTTGTTAAAAACAAATTCTGCTTATAACATCTGAAAACCGAAAACACTATTTTTTTTTTGGATTGAGAAAAAAAAATATTAGGTTTCACTGTACATAAAAGTAAAATAGTTTAATGGAAATAAAAAAAAACAAAGCCGAAAAAGCAGTAAATTTCGTTTCTTTACAACATTTATTTTATCAAAACAAACGTTTTTTTTTAAAAGGGAAAACCCAATCTATGCGTTTAGTTATAAGTACATTTAAATCCCTTTAAGAAAATCAACCATAAATAAGTGTTAAATTTAAATTATTTAAAAAAAAAAATAAAAAAAAAAACAACCATAAAACGAATGTTTAAAAGCAAAAAAATTAAGTTTAAATAAGTATAAGATTTTAATACAAGAAGACTTTTTTTTAACCAACATTGAAATTTTTTTTTTTTATAACAACATTGTACAATTTAAAGCTATTTCGTTTCAAAGACTAACAATAGTTTTTAATGTCATTTTAAATTTAATTACAATGAAGTAAAAACGCAACTGGCGTAAATTAACTTTTAACAATGTAAATATCTTTATTGAGTAAAGTTACATTTATTCACGTTTAGCTTTTCCGTTACGCAACGAAATCTTGTAACAAGGCCTGTAATATGTTTTCAAAAAATTTCTTTTGATAACACAATTTATTACATGATGATGTAAGGGTTTGTCCGTAAAGTACGTCGAGCAGAATTTAAATAATAATTAGAAGTAGAAGATCATTGGCTTATTGGAGATCGCTATTTTACTATATTACATTGAAAAAGAAATATATATTCAAAATAATACTCTTGAAATGTAAGCGGCGAGAATATATAAAGATTAAAAATAAATCAAATTAATTATTCTCAATAATAATTAATATACACTGATTATTTTATAATAAAAAAATATATCATTCCTAATATATGTTCGGAAATCGGTTCTTAGTTTGCCGTGTCATTGTGAAACAACAGCTAATTTTGTGTTGATTTCATATTCATCTTTAATGATACAGATGGTATTTTATTTTGTTTTTGGTGCTGATCAATCAATGTATGCAGCGCTGAAGTAGAGTAGAAAAAAAAAGAACACCAAAATAGGACCCCATGCTTTCCCACAACACATTTTAATATCAGGGGGGGGGGGGGATGATTGAGAAATAATTTGACAATTTCCCAATTTGGTTAAAACGCTGTATCAAATTTATTCCTGGTTAACACTCTGTGTGTGTTTATATATATATATATATATATATATATATATATATATATATATATATATATATATATATATATATATATATATATATATATATATACGATATTAATATCGTTAATATATTTTTACATCAAAACATATTTAAAAATAGTCATATGGTGCCTTTTTATTGAAATCAATTTACATATTATATATATATATATATATATATATATATATATATATATATATATATATATATATATATATATATATATATACGATATTAATATCGTTAATATATTTTTACATCAAAACATATTTAAAAATAGTCATATGGTGCCTTTTTATTGAAATCAATTTACATATTATATATATATATATATATATATATATATATATATATATATATATATATATATATATATATATATATATATATATATCGTATAATCAAAAAATAATATAAAAAAAATAAACAAAAGAAATGCAATCGCAAAAAATCAACTGGTTTTTCTTCAAAAATGCATATCAAACAATATAATTCCAAAATCGTTAAAAATAAAAAGTCCATTGCGTAGCAAAAAAGCTGACAATATAATGAAAGAGTACAGAAAAAAATTATTAGTTCATGCTTGAAATGAAGCAAAGAAAAGATTATATTCAAGTAAGAAGTTAATTGATGAATTAAATTTATATCTTCAATCTCAAATAAGATCTAATTACTATGAGATAATAATGTAACGAACAAATCTAAAAACTACCATTATTTTATAAAAAAAAACTGAAATGAAAGAAAAATTCTATAAATTGTAAAATGAAAACAGTTATAAAATCAATTCTGAAAAAAATCGTCTTAACCAAATTTTAAAACCAGCTATACTAAATTTAACAAATATTAATCTGGATAAAGATTATAAACGATGCTAAAGAATGGAAGATAGGCCCTAATAAAATTCAGGTTTCTTTCGATGTAATTAATTTATATCCATCCGTACCAATCAATGAAGCAATTCCTGTTATTACTAACATATTGAACGATGATTTTGAAGATTTAAAAACTAGGACTAAATTAACTCTCATAGATATATACCAATTAATTGATCGTTAAGCATATGTTACTTTTTATACGAAGATAAAATCCGAATTTTACCTAATTCAGGTCCAATTGGTTTGTCATTGATGCTAGTCATGGCTGAAGCATTTTTGCAAAGTATAGAAAAAAGAGCACTTGATATAGCCTTTGTTAGTTCATTCCAACCAATAACTTACAAAAGATATGTGGTTTATACCCATGCTCACTTTGATTCAAAAGAAAAGCAAGAATTATTTCTAAAAGCTTTAAATGAACAAAACCCCTCCATAAAATATACCGTTGAACTTGAAAACGAAAGAAAACAACTTAATTTTTTAGATATTTGTATTACAAATACAATGAATGGATTTTATGAGTTTCAAGTACACCGTAAGGATGCGATAACAAATATTCAAATAAAACCAAACTCCAACATCAACCCAAGCATAACCACTGGCGCCTTTAAAGGTTTTTTATGTTGAGCAAAACAAATCTGCTCTCAAAAAATCTCTCACAAGAAATTGATTTCTTCATAAATACATTTTTTGAAAATGGCTATAACAAAAATAATCTAATTAATATAACCAAAAACTATTTAGACGGCATTTCAAAAAACACTACATCTAATCAATTAGATCAAAAGTTTGTTAAACTACCTTGGATACCTATTATTGGCCCAAAACTCCGAAGAAATTTTTTAAAAAACAAAATATCAGAGTTATATTTAATTCAGCTTCTAATTTAAATAACATATTATGCAACAACAAAACAAAACTACCTCCGAACTCAAATCCGGGAGTTTATCAACTTAAATGCTCATGCGGAAATATATATACAGTACTGGACAAAAGTCTGAGACCAAGGGTTGAAAAAGACTAAAAACTGATTTTAACCATAAAATTTTATTCAATGAATAACCATGTCAGTTTTTTCCAATATAATTCATATTAGTAATTCAACATAATTCAGAACACAACAATTTATTGTCAGCATCACTGATGATGTGAGGAAAACTGATGAGTAATACAATTGTCATATATGTAGTATGTTGCACGTATAACTTCTTTAAACTTTATATGAACTATGCACTATATTATTCCGTTTTGCGTTGATATTTGCGTTAGTTTATTACTGCGTGATGGCAAATTATAGATTACGTAATATATATATATATATATATATATATATATATATATATATATATATATATATATATATATATATATATATATATATATATATATATATATATATATATATAAATTAGGCTTGTACAGAAATGGCATGCAATCTAACGCTATTAACTTAAAAAAAAATCTTCTAAAAAGATTTTTAGAAAGACATGGAAAAATAGTTTCAAATGTTTAAGTTTTTAAAAAAATACTTGCCTTCATAAAAAAAGATTAAATATAACATTTTTTGTTAATTTACACAAAATGCATTTATTTTAAATAATCATTATAATTAATTTTTTATTTTATTTATAAAACAAAAAACATTAGAATAGGTAAATTATTAAAAGTTATTCATAACATAACAATTGTATTATTGCATTTAAATTATTAAAACACCAAAACAGCTGTGGTCAAATTATAAGGAGAAAAAACTATAAGCGTGGTCAGTTACAGTGTGCGATTATAGATAAACACACATACATAAATACAAATAGTAATGCGTACTTAACTAAGCAATCAAACATCATACTAAAATAGATAGTTGTGTAGCTTCACATAGACTGACTATCTTGGGAGAACATTAAAAAGAGTGTGGTTACACCAACTAAGGGTTTGGGTTGAGGCAACATTTGTTTTTTTCTTTTTTTTCCCTTAAAAAATGGTAATGATTTAAGTCAGCATTTTTGCTTATTAAATGCTGATTTAAATAACCTTAATTAAAATAATTTAATTTATTAAAACTACATTGTTTTGCGATTCATAAAAATTAGAGCAACTCAGTATCAAAAAATAACCTGTATTCTTAAAATTTCATAACTATTGATGATTTCACAAGTATGTGCTATTGCTTAGTTGTTAGAACAATATTTAATAAGTATTTGTTTTTATGCTGACATTTTGAAATTATTTCAGATTTCTTCTTTAATAGTTTGTCTAGGTTTAGGCATGTAATTTTAGCTAACTTTTTCATAATTTGTCTATAAAATCTAAACTTTGGCAGGTGCAGAAATTTATCATTCTTCACACTTTTATATCAAAGATCTATATAGACCTTTGTCTTCTGCACTCTAAAATAATAATTTTTTAATCATACAATTTATTTTTGAAATTTTTTAAAATTTCGGTTCTTTGAGACCCAACTCTACTTTTAAAGAAATTTTTTTTTTTATAATATTGGGTACCCGTCTAATGTTTATAGGTCTTGAGCTAACCCTAAAAATTTTTTTTTTCAAAAATTTTCAATTCCAGTAATATTTTATCAAATAAAACATATTTAGAGGGTGAAATCAGAAATTTTACCCTCCGACCCTATTCTGAGAGTTATATATATATATATATATATATATATATATATATATATATATATATATATATATATATATATATATATATATATATATATATATATATATATATATATATATATATATATATATATATATATATATATATATATATATATATATATATATATATATATATATATATATAAACAGGTCTTGTTTTAAATAAAAAACGACTTAACACATTAGCTCTTCATGATTTTGACATCATAAAATTATCTTTTTTTTAAATTTCACTTTTTTAAACTACCACGATAAAATTAATCACCGCAAAACTAATATAAAACAAAATTTAACTATTTTTTAGCTAATAATTTTTTATTTTTTTATTCTGTAATTATTTTTTTTATTGTTTGTTATGAGGAAATGTCTATTCAAGTATTCTTGCGCTTGCAAGATGATAAAAAAATTTTTATTATGTTTATTTTATGATTTCTTTTTACACGCCTATAACATCTTTTTTTTTTCTTTTACTGAACATTTTTGATGGAAAAGTTAGGTAATAAAAATAAAATTTTCTTTGTTTTTTCATAAATTATATTTGTAAATAGTGCAAATATCAAATGTAATTGCCATGCAAACTTTTTTATGTAATCGTCTTTCAAAGTGGTTTTTATAACATTAATTATTTTATATTACCACTTAAATGATTTGTTTAGACTTGTTTAAATATCTTTATGATACAAGCTAAAACTATTTTTATTGTAATGCTGAGAAAGCTCAAACAATATAAAAACTAGTTTGCAAACTTCAGTTCCATCAAATGCTCCTATTGTGACAATAATCTTCCTTTTTTTTTAATCCAGGCTTCATTATTCTTTAAAGAAAATTAAAAGGTGTTTATTTTTGATTTTTTTAAACCAATCTATAACAAATTGGGTGTTTTGGGATTGATTAAACAGTAATTTATTTTTTAACTAATGAATAATTTTAGATAAAATGACTTTACTAATTCTTCCTCATTTCTCGAAGGATTTTTAAATAAAATTTTCCTTATAGTCTATTAAAGTGAAAAAACAGCCAGATGATCTGTTTATCCCAATATTGTTATACACTTCATGGTGGATTTTTACTTCTTTATTTATTTGATCTTTTAATTCTGGTTTAAATTTTTTGTAGATAGAAGTGATTGTGTTTCTTAACAATTTGTTGCATTCATTTTTAGATTATAGTTTATACAAATTAGATCTTTTGTCTACTTTTATTAATGTTTTATGCGACGTACATATGGATTTTAAGTCTGTTTCATTCTTGAAAACCTTGAAAAAAATAAAATCATTAAATTTTTTTTAAATCTTGAAAAAATTATGTCACTATTTTTACGTTGCAAAATTTTATTGATTTAACTAAGTTTATTAAATCTTTTTTGAAGAAATTTCATTTATTTGTGGTGGACATTTTGAAGATTTGATTCTCTAGTCTAACCCTCAGAATTTGAAAAAATGAGGTTGGCAATAGTTTGCCGATCTCAATCTTTTAGAGGTCGGCAAAAAAAAGTTGATACAAAGGTCTTACCATAAGTCATAGAAATGAGGTTTGCAATTTTTTGTTGACCTCAAACACTTTAAGGTCAACATTACCAAATGCTGACCCTAATTCCAAAGGAGTTTTCGACAGCGTCAACCATATTTGGGCCTAAATAAAAATCTGAGGACTTTTTTTTTTTGTGGCAAATATTTTTTTTTTGAGAGAAAAATTTTTCTGTTAAATTGTTTTAACCGAGGAGTACCTCCACACAAATTTTTTTCCTCGAATAGCCCCTGTATGTATGTATGTATGTATGTATGTATGTATGTATGTATGTATGTATGTATGTATGTATGTATGTATGTATGTATGTATGTATGTATCTATCTATCTATATATATATATCTATATATATATATATATCTATATCTCTATATATATATATATATATATATATATATATCTATATATATCTATATATATATATATATATATATATATATATATATCTATATATATATATATATATATATATATATATATATATATATATATATATATATATATATATATACATATATATATATATATATATATATATATATATATATATATATATATATATATAACCTTTGGAATTAGGAAAAATGTGGTTGGCAATAATTTGTCAAACTCAATCTTTTTGAAGTCGACATCAGGTCGGCAAAAACTATTTGATACAAAGGTCTGACCATAAAACATAGAAATGAGGTTGGCAATTTTTTGCCAACATCAAGCACTTTCAGGTCGGCAATTAGGTCGGCATTCCTGAATGCCGACCCTAATTCTAAGGTTTGTATATTAGGGTGACAATTTTTTTGCAAAAAAAAAAAAAAAAAAAAAAAAACTGCATCTAATTCTTTTCTACACCCCTAAGTGATATTAAAACTGTTTTGGTTTTGTTTTAAGGACTAGTAATCAGATGATTTCATAATTAACTATAATTTCAAAATTTCTTTGTTTGTCGTCAATATTTTTTTTACTTCTTCAAAATGTATCATTTGGAAAAGAAAAATTGTAATTTAAAATTTAGTTTTTCATTCAATGAATAGAATAACATTGCATTGCAAAACATTTTACTGAAGTTTTGAATATTTTTAAACAGTTAACAAAACTACTAATAAAAAATTGTGCATATAGAAAAGTCTTAGTAAACATAGTTCAGGTAAGGTTTAATACCGGTATTATTCAGTTTTAACTTTTAGGATTTAAATTTAATGAATTGTTTTTAAATTAAATAAAAATAAAAAATAAACATTAAACATTATTTATGTTATAGCTAACATATAAACACAAAGATGCAATCAAGTATTGAAAAAATAGCGAAACATGTTGGACATCTAAATGTCAGTTGTAGGAGGTCCCTTTATCTTCTTAAATCTCCTATTTCGTTTTTACCTCTGAATCAGCTTCCAACTAATGGATTACTTCTAAGACATCAATATTTAATCAGTAGTAGATCAAAATGATTCAAAAGTATTTACGATAATTTTATTTCAATAACATAAAATGCAAAGGAAAAACAACGTGTTATCAGGAAAATGGGGATTTGTGTCTTCTTAGAAAAATAGTGAAGATCTGGGAGTCCTGTGGCTTTAAAAACTATATTGCTGGAGAGGATAAAGTATTATCAAAATTTGTAAAACTTCACAAAAAATGGGTATCAATGACCAAAGGAAAGTTGCTAGTTTGGAAAAATGACACTAAAGAAAAGTTAGTTGAAGAATTTCAAGCAATCATGGAGACTCTTTTTGAAATTGGAAAATCCAATATTAATGAGCTTATACAACTCAATCAAGATATGCCCAGAAACAAAGAGAGTAAAGATGAAGATTTAGCATTTTTGGAAGATCAGAAAAATGCTAGAAAACAGTTTATAAGCGGGCATATAGATAAAGAAGTTGAAGAAAAGATTGTAAGTAGACAAGAGAGATACCGTAGATATATAGATTATAAGAAAAAAATGTCAATAGAGGCTGAATATCATAATGACAAGAACAACTATTATTTAGAAGATTTAGAACCCTCAATTAAAAATGCTGATGGAAATTATTCAAATGAGAAAAAATTGATATCTGAATCAGGTAATTTTATCATGAAAAATCTAAATCGTATATTTTACACGTATAAACTGAATAAAAAGAATAAACTGAGTGTACTTTTTCATTTTCATTTTTTGTTAATATTATTGTAGATCTTTCGAATCTGACATTGATGGTAGGTAATACTAATTATAATTCTGATGAGGATGAGTATCAACAAAAAACATCAAACAACGCAAAAAAAGAAAATTAACAACATACCACTTATACTTTGACCTGATTTAATCCTTGTCGATAAAGAAATTACTTGAGATGGTCTAATTGCAGCTACAACTCCTCTCAGTGTAAGGACCAGTTTAAGTTACCAAGATCAAACAATAATTATAGCTAGTATTATGAACTACCTTGGAGTAAATATGAAAAAAATTAAGATAAATAGAAAAACAGTCAGATTGAAGCGTTATGAGGTTGTTCAAAATCACGGAAATGAAATTGGACAGAATTACATAGAGGAAATGAGAGGAAAAAATCTTGTCCTTCACTTTGATGGGAAACTAGTTACACATTTGTATAAGGAAATCCAACAAACAGTTACAAGAGATAGAATTGCTGTGTTTGTTACTAGCCCTGAATTTCAACACTAGGACAATCTTCTTTTAGGAATTGTCCCAAGTGACCCAGGTAAAGCATTTGATCAGGCTTTAGCAATTTAAAATTTGTTAGATTATTTTGAAGTTTCAGACTAAGTATTTGTTGTTTGTGTTAATACTACAGCAACCAACACTGGTAGGAAAGAGGGAGCAATTATAATATTGACAAGAGTATTTCAGAAACCTTTATTGTGGCTATTATGTCGACACCACATACATGAAATACATATTAAACATATTTATAAATCAATAACTGGAGATAACACCAAGGGTCCACGAAAAGCCCTTTACTCCAACTTTAAGAAGCAATGGGAAAATTTTGTCCCATTTTTATCTAATTATGGTGTCTCTTCTAGTTTTAAAAACTTTGATGAGAGTACTCTCATAATTGATTCTGGAATTAATCAAATGTACTTGAAGGCGAAAACATATATTAAATTTGTTCATGAATTTGAGATTTTCCCCCGAGATGATTACAGACATCTTGTGGAATACTTAGCTTTCTATCTTAATATTCAGTCTGACAAGCTAAAGAACTTTAGGATTCAGAAACCAGATGCCTGTCATAAAGCTAGATTCACGGCAGATGCATTATATCACATGGCTTTGGAATTGACATCGCTAGTTATAAAATACTTAAATCAAGACCAGCAGATTCTAGTCTCTAAAGTTTGTCTAATGATTGTTATATTTTATACTCCACGGTTTTTAAAATCCAGTCTTGCTGAACATTCAGTATTGGATGACTTCAATTCATTTAAAATAGCAAAAGTCATAAAGGAAGAATGGGATATTGATGTAGAAACTTCACTTTTAAATTTTTTTAATAGTCTTTCGTCTGTAGCAGTAGTCATGGCTCTTGGTGATTCTGACCTTAAAATTCAAATAAAGTCTGACATTTTGAAGGCCTTGTTGGAACACGAGGTTCCTGATATAAGTGAAATTAATAAAGAGAAACCACTTCCTGTTTTAGTAAATAAAAATACCAAACTTTGTGAACTTGTTACCTGTAAAAGCTGGTTTCTTTTTGTCGTTTTGAACTGAAGCATCCCAGAATAAAGAAGGTTTAGAGTCAATACCCTCATACAAAAAGTTAGTCCTTTTTATTAAACAACTCAGTGTCACAAATGATTGTTCTAAAAGAAACATTGAACTTACACAAAAGTTTGTGAACTCTTCACACTCTGAGGATCAGAGACAAGATATTTTGTTAGTTTTTCAAGAAAATCGAAAACAGATTTCAACAAAGAATGTTTATCAGAAAGATTTTGTTAATTTGAAATATATATTGTTATATAATGCTGTAAATGCAAACATGTTTTATTTGTTAAACTCTTTTGCTAATTATCTCAGATCGAAGTCAATATCACTAATAATATAAAACATTAATTATACTAACTAACATTTGCTTTTTTACATAAATTTTTTAATATGTTGGAAAAAAATGATGAATATTTAAATTATTGAAAAAATACATCTACCTGTTCCAATGATCCTAGTAAGCTAAAATTTTCAATATAAGCTAGTATACAGACGGAGAACAGGTATTTACACAGTGTATTTGCACTTTTTGAAAAAAGTTAAAAAAGTGCAAAAAAATTGTCACCCTATTGTATATATATAAAATAAAATTAAATAAATAAAAACTAAATTAAAAAGAAACATACACGCAAAAGCATGCGACACTCAGTTAGTTTTGGATTATAAACAGCTCGCTTTTGTCTGTGGTGTACATTATCTTTCTCGCCATTAAAAATCAAATAGTTCTCTAAAAAAAGTTTTGAAAAAGATGTTTATTGTTATGTAAAATTTTTCAAACAAAAGTTAAGAGCTGACTAAAGAGTTTAAATTTTTAAATAATCAAATTTTTTTAAAAAAATTAAGGAAACAAACAGAAAAAACAACATTTTGATTAAAAATAAACTAATTAATGTAAAAAAAAAAAAAAAAGAAGACATTAAATTTAATTTTGCAGAAGACAAAAAAATTTTCAAAACTATATATTTTATTTCATAACCTTTAGAATTTTCAAAACTAGTTTATATCTATAGTTTAATTTTTCTGAACTTAAGAGTAAATTGTAATAAAATTTAATGTTTTTTTTGTATGCACTATGTTCACAAAAAAAAAAAGAGAATAAAATTAGTAAAAACTACATTAACTCAAAAAATCAATTAAAATCGTTTATTAATTTTATTTGAAACTAAAATAATGTGAAGGTTTATTCATGATAAACTCATGTGTTTATAAAATAAACCACATGATATATAATAGGTATGTAAAAACAAATATATGAATAAAAAAACCGATCATTGATGTTTTTTAGAAATATTCACACTAAATTAGTGGCAACAATACAAACGCATGACATAATACAAACACATGACATAATAATTTATTTAAGTGTATAACTAACCTAGTGGTACTCCCCACTAACTTATTGGGGAGTACCAAAAGGATTAATTTTAGGACAATTTAGCTCAATTTTAATTATGCAGATACATACAAATCTAAAAAATTGTAATTTAAAAAGAATGAAAAAAAAAGTTTGTTGTTATAAAAATTTTCATGGATGCCGAGCAAACCATAAAGAGAAAGAATTAAACTTTTTATGCAATTTTTATATGACAATTTTTTTATGCATTCTTGTATGACATTAATATTATGTATACATCATAATTCAAATAAATCATTATAATCCTTCTTTATTTGAAAAGTGTGAAAATGATTTTTATGCAGTAAAATCTAAATTAACAATTTTTTTAAACTATAACTTTGGAAATCTAAACTATCTTCATTTAAAACCCATGTTGAGATGTATTATTATGGTATATATATATATATATATATATATATATATATATATATATATATATATATATATATATATATATATATATATATATATATATATATATATATATATATATATATATACATATATATATATATATTCATTTTTTACTTTCTTTAATATTATTATACATACATACATACATACATACATACATACATACATACATACATACATATATATATATATATATTCATTTTTTACTTTCTTTAATATTATTATACATACATACATACATACATACATACATACATACATACATACATATATATATATATATTCATTTTTTACTTTCTTTAATATTATTATACATACATGCATACATACATACATACATACATACATACATACATACATACATACATACATACATACATACATACATACATACATACATACATATATATATATATTCATTTTTTACTTTCTTTAATATTATTATACATACATACATACATACATACATACATACATACATACATATATATATATATTCATTTTTTACTTTCTTTAATATTATTATACATACATACATACATACATACATACATACATACATACATACATACATACATACATACATACATACATACATACATACTATATATATATATATATATATATATATATATATATATATATATATATATATATATATATATATATATATCAGCGTGAAAAATAAAGGCTGGTCAACGGTCAATGAATGCCCAAAATGATTAAAATTGCTATTTTGACCTCCCAAAATGCATTCTTGCTGGTCATGGTTGACTGGTTAAAAAAAATCAGAGTTTTGAAAAACAAAGTTTGAAAAAAATACTAATGATGTAATTTGGAAAATGGGTATACTTAAATTTCATAAAATCATTTAAGTTGTAAAAATGTGTTTAAAGAGGTTTTATTGTTTGCAATATGATACTTTAATTCATTTTATTGACGAATACTAGATATGATGTAAACTATTACAAATGTAAACTATTACGAATGTAAATTTTTTTGCTTTACTTATTTAGATTATTTTGATACAGAGTCGTTAAATTAAAAAATGTTCAAGCAAAAAAGTTTCTAATGAATTTCTCTGGTTTCTAGTAGCCTTAACTATCAGAATTTTTTTTTATGAAAACAAACTTAATATATATTTTAATATACTTAAAGCAGTAAATTTAATAATATAAAATTGTTTATGAACTATTAAAGTAAACTATTAATAAAAAGTTAATTTAATTCATTCTTTTGAAAAATAAAGATAAAAACCAGGCTGTTTTGTTGAAAAAAAAAAGAATAAAGAATAAATTTGCTTAAGCATCATTCTCATGTTAGACTTTTCACTTTAATGACAAGCTACCGATTTTACTGGTGGTAAAAATCCTTTCTGTTTTTATAAATGATTCATATTCTTATTTTATTATTGTTTTTATAAAAATATTTAATACATTATTTTAATAATAATATAATAACATATTATATTATTATTATATAACAAAATATTTTTAGTTATATCCAACATATATTATAATTGTTGTATTTAACTTTAAAAAAAGATCAAACTTTTCACTTTTTTTTTTAACTTTGCTTTTCTTTTCTTTAAATCTTAATTATTTTCTCGTACTTTTACCTCAAATTGCAATAAAAGAATGAGATAAATTTAAAATTATTTCTTTGCATTTAATATTAAGTATTCAATTTTAATAGCTTTGTACAATAGTGAATAACATTTTTGTTATCTAATTGACATTAGGATTTTTTTAAAATGATTTTAATAAGCAGAGATACAAAATGTGCAACTATTTTTCTTAAAGGTTATCAAATTTAAAGATTGTTCTTATTTTGTTATTATTTAAAATTGTTGTACATTATTAAGAACATTTTCTCTTTTAACTGTACTTTGTTTTTTTTTTTTATTTATTTTATCTTTTTATTTAATTTTCTTGTAGCTTTTCCAGCTATTTGTAAAACCATTGCAATGAATAAACTATTTTAAAATATATTTAAAATTATTATTAGTGCGTTTTTTTCTTCTGTTAATCAAGGAGTCAGACGAAGCATATATTTGAAAATTTATTTTAGTAACAACTTCGTTTTATGTAGCATAAGTAACTATAGTAGCATTTCACAAAACGATTTCTTTTAGTATAAAGTATTCTGTTTAAACATTTTAAATAATTTATAATTAATTAATTTGATATATTAAAAAAAAAAAGGTTCAAAATTAAATTACTTAGATGGTAATTCTTTTTTTAATTGAATGGAAATTTGTGCGCACAAGAATTATTTTTAACAAATTACATTAGCTGGTAATTTGAATAAAAGTTATTTGCGCTTCCATTTAAAAATGCATTGGTTTAATTTAAATTATTGTTTTAAAAGGAATACAAACTCATTAAATTTCTAGCATTATTCGCTTTTTTAGTATACATAAAATAAAGATAAAAATTAAATAAAGAAAAAAATTAAAATTTTGACCGTCCAAAAAAATCAATTGATTGTCAATTCCATGTGTTAGCTGGTCACTTTGACCACTCGTCTTCAATTTCTTATTTTCCATGCTGTATATATATATATATATATATATATATATATATATATATATATATATATATATATATATATATATATTATATATATATATATATATATATATATATATATATATATATACTTAAACATCTTCGCTTCCAACAAGGCTGGAAGCAACCACTAATTAGTGTTGGAAGTTACTGGAAGAGAAAAGATGAAGATTGTAGAGCAAGATAACAATTGACAGACGACTTAAAAGATTGCAAACTATATGAATCAGGAAAGCAAGATGTAGGAAGCGAATTCCAAAGTGCTGATGTTCGAGGAAAAAAACTAGACAAATAAGAGTTTTTGGAGCACTTAGGAACAGTAACAGAAAAAGGATGAGACTCAATTGAATGACGAGTAACACGAGAATGAATTTTAGTAGATGGCACAAGAGACGCTAGCTCTTTAGAGCAGTTCCCATTATAGTATTTGTAAAAAAGAGAAAGAGAAGTAACATTATGACGATGTGATAATGGTTGAAGGTTGGCTGCAAGAGCAGGTCCAACTATGTTTACAATGAGTTTTTGCACCTTTTCTAAAAGAGAAAGAGTGTCATTAAGATCTGCCCCAAATATGGCAACAGCATTCCATACAAGGCCGGATTTGAGATTAGAATCAAGAGTAAAAAAGTGTCGAGCTCGATAAAGAGATGCCATATATATGCCACTTTTTATATATATATATATATATATATATATATATATATATATATATATATATATATTATATATATATATATATATATATATATATATATATATACAATATATATATAAACAATATATACATATACAATATATATATATATACATTATATATATATATATATATATAATATATATATATATATATATACAATATATATATATATATATACATATATATATATATATATATATATATATATATATATATATATATATATATATATATATATATATATATATACACAATATACATATCAATCTTTGAAATTAGAACAAATGAGGTTGGCAATTTTTTTTTTAAATCAAATTTTTAGAGGTCGACATCAGGTTGGCAAAAAAAATTTGATACAAAAGTCTTACCATAATAAAACAATTATTGAAACAAGGTCGGCAATTTTTTGCCGATATCAAACACTTTGAGGTGGGCAGTTAGGTTGGCATTGCTGAATTCCGACCCTAATTCCAAGGGTTGATATATCACAAAAAAAGAGTTAATTTTTAATTAGAAGGACACTTTTTAAACGGTGATAATTCTGAACAAATGAAATATATAAAAATACTATACTTGAATTCCAATCAGTAAAATTTGGTTCAATGTTTTTAATTGGTTGAGCTATAATCCCTCCACATTTGAATGGAGTTGATAGTTTTATGTCTTTTACATTATATATCACTGAATGAACTTCCTCTGCATCAAGATTTTTGTATAGCTTTGCAGATTCTATGTGAAACTCTTCCCCCTTCCCATCATGTATTCTTCCTTCAAAAATATCATCATGTATAAATCCATGCACTAAAGAATCTGGATAACCTAAAATCATTAACAATAATGTTAAAAAGTAGCTTTCAAAATTCTATTTTAAATTCAATACAAAAATATTAACAAGAATATCATTTATTATTATACCTAGTAAATAACCAGAGTAAAAATTTTTAGGATGAAACCCAGTCGATGAATCAAAGCTAACATCATCTGTAAATAAAGATGTATCTCTGCGTAGACGCAATTTAAATTCTCTAAAAATTGAATCAATATTTCATGCTACTACTCTCAATTTAATAAAATACTGTATAAAAAAATGCAAAACTTAATATGTCAATCTAGATCTCAAAGGAGTGAAATGATATAACAATTTCAAAAATAATAATCATTTTATAAACTGATTATTTCAGATTTTTATGAAACAAAATTTTAAATATGATTTTTAAAATTTGAAAAAGTTAGTTTTAAAAAACAACTTTTACATCATTTTTAAATTTTTTTACATTTTTAACATTACATGGTTATTTAAAAATTTTTAAATTTACATTTTACATTACAATTTTTACATTTGTCGCCTAATGATTTAAAATGAAAGCAACAGGTTAATTATGGATACAATAAAGCAGTAGCTTTACATGCTTTTTTACATGCTTTTATATAAATGGTAAAAATTTTATAAAAATCATTCATCAGACCTTTGTTGGAAATATGCTGTAGTAGGTCTCAATATTTGTTGATAATATTAAAAAATTAAAAATTGAACAAAGATTAGTAACAAGTAACATGCCATTATTAATTAATTATTAATTAAGTTACAGACTTAATATACTTGATATCACAAAATTAGAGAGACAAAATATAAGCAGTGATTCAATTAAATAGTTAATAAACTAAATACATTGAAATAGTGCAACTTTGATTAAAATTAGCATTAATTAATAATAGAACATTAACAACACATGATTGCAATTATAAACTGAAATCTAAGGTGGCAAAAGACTGCACACCAAGATGCAAAAATGGCGACTTTTTTTTAGGTTTTTTCAGAAAATGGAAGAAAATATTTATTGCTGCCCCATTGAAAAATTAACCGTTTAAATGCCCTGTTGAAAACAAAGAAAAATTTAAAAAAACTTATTGCTGCCCTAACTCAAATCTTCAGTTGATGTAGCAACCTTGCATGTTCTCTCTAAATCAGTTGATGTATGTACTAAAGCCTTCAAAACGTCCTTAACCAAATTGACATCAGATTGCTAATTTAAATGCACTTTTAATGATACAAAAGCCATTTCTCAGATACTATTGTCTATTCCAACAAAATCAAGTTCAATCTGTTTAGGTCTAATAGAAAGATAAACTTGTAGGAAAGTCAAAGAGAAGAATTTGACACTAAATATACTGCTCCAACAGCTAAAGATAGGAGTAGTTCTTTGATGATAATGTTTCATAAAAAGATAAGTTGGAAAGATATTGGTATATATGTGGTATGTGGATATCCCATGCATACATGTATGTATGTATGCATGTATGTATGTATGTATGTATGTATGTATGTATGTATGTATGTATGTATGTATGTACGTTTTTTTCAAACAAAGTTTTTGAAGGTAAGGATTCCTTAGTATCAAAAAACATCTAACTTGTATAAAACCTTTTATATATATTTAAAAAGTTAATGGATCTAATGGAATGTAGACTCTTTTTAACATTTATACATAATTTTTTAGTTCTCAGCATTTAAAAACTTCATAGTTGATTTATATAGAAAAAGAAGTAAAAAAAGTCCATGTGCAAATGGCAATTATAGTTTTTCCTCAATTTAAAAAAAAATATTTACTTATGTTTTCATGAAGAAATGGTACTATGGATTTAATATAACACCTTTTTTCCTTGAGTTTTGTTTGTTTTGATTTTTGCATTCGAATTTCGATGCTTTCTTATTTTATTTTGATGCCATTACACAACCGATTTTCCATACTTAAGTCAAAGGAGCTTTGTCAAAAAATTATCAGTTTTTTCAGCAAAAAAAAAATGAAATAACTTTGGATCTACTCAACAAAAATTTGAAAGACCCCTCATATTTTAAATTTTTTTAACTATATACAACCATGTTAATCATATATAAAAATATCGGCAAAAAAAAATTTTGTGGAATAGCTATCATTGTCAAATCTTTCAGGGTCATGTGACACTCAAAAATATTTGTTTATTGTAGCGAATATTATGAATTTAATGTTACTTAATTATATAGAACACATTTAGTGGGTTTGTTCTTTATTGTTTTCCATTTTCTTAAGAACAATTTTCTCTGATTGTATTTTATTGCTAGTACATAAAAAGTGCAGGACAGAAACTTATTAGACTAGCATGCATGATCGTATAAAATACTTTTTATTAAGACTAATTTTACCATTACTAGTCTTCTTGAAAAACAGAGTTGTTTTTTTTTTACCATTGGTTTGTTACCTCATTGTGTGCCTCCTAGAAAAAAAGGACCAAAAAAAAAACAGGTAAGCAAAAAATTTCATTTAAACAGCTTTGCACCCTTTTTTTTTATCTAACAGATTAGCATAGATGTAAACATTACTAATATATATTATCTTTATTTTTACAGATTTTTTTTCTAGTTAATACATTTGGTTATACATAAAATTTTTAAAATTTTTAGGCTGACTGGAATTCTTTTTGTGATTTTCCTTGTGATGATCTTTAAAATAAAAAGACTAATAAAAATATTGTTAAATTAGTAGTTATACCTAAAATGTGCATTGAAATTTAAATGAAGTTCTTCATTTGGATCTAATGATCTTCGTACTCTAGAATGACTATCATGCAAAATTTCTTTATTATATACTAAAGGCTCGTAGTGAAGAATAGAATCGGATAATTGATTTCCTAAATTAGAATATTTACTGAATATTTTCTATTCTCTTTAATATAAATATGCTTCTTGTGTGTTTTCAACCGAAGTAAACAAAATTAACTTATATGCATGGAAACGAATTTCTTGGAAATAAAATATTTGATAGCAACCAAAAACTTACTTGAAGATTTGATACCGGCATCAATATATATAAAAAAATATACTATTAAAATATATATTATTAAATACTTCTTCATAATAAACAGTCAAACAAGTTACAAGTATTGAGATGATTTTAAGATTGACGTTTTTAAAAAATCATAGTTTGTACATAGATCTCGGTATTTGAACTTCATTAAAAAGCTTATATTTTATTGAAGTCACATACTTCCTTATTCGGATATAGTGTTAACTAATTAAGAATAAATGTTTATTGCGGTTGTGAAGGATATGAACTTTTGACAACTCTCCTCCACAATACAAATAGTTTACAAATGTACGACATTTTCTTTAAATGAATGAGACTTAAAAGTATTTTATTCAACGGTATTTCAAATTCATTTTTTTTTATTAAAGCTTAAAACCTTTTATTGCTTTGTACTTCAGCTGAATTTTTTTTGCAAATGTTTATTTTTCGTAGGCTTAGTTTAAATAGTTGTTGATCAGTCTAATTTCATAAAAATTTTAAAACTTTTATTACTATAAAAATTTACTTTTATTTTTTTCAGTATACTTTTTAATCCCCTTAGACTCTGGGATAAAAAAAGAGACACTATGGAGGTAATAACAAGACATCTCATTCTTGCTCTAGAATAATACATCTTTAATTTAGTGGTAATTTAAAAAGTACGTCAAACTCCTAGGGTAGGTTTAGACAAATAATGTAGACAACACAAAAAAGGTGACGTCGCAAAAAAAGATAATTTGTAAATTTTTTATTACTATTATTTAGTCATCAAAATAAATTTTTATTTTGTTCTCGAGATAAAATTGATTCAAAAAACTTTTGTAAAATTAAAAAACTCGCGATAAAGGATTATTAAATTTAGACAGTATTTCATTAATAAGCAAGACAATATACGCGGCGCTGTCAATCTATAACATTCGATAAATTTTGTTAAATTTTTTTTTTAAAAATTCATACACTTGTTGTCGTTTTAAGCTTTTTTCTTTATTGAAATTTTTTTTTTTAATTATCTTTTGGATAAATCATCAAAGGCTACTTGCTTTACTTTATTAAAGAAACACTCAACAGTCTAATTTTGGAACTTGACGCGCTGAAATAATTTTTTCCAGTTAACATAAATGTTAGTACTTTTAAAAGACACCCCGAAAAAATTACTTGTTTTAAACCATGTTCGTTTAAAACAAGTAATTTGAATGTAGTAGAGTGGAACGGGGCTAATTGAGCAATTTTTTACTAAATCTAACAGATCTCATGAAAGGATATACATGAAGTTTTTTTTCTGTCTGATTTACATAAAGTCTGATTTACATTAGGTTTTTCGCTTGGAAAGTCAATTTAAATCATTGGAAAGATAATTTTACCTGCTAAAAAATGATCTAGAAAAAAGTATATTTTTTGATTTATTTGAGAAGATATTGCATAAAGTTAACCAAGCGGCTCAAACTGCGCCAACGAGTTAAGTTGAGCAGCCAGCGAATAAGTAGTTATGTTAACATAACTACTTATTAAATACGGAGCTTGGATAAATCGTCAAGAAAACTATTGTTAACAGTAAGCATGTCTATAATTTATAATCTTATAATATACCTTATAATATAATCTTATAAAATAACTTAATGGCTTCAGTAAAAGAAGAGAAAAAATTGAATGGTTAGAAAGTGTCATAAAATATAAAAACATTATTTTATACAATTATATTGAACTATCTTACAATTATGTTGAACTTTAAAACCCAATTTAAAAATTACTAATTAAAAAAATATATTCATTCATAATGTAACGCGAAACTCTTTTTTATCAAAGTTGTTTCATAGTTTGGGTCGTTCAGTTTTATATGTATATATATATATATATATATATATATATATATATATATATATATATATATATATATATATATATATATATATATATATATATATATTTAAAATGAATTTTAAGAGGTCATTATTCATTCAGTTCGTAAAACTATAATTTTGTAAAAAAAAAAAAAAAAAAATTAGCTGAAATAATAAAAAAAGGAAATTGGAGATAGATATATTTATGTTTTACAGGCCGGTTACAAAACCTCCCCAATTTGATGGCTTTTTAAATGTTTTGGATGTTTTCATCAAAGAAATATAATAACTATTATATCTTTTTATCTATTATATCTTTTTATCTATTGTATCTTTTTATCTATTATATCTTTTTATAATATAATTGCTATTATATCTCTTTGTTTTCACTCAAGTTTTACATAAATGATAAATTTTTAAATCAAGGTGGAACACAGCGGACAGAAATGCTCTAAAATGTAAAAATATGTCAAATTAATTTTAAAACATACATAACGACAACACCCTAAGGTCTTCTACGAGTTTCCGTTTTCTTTTTATAAAATTAACCAACCTTGTAAACATTATATTATTGAGTTTATTGTAATTGTAAAACAGTTTTAAAGAAAGAGCAACAACAACAACAACAACAACAACAACAACAACAATAACAACAACTTTCATTCGTCGCTCACTTTACTTATTCTAAAACGCACGTATGCGAGTGCGAATGCAAGTGCGAATTGCCAGCATACATCATTGGGTTACCTTTGTGCGTTAAACCATCTAAACCGAGTTCATAAGATGATATTGATCTGATTAGTTTTTTTAAATCATTTGAAAATGTTTTTTGTTCTTGATTAAAGAGAAAATGAATTTTTTTGTTTCAAGAATCGTCTGATAAATATTTTTTTTTTATATTTCCAAGAATCATTTTGTAAAAAATATTTTTTATACTTATTTTTATATCAAAAAATTTTTTTGATATAAAAATAAATCATTTTTTTAGTATGAAACTTTTTGCTCAAAAAGCTTTGATTTTTTCATCATCATCAGATTTCAATGTAAACCTCAAACTCAAACCTCCCTTATCTTATGACGGGCATGGTAAGTTTATATTTTGGTGCTGGAGATACATGTACTTTCATACTTATGTCAAATAAGAATTACTTGTTGAAGAGCTTAGTGATAAAAGTACTTAAGTCACAAAATAAAAGTTTTGAGAAAATCTATTTTGATCAGAGATGTAACACTTTAAAATAAGGATTTAAAATGGCTGATCAAAACTTTTTTACTTTTAAGACTAAGCTCTTCAATTTGCAATTTATTTAATTTGACGTAAGCATGAATTTACACATCATCAAAAAAAAGTCTCAAAACTTACCATGAAAAGAAGTGAGACATTTGAGTTTGAGGTTTATATTGAAGACTTATGTTGACGTCATTTGTAATACAAATTACGTCACCGAAAATATTGAAATAATTGTCATGAAAAATTGTTTTAAAAACTAGACTATTATTATTCATTTTTTATATTTTAGATAAATTGTGGTTTGAATGTGAATTGAGTAAATTATAAAAACATTAAACATGAGTTGGATAAATTATGCAAACACTGATGTGAAGTGAGTAAAGTTATTCATAAGTTATTAGCTTGCTATGCTATAAAGGTTGCGTCTATAACAGAATTTTCAAAAACAATAATAAAAGAATAGCTTCGGAAGTTTCCAATCAAATCATTTGATAAACGTCAAATCATCTATTCATTTAAACAACCTTAAAACATTTGATAAACGTCAACGTCAACGTCAAATCATTTATAAAACTTAAAATCATTTAACTTACGTCAAATTATTTTTTAATTATTTTTTTGATTTTTATATAACTTTGAGCTTATCTGAAAAATGTAGACAAAATAACTGGTAGTGCAAAATTTAAAAAAATTTACAATTTTTTAAAAGTTTTCCTTACCGTAAGCAAGCTTTAAATTTGTACTTGTAACACCGTATTATATCAGAAAAAAATTATATAATTTTTTATTCTTACGTTAAAAAAACGAAAAATTTTTTTGTAGGATATTAATTGTGATAAAGTTATCACAGATTGTTATCAAGTAATCCAATTTATGGTTATTTGCGATTTACATTTTTTATAAAAATAATCTAAATAATAGTTTTAATACTTATGAGTTAAATGTTAAAAAAACAATCGACTAAATAATATTCCTGAAAAATAACATGCAAAATTTATTATCAAATAATTATAAAATTTCATAATTTTTTTGTCATATTTCCTAAAATTTCGAACTCTGTTTTGTTTTTATAAATACTACTTTGAAGAGTTATCAGTGGAGTACCTAGGGCGTATGTTGGATGCGGTCCACTCCGGACAGCACATATTTTTCGACAGCACTTTTAATATTTTTTAATATTTTTTTAAATATTTTACCTGTGAAAAACTTCTTCACTTTATTTTTTAAATTATCTTATTTTTATGAAGAATATTCGATACTGATTTTATTCAATTTTAGAAAACATTCAAACGAAGACTCGAACATTCAACACAAAATTTATATTTATTTGTGATAATTAGGAAAAATAAGAATTAGGACATTAAAGACTATATATGGACAGTCCCACCATTAGACAACAACGTTAAAATATTTATTACAAAATTATTTAAAAGAAAAAGAAAAGAAAAAAGCACACTGCAATAGCGTTAGAGTATAAAAAACTATATCCGTGGGACCCTTTTACTCATCGTATGTATAATCCAGTAAAAAAACATAAACCAGAAAAAAGGAAATCTAATATATTGTTGTTTCTTCTAAACAGTGCCGTGGCTAAAGGGTTGGCTCTCTTCTTCAAAACCAGCCATATGGGCAAAAATCTTGAAAATTTTTTTATTAGGTATTACCAGGGGTTAAATTAGAATAGTAAATCAAGTGGAATGGTGTTAAAAAGTTTAAATTGTTTGTTCAAAGGGATGCGAAATTCGGGTCATCAATTCAGCCCATCCGGGTGCGGAACCATTACGTTAAATTTTTGTGTGAGTGTATTTTTATTAGTTATACTTTTGCTGTTTTCGTGATCTCGCGTGATGACTAATATTACTTAATATTAGTCATAAATTTTATCAAAATTTAAAATAGCTAATAAAAATCAGCGCGCATAGTAAAAATGATGTACTACTTTAAAGAGATAAATTAAAAATGATGTACTACTTTAAAGAGATAAATTAGGCGTTGCATAAATAATGGACAATCTAATTGTAAAAAAGAAACGAAAAATTCAAAAACGAGGTGGAGCAGTTGCAAAGAAATATTGAGCAAAGCGCAACTATTTCTTGATTTGTTGGCTAAGGAGGAACGGCGTTTCCCTGCGTTTCTCTCTACTTTAACCCCTGGGTATTACCAAAAAAAATCGCTCTTTAAATATCCAAATGGGCCCTAAAATTCTCTATTCACAATTCCCTAGAATATCTGGGCTCCCAAGTTTGGGTTTGTGGGGCCTAGCCTTGGTTCTGCTCCTAAAGTAATTCAAAGTAATAATGTTTCAGAATATTTAGCTAAATCATCCAATTAACTCATATAAAGAGTATAACACGAATAAAAAATTCTCACAACTTTGTTAAAAAAGCTACGGCTTTGGACATATTGATATTTAAAGTTTAAGTAGGTTGGTGGGTAGTAGATTAGTGGCCAATATCTTTACAACGATAAATAAACCTATTTTTGAAATTTTTAAGTCTTTGATTATAACAGGAGTTGTACCGGACAAGTTAAAGGTAGCTAAAGTAGTACCAATATTTAAAACAGGTGAATCATACTTAATTAATAACTATAGACTTATCTCGATACTCCCTGCCTTTTCTTAGCTTATCGAAAAATAATCTATAACATTGTATGAGTATTTAATCCAAAATAGAATCCTAAATATAAAGCAACTTGTTTCCAAAAACAATATTCAACTGAACACGCAATCCTAGATCTAATTAACTACATAAGTGATTCTTTTGATAAAAAACAGTATGTTCTAGGCATCTTTATAGACCTGTCAAAAGCGTTTGATACTGTAAATCATAATATCTTACTTAAAAAAATGGAAAACTATGGGATAAAAAACATAACTCTTGACTGGTTCAAAAACTATCTAAGTAACAGACAACAATGTGTTTTTTCAGATAATTATAAACACTCAAAACTACTAGCAGTTGAGTGCGGTGTCCCCCAAGGTTCCATTGTTGGACCTCTTCTGTTTCTTCTATATATTAATGACCTTACAAAAGCCTCGAAAAAACTTGATGTAATCATGTTCGCCGATGACACAAACTTATTTTATTCATCGAACTCAATCAAAGACCTTTATGAATGTATGAACAAAGAGCTTAAAAGATTAAATTTATGGTTAAAATTAAATAAGTTATCACTAAATACACAAAAAACAAAATACATATTGTTGTATTCCAAAAAACAAAAAAATAATATACCAACTACCCTTCCCTCACTAAAAATAGATAAGGTAAACATTAAAAGAACAGAAACAACTAAATTTCTTGGAATACTAATTGACAAAAATATATCTTGGAGAGCCCTTGTAAGTTCAATAAACACCAAAATTTCAAAAAATATTGGGATACTCTACAAAGTTAAACCTATGTTATCCCAACATAATCTTAAATCGCTTTATTTTTTTTACACCCAAAGTTATCTTACATACGCTAATATTACATGGGCAAGTACACACAAATCCAAATAAGCAGCCATGGCGCAGTGGTTAGAGTTCTGGCTCAGAATCCAGAGGTCCGAGTTTCGACGCCAGCTCTAGCCCAACAAGTGACATTGGTACGGAAGGAGGCGTGAACCTCCTGTTAAATGCTCTCCCGCGGTGCTCTATGATAAGACCTTCTGGGACTTCTGGGAGCACCTAAATACATACAAAAAAAAAAAAAAATTGAGTACTATTTACATAAGTCAAAAACATGCATCAAGATTAGTTTATAATAAAGATAAACTTACACACGCTGAACCCTTACTAAAAACCTTGAATGCGCTAAATGTTTATCAAATCAACATCTACCAATATGTTCTATTTATGCTTAAATACAAATTTGGACTTGTCCCATTGCATTTTTTAGATAACTTCTTTCAAGTAAACTCTAATAGGTATATGACAAGAGTAACAGGCAACTTCTCACGGTTTTCTATTTCCTAACGGAGTCCGTACCTATATAACAAAATCATATCCAAAAATATACAACTTAAAATATTAAATAATACTGCCAACTTGAAAAATAAATTAAAAGACCTTATACTTAATATCAACAATTATATTGACATGTATTAAACTTAACACTAAAATTTATACTAAAATATTTATGTATATTACTGACTGTATATTGTTTAACCACTTTTGACTATATATAAAAGTAAAATAGACTTTATTTAACCGTTTAAAGAGGTACTCGATGATAATACTTCATAGACTTCTACAAGTTTTCCTTTTCAACAACATGTATATATCTGAAGTACCAAAAATTTCTTGTCTCTTTTATTTCTTTTCTTATTTTTATTCTTTTATTTTTTTTAAAAAATACTGGTAATTTTTATGATAAGAAACACTATTAATTTACGCTATACTTAGTTATACTTGTTAAACCAATTTTTATAATGCTATGTTATACGTTGTATTACCTTGTATTTTTACGTGGAATTATATTATGTCATGTAGTTATAACGTAAGGATGTGTAAATTTATTAAAGTTGTAAGAAAATTAAAATTAAAAAAAAAAATCTTATAACTTTGAAAACTTGTATCCAAGTGTACCAAATAAAACAATATGCGAGACTATTTTAAGTATGTTTTGTAGCTTTAACTGCAAAAAAAAAGCCTCAAATAAATTATATTTAAAAATTGATTGACCAATGTCTTTCAGACTGTAATTTTTTATTAACGGAAAAAATCTGAAGCTATTGACCTTTTTTTACCAGTTGTAGTCTCTTAGGCAATTTTACAATATCATGAATCTAGAGCAATATCATGAATCTAGAGCAATTATTATTATATTTAAAAGCAGTATCAATGTAAAATCCTTTTTAAGAAATGTCTACAACAGCCTCTGCCGTTTTGAATCTAAAGAGAATGCTCTAAAATTTCTTGATATCAGTTATGAACAAGATTTATATTTTAAATACAATACGGAGCTTTAAGGTGTAAATAAATCTTTAAATTTTTAATGTAAATATCACTGACATTAGAAATGATCATCATTTGATCATTTCTAATGTCAGAAATGATCATTTTAATGTAAATATCACTGACATAGAAATTCATTGTTGAGAAGTTATTGCTATTGTGAAAGTTAAACCAAAGTCCGGGCTCCGGATCCACAATACTCCGGGCACGATCTGAAAATTCCACTATATTTACGACTTTTATAATTAAGTGAAATATGCAATCAACAATATCTAGATCAAGAGATTAATTTTTTGATACATGCTTTTGTTAAGAATAATTATGAACTAATGAGATTACAATAAATTATAAAAGTAAATCGAGAAAAAACTATTTAAATCTTTATTTAAAGAAAAAAACAATATTTTTCTGAAAAAAAAGTTACAACATAAGAAATCCGTTTAAAATTATAACTTTTGTATGATTTGGGATTCCTCTGGAATATCAAATCATAGAAACTATACCAAAGAAAATATACGGGAATAATATAGAAGTACTCAATGCAAATAAGGCCTGGTACACGTTTTTCCGAACAAAAATATAAGGTTTTTCATTTACAATATATTTAAGTTTTTTCATCAAAAAGTATGACATTTTGGTATGTATGGAAAGATTTTAACCACTATTATAATCTGATAAAAGTAACGCGACTATAACAAATCGTCAAGCGTAGTTTTATTTAGAAAATATGCAATTTTCAACATAAAGTTCCTTGGGGCCAAGGCCGGCGTGATAGGGGGTGCGGGGGTTGACAAACCCCTCCCCCATCAATGATTTTTAGTCGGCAAATTGAACCCTTAGTCGGCAAATTGAACCCTTTAGATTAGTTAGTCGGCAAATTTCGACCCTTTCGATATAAGCTAGTCGTTAATCTAGACATTCGGCAAATGTCGTTAAGGCAGTCGGCAAATTTTGGAAAACGAGGACTTTTTTTTTTTTTTTTTCAAGTCGGCCAGAGTTTTAATGGCACACCCCCCCCCCCCCACGTGACTCCTACTCGCGCCGGCCCAACTTGGGGCTATATATAAGTCTTATAGATAAGTCTATGAATTTGATTTTTTCATAAAAGCACATATTGGTGTTTGTTTTCAATGAGTGTAATTTGACATTTCTAATCAGACGTTACTTGGTCATTTTTTTTATCAAAATTGAAGTTACTATTTTCAATACCACACCTAAATGAGTATGTTTAACAATAATCTCACGTTAGATTTAGATAACCTATGATAGTGTTAATTTTTCTACCAAAGTTTTTTTTACATAAGTAATCATAACTTTTACCCCCATTTAAAAAACTGTTTTCGGTATTTAGTATCATTTTTTGAAAAACTCGGGATTTATTCGGCCATCTTGAAACTATAAATTATTACAGAATGTGTAAAGCAAGGAGCTTTAATAAACAGGAGACGGTGTCACGTGATTTTTTTGAAGCCAGTTTTAAAAAACGGACGCCATCTTGGTTAACCCAAAACATTTCACGGAACTTAAAGAATTTAATAAAACATTGCACTAAATGATTGAATTATTCGATAGTTTATGTGTGGCAGCTTCTACAATCTAATAAAAAATTATTTGCTAACTGATTGTCTTCTTCAGTTTATTTCAATAACTTTCCGAATACTGAAATAGACCTTCAGATAGCTGTATTTCAACACGATAATAGAAAATATTGTATTTCAGATAGTATGAAAGATTCTTGAGAAAATAAAACCAAATGTTTGTGAGTTATTACCTATATTTAAACAAATAATATATATATATATATATATATATATATATATATATATATATATATATATATATATATATATATATATAAATGTATATATATATGTATATATATATATATATATATATATATATATATATATATATATATATATAAATATATATATATATATATATATATATAAATATATATATATATATATATATATATATATATATATATATATATATATATAAATAAATATATATATATATATATATATATATGTGTGTGTGTATATATATATATATATATATATATATATATATATATATATATATATATATATATATATATATATATATATATATATATATATATATATATATATATACACACATACATATATATACATATATATAAGCATAAATAAATAAAATAAAGTAAATAAAAATTTTTATAGACATTAACTGTATTGTTTTTAGCTTTTTATGATTTACACTGAGTGTAGACTATATAGTTAATAAACAGATATAAACTGACATGCCATCTTGTTCTGCCTATGGATGTACTGCAAGAGATCGTGCTAATGGAATTACTTTTCATAGGTATGTTAAGCTGTATCATACAAAAAAAATTCCACAAAGGAATAATATATACTATTACTCTGGTGATTTCTTTGTTTTATTAGTCAAATAATGCTTTTATAGATTTCCATCAAAAATCAAATATCCAGAATTAAGACAAAAATGGATAACTGCTTTACGTAGAAAAAACTTTACTGACCCGCATAAATCAGCAGTTGTATGTTTAAAGCACTTTACAGAAGCTGATATGGATAGAACTAGTCTCTCGTGTGTGAGAGTTCGGTATGGTGCCATACCAAGCATTTTTGAAGCTTTTCCATGCTACTTAAAAAAAGCTAAACCAGTTCGTAAGGCTCCAAAATTGAGAACCTATGCAACCTCGGATTTTATGACTGCAAGTGTTATAAATGATGATTTTTCTAATTCTTGTACTTCACTACCAATGACAGTCGAATTTCAAGCTGCTATTACCAGTGATGAAACTCCAAGAAAAGCAAACTTAAATCGAAAGTTATGCAAGGCAGAAAGATCTTTAGCTTTTTCTAAAAAAAAAATAAAACTTTTACAACAAAAAAAAAGAAGGCTTGCTAAGAGAAATGCTAGCTTAAAAAATGTTATTGCTGATCTTGAGAGAAATAATGTACTGGAAGGTGAGAGCCTTTATATATTGCAAAAGTCTGCTGGAGGGGTAGGAGATTTGTTACGAAGACAATTTTCAAAATGCTTAGGAAAATCTACTCAGCAACAATTTTCACCAGAATTAAGAAGTTTTGCTTTAACCTTGCATTTCTATTCGCCTCATGCATACCGTTATGTGCGCAAAATGTTTAATACTTGTCTTCCGCATCCAAGAACAATTGAGAAGTGGTTTCACACTATTAATTGTAAGCCAGGTTTTACAGCAGAGTCTTTTACAGCTTTGCAACATAAAGTGTCTGAGATGGCTGCAAAAAATAAGAACCTTCTTTGCGCTTTAATAATGGATGAAGTTGCAATTAGACAACAAGTTGAGTGGGATGGCAAAAAGTACCAAGGGTACATAGATTATGGGACTGAAATTGATGATGATAGCTTGCCTTTAGCAAAAGAAGCACAAACATTTATGGTTGTTTCTATGAATGATTCATTTAAGCTTCCAATAGCTTACTTTTTGATTGACGGGCTTACAGGGAAACAACGAGCTAATTTGGTTCGGCAGTGCCTTACCAAACTTCATAGTATTTGTGTGACTGTTGCATCCCTTACTTGTGATGGTTGTGCTTCAAACTTTTCAATGGCAAAATACCTAGAATGCAATACTGATTCAGCTGACTCTAATTTTAAAGCTTGGTTTCAACATCCAGAAACTAAAGAACAGGTTGTACTTTTTTTTGATCCTTGCCATATGCTTAAATTAGTACGTAATACACTAGGTGATAAAAAATCCTTGGTTGATGGTGAAGGGCAATTTGTTAAGTGGGAATATATTGAAAAACTTCACCAACTTCAAGAAAATGAAGGTTTACATTTGGGGAACAAACTACGGTCAGCACACCTGCAATGGTTTAAGAAGAAAATGAATGTAAAATTGGCTGCACAATTACTTAGCGAGAGTGTAGCATCATCATTAGAGTTTTGTTTAATTAGTGAAATACCAGGCTTCGAAAATTGCCAGCCAACAATAAAGTTTATTCGTGTGTTTAATGGTCTATTTGATATTTTGACTTCCAGGAATTTATGCAGTAAAGGCTTGAAGGCACCTCTACAAGAAAAAAACTTGCATGAAATAACCTGTTTCTTGCAGCAATCAAGGCAATATATTGTTGCTCTACAAGAATCATTAAATGGCAAACCTTTACTAAAGTCAAATCGTAAGACTGGCTTTTTGGGATTTTTAGCTGCCATTGACAATGTTTTACTTTTGTATCATTGGATAATTGTTAAACCTCAGTTTGGTATGAAATTTATGTGTTCTTTTAAATTTAGCCAAGATCATATAGAGCTGTTTTTCGGAAAAATA
>NC_061166.1:48534117-48541617 GCF_022113875.1 Hydra vulgaris | reverse complement strand
CACAAGGTCTTATATATTTATAATTATATATATATATATATATATATATATATAAATATATATATATATATATATATATATATATATATATATATATATATATATATATATATATATATATATATGTATGTATATATATATATTATTATAAATATATAAGAACACAAGGTCTCTTACTTTTCTTTCAAATTTGTTTTGGGAAAACCACTACTTCTATAAGGGAGATGGGGGCGCATTGATCGCCGGGCAGTATGATCTTTTAGCTTTTACTCATTTACTTTTGCCTTAATTTAACAGAGATTGCAATTTAATTAATCATTATACTAATTACCCTTCATTGCTTAATTGTAATAATTTTTGATAAGATCAAACTCAGCGTTAAGAAAATTGAAAATACAGTTTTTCATTATGAAAAGTAATTTCTAAAAGTTGTAAACAAATTCAAATAAATTTTTAATTAGATTTCCGTATGACTTTACAACCAATTTATTGTAAACTCATATGTGTTAAGTTTACAATACATTTGTTTTTTTGAGTTGATTACTATATTTATAGAAGTTATTGGCATCAATATATTAACTGTACCTTATGGTACGAATAAAAAATCTTTATATAAATTTTTAAAATTTCATTTTTAAAATGTAATTGTGTTAAAAACTAATATTAATAACATTTGTTTTTAGTTTTACATAAGTTTTTCAATTAGTTTAAATAATATTATTATATAAAATATTTTTTTTAAACAATCATTTTATTTTACTTTTTTTTTTAATTTTCAGATCTTTAAATAGTTAGGTATAAAAAAAACAAAAAACAGATAGAGTTGCTATATCATGTGGTACAATGAAAGCAGCTGTTAATGAAGTTTTAGAGGGCATTGAATGTTGTAGCTTGCAAGTTTAACATAAATTGAATGACTTAAAAAAGATATTGTAATAAAAAGAAGCTCAATCCAAATAATACTTTTAAGCCTAATTACAACAATAAACAAGTTTTTACTGCAGAAGATGAAAAAAGTTTGTCAAGTTATTTACTACTTGCATCAAAAATCAACTAAGTCAACACGATTATTAGCATATGAGTTTGCTGTAAAAAATAATAAGATCTGCTCTTCATCATGGATCAAGAATAAAATTGCAGGGATTGATTGGTTGCAAGGTTTTATGAAAAGACAACCAGAGTTGTCTTTACAAACACCTGAAGCAACTAGCTTTGCTCGATCAACTGCCTTTAACAGACACATTGTAGGAGAATTTTTCCAATATCTAAAAACAGTAAGAAATCGATATAAGTTTGATCCTTATTGCATATATGATGTTGGTGAAACTGGTTTAAACGGTACAAAAGCCAGTAAAAGTGTTAGCAGGTAAAGGAAATAAACAAGTAGGAAGAATCACATCTGCAGAACGAGGAACATTAGTAACTGTATGTTGTGCTTCAAATGCAATTGGAAACTCTATTCCTCCACTATTTATTTTTCCTAGGGTCAAATTTAATGATTACATGATAAAGGAAGGTCCTCCTGGATGCATGGGATTTGCAAATCCTTCTTGTTGGATGAATTCAGACATTTTTATAGAATGGATAAAACATTTTGTGAGGTATTCAAACTGTTCTCATGAATCTCCAGTTTGTTACTCCTGGACAGCCATAAAAGTCATATTTCTGTTAAAGCTATGGATCTTGCAATTCAACATGGAATTACAATGCTAAGTTTTCCTCCCCATTGTACCCATAAATTTCAACCATTGGATAAAACTGTTTTTGGACCATTGAAAAGGTTTTACAATGCTGCGTGTGATAATTGGATGGTTACAAATCCAAGACCTATGACCATTTATGATATTGTTTCAATAGTTAGCGAACCATATACAAAAGCTTTCTCACCATCTAATATACAGAGAGGATTTCAAGTAGCTGGCATTGAGCCATTTATTCCAGATATTTTTAAAGATGATGAATATTTACAATCATCAGTTACAGATTGTGCTGCTTCAAATGTAGTAAACACAATTCTTGTGGAACCTGAAATGACTGTAGCACATGTTGATGGTATGGAGCCTGAAATGCCTGTAGTACATCATGAAACAAGTTTTTCGAACAAAGTGTCACCAAGCATTGCTTCATTACTCTCACCTGATGTTTTGAAACCTTATCCGAAAGCATCTGCTAGAAAAAGAAGTGTTAAAAGTAGGCAATTAAAAACAAGGATTTTGATTGATACTCCAATCGGAAATGAAATTCGTTTGTCAGAAGAAAAGAAAACTCTAAAACAAATCATTCAAGAAAAGAAACTTGCAAAAGATAAAAAAAGGGGGGAATTAAAAACTACTTGCTTAGGAACAAAAAACAATGTAATGTAAAAGCAGCATCACGACTTGACTTTGACAAAGGATGATAATATAAAAAAATAATCTTGTAAACTTTAGTCCTAATAAAAGTCTTGTATGAATCTTGTATTTTCTTTGTAAACTTAAAATACTGTATTCTTATAGACTTTATAAGCTTCAAGTTTTGTAAAACTTAACACATATATATGTTAGTAGTATATAACGGGCTTATTTTCATAGATAGAATTTGGATTATTCTTCTAATGTAAACTTTATAAACTGGTGTGTATTAGGTTGTAATGATATATATATACATAGGGTACATTGATCTTTTGCAAGGGTTGTTGTAATGTTGAAATTTACCATGTTCGTCAATTTTTTTATTAAAGCATTTATTTTTACTTAAAGACAGATTGTTCTTGTTTAGTTTAGTAATTAATAAGTTTTTATATCTAGATCGAGTTGTTCGCAGTTTTCAAAATACTGCCCCGGCGATCATATATATATATATATATATATATATATATATATATATATATATATATATATATATATATATATATATATATATATATATATATATATATATATATATATATATATATATATATATATATATATATATATATATATATATATATATATATATATATATATATATATATATATATATATATATATATATATATATATATATATATATATATATATATATATATATATATATATAATATATATATATATATATTAGGTACGTGGACTGATTTTTTTAAATTTATCAAATACTAGAATGTTATATATCATTTGAAAGCCCTCAAATACAGTATTTTAAAGGTGAAAAAATTATGAAAATCGGACAATACTATCAAAAGTTATGACGTTTTAAGTAGCAAATTTTCGATTTATGGATTTCTTGATAAAACTGTGGTCAAAAAAAATTTTTTTTTCCAATAAATTGTTATAACTTTGCTAATTCTTATTCAAATATCTATAACTTGGTATCGAAAGATAGGTGTAAAAAAGGGCTATAATTTTCAATTAAATTTTAGGTCAAGGGCGCATCCAGGGATCCGGAGGGGGTGCTAATCCACTACCTACACCTCACAAAAATACACTTTTTTTTATAAAAAAGTATTTTTCTTTTAAAAATTACAAATATCTATATACAAAAAATTGTTATTATTTTATTCCACATCACTAGTGAATATTACAAGTCTATCTCAAAGTCGGGTGTTGGGTTTTGAATAAGGTTTAACACACCCTATCAAAATTTCATTCTTTTAAATATTTCAATCTTTACTAAAACAATTAATTTTAGTATAAAAAATAAAAAAAATATTTCGATACTTGGAAAAATAGTAACTAGTGGTGTATAAATTGACTTCATGGAAGGGGGTGTAAGCCGCCCCCCTTCCGCCCAATACCTAAAAAAAAAATTTAATTAGAATTTAACAAAAAAAGTTTATAAATGCTTTTTAAACACATAAAATAGTATAAAAAACTGTTTTACCATGTTACAGTGGTGTATAAATTGCCTTCATAAAAGGAGGTGCAAGCCGCCCCTCTTCCGCCCAATACCTAAAAAAAGTTTTTATTAGAATTTAACAAAAAAAGTTTAAAAATGCTTTTTAACCTCATATAAAATAGTATAAAAAACTGTTTTACCATGTTGCAAGACTGCAAATAGATACAGCAAGTTTTGTGGCTTGCAAACAAGTACAACAAGTTTTGTGGCTTGCCATTAGGTAAAGCAAGTTTGTTGTTGAACTCCAACCTAAAAAAAAACACAAAGCAGCAAGTCTTTTGAAATAAAAAAAAGTAATTAACTATTGTCTTGGCTTTTAGTAAATGATTTATGTTTTGAATTCCATTTTTGAACTGAATAAATCATTTTTAATGATAGACACCATGTGAAGGTAAGCCAGAGCCATCTATCAAAAAAAATTTGCAAGCCACAAAACTTGCTGTACCTATTTCCAAGACACAAAACTTGCGGTACTTGTTTGCAATCCACAAAACTTGCTGTACCCATTTGCAAGCCACAAAACTTGCTGTACCTATTTGCAAGCCACAAAACTTGCTGTACCTAATTGCAAGCCACGAAACTTGCTTTACCTAATAACAAGCCACAAAACTTGTTGTACTTGTTTGCAAACCACAAAACTTGCTGTATCTATTTGCAATCCACAAACCTTGAAGTACTTGTTTGCAAGCCACAAAACTTGCAGAACTTTTTTTTCAAGCATTTTTACATTATTTCATATTCAAACTAAGAAAATATTATCTCATCTAATACAACATCAGCAGCTAGCTGGATTTTTTTCATCTTATGCTCAACAGCTTCAATGTCAGTTTTATCTTGTTTTCAGTAAAAAATAGTGTAAATTCTATCATTTTGTCTCTTGCTTACTTTTTCTAGTCTACCATCATAAATGATAGACTTTGATGAGTCAGTATCATACCATTCATGACAGAGTTTTCTGCCAGCAATTCTTTCAGACATCACATCATCTAAATCTTCAAGTTGTTTTGCAGATAAGTGTTTGTATAAATTCATCTTTTCAATGATAGTTAAGATTTCAAAGCATTATGAAGCATTTTATATAAACCCTTCCAAAAAAAAAAAAAAAAATTAAAAACTTTTATAAAGAATTGGCTTATTTAATATAAAATACTTTTATAAAATATAAATAAGCATTAAAGTTTTTCAAAAACGAAGAACAATCATAAAAAAATATTTCAATTTATACATTAACCTGCAGAAGATTGTGCTGCAGGAACTTAAAGTTAAAAAATGATGTAAACAACAAAAATAAAATGAAATTGGGATTAAATTTATAGTATAATTTTAATGAGATAGACTATGCACTGCTAACAAAGAAATAGTTTTTTAACATACCAACCAAAGCAGATGTAGATGCAGCTAAAAATCAAAAAAAAAATGTAATTAACAAAATAAATGACTTTTTTAGAAAAATCAAAACACTACTGAAAAATATTTAGTTTTTAAACTTACTGTTTGTGAAAAGGATGTACTTAACCAAAAAAATATTTGATTTAGGCATTAAATTATTACAGAGATTAAAAAGTAATAGCTTTTAAACTTAGTAACTGTGGCAGATATAAATTAAAAAAAGGTGTAACCAAGTAAAAAAGTATTAGAAATTGGCCTTACATACACATATTACATACAAAGTGAACAAAGAAATAGCCTTTAAACTTTCTAAATGTGGTAGATGTTGATGAAACTAAAAGTAAAAAAAAAGCTGTAATCAAAAAGAAAATTGAGTTTGATATTAAATCTATAGTATAGCCATATCAAAAGAAATGATATCGACATCCACAGCAGGTGTCGATAAAGCTTAATGTAAAAAAGGTGTAATTAATAGCAAAAAAGAAGGATGTAGATGCAACTAATATCACGAAAAGATGCAATATAAAAATTAACAAAAAAAGTTGAAAATGGGATTAAATCAATACACTACTGAAAAAGAATTGACTCTTAAACTTACCAACTGTTTCAGATGTAGATGGAACTAAAACTAAAACTAAAAACAAAATGGATGTTATCTACAAAAAAAAAAAAAAGATATTGGCAATAAATCTTTCACAAGTTAAAAAATAATAGCTTTTAAATTTACTAATCACAGTTGTTTAAGAAATGACTTGAGATAAAAAACATATGAATTAAACCAAAGCATACATTAAATTTCTACTTATATAAACATGACCGAAATTGCAATATACAAACTTACCAGTGGAAGGCTGAGTTGATTGGACTAAAATTAACAAGAAAACTGTATATCAAAATAAAAAAAACACCTTAAATTTGACAACAGTAAGTGAATAAGTGACAACAATCAAACAAGTTCTGGATAATGTGCAACAACTTTATTGATAAAGTATATAATGAAAACATAATTACACAAGTAAACATTAAGAAAGGTTGTATAATGATTAAAATAATAAAAGAAAGATTATAAAAAAGATATCTTTTGTATTAAAAAACTTTTAAGGCATCAAAATGTTTATTTTATTATGAATAACATTAAAGATTATATTGTTCATGTCATCCCTATATGTCACTATTATCTATCATATCTATACATCTATACATCACTATCATATCGATACATCTATACATCACTATCATATCTATACACCTATACATCACTATCATTCCTATACACCTATTTATCACTATCATATCATATCTATACACTATACACTACTTTCATATCACTATACATCACTATCATATATCACTTACGGAATCTCAAAAACTGATGAAATAGTAAGCCTGCATCTAAACAAGAAAGAAACATTAGAAATGTTTGTGTAATGATTTAAACAATAATTATAAGACTAAGTATTATACAATAGATAAATCATAAAAGATTAACATACCAAATGTTCTCAATGTAGATAAAACATAAGGTAAAAAAAATGTAAAGAACAAAACATACATAGTTTTTGCCAACAAATCTATACATAGTTGTTTTTTAAAAAAAGTTTTCAAACTTACCAACCATAGCAGATGGTGACAAAGCTAAAGGTAAAAAAATTAACCAAAATAACTTTGATTTCGACATTAACTCTATACAAATCTGAAAAAATTTGCCACTGGCAGATGTTGATAAAACTAAAAGAAAAATAAAGTGTCATCAAATAAAATAAAAAAAGGTATTAAACTTATAGTATAGCTTTAAAGAATAAGTAGAAACACCTAATAAAAAAATACTTATTTAACTTACCAACTGCATCAGATGACGATGAAGCTAAAGTTAAAAAAGGTGTAATATATAAAAAAAAAAAATACACATTTTTGGCAACATAAATAACAAATAAAATAAAGGTGTAAATAACGAAAATTAGGGGTTACTTAAAAAAAAGCATTGAGTAGGTTTTATCTAGTCAATGATTTGACTAGATAAAACCTACTATAAAAACTTGTAAAAGTAATAAACAATAGTATTATTATGAAAAAACATATGAAATTACTATCTGTTTGATTACCCAGTTCATTTATATTATTCATTTTTTTAATTACTAACAATCTAAGTGAAACAATATGCAATAAACATTTTTAAAGAAAAAAAAAACTCTCTCCCCCTCAGCCCCACCTCGGCTATTTTTGAAAACAGAAATTAGGTACCAAAAGTGTTTAACT
>NC_061166.1:48239117-48531617 GCF_022113875.1 Hydra vulgaris | reverse complement strand
ACGTCAGGTTACCCCAGAAGATAAAAGATCATTTTTTAAAGACCAATATAAATTCTTATTTGACACTATTATAAAAACTATCAACGTTTAAGTTTGTTCCGAATCTGGAAACAGTTTATTAGAAAATTAATTAACGTTTTTTAAACGCAATGGAATAATAAAATACCATTTTGTGAGCAAAACTGTACTTTTCCGTAAATTTACTTTTTAGTAAATTTCTTAATTTTTACAACATGTTTCCTTTCTGTGAATAATATTCAATCCAATATATAACATTTAACAGAATAAAAAATTTTTTAGAATAAATTTTAAAATCTCCGCCATATGAAACACCCCAACATATTTGACCGGCGGGAACCTTAAAAATTATCAAAAATATTTTTTTTTGGCTTTATATAAATGGTTGATTTATAAATCGAGGTGCAAGTTTAATTTCAAAAATTGATAAAATATGAAACACCCTATTAAAGGGCGATTCTAGGAATAAAATAAGACGAAAAAAGCAAAAAAAAAAAAAAAAAAAAAAAAATTGTTACGAAAATTGATCTTGTAAAAATTTTTATTATAGAAAACATATTTGTTTAAATGTAAAAGTTGACGTATGTAAAATTTGATGTAAAAGTATATTAATTTTTATTCAAATTAATATCAAAAAACATTTAAGTTAAAACAAAAATTAAAGGTGTTTTAAGTGAATTTCCGGAATTCCGGGAATTTCCGGAAAAAACTCATCTATGATATATATATATATATATATATATATTATATATATATATATATATATATATATATATATATATATATATATATATATATATATATATATATATATATATATATATATATATATATATATATATATATATATATAAACTACCGTCCATTAATAATTTTTTCAGAAGGTTAAACATGTTGTTCAACGTATTTTCTTTATTTCTTCATTTGCTAATAAGATTTTATATCTTGGAAAGTAAGGTAAAGAAGTTTTTAAAAACTAGACAAAATAAAAGATTGATATATATTCGGCCAACGCCTGCACTTCTTTTTCTAGATCACATGTCAAATCATAAGAAAAACTGCAATAACTGAATCTTGAGATAGTTTTATAAAACGTAAGACATAAAACGTGCACGAGACACAGACCCTGAAGCCTGAATTTGAAAAATTCTTTTAGGACATAAGTACATCAGATTCATGTTCAATAGCTCTTTAAAATCTCTTTTGGGGAACAGTTTTTAATTAAAAGACGTCTTGCAAAATTTTACATTATCTAGTGAAGGGAGATTGGGTTTCATGTTTAGCAAACTTTGTAGGGTTCAAGCTACTTTAATATAATTCCAGTTAATTTGGAGCCGTTTGAACAATGGTTGTCTTGAGTTTTAGTTTTTTCACAGCTAGGCTTTTCATTAAAATTTTTGATATGTAGTTTATAGATATTTCTCTTGTAAGCCCGTTTTAGTAAAGTTCATTTTTGTTTAAGACTAAACTTGATATTGGTACCCGAAAGTTCTTCTGTATTTGTAGCAGTTGTATCATAACATACATAACAGTCCCAAAAAGCTAAATTAGGCCTTAAAAATAAAGGTCCTCGTCGGTTTACATTTGCCGATTGCAACTAAAGATCCAAAATGAAAACTCCACTCTCCAATTTTGCCGACAAATTGTTGAATAAAATTTTCATAGGGGTTAAACATCCCTTCCGCCCCCTCGAGACGGCCCTGCAACCATATCATCGCACATTCCATATTCTTTCAGTATTTTGATTAAAGCATCATACTAAGCTTGTCCATTACAACAAATAATAGCTGAAATGCTAAGCAACTTTATTTCCCCAGCACTATTTACTGAGACTGCAAATCTCTCTCTTATTGAAATTTTACCTTCTTTTATATATTCTATAATTTTTCTTAGTGAAAGTACTACAATGGGAAAAATAGCTTTACTGGTAATAAAATAGTTAATTGTAGCGATTTTAAAATTTTGCTGATATTGTTCAGCATTTTCTCGAACTTTCTTTTGAACTCTAATGAGACAAATAAAAATCAGACACATTTCCATCCTTTTGATTAAATCCGTGCATACATGAATTAGATCTTTTAATGAAATTTTTTTTGATACTGATATCATGGCAATATTTTTAAAAAAATCTCCACTAACACTTGTTCTATAAAATACTTGGTTCTGATTGCCCTAAACCAAATGAATTATCGGATTCCTTACTAGCATCACTCATGTCTAAGAAAAAACTCTGGCTCTGTAGATTTGACTACTTGATTTATTTGCTTTATGTTAAGACATTTCAACTGCCTCTTTTTTTTGTTTTTTGACTTACATTTCATGTCTATGTTCATAAGGCAACTTGTCCTTTAGTCCTTTAAAAATTTAATACCAGCATAATATGAAAGTTCATCGAAACTTGTTTTCTTTAAGATTTTTTAGTATTGTCTTTGCGAATTCAAAAAATTTGTCTCTCTTTCGGTGCTGCCTCTTTCTGCCGCCTTAAAGCCAATTTTTGATTTAATGAGTGATATTACCCATACAAAAGTTATGAAATGAAAATAAAAAATTAAAAATAATAATGACATATTTAAACAATTCAGTATATTGCACATACTAGCTCTAAGGCAACCAAAGTATTACAAAAAATTTTTATTTAATTTAATCAAAAGTTAATCAAACAAACCATATTTTAGTTATTTCAAATGCTACAAATCTATATGTAATAATAATAACAATAAATATGATACAGATTAGTTAGAATGGTATACAAAACAAAACCATTCTACTAGCTTTTTAACAAGAGAGTTTAAAATACTTATATGTGCGGAAACATTTTTTGATTTGTTACAAAAGTTATTTGAATCAAATAAATATGCTCTAGCTTTTAGTCTTTTAAATTTAGCCGTTCGTAACTTTAACTTTTATTTTTGTAACTTTAACCGTAACTTTAACCATTTTAAATAATATACTTAAATAATATATATAAATAATACTTCAGAAAATATTTAAGAAGGCTACTTATTATTAGTTACGGAAATGCAGTTTTGAATACTTTGGAAAATAGATATTTTTTTTTTTTTTAATTTAATATATATTAAATATATTTTAATAATGACTACTTTTTTAACAATTGTTGGGATTTTTAATTTGGCTTAGGGGTCGTCCATAAATCACGTCACGCTATAAGGGGGAAGGGGGGGGGGAAGGGTTGGTGGTTTTGTGACGACTCATTCAAAACTCGCTTCTTAAGTGTTACGATTTTGTGACGAGGGGGGGGGGGGGCGTGGGTTCGAAAACGGTCAAAAATTGCGTGACGTAGTTTATAAACGACCCCTTATACATTTTTAAATAATGTTTTTTGATAAAATTTTTTAGATTTTTACCTTATTGCGTTCTAATGTTGAATAAGTAGGGGCTATTAAGGTTAGTGTTAGGGGCACGTAACCCCATGGATCAAAATATTTTTTAAGACTTAATTTGACACTAGTATAGAACTTTTAAAGTTATATTTTGTTAGTATTTGAAAATAATTTATTCAAAAATCTATAAAGTTTTTAATACACCACTAAGTAATTAAATACCATTTTGTGAGCAAAAATTTTGCTTTTTCACCAGTTTCTGCAAATCCTGTCGACTAATTTCTCAAATTTTTTTATTTTACAACACTTTTTTTTCATGATGAATATTTAATCCAATATATACAATTAAAAGGATAAAAAATTTGCTGAATGAGTTTTTAGGTCCTCTCCAAGCGTATGAAATACCAATATATATGTATGTATATATATATATATATATATATATATATATATATATATATATATATATATATATATATATATATATATATATATATATATATATATACATATATATATATATATATATATATATATATATATATATATATATATATATATATATATATATATATATATATATATATATATATATATATATATATATATATATATATATATATATATATATATATATATATATATATATATATATATATATATATATATATATATATATATATATATATATATATATATATATATATATATACATACATACATATATATATAACAGGAAATAAGAAATAACAGACAATAGACCGGGTGAATAAAAAAAAGCAAATGCATTTACTCAACGTTTTTGGAGCAATTGCTCAGCTTTACGTGAATAAAAATTTGAGCAAAATTGCTCAAATTTTTATTTTCGTAAAGCTGAGCAATTACTCCAAAAATTGCTTTTTTTAAATTCACCCGGCCCACAGTGAGTCAAAATCCATAAAAAAACGGCAAAAAACCCCCATAAAAAACTATTGCTAGAAAATAATTAATTAAATTATAATGTAACCAAAAACCATTAAAAGACAAAAATTAATTTTTTTTGTGAAAAATTTTTAAGATTTAACCAATTTATATGCCTTTTTCCGAGACTTATTTACTTTATTTTATATATAGGAAAACTTGTTCAAAAATTCTCGCTTTAGTGTCACTCTTTTAAGATATAGGTAAAAACAATTAAAAATTCAATTTGAATTCATATGTTTAAGATGTTTGGGAACTGTTAACAACATTTTTGAAAAAAAAATTTAGATTTTCATTACTGAGATCTCAAAAATGTGTCATAAATTGATTTTTTTAAATTAGTTTAATTATGAGTTTAGTTCAAAAAATAAAAGATTTCACTAGATTCTATGGTAGTTTTAATCTTTTCTCATTAATAGGTATATATGAAAGCTGAAAAAATTAAAATTATTTGCCCTACCTTGCCCCAATTAAAAAAAGACCTTTTAAATACTTTGTTTTTTTTCTTTCCTTTTTTAATTAAAACTTACCTATAAAGTAGCAAACAATAGTTCATTGCTTACATTCATCACACAATTAATACATTTAGTTCCTATTAGTAAAAAAACTCATGCTCAAGCAGATGGTGCTAATTATCAAACCTCATAAACCAAAAAGTGCATTATTTGATGGCATAGTGCATGTTTTAAAATTAAAACTTGCGTATAAAATAACTAACAATAGTTCATTGCTTACATTCATCATGAAAAGAATTCATTTAGTTACTATAATTTAAGAGAAATTAATCATGAAAATTTACTTCTCTAGGCTTTTAGAACACGAGCGAACCTGGTTGAAAAAGTAAAACTTTGCAGCAGGTCCAGGTAGAAAGTGCAAGAACTGGGAAGATTTAGGTGATAGAAGCAGAAGATCTAAGGTAATTATAAGTCAATTAAATTCAACCCAGTTTAAAAAATAGTAAGCTTAAATATTGTCATGTTTAAGGTTTTCAAATTGGCTGAATATCCTGCTGAAGTATTAGATTCAATAAAATAAACCATTAGAGATCCTAACAAAAAAGATTTCGTTGTTCTCATGAAAAGTGCTACAAACTCTGAAAAAGATAAAATCACGGAGATAAATTTTCCAAAAAAATGGAAAAATTTAGTTTAAAAATTTAGTGTGACCTATCTGATGAACAGTATCAAATTATTAGAAATTCATCGATAATACATAATGCAGTTCACTTCATGAAATTAAGAATGAGAGACACAAATGTTATTTTAAATGGGTTTAACTGTGACAGAAACATCTGCTTCAACTCCTCTACTGGGTATGTTTAATTATACTCTGACAAGAATATTAACTTTTACGGCAATGCCAAGAATCTATGAGAATGTTTTCTGAAATTAGGGGGAGGTTTAAAGGTCTACTTCACTTTAAAGGTGGTTTTGATGTTGCCTCCAGTCAAAGTGTCTATAAACAAAAATATACTGATACAAATATTGGTGAGGCCCAAGTTAACGAGCAAAGTCTTTTCCAGACAGCTATTGTTCCACTTAAATTAACCATCATGAACAAAAATGCATGTTTAAATAAGAAGCCCTCTAGTACACATTACTGTAGACCTCTACATCTCAGATATCAAAAAGAAACAAAAGAGTTGATAAGAAATGAGTATGAACTTTTAATGGATAGACTAGTTAAGTTTGAAGTAAAGTTAAAAGTAGAGGAAGGCAAACCGGATACGACAACCACATTTAAATTCAAACTAGATTTAACTATGTTTGATGGTAAAGTGGTTAATACCCTCACTAAGACTCTGTCCTTCCAATCATGTAATGTTTGCAGAGCTAAGCCCAGTGAACTTAATAACCCAGCATTGATCAGATTTTATCCAATCAATGAAAAAACTTTATCTTTTTTATTAATATTAAGTTTTCTTTTTTGGTTTTCTTGAAAGAAAAATTAGACAAGATAAATATTTATTTTCTATTTAATATATTTTAATATTATTATAATATTAAAATATTTTTTGAATCCAATATTTCTTTTTAATTAGTAAGTGTTTTTGGTTTGAAGAATTTAATATTTTAAAATTAAGTCAATCTTTGTGCACGTAAAAGACTCTAACACGTATACGCGTATGTAGTACGAGCCTTAGGCACAAGAAAAACTTACATTAAAAAATAATTTCAATAGTAAATTTAAATTTTTTGACCCAAAATACGATAGTATTGATGTATCACATGTTTATATATGATAGTTATATAATTTTTGCCGTTTTTCATTTTTCTGACTCACTGTGCGGCCTAATGAAAACACAGAAGCACTTCTGATATACATCTCCTGTGAATTAATCTCCTGTTTTTTCAAGATTGTTGTCTCAAGTATAGCAAAGAAGCAACTATTGAAGGCAAAATAAGTTCTTCCAGTGCTGTTAAGCACATACTGATAAAGAAGTAGAAAGTTCTGATAAATAATTTTTTAATTAAAATTTAGACGCCAATTTCGCCAATTTTCGCTGATTTTGCCGATTTTCGTTGATTTCGCCGATTAAAGCTTAATTACGACTAGCCTCTCTTTGTTTAATGGTAAAAAACTTTAATAATTGTGGATGGATTTTAAGATTGCGGATAGATTTAAAGAATATCATATTTTTGTTGATCTTTATGAGTCAAGTTTTATCACGGAAATGATTTTAACAAATGGTGGAAATCTAATTCCGAAATGAATAAACACGAGTTGAGCCCACAGTGCGTTTGTTTATTTTCCTAACGAAAAAAATTATAAACTTGACTTAAATTACGCAAACTACAACAATATATAAATTACAAATTTGATAAACTACAACAGCAGAAATCTAAAACTGGAAGGAAGTTCTTATAAGAATGCTTGATATAATTAAGTTATAATCAAAAAAAAAAAAAAAAGTGTGACGTTTTGAAGCCATGTGAAAGTGTTTATCAGGAAGAAATCAATTCAATGGAAATAAAGAGAGAAAATTTTTAAAGTTAGTTGACATGTTTGCTAAGTAAGTTATACTAGGAAAAGTCTGAGGTTATTTGGAACAAAAGATTTTTTTAAACATTGTAATTCAACGCCACCTATCAAATAGATATTTACATCTCATTTATCTACATCTTTAAATTGATTATTTTATATCTTTATATGTTTTTTTTTTGTTTTTTTTTAGAGTATTTAGGTGCTTCCAGAAGTCATTAATGTCTTATCGCGGAACACCACGGGAGAGTATTTAGCTAGAAGTTTACGCCTCCTTCCTTACCAATGTCGCTTATTGGGCTATTATTTTAAATTATTTTAAATAATAGTTGCAATTTACGTTTTTTGTATCTTTTTAAGTCACAGTTTAAAAAGATAAGGAAAAAGTTTTAAAAAGCCCCGGCCTTCCCTATTACATGAGCATTAGTGTCCCATTCCCGCCAAAATTTCGAACTATCACACCAACTTTTAAATTGAGGTTTAGACGAAGAAAAAAATATTATTTACCAACTATTTATAAAAAATATAAAAATTTAATGGTCCCCGCTTAAAAAAAGTTGAGCAAATTCTTTTTTACCGTCTTTTTTTGAAATTTGACAACGTCAGAAAGTAGTTATTAACCGTAAAAGCTTAAATTTGGGACAATATAAAAATGTATTCATAAAACATTATATATAATAGGTATGTGTCGAAATAAAAAAGTTTGTTTGTCTTATTTTAACCAATAAATTATTCTAAAACGATGGTTGCGTCTAAACTGAACGCTCAGTTTAAGGAAAATTTCTTTAGCAGCATGTGATTAAAACATAATTTTGTAAGTTTAAGTTGTTTGTTTTAATTTTTTTGTTTTAGCAGTAAGTTTAATATTAAACATTTTTAACATTTTAATATTAAAACTATCATTATTTAGTTTTAATATAAAAATTATTAAATAATAAGATTTCGACATAATCAATAATATAATTTGTTTAAGTAGTGGTTTTAATAAATTAGTGTTTTAAATGTTTTATTTATTCTAAGCTTTTTGTGTTCACAGTAAGTTTAATATTCTAATTAAGGTTAGGAAATCTTTCCTAAAATAGAGATCGAAAGAGAATAGACTTTTATATAATTAATACACAAGCAAGTTAGGGTTCAGTAATCGCTAGGCTTAAAAAAGTTGCTTTTTTACTTTCAGTAAAGTAATTCGCGCCAGTTAAACGGTATCTCAATTAGTAAGTAACTCAGTTACGTGCTTTTGCTGCTGTTCTTTCTGTGATAACCTCAAAAACGGATCTACGTTCTCATAAACTACAGAAAACTAGTATAAAAGAGAAAAATCGTTTAGTGGAAAAAGCAAGATCTACACGAAATCATCATCAAGGTAACTTTATTGGATTTAATAGAGGTTACAAGGTAAATTTATTGGATTTACTAGAAAAAAGTTTAATTGTCGGTCTAAAACTTCCCCTTAAAATTTCTTTGCTCAGAAGATACCTCTACTTAAGAGATATCAACAAGAGAAGTGGTGAAATATCAGTGTCGGCAAAAAATATTTTTAAAGATATTTTGATTGAATTAGAAGAAATTTGGAAAAGAGCTCACTTACCAGTTAACCCAGATAACAAGTACATCAGGTATTTCATTGCAGTTTTTAATTAATGGCAAAGTGTTTTGAAGAAGGAAAAGAAGTGTCGCAAGAAGAAACAAACGCAGTTTTTGGAATCAATGAATCAACTCAGTGGCATATCAGCCGCAGATACATACAACATATTACGTGTATCTCAACTTGTAACCTGGAAGGAGGGCTGGGAGTTTTTACTGAACCAACTGAAGTATCCACAAGTAATTTCATGCATTATTTAAAGCATGTTGCTGTATTTTGTTTACTTAAGGTAATTGTTTTCATTTTACTTTATTGTATTGTTTACCTCCAATTAGGTTGTTTCGATGATTAGATGTTTCGATGCTGCAAAGCAACTCATGCGCAGCGAGAGAAAAACAAGTTGGATCGCAATAAACGCCTTGAAAACAGAGTTAATTCTTACAGCACAGCTAAAAAAGGAAAAATAACTCTAAGGGATCAAGAAATAGAAGAAATTATCAAGAAAAGTGCAGATGAGTCAAGCAGCTCAGAAGTCGAAATTTTCACTCCCTTCCAGCAAAAACGGAAATCCATATTGTCAACCGTTTAACTATTCAAATCAATCCTACAACGTTAACAAATTCATTCATTGAATTCTCCAACCGATTAGGCCTCAGGATAAGAGATCAAATGGCTGTTGAAGCAAAAGTTGTCAAAGTTTGCGGTGGTTCGTTGCATCATTATCCAATCTCGTGATCATCTGGAATTCAATACTTGTTTTGTCACTTACTGGTAAATAGATGATTAATTTATTACTTGCTTACTGTTTTAAGTGTTTGGAAAGGCAAATATTGAAAAATAATAAAATATTTAAAATCAAACATTTTTTGTATGTAAGAAAAAAAGAGAAGCATGTTGCTATTCTGGCTAGTGGTTGGTATGGTCATGAAACGATGCAAACAAAATGTTCTAGATATCTCTGTAATTATTAACTCTACTGGTCACCCCCAAAAAGATACCTTTATTTAGTGTTTTTCTTCCTGGAAACTGTTAGATAGTTTGGTTGCCTTAGTTTTCAACACCATTTCTAGTAACACTGGATGGAAGGCTGGATGGTAGTTCTCGTTGAGAAAGAAGTAGGTCATACACTGTTGTGGACAGCTTGTTGCCATCATGTTTACAACCTGCATGTTCGTCACTTCTGAGATGCAGTTAATGGAAGCATGGCCTACTTTAATTACACGGCCTGATTTGTTGTACTTTCCGTAAAAAATTAAGAGGCCAGTTTTTTTGGTAGAAACATGATTCCATAGCGTAAAGTTAGGTGACGTAATGTTTATTTTTTGACGAATAATTGAGTATTTAAGATGCGAAAAGCATTGTTAAACTATTTGTTTTATGCAATGGTTTTATGTGAATATTTAATTATTGGTCATGCGTGGTAAAATGTTTTTATCAAATAGTAACTCAATACAAAGTTTGTGAAACATGATTTTATACTATAATACAAATGTGTTTATACAATTTATATTTAAATCATGATATTAGAATGAAATTTGTGATCATAATATCAAAGTGAATCGCGACCCGGTGGGAAATCGGCTAGCGAATAGCTAACTATAATCGTTACAATAAAGACAGCGGTTTGGCCACGAGGATCGCTAGCTTTTTTAAGTTAGCGAAAAGCTATCGATATTTGTAAAGATAAAGACAGCGATTTGGCTACGAGGAGAGCTAGCTTAATAAGCTAAAGAATCACAGGCTATTGTAGCTACCGTCATATCGTAATAAAATCGCTATCAAAAAAATTTTGGTAAGTAGCTATCAACGAGCTATAGATTTGTATATATTTTGTGCTAGCTACAAAGCTACGATATGTAGCTAGCGACACATTGCTACAAAATCGCAATGTTTAAAGTTCAATTATTCTCATAATTATAATCGACTCAACCCTAAAAATCGAATTTTTAAAGATGTTAGAGACATTAGTAAAGAATAGAATAAGAAAAAAAATCGTCTAAAAATTGCTATAAAGTTAGCTAGTCGCTCGCTAGTCGCTAGCTCGTTTTCTCGCCGGGGGTTGTTAAGATATTTTGATAGTAAAGAAAACTAAATCATAACATGTGTGCTGTAGTTCACGGCTGTTTCACTCAATATAAAATCGACGTCACAAGAATTTTTGAGTTTTTAAAAAAAAAAGTATTTCTGCATAAAAAGTATAAAAAATCATTAACTTTAAAATAATAGTGTTTTTTTTCTATGAACGTTTTTATTTTCAAATTTAAAAAATATAAAAGATCTATCTTTCTTCGTTAAATAAATATTTACATAAGACGGAATAAAAATAAACATTGTTAAAATATTTCTAATGATTTGGGATCGCTTTTCTGTTTTTTGCGTTTTTTACAGGAAAACCTGTGCCAACTAAGATTGCTTAACTTAACTTCATGCTTGATGTTTGAATTCTGAAACACTTGTCAATAATTGTCTAATCTATTCGATTCGTGTTTTTTTTTTTTTAATAAAATGTTTATTTTTAAAGCATTTTTATTTTAAATTTTATCAGTTTTAAATTCAATACGTAATATTTTTGATGGATCACATAAGATATTGAAATTTCAACCTTTAATGCAAATTAAAATTATAAAATTATTTTATGTACTTTTAGCTATGTTAAGCAATATATTTTCAAACTTGGCATGTTTCGTAAATTTTTGTTTACATTATTAAAGCGATGACGTAAAACATTAAACGTTAAAAACATATAAAAACATTGACAAAACAACTGCAGCTGTAATATAGAGTTATTTTCCTCAAAGAAATGATGCAGCACAATTTTTTATCATTGTTTTATAAGTTATTTATCATTCTTAACTCAAAGCATATTTAATTCAAAGCAGAAACTCAATTCATCCAATCAAACTCAGCAATGTTACTTTGAAAAGGCAATAACAAACCCACACTTTATAGAGAAATTGCAAATTGTACCGAAATTTGATCAAAATAAAGTTTGATAAATACTTTACAATAAACAAACAAACTTCTTATGTTCTAATTAAAGCACTACAAGGAATTGTATCTCTTATGAGTGATTTGCTTGAAGAAGGCCTTACATTTGTTTTTAGTTCTAATTTAAAAAGTGATCCTTTGAAGCTAGGTTTTTGTAAGTATAGTTAAATGACCAGTGATTTTTTGTGAGTCTTTAAAAAAAATAAATTAGTAAAATGATTTTGACAAATTTTCCCAGAAAGTAATTATCAGAATTTTGATAAAAATATTATGCAAGATATTGCTTAAAAATATTTTGCAAGATATTGCTTAGTTGTCTGCATAAATACTATTGTCAGCTTTCTAAAGATAGCACAGTTATATATATATATACTAAAGCATGTAATATTGGTAAAAATTAACAAAAAGATTTTGATGTTAAACTTATGATCAATAAACGTTATTTTATACAGAGAAGAACCTATATATTTAATTCAACCTCTGCCTACTTTTATTTGTCATATTTTTAGTATTTTATGCGTTATTTCTCTTATTATAATAAAACATTGCAGTCATTATTTTTCAATTAAAAATTAGCAGAAAGATTTGTTAAAGAAGAGTCAATTTTACTAATGAAAAACACCAAAAGTTGAGAATCTAATACAGATCTTGTATTGTTAAAAATAATTTTTATAAGAACTTGCCAAAAGAAATTACATATTCATTAAGGAAATATCAATTGAAAGAATTCCAAAAAAGACAAAAACCAAATAAATATTCCTAGTAAAAGGTATTTCTCCTTTTAATTTTAATTATAATAAATACAAAATTGACTTCTTTTTTCAATGGAAAGTTTTAGGCAATTTTAGCAACATTAACAAGTTTATTTTCAGTAGCAAGTTGATATTTAGCTATCTGAAAACCTATTTCAGTATTCTAAGCAGGCTATCAGTTAACAAAAAATCCAGCACAAAATAATGTAAGAACTCGAAGAAAACGTAACTATAATTAAATTATTTTAATAAAATAAAGCGTTTAGAGCCGTAAAAAAACTGGCCTCTTAATTTTTTACGGAAAATGCAACAACTCAGTCCGTGTAATTTAAGTAAGCCATGATGGAAGTCATAACGGACCTATCAAGCTAATTGTGCAAATGATTCAATGCATTTGGGATAATATTTCTCCCGAGCCTACAGATATAACGAAATTTGAGTGGCCGTAAGAGAACCATCTTAGTCAGGCAACACTCTTTCTGAAATTGGCTAGTAAGTGCCTTGAAAAGAATATCTTTCCAAGGGTCGATTATCAATAATTGATTAAATTGACAGTTCATTATCTTCGAGGTGACTTTCATCATCGTGCAAGATTTATACACAAAAAGCTGTACATTTTGAAATTTTTCAAGATGTACAGCTCATTAAAAAGAACGGCCAATTTAATTGCTCTGTTTCACGCAAAGGCTTTTTTATAAAGTCACATCTCAGTTATTGCACCGAAAACTGATTGTCAGTACATTGCCGATATGCAGTAATTGCTTCTGATGCAGCCATTCAATCTTGCAACAGACACCTTTGGTATTTAACTGAAGAGTTAGTTATCTTCGCAATGTTTAATGAAAACATTTTGCCTATTGAATGATCTGCTATGGCATTGAAGTTGTACGACACCCAAAGAAGTGAACAAATGAAGCCTGGAAAACCGTCTTTCCCGAAAGTTGATGGCAACAATATCCCTTCCTTTGTCCACGTTCAATTGATCCACGTTCCAGCTACTATTTAACTTAATAAAGATGACTGCAAATTAGAATTAGAAATGCAAATTAGATTTAATGCAATTGCCTTTCGAACACTGAATGAATATAAAAGATTACAACTATGTAAAAAATATTGTTAAGTACTGCCAAGTTGTGAATGACTGAACCGAGAGAGGTGTAAAATGTATGAATGACTTTAAAAATAAAGTCAAAGACCCCGCGCAGCTTTAACTACTACTTCAAATATTGGAGAACCATTGCAAACGAGCTTCTCTTCAAGGACAAAAAGAAGATTTAATGAATATTTGATTTTTTTTTTTTAAATAGTGTTAATTGTATCAATCTTACATTAACATAAGTTAAAATGATTAAAACCACTTGATTATTTAAATTTGAAGACCGTAAATTAATTTTTTTTAAGTTGAATTTTTTTATACAATATAAATGAGTAAATAATACTTTATGAAAAGTTGAAATTGTTTAGGAATATGTTTGTAAACATTTTAAGCAAAAATACTCAAAAAAAACTGTAAAAAAAAGGAGTTTGTCAAATTTTTTTGAGTAGTAGACCCTTAAATTTTAAAATTTTTTAAAAATACTTGGTTAATATTATTGTTTTCTTAGTCTTAACCTCAATTTAAAATTTGGCGTGGTAGTTTGAAAATTTTTCCAGAATGGGACACCCTACGCGAGCATGTATTAAAAATTTTAATAGATAAAAAAAATGTTTGTCGTTAGGAATTTATTGAGATTTTAGCCTTTTACGAGTTTCCTTGCAACAACGTAACTTTGTTATTTTATTTTTATTCTCTTTGACTTACTTAATATGTCAAGGAACTGCAACTTTATGAAATATTATACAGCTATAAATATTCTTGAGGAAAAAACAAAAGCTGCAAAAGCAGATGGTTAACTTTAAAAGAGATTAAATGAAGAGTTAGGTTAGTAAACTGCTGTTGTGTTAGCTGAAATGTTGAAGGTTTCAGGCAATTTAAATGGTGTTTAAATTCAAATGTTGAAGGGGATTCAATGGGTATTAAATCTTTGCAGTTTATTTGTTTATGATAGTTAAATTGCAAATGATTAGAACTGAAAAACTAAATGGAAAAAGTTATAATGGAGACCCACTAAAATGGGTTTCATATTGAATAATAAAATTATTTGACCAGATAATAAAGATTTTAGAAATATCTGTATTTGTCATCAAAATTTGTTTATCTTAATGTTGTATTAGTTTTTACTCTTAGCAACGGCCTTTGTAACCATGTTATAGAATTATAACACCTCTATTGCAAATTATTTCTGGTGCAGTTCATTCCCAACTTGTTTTCAAGTATTCCTTATGCACTTAGCATAACTGAAAAAAATATATTTTTAGGAATTAAGTAAAGACTCATTGCTAGAGAAATGCCTCCATAGCCAAACGCAAAATGTATATGAGTGTTCAAATGCAATTGTTTGGACCAGTGGCGTACCAACATGTTTTGGGGCCTAGGGCGGCACTTGGTAAATGGGGCCTATATATATACATATATATATATATATATATATATATATATATATATATATATATATATATATATATATATATATATATATATATATATATATATATATATACATATACATATATATATATATATATATATATATATATATATATATATATATATATATATATATATATATATATATATATATATATATATATATATATATATATATATATATATATATATATATATATATATATATATATATATATATATATATATATATATATATATATATATATATATATATATATATATATATATATATGTATATGTATATATATATATATATATATATATATATATATATATATATATATATATATATATATATATATATATATATATATATATATATATATATATATATATATATATGTATATGTATATATACATATATATATATATATATATATATATATATATATATATATATATATATATATATATATATATATATATATATATATATATATATATATAGGCCCCATTTACCAAGTGCCGCCCTAGGCCCCAATATATATATATTATATATATATATATATATATATATATATATATATACAGACTACATTAATGAATGTATGTATAACACATTATCTTTCTCCACTTTCTTGAAAACGTTTGTAATAAACGAAAATTAGCAAATACCATCTTTATCATTATCTATCAGTTTATATGTTTATATATATATCCATTAACGCCATTATATCATTTATAGAAATTCATTTATGTACACAATTGACTAAAACATTAGTTTTTATTATTTATTTTAAATGATAATACAATGATGTACAATGTACAGTAAAAAAAACAAATTTACAGCAAAGAGTTACCTCTAGAAACACATTAAAATGCTTTCTTGCGAGCCTTGACTTCTGCAAATCGTTTGATTAACTCATTAAAATTCACATGTTTTGCAATTTTGTTTTCTACTGATATTATGGCCAAGCTCGTCAAACGAGACTGGCTCATTGCAGAGCGAAGAGTTTTTAATTAATTTCAATTTTGAAAAACTCCTCTCACAAGAAGCCACGGACACACATATAATTAGAAACAGTTTAAGAGCTTCAGTCACGTTTGGTAACGATTCACGGATTTCCATTTCGATGATAAACTGAAGCATTTTCAAGGATGTCCATGCAGCTGCAATGTCTAATTTGATGCCAGAAGCCTTCAGATGCCTTCTCAGCTTCTTTACTTCAGGCAGCATTTTTTCCTCCTCTACATCATTGAAAGTTTCTGAAAACTGATGGGCATAGGTTACAATTTCTTCATCAGTTGCCTTTAAAAGGTTACCTGTGTGTAATACAGCAAACTTTTCATACATAGTGCTCATCGAGGTCAAACGTTTTTCTAATTCTACATGAAAGTGGTCAATGCACTCGAACATAGCACGCTTCAATTCTTCCTGTGGAGTTAAACCTGCATCTTTTTCAATTTCTCCTGGCATCACCTTTTTCACTCGCTTGCGTTTTCTGCTTTCAATATCAATGCCCATTTCAGCACAAGTCTGGGTCGCATATTCTATCGCATTATGGACCAGAACTTCTCAACTTTTCAGCTTCACAACACACTTTTCCAAGCTAATACCTTCGATTTGAAGATATTTTTGGGCATGATTCACCTCGAGTAGAATGTGGTACCACAAATGCAAGAAGCAAAGGAAATTGAAATTACAAATGTTTGTCATCAACACCTCCACTGCTCCTCTCGTATCTAGGTTTTCAGAAGCATCACAAAGCTTTTCCACAGCCTTAACCAACTTTTCGAAATGTTTGAAGATTGGTTTCACGGCATCGTGATGAGCACTCCACCTGGTATCATTAAGTCTCTTCACTGTCACTCCAACGGTTTCTTTTAGGACCTCCCACCTATGTGTTGAACATGAAAAAAACGTGACACAAACAGAAACACTACCAAAAGCATGTACGCCACACAAATTAAGCGAATGGTTAGCACAAGGCACAAATATTGCCTTTGGATTAAATTCTTTAATTCTGGTTTACTCCTGTATGAATGCCAGACATTGTCGTGGCATTATCGTATCCTTGGCTTCGACAAAGCTTTAAATCCAAGCCGTCCTTTTCAAGAGATTGAACAATTTCCTGTGTTATAGAGTCTGCCTTTTTCCCACTTAGAGGAATAAAACCTAGAAATGATTCTTTCACTTCCACGTTCCTGTTATCAATTTTTGCATACCTTATGACCTGACTCATTTGTTCAGTGTGGAATATATCTGGCGTGCTGTCAAGCAATATGCCATAGAATTTAGCTTTCTTGATTTCACAGATTGATTCTTGTTTTACAGCATCGCCTAAAAGAGATATAAACTCATTTTGCACTGACGGCGATAAATAAGAAACTGTAATCAATCCTGATTCCAATAATTGCTGAAGCCGTATGCTGTGCTCCTTTAAAACATGGTCATAGTTTGAAAGGAGACTGACAAGTTCCAAGAAATTACCACGGTTCCAAGAAGTTACCAAAGTCTTCCCTGTGGCCTCAAAAAGGCAAATTCTGCTTTGCCAAAAAAAGTGTCATATCTAAAAGACGATCCAAAATGTCTCTCCATTTCTTCTTCTCTCTTTCCATTACGTCTTTGTTGAGCAGCGTCGATGGTTGTTTTGGAGAAGCCTTGCTTCAAGTGTTTTCCATTTTTCTAAATTGTTAATATGCAATTCAGAGTTTTCGTGATTTTAGGATTCAATTTCCACCAACTATTGAATCCTGTGATGAAACTTGATTTGGTCGTTGGATTATCGTTCTTATCAAACAACTTGCAACGAAAGCAAAACAGTGATTTTTTTTTCATGAGAATAGACCATCCATTTCCTCAAAATCTGTTCTCCACTTGGAAGCTTCTTGTAAAACCAGCTTTTTGTTAGCTGCTTAGTTTGACCCTTTGAATTTTCTCCTGGTTTATGAACTGGATCAAATGGCCCCTCCAAGTTCTGGTAAATTTCACTGCCTTGTCTTATAACATCGGTTCTAAGATAATCTAGCATTGGAGTGGGCCAGTTTCCAACATCATAATTTAATGTTAAATCTTCTGATTCGTGTACTGAGTTTGCGTCTAATTCAGAACGTATCAAAATGATTATGTCTTCTTCTTCTTGCCTTTTGTATTGTTCTTCTTCTCTTTTTTCTTGTTCTTCATTGCTTGTTTGTTCATTCCGTTGGCCATAGCTTGTACATGGGCCTTCTAAAGATTCAGGGCCCTCCTTCGTTGTTTGCCTGGGACAGTGCCCTTTTAGTAAATTTAAGTATTGAACCCGACAACCGTTGTAGTTGTTGTTCTTTAGCTTTTTTTTTTTCATCTTTTCCCATCCACTGGGATAGTTTCGTTTCATGTTATCAACAGGCAAATTTTTTTTTGTTTTTTTTTGTTTTAATTTTTCATTTGTTGGTCGTATTACAACTATATATTGGAAAAAAAAATAATAATGAAAATAATAATAAACATTCACAAATATAAAATAAGGTATCTAAAAGAAGATCAAAGGACCTTGTCGTCAGAACCTTAAATAAGTTCAAACAAGCATTAACAGTATCAAATTTTTACAAATTTCATATATATATAATCCAAATATATATTATATAATCCAAAGAGAGATCACGCGGATCTACTCACCAATATTTTATATAAACGTATACGTTAAGTAAAGAATATAAAATCAACAAAATAAGTAAGAATAAACTTTTTACAAATGTAAATAAGAATAGGCAAAGTTATTAATTCATATTATTAATAATAACATAATACGTCATCTAATGAAAAAATTAGGGTTTTTAATTTACTTTAAAAAAAACGAAAAGTAATGGGTAGTTCGAAGGGTAGTTCAATAAAATTTTTAGGTAAGTTTAATGGCAAATACCGTTTTTTGGAAAGCGAATGGAATAAGGTCCACTTTGTTTTATTAAAATTTAGAGTTAACTTATTACATTTAAACCAACTCGATACATGTATAAGCTCTTTGTTTATTGTTTTAAAAAGTTCAAAGATATTACTGTTAGAAAGGAATAAGTTAGTATCATCTGCAAACATAATACTTGTTAGTTTAGAGGCTTTATTTAAATCATAAATTAGGAAAAAAAGTGGACAAAGAATTGAGCCTCGTGGGACTCCACATGTTATAGAAAGACGATTGGTATGATAACCGTCATTACTCGGAACAAATTGTTTACGATTTGACAAATAGCTTTCAAACCATTTTAAAACTTTATTTTTTATTCCATAGTGTTTAAGTTTATAGATTAGAATTTGGTGATCAACCGTATCAAAAGCTTTTGATAGATCAATAAAAAGTCCTAGAGTATATTGTGATTTTTCAAATGATTTTGAGATTTCACGTACAAATTGGATAATTGCATGTTCAGTTGAGCTATCCTTTTTAAAACCGAATTGATTAATGTAAAGTAATTTATTAACATGAAACTATTTGTATACTCTGTTATATATAATTCTTTCTAAAATTTTTGAAAATATGGAAAGAACAGAAATAGGGCCGTAGTTACTAATAATTGATTTGTCCCCTTCTTTGAAAATAGGAATAACTTTGGCAATTTTTAACAGTTCGGGGAAAACACCTTGGTGGATAGAAGCTTTAAAAACTTTAAAAAGAACAACTTTTAGCTGTTCAAAACAATCTATAATAACGTTTCCATTTATTTGATTTTTAGATTTTTGCAAATTTTTTCAAATAGATTTTTGTAGTCCTTGTAAATTTTTTCGTTTTTAGGTGTTTTTGTTTTCAAAAAATTTATATATAGTTTTTGTTTAATTTTAGACGATTTTTTAAAGCCCTTAGTGATAGGTGTATTGCAGCTCTTAGTAGTTATTTTATTTTCAACGATTGGGAAATTAGCATCGTATACAGAAAAAAATGTTTTGAAAAAAGATTCATAGATATTGTTAGCATTATCACTAAAATTTATGTTATTCCAGTGCAGTAATGAAAGTTGATTTTTGAATAAATTAAATGCGTTTTCGAATTACTTTTTGTGCGGTTAAAGTTTTTTTAGAGTTTGTATTATCTAATTTTAGGAATATAGGGAAATGATCTGATATATCGGTTCGCAAAATACCTACTTTTAAATCATTGTTATTATATTATCTATTAGAAATGCTGAATTTACCGTTACTCTTGTAGGTTTGTTTATTAAAGATATTGAACCCGTTTCAAAAATTTCATCATAAAAATTTTTAACTTTAAGGTTATCATTGTAAAGAAAACAATTCATGTTTAAATCTCCAATTATAAAAGTTTGCTTTTTTTCAACGGTACCTTTTTTAATGATTTGTTGTAAAAACATGCTAAGGTTTTCGCTTACGCCATCAGGTGGCCGATAACAACAGCTTAGTAAAAAAAAATTTTTGTTGCAGTTAGTAATTTCTATAGTTGCAATTTCTTTATCGCAGTCAGAAACACATAAATCACGTCTGAAACAACGCTCAAAATGTTCGTGAACATAAATTAAAACTCCACCACCGCGCTTATTTTCCTTTCCATTGAAACTGTATTAAAATGAGGTAGATGAAAATTATTTAGGTCTTCTAAAGAAATCCAAGTTTCCGTCTAAAATTTTTTCAAAATTGCTATTTAGGCTTCTTATATTGAGGTGGAGAATTAACATTTGATTATTATTTCTTTCTTGCTCATTCTTAAAAAGAAACCCTTCTATTTGGCTAGGAAAGTAATATGAACAAATCTGAAAATTTATTGTGATAAATATTGTTATCAGAGTCTAAGTTTTCATTTAACGTAGAGTAATTTGTTTTTTGAAATTTTAAAACACGAGATTCAAAGTTTTCATTTGTAGCCATGATTAATATATTTTATTTAAGATATCTTTTTAGGAATGCCCATAAAATTATTCGTTAAAATTGCTTTTAAAAGAAGTTTTAATATAATACTTTAATTTAATGTCATACCTTACCGTAACACTTTCACCATTCAATCGCCTTTCTTTCACTTCAGTAAACAATTTTTTTCGAATATCTACGGTTTCTCGAGAAAAATCTTCGTTCACGAACGTATTTGTACCTTTGAGTCAATACAATTCCTTCAATATTCTTATTTTGTCTTTATATTTCTGAAGATGTAAAAATATAGTCCTTGGTTGTCCATCGTTTTTTCGTCCAGTGTGGTGAGCTCTCTCAATTTAGCACCTTTTAGTCCAAGTTTTTCGGTGAAGAATGTTTAGACTTTTTTTTTCAGTATCCCCCCATGATTCTTTATCATTCTCGTAGATTCCATCAATCCTAAGATTGTTTCGGCGTGATTGATCTTCTAAGTTTCGTTGTTTTTCTTTTAATACATTATCTATTTTTGTATGTTCCATTTTTTTATCTAGATATTTGTTGTTAGTAATTATTTTTTCGTCGATAAGTCCTTCATTAAAATTAAGGCTTACCTTTATATCTTCTAATTCTTTTGTTAATTTTTTTATACAATTTGCATTTCCATCAATATTTTTCTCTACTTTTTCAAATCTGTCGTTTATTATTTTGATGTTAGCGCCAATAATATCGAGAACTGCTTTTTCTTGCTTTTGAAACATTTCTTCCGTTTCCTTTTTAAATTCTTTGAACATTTCTTTTAAAAGTTTCTTTATTTCTGGAAGTGTTACAGCCATATTATTAAGTTAAAATTTTTTATTAAAGATACGTCTTTATTTATAATAAATAAAAAGTTTTTTTTTTTTTTTTTTTTTTCGCCTCGAGGTAAAAAGTGCGTCCGTTCTTGTTGAAAGCTTGAGTTACGTCAAAGTTAGGTAATTCTTGCTGAAAGCTTTAGTTACAATAAAGTTAGGTAGTTCTTAAGGTGTGTATAATAACGTTTTTCATTGGAATTATTTTTTGTTATTATTCGTGGTTTTACTTTAGTGACAGGTTGGCAGAGATTGGCTGTCTCCACGGAAGTTGTTTGTTCTAGAATTTCTTTATAGGAATTGTTTGATAGCCTATTATTGCTAATGCTTTAACGAGTATTTTCAGAGCAGCTGTTCAAAGGAGGAATTTAGATGTTCTCATTGTATATTATTGTGCCTCTACTTTAGTTAGTTGTGTGTTTTCTGTTTTGACGTATGTTATATTTAATATATTATTTATTATATATATTATATTTATTATATTTACAACTATTATTGTGTTTATTGTATTTATTATATAAATTATATTAATTTATTAATTATATTAATTATATTTATTATATTTATTACATTTATTATATTCATTATATTTATATTAATTATATTTATTATATTTATTATGACAATTATATTTATTATATTTATTATATTTATTACAATTATTATATTTGTTTTAATTATTATATTTATTATATTTATTAATGTTCACAAATAAGCTAGCTATTCATTGGATTTATGAACCATAAGAATAATATGGGGATTTTAAAAAAATCGATTTTAATTTTAATGTTTTCGGAATCTGGGGCCCCCAAGATGAATGTTATCATGGTCTCGGGCTTAAATTTGTCCATGCCACCTATGGTAATAGCTACTTCCATATGAGAAATTCGCTAGGACGAGCAAACAATATCAAAACTAAATGTTTTCGTACTACTGATAAAAATTATTGTTTACCAAAATGGGCTAGGCCTACTCATTTTTAACGTCAAAATTAGTTATTAAAAACCAAGTAATTAAATTGACAATACAGATAGTGTTTAAGGACAAGCCCCTTATGTGGCTTCAACATAAAACGACGTGTGATATAAAATTATAACTTGATAACTAAAATCTTCTCACGCAGTCTTGTTTGGCCTATATGCAGGAATAAAATTATTACTTACCATGTAACTTGGTGATGACTGAAGACGTGATTTGCTCTCGAATTATTGAGGTACTGAATGATCAAAACAGTCACGGTGGTTGTTATTGGCCAAGATGTCATTTCAATTTCTTACATCTTGGTTTGTTTGCTGTGGATGTTTATTATCTTGGCAAGCAGATATGATCATGTTTCAGGTTCATTTTTGTTGTAAACAATTATGATTACAGAACAAAAATTTTGACTATTACAGAATCCGGCTGAAGTAAAAAAATAAAAATTGTATTAAAATTTGGGGGCCTACTCCCAGGCGGGGTCTGGGCGGACCGCCCCCGCCCCACCTATGGTACGCCACTGGTTTGGGCACGCTGTTCCTAATCTACTTACAAGTGGTGTGTTCTGCCATCGTTTCAATAAAAGTAATAATGTTATTGGAATTGTTTTTGATTGCTTAGAAATTTTATTATATTAGCTTATTAGAAATAAATTATAATAAATGCAATAATTTTGTTTTATTTTTTTTAGATTTTACTTTATTTAGATTTTTTTTGTTACTAAAGCAAATAGCTTCTCTATCATAATCTTAAATACTTTTTATGATGAATTTATTGTTTCATTTGATAAATACTGGAAAAAACCCCACAACTGTTATAAGTATAGATGATAGTTCAGGTAGTCTGATAGACTTGTTTGATGTTAGTTAGTTCAGGTAGTCTGATAGAATGTTTTTGATTTTCTTTTAACAACTAACAGATTGTTTGATATTTTCTGAAATAAATGCATTAAAAACTGACCATTCTGTCTTTCTTAAAGTTAAACTGTTTAGAAAAAACTCATCGAAGTGAGGATTTAATTAATTCTCATTTTGATGAGTTTTTTTCTAAATAATTTAATTAAATTAAAGAAATTTGATCACAAAAAAAATTACAAAAAAAAAAAAAAAATAGATTTGGTAATTTAAGGGGAAGATTTAGTTCTTGCTGCTTTTTATAAAATAATGTATACTTTGCTTTTTTTGACGTTTAATGAGAGTTGATTTGCTGTGAACCAATCATTTATTTTATTAACTCAAATTTCATGTCAGCATAAAGTTGTTTGATACTATAGTTGGAAAGAAAGAAATTTTTATTATCTGCAAACATAGTTAGATTTAATTTGACTGACGCGTTACTAAAGTTGTTTATACAAGCTAAGTGTAAACGAGGGCTTATAATTGATCTTTGTGGTACTCCAAATGGGATTTTAAGCATACCTTTTTTAATAAAGACGCGCGTTTATTTAGTTATTTAACTATACCATTTCATTTTTTATAACAAAAGTTTTAAAGACAAACTTTTATAAGAAAAAACGGAATCGGTTCTCGATACAGTTCACACCCGTAAAAATGAACTGATGTAACTTACTTCAAAGTTAGCCAGAATACTTTTTAACGTATAAAAGTCAGCTTGTTACATATTTGTAGAAAATAAAAGCTAGCCGTGGTGTTGTGGTTAGAGCGCTTGGTTTAGAAGCAAGAGATACAGGGTTCGAAGCGAGCTCTAGGAACATTTTTGCGATATTGGTAAGGCGAGAGGCGTGAATTTCCTAATTAAATGCTCTTTCACGGTGCTCTGTGACAAGACCGTTACCGTCTTGGGGCACCTGAAACAAAAAACTAGGGACCTCTTAAGTAAAATGTTTCAATCAATTAATCATTGCTGACTGAATATGACAAAAAGAAAACAGCAATGCAAAAATTTATGATGGCTTTTAGTTAGTTTATTATATCATTAAATTAAAAATGTGAAAGAAGGCATCCGTATATACGTATTTTAAGACCCTTCTTTCCCTCTTGTACACTTCTATATACTATGACACACCCCTCTCTCTGCATACGCATGCATTAAAAAAAAACGCATAATCTTTTCAGAACATTAAAAACCTTTAGCTGCTTTGGCATTTCTCCGATGCAAAACGAAAAATTAATTTTTTAAACTCGTGATATTCGATTCCTTTGATTAAAAAAATAAATTAAGAAATCATGTTTAAGGAGAAATAGAGAACGAGAGATAGTTAAAGCACGTACGCACTCGTCTCCTTTAACTTCCCCTCCGACTTGTATGCATTCGTACGTTTTTGGGTAACCACCTCCCTCCCTATACATGCATACGTACTTTATGAAAGACTCTTAAGTATAATGCAGAAGCTTGACTATTATTTTAAGCAATTAGATAATTTTTCAAAAACACGTTTATTTAAACCTGAAGTTCCCCTCTTGAAAAAAAAATAATTTTAAATAACCTTTTTTAATTAAGTACTACTAACCTAGTTTCTTAAAAAATTATCAAAAAATTAATATTTGAAAAATCTTTAAGAAATGGAAGTAAAATCTTATTTCCACCTAGTGCATCGAAAAAGTATTCGAATTATTACCCGTTTTCCCTTCGCGATTTAATGGTATTAAGGTGAGTTTCCACTCAACCGTTTTTCTACGGGAAAGGGAAAGGGAACGGAAAAATAATCGCGTAAGCATGCGCAGTTTTCTTTCGGACAAATAAAAACTTTTATTATGCATGCTCACGTGATTATTTTTTTCGTTCCCGTTGAAAAACGGATGAGTGGAAACTCGCCTTAATTGATTTTAACTTTTCTACAATTATAATTGAAAGTGTTGAGCTAAAATTACAGAACAAAAAATGTAATAAATCAATGAGACCTGACCTTACTCATCCAAAATTATTGAAATATTGTTCCGATTCACTGCCTCTTCCACTAACTTTAATTTTTAAAGCATCCATACAAACCGGCATACTGCCATTACAATTTCGATCCGCGGATGTAATACCTCGTTTTAAGAGGTGACAAGCTGTTAGCATCAAACTACAGACCAATTTCCCTTACCTCAATTACGTGTAAAATTTAGAAAGTTTTGTAAAAGTCTCTTTAGAAAAATCAATGTATAGCAATTATTTAATATCATTAAAACAGCATGTGTTTGTAAAATCAAAATCATGTACAACCAATCTGCTTAAAATAAAAGACTTCATTTCGTACTTTTTAGCAAATAAACGATCAGTTGATCTTATTTATCTTGATTTTGCTAAGGCAATTGATACAGTACCTCATAGACGTTAAATTTTGAAACTGGAGGCGTATGTTGTAAGCGGAAAACTTCTAAAGTAGATAAAAGGGTTTATAAGTAACAGGCGTCAACGAGTCAAATAAGGTGTTGTTTTCTCTACATGGAAAAATGTTTTAAGTAGTGTACCTCAAGGATCTGTGCTAGGACCGTTGTTATTTTTAATATCTATTAACGATTTACCTGATTGCCTTCAAAATGTAACAAAACTTTATTTTTTTTTTAATATTTTGTTAATCACCCTCTGTAAAAAATACTTACAAGGTAAAAACACAAACTAAGAAAAAGAGATAAAAAAAGTATTATTTAGGAATGTTTTCTTCAAGTGTCTTTTTAAAAATTGTTCGCTGTTCTTTTACATTCCAACATTGCACCGCGTCAACCAAAATATGAAGAGTAGCTTCAGGAATTGAATCCTCTAAGACTTTAAGTTTTACTATTTTAACCAGCATTAAGGTTTTCATATTCAGTTTATGATTATCACATAATTCTTTTATATCATCTAAAAAAGAAAATTTAGCTGAACAGTAGTTAAGTTGGGAATTAATGATTTCAAAGGTTACTTTATTGTTTAAAAGGCGGATAAATAGATTTACTTTGTTTTGGTGTATAAATATCAAATATTTATCAACAAATTCAAGGAAGCAATCTCAATAGACGTCACATGAACGACCATCTCTTATACTAACAAACACAAAATATGGGTGACCAAAGATGTTGCAAATGCTATCAAACTGAAAAGCGAACTCTGGGGCAAATTTATCGCAGCCAGCCGAACAAACGAGCCAACTCTACGCGAACAGCATAAAAAAGCAAGCAAAGCAGTAAAAAAATTAGCTAAAACAGCCGTTCTGGATAACGAAATGGAAATAGTAAATAATAGCAGATATGACCCAAAAATAATCCACGTCAAAAGAAAACAAAAAACAGACGCATCCGTCAACTTGAAACAACTAATAATGAAACTGCAACAGATCCCAAGTGGCAACACTCTTAACTAATATTTCCAATCAGTTTTCGAAATCGAACTACCAGGGTCTATACCAACATTCAACACTCGTTCCACTAGCATAAACCAACCGACCACACTCGCATCATACAAATCCGTCAAAGAAAAAACTTTTGGACCTGAATAAATCCAAATCAATGGGCTTCGACGGTATTCATCCACGCATCCTGAAATACTGTGCTGCAGGATTTGCTATCCTACTGAGCATTATCTTCTCTGAATTGCTTAAAGCTGGAGAAGTACCGTCTCAATAGAAAAAAGCCGAAATCACTCCTATTTTCAAAAAAAGCTGCAAGTTAAACCCTTCAAACTATCGACCTATCTCACGCACTTCTGTCCCTTGCAAGTACTAAAGCATTCGACAGAGTTCCCCATCGTCGTCTGCTGCACAAGCTAAAACCATATGAAGTGTCCGACAACTCGCACGATTGGATCAAAAGCTGGCTAACCGACCGACTACAACGCGTCACCATTGGTAACAATAAATCTGATTGGAAAACTGTCTTAAGCGGTGTGCCACCAGGCACACCGCTTGTTCTTGGACCACTCCTGTTCTTTATCTACATTAACGATTTGGCAGACAAAATACAACACCACTTTAAAATGTATGCAGATAACTGTAAAATAATCGGAACTATTGAACTAAACCATGACATCATAAAACTCCAAGCCGATATCAACGAAGAAGTGAAGTGGTCGCACACATGGCTCATGTCATTTAATGTCGAAAAGTTCAAAGTTATGCACACCGGGCGCAGCAACAAAAAACAATCGACTGCAATTTATACAATGATTAACCTGGACGGCCAATTGCAACCAGCTATTATGCACGTCAAAAAAAGACCTAGGCGTTTTTATAACGCCTAAGTCTATAATCTAAAAGTTAAAAAGTTATAATCTAAAAGTTAAAAAACAAGTCTGTGCGGTTGCATCAGCTGGCAACCGAATGCTTGGCAGGCTCAAGAAGGCTTTTCGAGGTCGAGGTTCTGCATTATGATGCACACTGTATATTTCGTACGTTCGCCCACACCTAGAATTCGCAGTACAGGCCTGGTCACCGTTTTTAGCTCAAGACATTGCCAAACTTGAGCAAGTTCAACACCGAGTAACAAAACATATTGCCTCCCTTAAACACCATTCGTATGCTCAAAGACTATCAAGCCTTAACCTGACAACGCTAACTGAACTACGAGAAAAAGGAGATCTTATCGAACAATATAAAATCATGACCAAAATTGATAAAGTTAACTTTCACGTCCCTTAACTTCATCCTAACACGGAATCTTCAAAGTACAGTTTCGGCCGCGTGGACACACTAAAGAACTAAAAGCACAACTTGCGCTGAAAGAAGCAACTTCTTCACTAACCGTATCCTAAGATGAAATTCTTTAACCCAAAATGCGGTGGACGCAAAGAACCTGACCTATAATTTGACATTTCCTTAATTTTAAAAAAGAGTGTATATAGTTTTTACTATACTTGGAGACATTAAAAATTGATTTATTATTATTATTTCATTTATTTAACACCCAATGTAAGTTACAAGGTAAAAAAGAAAAATAAGAAAATTATTTCTCGTGATTTTCACTTGAGAATTTTTTCTTCCAGAATTTGTTTAAAAATTCCTCTTTGTTCTTTCACATTCCAGCACTCTATTGCATATTTCAAAGTTTGTTTAATTTCGGAGGGAATTTCACTTTTAGAAAGTGCTATTTTTATCTTCTTTTTATTTTGAATTAAGTTTTGAAAATTTAGCATCCGAAAACGGCATAGGTCCTGGATACCGCCAACAAACGAATGTTTAAATAAGGGGTGTTTCAGTTGTGAAAAGATAATGTCTGAAGTTGTTTTATTATTAAGCAGACGAAGAAACAAGTTTAATTTATTTTGGTGAATACTTTCTGAAATCTCCTGGATTTTAAATAGCGAATTTATATAGTTCTTACATTGTTTGGAAACATTTAAAAGCGATTTTAGTGCACTCTTTCCAATTACATCTAGCTTTTTCATCAAAGCAGAATTATTTTCACATATCTCCATACCATAAGTTAAGGTAGGGACGGCCAATAATTTATATATATAGGAAATAGAACTTGGGTGGGCAAACCGGATTCCAGATTGAATAAGAGTTTGAACTATCGCCCTAAAGTTTGAAATTTTTTCATCAACATTTGCATTATTGAGTGAAGCAAAAGTTGAATGTTTATTATCCCATGTGAATCTCAGATGTCTAAGTTTATTCTGAAGATTTATTTTATTACTAGAAATCGTTATCGTATTGGTTTGTATTTGTGCTTTACCTGAAATCAAGAATTCAGTTTTTTCGGCATTTGTTTTAATATAATTTAAATTACTGTAAATATTGCATGTTTTTATCAGCTTTTTAAGACCAGAGAGGGTAGAGCTTAAAAGTATGATATCATCCGCATATGCCACCACACCAGTGAAGTTACCATATATAGATGTGCCAACAATACCTTGATTTGTAATAGTTTCAAGAAGACTTTCAGTGTAAATATTATATAGGTGAGGTGAAAGAATCGATCCTTGTCTTACTCCTTGCTTTAGAAGAAAGGAGTTTGATTTACAACCTTGATATGAGACTGTTGCACTACTATTGTTATATAAAGAAGAGATAGTGTTAACTATACAGAGTGGTAATTTTTTATCGAAATATAATTTATCAAATAGGATATCCCAGTTGCAGCTATCAAAAATAGCTGCAACTGGCTTTCTCTACATCTAAAGAGCATAGGTATACAGGTGAGTTGTTGCTATTGTAATGTTTAATTGTTTCGCTAATTAGAAATTCAGCATGTAGCGTTGAACAGTTAGCATTGAATCCAAATTGTAGGGGGTGAGTATCTCTAATATCCGGACATAGAATAAGGATTAGGAATTCTAGAATCTTTGTAAAAATTGGTATAATGCTAATACCGCGATAATTGCTCGGGCTATCTAAAGATTTTTTATACGATTTAACAAGGGGTATAATAATAGACGTTGACATTGATAATGGTGTCCACCCATAATTAATGGAATAATTAAAAAATTTGATGAGCCATTTTGTTAAAGTATCACAATTTGCGTATTTCAAATTTTCTGCTGAGATACAGAAAGAGTCAGGAGATTTTTTAGATTTTAGATTTGAAATAGCCCTAATTATATTTTCTTCAGTTTTTGTAACATCATCGTGTTTTGTACACAGGGGAATTCTCCGATGATTTTCATTGCGATGTATTATTTTTGAAGTATTTAGTACTTTTTTGAAGTGGTTTGCAAATTCTGAAGTAATGGATTCTTTGTCTTTTTTATTATTTATGGTAAATAATCTAGAATTTATGTCTTTGTTTAAACACCTAAAAGCATTCCAAAAGTTTTTTGGTCTAATATTTTTTAACTTTTCAATTTTAGTATACTGTGCGCAAATTTTATTATTTTGGGCCAACTTGACGGCTTTGCGAAAGCTTTTACGAGCCATTAGGTAACGATTGAAGGTTACGGAGTTTAAATCTTTTAAAAAACCAGAATCTCTCCATTTGTTAAAATGAATTGAAAGAATAGTTTTAGAACGACTTAATTCAGGTGTCCACCAAGATTTTGAATACAAACATTGCTTTTTATTTTTTAAAGTTTCCTTAAAAGCTATTTGAGCGCTGCCAGCAATTATTTTATAGATTTGAACAAGGTCGTATTCATAGTTATCAGTAAAATTAAGATAGTTAAGGCAATTGGTTAAATGATCATTATATGAATTTATAAAGTTAGAATCGTTCCAAGCGTAGCTAGGAATATTAGTATCTTCTGCTATTGTGGTATTGTATTTAGTATGCGTACCTTCAACTTCAACTGATATTGATAGTGGTAAATGATCGCTTAAGTTATTTGAGCACTCAAGATGAACGATGCATTTTAGACTTAGGAAATTTGTATATTTCGGTATGGCGACGTGATCAGTATATGACGAATTCGGTAGCGTCTGGTGCCGATATGTATAATTAGAGCCAGAACCGTTAGTTACATCTACTAGTTCTAATTGATTTGATTTTAAAAATTCAGATAAGTGGACAGAATAATTGTTTCTTTTGGAATTCGATCTTTCAGATAAATCATATATTTGGTGTGGAAAAGATTGAAAATCACCGGTTATAATTATATTACCGTTACCTTCGTAACTATTAATAAAACCTTTGACCACATCAAGTTGACTTTGGTATTCTTCCAGTGAGGAGAGGCTGTTCCGCGACGAGGAGAGGTATATTCCAATAACTATAATATTAAGTTCATTTTTTTCGAAATTTATTGCTAAAATATGGTCATCCTCGTAAATTACTCTAATATTTTGGAATTGATTTTTTCGTATAAAGAAAGCATTTCCGCCAAATGGTCAACCTTTTTCATATTTAACAGACTGATGGAAATATATGGAGTGTGTTTTATTTGATAAATCTCTTATTACCAAGTATTCAAGTTTAGATATCCAATGTTCACATAAACGTTATATCATAAGATTGTATAAGTGACTTTGTATACTCAAAGTTTGACTTTAGTCCCTGACAGTTAAAAGTACATATATCGAAAGTTGTTGAAGGCTTGTTTTTTCCTCTCATGCTGCTTGGATCCATTTTCAATTAAAACTTTTATCCTGGCTTCCGTTGGATACCAGATTTTGCTCACTGTTTTTGAAAAAGCGTTTTGTTCTAAAAGGTTTTACAATTATATTATTGTGCCATACATCAGGGTTGAAAATTTTTATTTTTTCCGAACTGTTAATTGTAACTCGAAACGATCTATTATATTCGTTTGTTTTGTTTACGGCAACTAACAATGGCGTAATGTCTATTTCACTTATCATATAATTTTTAAGATCTTCTTCAGTAACTTGATTGCATATGCCTCCAACAAAGACATCAAATTTACGTACAATTTTTTCGCCTACAATGCTTTTATGATCAGTAATTTTAGTTCCAAAGATAGGCTCAATCTTACGGTACTTTTTTTCGAAAGATAAATTTTGGTGGCGTGCAATGGGGCGCACGGGTTTATTATTCTTACCAATTAAAATAAAGTTGTCATCTTTATTCCTTTCAATACTCATTTTCAGTTTTTTATCATTTAATTTGTCAGAAATTTTCTCAGAAGTTATTGCGGTTGATTGCGTTTGAGCCACAACATTAGCAAATGTTTTTGAAAAATGTTGTTTTGGTGAATTTTTAATTTCAATATTATTTGGATATGAGGAATTGCAATTAATCGAATTTGAAACAATAGATTTAATTGTTGGTTTGCAGCATGATTGCTGAAAGCTATCTTTTGTAAAATTTGCGGTGACTTCAGAATTTTTATTTTCATTTTGCGTGTGGTAGTTAAAATGTTTATTTTCACATTGTGCATAATAATCAGATTTTACGTTTCGGGTATTTTCGTTTGATACTTTAAGTTTTTCAATAAGTTTACTTTGATGAGTTAATTTTTCTCGCATCAGACTTAGCTCCAATTTTATTTCTTTATTTTCTTTTAGAATTGAGTTTGTCATAGTAATTAATTCTTTAACTGACGAGATTAAAAACTTGTCACTAATAATTTCAACATTTTTGATCGAGATTACGGCCTTGACTATATCTTTATAAAGTTGCTTTTCGCATATTGTGATCGAAAATAAATAAATATCCTACAAACATAGTGATGTTTTATATCTTTTGCGAAGATTCTTTTCAACAGGGTTTTCGGAGTCTAACGTTATATTTATATCACAGAATTGTTCTGTGCCAAATTTATCCAAGATTTCAGTAAATAGGCGTTCGCGAAGATTTCGAATCACGTTTTCTGAAACTGTTTTCAAACCTTGAATAATTAAATCCTTTGGGTGAGAACATATTTCATCTAAGTCTTTCAGATAGTTATCTTTAAACGTATTTGAATCGCACATCAAGTTAGAAAATATCTCACCGACTAAGCGTGGTGCCATATTCGTATTTTAAATTCAATTATGGTGACAAGAAAATACCAAATTAAGTAACAAATTTATATGGTAAGTTCACAATATATATGCATAAAATATAAATAACGAAACTAATACTAAAAACACAATATAACTTTTCCTTAAATTTTTTGCTGCCAAAACACGTCCGTTCTTTTTATGTGCAATACAGAAAAAACCGCTGATGATAAAAATGCTGATAATACTAAAATTTTATCAAGTTTAAAATAAAGAAAAAGTTTAAACGGTTCAAGCTGACTCGGATAACGCTGTCGCTTAATCAAAAAAAGGTTAATTTCTATTAATTTGGACAAATGCCTAGTTATGCATTACGGAAAAAAAAGACAAAATTCAGTCTTATATGAATGATGATTCATTCTTAAATAAATGATGGCAGAGAAGTTGTAAAAAAAATTTTAGTTACAGACTTGGGATTAAAATTTTCAAATGATCTTAAATAGAATTTGTTGCCACAGTATGGTCTTCAAATATAAAGGGAGATATTTGTAATTTAGAAAAAGTTCAAAGACGAGCAACTGAAATAATTCCTTTTCTAAAAAGCTTGGCATATAAAGATCGTCTCGTCAAACTTTATTTAACAACCCTGGAGCAGAGGAGACATGATACAGATGCACAAAATGTTTAAAGAAATAGAAAAAGTTAATCTCGTCAATCCACCATTATTTAAAAATTTAATCACGAGAGGTCACAAGTTTAGATACGAAATTTATTAGCAATGCAATAAATCATAACTTTTTTAACAAATAGAAACGCACCGCTATGAAATTCTCTGCCGGTAGAGGCTGTAAACGCAAAATCTTTGAAGGAATTTAAAAAATTTATGATACAATACATAAGTAACAAATTACACACATTTATGAAAACTTTTATTGATGTTTGATAAGACTGTCAAAGTGTGCAATTTACACTGGCGATTCTACAGCATAAACTATAGTAATAATAACTACAGTAATAATATAACTATAGTAACCGTCATTAACTCAGATCAGAACTATGGATTTTCTTAATCATTATCAACCAAGGCCGATGAAAATTTCCGCTTAAACAGACTTTAACTAAAACTTCATTAGCTTTCTCAAATAGATATACCTGTAACCGCATTGGAAATATCAAATATTTTGACGATAGAAGTCAGTTTCAGGCAGCTTAAATCAAACCAATAAGAAATTATACAAAAAACTTTCTTAAATTCTTGAAAAATTAAAAATTACGATTTTTATAATATAAAATATTAAAACCAACTTTGCAGAATTTTTACAAGTAAATATCAAACGATTACTTAAACCAGAAAAGAAAAAAAAGCCTAAAATTAATTTATCAAGAATTAATTTAATTGACGTATTAACATGACATCTTTTTCGATCGTTCATCACGGAACACAGCTTGACAAATGACGACATGATGGCGATTCAGCTTTTACAATTCACCCTAAAAAATTTAAGAAAAACATGTTATAGATATACAGAGAACTTTTTATAATTAAAATCTTCAATATATTTAGTCATCTTTGTTTATTAATAGATACATATGCATAAGTCGCACGGTCGACGCTGTTGACCTAGATACATATGCATAAATACGTATTTACACCAGTATCTAATTATAAATGTATATATTAACAAACACAAATACAAGAAAACTTTTAAAAGCTAATTTTAAAAACACATTTTTTATTTTTTTTCCTTCTGCAAAACCAAAAAGGAGTATTATCTAACTCTTTAAGTGGAACATTTTTTTCCATAGAAATTTAAGATAAAAATCAGGTAACACGAATCATGTAAACACTATATAAGAGATAAAACAATATCTAAAAATACATTTTTAAAAAGTGCTTATTACATTAGTAGTATATATTTTTTTATTTGTCATTTAAGCATCTAGATAAACACCATGTGGTTGTAAATGTTGGTAACAGTAGGAACTTCTTTCCTTACACCTTTTCGTATAACCATTCTTGTGGTATCTGGTATGCAAGTGGTCAACATATAACCATCACGTTTATTCTTTCAATGTATAACCATGAACTTATATCCACCTTATCTTTCAGCTTTCCATTAATAACATTCTTTGGTAAATGTTTTCTGTAGCTATGTTCCAACAACACCAGTTTTTATTTTGCAAGAGGAAAAAAAGTTTTTACAAGGAAATGTACTAATTGTCAAGACCGCCCACAATCGAAAAGTCCATCAAACTATGACATTAGTCGCTAGATAGTTAGATTTATGAGAAATTTTTCTCGTACTTCTTTTTTGGGCTGACCTTATCATCGCACCACCTACTACTTCCCTGAATCTGACTGGGATTCTTTTCGTGATTTTCTTCGTGATGGTCCTTGGGCTGATGTTTTTTCTCTCTCAGCTGATAATTGCGCCTCCTTCGTAACCTCCTGGATTCAGGCTGGAATGGAAGCTTTTATTCCATTTCGTTGGTTTTTAAGTCAAGCCTCATTCTACTCCATGGTTTTCTCCTTCTTGTGCGGCTGCTATATCCAATCGTAATCATTTTTTCCATCTTTTTTAAAAGAACAACTCTCTTGAGAACAAACGGCTATTTACTATTGCACGAAATCGATGTAAAAAGGTGCTTTCTGATGCTAAACTCCATTATTCTCAGTTCACTACATCTCGCATCTTATCACAGAAGTTAGGCTCTAAAGACTTTTGGAAAATCTTCTACATCATTATTAACAAGGGTAGATCTAACATTCCATCTCTCATTCATGGGACTGATCTTATTACCTCTCCCAAGGATAAGGCAGAACTATTTGCAAAGAACTTTTCTTTTAATTCCACTCTTAAGGCGAGTTTCCACTCATCCGTTTATTCACGGGAACGGGAAAGGGATGGGAAAAATAATCACGTGGGCATGCGTAGTATAAATTTTAATATGTCCGAAGGAAAACTACGCATGCTCACGTGATTATTTTTCCTATTCCTTTCCCGTTCCCGTGAAAAAACGGATGAGTGGAAACTCACCTTTATGGACATTCTCTTTCTTCCATTCCAGTCAAACAGGTTGACTCATTGTTAGACATTCATCACTCCGGCTTCTGTTGCTAAAGTCATATCTCAATTAAACTCGTCTACATCTTGTGGTCCAAACAACATTCCTGTCACAGTCTTGCAGAATCGTTCTCCAGAACTTTCTTCAATTCTCTCTAAACTATTTAACAAGTGTTTGATTGAGTCTTGTTTTCCTGCTTGTTGGAAAATGGCATCTGTGGTTCCAATATTCAAAAATTCTGGAGAAAATTCTGACCCCTCCAATTATAGTCCGATCAGTCTTCTTTCTGTTATTAGCAAGGTCTTTGAGTCTTTGATCAACAAATTCCTCACATCTCATCTTGAGTCAAATAAACAACTGTCAGACAATCAACACAGTTTCCGATCCTCTCGCTCTACGGCCGACTTGTTAACTGCTGTAACTAAAAAATTTTATTGTGCATTAGATGGAGGCGGTGAGACTAGGGCTATTGCTCTCGACATATCTTAAGCTTTCGACAAAGTTTGGCATGCTGGTCTTCTCCATAAGCTTGCTTCATATGGTGTTTCTAGGAAAGTTTTTGAGAATATCAAATCATTTCTTTCTAACCGGTTTATTAAAGTCATCCTTGAAGGCCAACACTCTTCTTTATTTCCAGTAACTTCTGGAGTTCCCTAAGGTTCCATCCTGGGCCCCGTTTTGTTTCTTATCTACATAAACGATCTTCCTGACAACCTTTCATCTAAAGTAGCTCTTTTTGCTGATGATTCAATTTTATACTCCTGTCTTGACAAAAAGTCTTCTCTTTTCGATTGAATCCGATCTCACTTCAGTAATAGATTGGGGTTCACAGTGGCTTGTGAATTTTAACTCTAACAAAACCCAGTTTTTACTGCAAACAACAACCGTAATATGGTCAACATTCCTATATTAATGAATGGCAATCCTCTTACTGAGTCGTCCTCTTTACGTCTTCTTGGATTATCGTTTACTACTGACCTTTCATGGAAACCATATATACAATCGATTGCTAAATTAGCTTCTGCTAAGGTTGCTTCTCTTTATCGTGCTTGCCATTTCCTTACTTCTGATTCCATTCTCTACCTGTACAAATCTCTTATTCGTTCCTGTATGGAATACTGTTGTCATATTTGGGCTGGTTCTTCTAACGATTCACTTTCTCTTCTTGACAAGGTTCAAAATCGCATTGTAAATGTTGTTGGACCTGGACTATCTGCTAAGCTTGAACCTCTTTCCCATCGTCGTAAAGTTGCATCTCTTTCTCTTTTCTACAAATACTATCATGGTCACTGCTCAAAGGAGTTATCATCTCTAGTTCCATCAACTAAAATTCATTCTCGTTTTACTCGTCATTCAGCTAAGTCTCATTCGTTTACTGTATCTGTCCCTGCATGCTCTAAAAACTTTCAAAAAAAATTCATCTAGTTTTTTTCCCCGCACTTCAATCCTTTGGAACTCTCTCCCATCTTCATGTTTTCCTGACTCATACAACCTTCAACTTTTCAAGTCTTCTGTCAACCGTTTCCTTGCTCTATAACTTTGTTCTTTTTTTTCCCTAGTAACTCCAAACTTAATAGTGGTTGCTAGCAGCCTTGTTGGGAGTGAATGCAAATAAAAAAAAATATATATATAATTTGAATCCAGAAATCTTGTTTTGTGACAGACATTTTCCATAACAGTAGTAATTCATCTATGATATATTACAGAACTTAGTCCTTCACTCCTCAGCTGAATTAATCATTCTTAACAAGGTTATGACCTTGGCAATTTATCTGAGGAAGGTCTAGAAGCAAACAACAAAGATATAAAAAAAAAACATTTAACTTTCATAAAACATCACATTTAAAACAGCTTACAGATGAGATCATCTAGATCAACTTTCAGAGAGATCCTTGTGTTAAACTGAATTACTTATTTTCATCCTCCAAAGTTCTACCAAGATTTTGGTTAAAAACCACAATTTTGGTAGAACATGGATATATCTTTAGTTATAAAATATTTTTAAATCTAAAGACATATCTTGACAATATGTTAAAAGTTATTAACATTTTTTACGGTTTATTTTCAAAATATCATGTTATTTCAAATCTTTAAAAACCTTTAAGGGGTAAACAGATTGTTGACCAGCCTCGTACCCCTTTTTCATCTATTAGGCTGGCGCAGATGTATTTTTAATACATTGTTTCCAGTTAAGGATGTTGAACGCTGGATCTTCTTGACTTGATTCATGGGTTTTGCTTGTGTTCTTGTTTTTATGACTAGGCAACTCATTCTATTATCTCCAAATGAGGGTACAGCTCTAAAACTCAGTTTTATGGTTCTGAGGCCGGCTGGTAGTCAGGTTTCCCAAACTCTGTGGTAGCTCTCAGAGAGGCTGATTCCATCAACAGCTGAAAAATATCAGAGTACTAACAGTGCCATGTTGCGCATGGATGGTGTCCCTGTTTGTACTTTTGGTGTGCATTGCCAAGGCCACATTAGAGCCCTTTGTTACGGCTTAGGGTTTATTAGTGGAAATGAGGCAATTGCTTAAGCTATAAGACAGTGTACTGAGTACTATCTATGTTTCCAGTCAAGTTCTTTAACAAATTTAAAAATGAATAAAGCAACAAAAACTATAAAACACAAAAAACCACAGTCATCACCAAGTTCGCTAAACCTATCATTCACCAATATTCGTGGTCTTCGAAGTAACTTTTCTTCTGTTTAGTCTAATCTTTTGCAAAGTTCACCAGACCTACTTGCTCTTTGTGAGGCTAATTTGAGTTCAGCTGTCTCATCTTGTGATCTTAGTGTTGATGGTTATCTTCCTTTAATTCGTAAAGACTCCAATAGTCACATGCTTGGCCTGGGCATTTACATTCGTAAGAATTCACCCATTTGTCGGGAAACTAGGTTCGAATCCACAGACTACTCTTTTATGTGCTTTCGTTTAGCACCACTTCACTCTATTACCTTTCTCTTTGTTCTATATCGCTCTCCCTCATCCCAAGACTGCACTCTTCTTGATGTTATTTCTGATTATATTGACCAAGCCCTCATTCTTTATCCATCAGCCAATATTGTTGTTGTCGGTGACTTTAATGTTCATCACACTGAATGGCTTGGCTTAGTGTCAGTGACTCTGCAGGCATTAAGGCCCACAACTTTTGTCTTTCTCAATCCCTAACTCAAATAGTCAACTTTCCAACTCGCTTTCCAGACAACCCGAATCATTTACCTTCTCTACTTGACTTATGTCTTGTTTCTTCACACTCACCCTTAGGTGCTTCTAATCATGGTTTGGTCTCTCTAAAACTATTATCTCATTCTTCTTTGCCATCAGAACCCCCCTATCATCATACATCTTACAACTACCTTAAAGCTGACTGGCACTCTTTCTGTGATTTTCTTCGTGATGGCCCCTGGGTAGAAATCTTTTGTCTCCCTGTTGACAAATGTGCTTCTTACATAACTTCATGGATTCAGGCTGGCATAGAATCCTTTATTCCCTCTCAACGATTCCAGGTCAAGCCTCACTCTTCACCATGGTTTTCCTCAGATTGTGCTGCTGCAAATGCCAATCAAAACCATTACTTCCATATCTATCAGCAAAACAGTTCTCCAGAAAACAGACGTCTGTTTATTACTGCTAGGAACCATTGTAAAAAGGTTTTGTCTAATGCCAAAGCCCGCTATTCTAAGATCATGAAATCTTGTATTTCATCACAAAAATTAGGCTCTCGTGACTTCTGGAGAATCTTTAATAGTATCAATAATAAGGGCAAGTCTGTAATTCCACCTCTTTTGTATGGTTCAGACTTTGTCACCTCACCTAAAGACAAAGCTGAATTGTTTGCTTAGAACTTTTCATCAATATCATCTCTTGATGCCACTAGTTGCATTCTACCTGATATAGCCGTCAAACAGGTTGATCCATTGCTCGACATTCGTATCACTCCAGCTTTTGTATCTAAAGTGATTTCCCGCTTAGACTCTTCTACAGCTTGCAGCCCGGACAACATACCTGTTAAAGTCTTGCAGAAGTGTCCTCCGGAGCTGTCATCTATCCTTTCAAAACTATTTAACAAGTGCTTATCAGAGTCTTGTTTTTCAGCCTGCTGGAAAGCAGCATCTGTTATCCCTATTTTTAAAAATTCTGGAGAGCGTTCTGATTCGTCTAACTACCGTCCCATTAGTCTTCTTCCTATCATAAGCAAGGTTTTTGAATCTTTAATTAACAAACACTTAATCTCTCATCTCGAATCTCATAACCTTCTTTCTGATCATCAATATGGATTTCGATCTTCTCGTTCTACAGCTGATTTGCTAACAGTAATAACCGATAGGTTTTATTGCGCATTAGATAAAAGTGGAGAGGTTAAGGCCTTTTCTTTTCCTTTCTTTCCAATCGTAGTATAAAAGTTGTCCTTGATGGACAGCACTCTTTTTCTTATTCTGTAACCTCAGGGGTTCCACAAGGTTCAATCCTTAGCCCTATGCTCTTTTTAATTTACATTAACGATCTTCCAGATATTCTCACATCTAAGGTGGCATTGTTCGCTGATGATACTACCATTTATTCTTGTCATGATAAAAAGCCAACTCCCCCTGAATGCTTGCAGGGGGCATCTGAGCTTGAAAAGGATCTCACTTCTGCTACAGCATGGGGCTCACAGTGACTGGTGAACTTCAATTCAGATAAAACTCAATTTTTTTCGGCCAATCGTTATCGCAATAATTTAGACCTTCCTATATTTATGAACGGTAATGTACTCGATGAGTCTCCTATCCTTCATCTTCTAGGATTAACTCTTACTTCTGATCTTTCTTGGAAACCTTATATCAAATCCGTTGCAAAATTAGCATCTGCTAAAGTTGCTTCTCTTTATCAAGCTTGACAGTTTCTTACTCTGGTTTCTATTCTCTATCTCTATAAATCTCAAATCCGGCCTTGTATGGAATACTGTTGCCATATCTGGGGCGGATCTTCTAATGGTGCCCTTTCTCTTTTAGATAAGGTGCAAAAATGCATTGTAAACATAGTTGGACCTGCTCTTGCAGCTAACCTTCAATCTTACTACAGCATTAAGATGATGTCACATTGTCGTAACGTTGCTTCTCTTTCTCTTTTCTACAAATACTATAATGGACACTACTCAAAGGAGCTAGCCTCTTTTGTGCCATCTACTAAAATTCATTCTCGTGTTACTCGTCATTCAATTAAGTCTCATCCTTTTTCTGTTACTGTTCCCTAAGTGCTCCAAAAACTCTTATTTGTCTAGTTTTTTTCCTCGAACATCAGTTCTTTGGAATTCGCTTCCTTCATCTTGCTTTCCTGATTCATTTAATTTGCAATCTTTTAAGTCGTCTGTCAATCGTTATCTTGCTCTACAATCTTCATCTTTTCTCTTCCAGTAACTTCCAACACTAATTAGTGGTTGCTTGCAGCCTTATTGGAAGCGAAGATAATTAAAACAAAAAAAAACAAAAAAAAAAACCTTTATTAATAATTTTGTCATATTAAAATAATTTGAAATCCAAATTTGACTAAAAACACGTTTTTGAGTACTAAATTTCTTATCTAAACATTAGGAACCAGACCTCCAAATTCATTAAACCTCTGAATTTTCATTGAGTATATCAAATAAATAGCATTTTGAGTAGGTCAAAAATGCTTTAACACAGAAATTGGAACCCAGAACACAAAATAATTTATATTTTACTACACCAGTAAAAAAAATTATCTTTTCAACAAGTGAGTTTTCAACAGCTTCTCAATCATTAGTTATGATTCCATTTCCATAACTGCTTTTTGGGTTCACTACATGTGGTAAGGTTGTATTTCTTTGTTATTTCTACCAATACCAAAACAGCTGCTGCTTAAGCATGGTATCTTCATTGATTTCATCAACCAAACCTTAATCTTGCATAAACTGTTATTTAGCAAAATTGCATCTTTTTACTGTAAATGTTTCATCATTCTTAAAAAACATAAACTTATCTAGTTTTTTCAACGAACATCAATACTTAGGATTCTTAACTTTATGTTTTCCTCACTCCTATAATTTACAATTTTTTTAAGTCTTTTGTCCAATGTTTTCATTTGATAGGTTGTGGTTTTATTTGAGACAACTAGGACACAACCAGCTAATGCAAATTGGGTTGGTAAAAGTAATAGCCATCTTCAAAATAACAGTTTATTTGGGTTATGTGGAAATAGAGTGATGAAATAGATAAATAAAGCCTGATGGAATAGAGGTTAACCACTTTTCAACTGGTCAACACTATGTGAGAAATTGTTGGAAACCTATTATATGCAAAATAAATTAAAATTTCAAAATTTTTTTAATAATTGGTTGATGACCTTAAAAATATATTTTATCTAAGGAGAATGAGAACGAGGAGCACAAGCATCCATATTGCTGGAGGAATGGGTAGTAGTAAACCACATAAATGAAATGCACTCAAATACAAAAGTACGCAACACCCAAAATCTTTGGTCCCAAAAAAGGTGCCTGTGTTTTGCTAGAACAGAACAGGGAAAAAGACCTACATTTAACCATCATCACATATTTAAACTAATCTTAGCTATGTTAAATGTCAGTTGACACCTCTGGCCCTGAAGTTACCATCTTTAAATGCTTTCAACAATTATAAAAACTTGTAAGTCAATCTTAGTACAAAACAAATGATTAGTCTGCAGCAGATTGAAAACAACTTGAATACAATTATCATAAATTTATTTTCCACAAAGGTTAGTGTACTATGTAGGCCTCATGATAAACAAAATTACAATAATAGGATTGGATAAACAGTTTTATAATCTATGTGGCTATTCGCTATATTAAAATTATAAAATGGATAGTCTGTTAAAATAAAAATGTACATTAATTTTTGTTTCTATTATATATGCTAACCATTACATAAGGGGCAGTCAGCCTTAAATGGTATCATACGAGGTGTCAGGTATCTAGAAATTCAGACCTGATTCAGAAAAACTACTTTGATATTCAGAATCAGCATTCAAAACAAAAGTTCAAAACAAAAGTTCAAAAATAAGGTCGGCAAAAAATTGCCGACCTTATTTCTATGTTTTATGGTCAGACCTTTGTATTAAATAATTTTTGCCGACCTTATTTTTCCTAATTCCGAGGGTTGCTTATAGCAACTAAAGATACTAGCAAACTTTTTTTTTTAAAGTGTAATCAATGATACTGTAAATATTTCATTTAATAAAATTAAAAAAGCACTTGAGTTTATTATATGGGAGATTCTCATAAATTTCTAACAATCATAAATATTATAGTTATATATAATATTTAGAAAAAAAATATACCATAGATGAGAAAAATTAAAAAATACCTTTTCTTCGATATAACTATCCAATTCTTTATCAAGTTGTTCTCTATTTGGTGGAGCTTCACGACCACCTCTTCCACGACGCATTCTTCCACCACCTCTATTTAAAGCACCTCTATTAGAACCACGTCTATTTTGTTGATAGCTACCACGGAAACCGCTACCTCTTCTAAAAAAAAACACTTTGCTTTTTTTATTGAAAAAGAATATAATCTGGGAATTTTTGTTTAAAGCACAAAATAATCAAATTACATTTTGTGTCATATCAAAGAATATATGTAAACTTAAAAAATTAAATACTAAAAACATGTTATGTCTGCATTAGATGAATTTAAAATAAATAAAAGATTAATTACAAATACTTTTTACAAGGAATTTTTTAGACAGTTGAAAATAATTTTTGGAATTGCGAATAGCGTATTAAGCTTAAAACTAATGAAAAAATTCAAATGGACATTGCTAAAAAATAAAAAACTATAAATCATTTTTAAAAATTCAAAACACGAAAAATTATATACATAAGCCTGACTTATGTATATAATTTTATCCTGATTACACATATATGACTGTATATATATATATATATATATATATATATATATATATATATATATATATATATATATATATATATATATATATATATATATATATTTATATATATGTATGTATATGTATATATATATACCCACACATATATAAATGAGCATTAGATGCACACGGATGACGTCATTCAAAAACAGGATATTGCAGGGGCTTCAGTACATACATTGACTATATTATAGCATGCTACTGCAATGGAGTGCTGCTACATCAACTTAGGGTTTGCCATGGGGCACCATTCTCTTTTTTTTCATTATTCTTCATTTTTTTTCTTTTTTTGAAAAATTAAAACGTACATTTTTAAATTTAGAGCGCAAAAATGATATTAGGAAATTGCATCCTTAGATATGGATAGAGTGTGTGAATATATATATATATATATATATATATATATATATATATATATATATATATATATATATATATATATATATATCAGGCTCTGCCTGGAAGGCATGTGATTTTAAGTCATTATATGACCACGAAAATAAAATTTTGTTTAGATGATTTAACCACAATTTTTAACAAATGCGCTGAAAAAATTGGTTTTTAATTACGTTGAAAATAAATAACTTCGACACAAACAAACAAATAAGACAAACTTTTATAAAAGTTTCAAAACATATTAACAGCTGTGGTCAAGTTTAGTAAAACCAAATAGTATTTGCGCAGTCATATTATGACGTGAAATCGTATATTTATATATTATCCTTCCTGATAATGTAAAAATAAATATATATATATATATATATATATATATATATATATATATATATATATATATATATATATATATATATATATATATATATATATATATATATTATGTCACATTTTTGCTCTATAACTCTGATTTTGCTGATTTTTATACAGTTGAGAGTGCTTAGTATAATGAGAATTTCTTGAAAATTTTACTCTTTGGCTCCAAGAAGATCTTAAAATATGATTATTTTATTTTTAACAGATGTTGACCAACCCCCTCTAGTCCCCCAGAATAGCAGAGGGGTTTTAAGTTACATAACTTTAAAAGTATTCAATCTAATTTAAAAATTTATACCTGGCTATTTTCAGTAGTGGTGAATATAATGAAATGATCAGAAATGTAAAAAATTGAAAGTCTGACTTGAACTTTCAGCATTTGTGTGATCAGAGGGCCAGGGCACTGGGGACCATGCCCCACTATTCTTATAAATTATTTTTTTTGCATTTTTAATAAAGTAAAGATAATTTTTTTTTTTGTTTGTTTCATTTAGTTTTTGATCATTCTGTATTTAATGATCTTTCTTAAAATGTTTTAAGAAAGTTTAAAAAAAAAAAAAAGTTTATAAGATTTTTGATTAGCAAGTCATTCATCTAAAATAATGATTTCAACAGAACTTTACATTGTATAATTTAAAACATTTTTAATTGAAAAGAAAATAGACAGAACAACATTGATTTGTCAGACAACAATTAAAGAATACAAATTGATGTTATCAGAGGAAATAAAAAAATTAACAGCTCACTTCTACATTGCAAATGTCAAGCAAGATACCTTAAGCAACACAAGGAAAAGTGGGCAAAAAACTGCTGTATTGTCTTAAGTGATTTTGCAGAAAACTAGACATTTGTGATTCAAGACGAAATCTAAAGTTACCATTTGTGCCAAAGCCAATGCACATTACACATTGTTGCCCTATATTAAATGAAAATGACAAGCTTAAAAAAAAAATTGTCAGAAGATAATGATCATGACATTGGTTTTGTGTATTAAGTGCAGACAGAAATAGTTGATTATTTATAAGAAAATCATTCTAATATTAAAAAGATTCTTTATTTTTAGATGGTTGTGCTGCACAGTAAAAAAAATACAAAAACCTTTACAATATCTGTTTTCATAAAGATTATTTTGACATTGATGCAGAGTGGACATTTTTTGCTACAAGTCATGGTAAGTGGCACTTTAAAACGATTAACATGGTATGGTGGCACTTTAAAACGATTAATTGCAAATACAAGTTTACAAAGGTCCATAAATGACCAGATATTGAATTGTAATAAAATGTTTGACTACTATACAAATAATATTAAAGTAATTATTTTTTTCATGATTAAAAAAGAAAGACTGACAGAATTGTGCACCACTTTGAGAAATTATTTTCACCTGAGTAGAACAATTCCTGAAACTAGGAGCTATAATCAATTTAACCCAGAATCAATAGAAACTGTTAGTTTTAAACGAACAATTGAAGACTTTAATATAACAGGGATGACTTCTTTTTCTGGTATTCAACCTAATCAGCAAATTAACATCAAATCAATTTGGTGAATTTATTCTGTGTAAATATGGTATAATAATTATTGATATGATAAATGAAATTGACAATATTGAGATGTTAGGGTATTATTTATGCACTCTTTTAACTAACTTTTCTGGCTATCTTTGCAGATGAGTGTTGGGTTCAAATTACCAACATAACATATCATTGATGCAACTGTAACAACAACTGGACATAAGGATAATTTACAGTTGACACATCAAAGCAAATCTTGACACTTAATATTTTTGTATTTTACTTCGTAAATATTTAAATAAAACAGAACAAGTACAAAATAAAAAAAAAATAAATAAAAAAAAATTTTTTTGAAGACAATATTTTTTATACTAATAAAAATGCAGAAAAAAAAATTATATAATATAAATGGAGACCATGCCCCATTAAATTTCTCATGGAAATCTATATAATTGCAGATTAAAATCTTTATGATTTTTTGAAAGATCAATGAATATAAATTGTGTAATATTTTTTTTGATATCATCAAGACCGCATGGGTTTCTTGGGCATTAAAAACAGGTATATAAGAAATTGCCTAAATTTTTTTTAAATTGGTATTTAATAATAATTTTCAAAACTTCTGATCATTTCATTGGATACTACCAGAAATAGCTCATTACAAATTTTTAAGTTAAAAATTTATGTTCACTATAAATCAAAGTTATATGACTTGAAACCTCCAAATAAACATTGCAATTCTGAGGGGACAATGTGGATATCTGGTCAATATCTGCTAAAAGTAAAACAGGCATACGAGGCTGAAATTTTCGAGGAATTCTTATAATACTAAGCACTCTCAACTGTATAAAAATCAGCAAAATCTGAGATGTATGGAATTACCCTATATATAATATAAAAAAGTATTACTTTTTTTTTTAATTAAAAAAAGTAATATTTTTATATTACTTTTTTTTTATATAAAAAAACTTCCCTATAAGCAACTTTTATAGAGAACAAAAAGTACATACATCGACTATCAAATAGCCTGACTCGCAAGGGAGTGCTGCTACATCGACTGAAGGTTTGGTTTAGCTAAGCATCAAGGTCAGGCTCAGGGTAACGACAAGGTTTAAATATGGTTAAATTACTGTACTTAATTGTTTTTGTTAATAGATAAAAATAGAAATGAAATATAATATATAATAAATAAAAATAACAAAAATCAATATAAAAAAATATATAAATAGTATAAAAAAAAAGTTAAAAAAAAAACAACAACAAAAAGGGAACTAAAAAAAACATGTCCTTATAAGGACATATACAAGCCCTGGTGGAAATCAAGAGCTTTAGCACTTGCTCTTGCCCACACTCCCCTAAAACGGTTGACAAGAGTAATTTACGGCTCTCGCAAAAATATAATTTCCTCTCTCAAAAGTTTAATTATAATTATAACTAAAACAAAAAACGCAGTCATTTTAATAATTATTTTTAATAAATCCTAAAATGCCTGCATTCTATTCAATAAGAAAATATAAAACTTTTTATTAAGCAGTTAAAACAACACTTGTCTAAATAATTTAGAGGAGCAGCTTGCATAGCTCATTTCTTCCTGCCGAGGCCTGTATGTGTGTGTGTGTGTGTGTATATATATATATATATATATATATATATATATATATATATATATATATATATATATATATATTTATAGACACACACACACAATTGAGATTTAGATCAGCACTTGCAGTTTTTTTTGCTTTATTTATTTTCAGAAAAAGAAAAAGAAATTTGCTGCTCCAACCCAAACCCTTAGCCAATCTAGCAACACCTCTTACACATGACTCTTATTTAGTCAATATGTTTACTGAAGTTAATGCATGTACAGTCAATGTATGTATTAAAGTAAGAATAAAGTGAGTGTTAAAACTTTAAAAATTAAGTGTAAAAAATTGTATTGGTATTATTCTTATGATAATTTTTGTTTTACTCTCATTTATGGGCAAGGAAAAGTAACCTTCAAAAATCAAGAGTATTGTTTATAAAAAATTCATTTCATAAATAATTTATTTCATTAACAAAAACTTTAATACACCATAACTGTTTTATTTTATTTTTTTATGCTTAAGAGTTTTTAAAGTAAAAGCTAGATCATAGCTGATTAGTAACACACTATTTTTTGTTCTACAAAAATCAAAAATATTTAAGAACAAAAACTCAACAAAAACAAAAAAACCTTTGCAGGCATTTCACAAATACTTATTTCACAAATAAGAATTAAAAAAAATGGATCAAAGCAGCAAATTAAATTATGCCGAACATATGTGGCTTTTATCTATTTTAGAAATATTATAAGATAAAGTTTCCTAAGACATTTAAGCAATGTCAACAGCAAGACAATTACAAACGCCAGATAATGAACTTGTTGTAAAAAGAGGTCAATACATTTATAAGCTTGCAAATGTAAGTTTAGAAAGCAGACGTCAATTTGTAAAAATCTGTTGCATTTTTACTTATAAAGATAAATTTCATAGATATTTGACTTAACACTGATCTATCTTTATGATATCTTGAACTTTAAAATTATAAGACGTCATAAAAACTTTTATAATATCTTAAATTTGCAGCAAAATAATATATTATTTTATAGATTGGCAATCTAATATGCTTTCATGTTACAAGCACATTTCAGAAAAAAACAAAAAATAATTTTTTAAACCCTGATTCTTGCTAAAAATTATGATTGCTATCTAAAAGATACACAAAATTTCTTTCTTAATCGTGCACTGAATTTTCTGGTGACATCATTTAACTAAGCTTGCATCTTTTTAATAATATTGTTCTTTTGCTAATAAAACTTTTATTCGTCTAACTTTTTTTTAAAAACATCGCTGCTTTGGAATTTTTTGGAATTGTCATCATGTTTTTTTAACTCTTACAATTTTTTAAAATCTTCTGTCAACTGCTTTCTTGTTCTTTAACTTTAACAAATTTGTTGGGATTTGTTTGAAAAAAAAATCTTAATTTAAACTCAGTTGTGACAAGTTTGGCATATACTAATATACCAATTTATCAAGGTTTCTATAAAAATATTTATAACTTCTTGTATAATATATTGATGGTTTTTCCTAAGTAACATGGGATCAGCTTGCAACATAAGAACATCTTTATCAGTTTTGACAGTTAAGCTATGAAATAAATTAATATATCACAAGATTTTGCCTCAAAAAACTATAGCTTGGATCAATAAATAAAAAAATAGTACTTTAGCTGCTATATTATCGCAATTGCTATAGTATCGCAATTGACGCAGGGCTCAAAATAATGAACATTTTTTTCTGGATAATTTGTATAATAAATAGTCAAGTTTGGCGGACTTTTTAGATAAAACCTAAAGAAGTGCAATCGAACGCCATTCCTGACCATGCATAAAATATTTTATTTTTACAACATTACAGCACAGCAGTTTGTTTTGAAAACTTTAGGCATTTCAAAAATTTGCTGAAAATAAGAAGAAAATTTAAGATAACTTATTTAAAAAAAGGAAAAAACCAAAAGAAAAAGAGCTAAAAACACTAAAATTTGAAAAGGAAAATATATTTCTATTACGTTTTTGAAAAATTACTATAATATGCAAAATGCTTTGTAAACTATAATAAATTATAAATACATTAAATACATAAATTATTATGTTTACTTATTACTTTATTAAATAAAGTAACAAATTAGTTCTAATGATTGTTTACAATAATTAAAATTATTTGTATAATATTCTTTGATAATTTAAATGAATCCCAAACCTCTGAGACATGTTGTGTTTATATTAAAAACAATGATAAAAAAATGTTTGGGCTAAATTTTTTTGATTAAAATAAAAGAATAAATGCATACCAAGAAAAACTATTTTTTTAAATTTTAGTCCGAGCTCGTCTTCTCCGTTTTTATTGAAGATCAAAAAGTCAGCATAATACATGCCACAACCTATAAACTTGATAATTTATTAAAATTAATTTTTCTTGGTATGCATTTATTCTTTTATTTTAATCAAAAAAAATCTTTTTTATTCTCCATAATATAAACACGACAAGTCTCGGAGGTTTGGGATCTTTAAATAAGGTGTAATTAGAATTTATTACATTTAATTTACATTAGAATTTATTACATTTAATTTACATTAAAAAATTACATTTTTTTTTAAATCTTAGAATTGGAAGTTACTGGAAGATATGAATCAAAAAAACAAGTTAGTGAATTCCAAAAAAACTGATGTTTAAGGAGAAATACTATATAAATAAGAATTTTTGGAATAGTCACAGTAAAAAGATGAGAGTTGATTAAATAACGAGTAACACTAGAATGAATTTTAATAGATGGAACAAGATACACTAGCTCTTTGGAGTTGCCCCCATTACAGTATTTATAGAAAAGAGAAAGAGAAGCAACATTACAACAATGTGACAATGGTTGAAGGTTGGCCGCAAGAGCTGGTCAAACTATGTTTACTAAGTCTTTTTGCACCTTATCTAAAAAAAAAAAGAGTTAAAGTTTACCAGTGACTAAAAGCCCTGTGTTTAACTTTTTTATGGTGAGGTTTATTTATGATGTCTGTAATTTGATGTTTGTATTTTTAAAAATGAACAGAAAATCATTACATTTTGTAAACAAGTCAACTAAGGACAAATATAAGACAAAAATTATGTGCTGTTAATCAAGAATGAGAAAGTAGAAAAATATGGAAAGTTAAAAAAAAATCTGGCTATGAGGGGTTAAGTCCATCAAGGCTACAAACCACTAATCGATTTCTACCTTTTATAAATCTTATAATGCTCCTGTAAGGTTTTGACCTCTTTTATTATTACTCATCTTTCCCAAGGCTGAGAAGGCCACTACAGTTGAGGAGGCTACTTTTGTGGTTTTGTAACCAAAAAAGTAGTATCCTCAACTGTAGTGGCCTTCTCTCAACTCTATAACTCCGAAACACAAACCTTGGCGAACAAGGCCACTGCGCAAAGAAACAAGTTGAGTGCAGTATACCAGGCACATGGTGGGGATTGAACTCAGAGCTTCTCGCTTGTGAGGTGAGTACTCTACCACTACACCACTACTGCATGATTTAGCAAGCTATCACTTTGCTAAGGCAACAATGAATTGGTACCAAAAAAAATGGCGCTGAAATTATACCTAAAGATCACAATCTCCTAAATTGTCAACAAATACACCCTATATCAAAATTTTGGGCTATTTATAAATTTAAGTTAAATTAGACTTTATGCTATTTATAAATTTAAATTAGATTAAATTAAGGTAAAGCCAATACAGAGTACAAGTAACTTAAAAAGTGGAGAAAAGTTTTACTTTCCTGAGAAAGTAGATTAAATAATTTAAAATATGTCAAAATATAGACTGAGTACTCTTTACTTTAAAACATAATTATTTTACTGAATTGTTTCATAATAATTTTTATTTTTAATGTAATGAACTATATATTTTATATATTAATTACTTAAATATATTATTCACTTTTATTGTGAAATTTTTAATTGTTGTAATAATAGTTGTAATAATTTTTAAAATGCCTGCGTTCTATTACAATAAGAAAATAAAAAACATTTTTCATAAAGTAAAAACTTTTATAGAATAGCTCCCCATTTTCGTTTCAGGAGAGCATTTCTCTGCTCTTGTGCTTGTTTACTTATTGTTATTGTTGTTATTTTAACTGTAATTGTTAAAGGCCTGATATATATAGTTTTAGTTTTAGACAATCTTAAAATTAAGTAAATTTTTTCATGGCTTTTTTTCACTAAATGTCATTTTTTAGGCATTAAAATCTAAAATAATAATTTTAAAATTTTTTTCTTGAAAAAAAAGTTAAAAAAAATTTTTTAACCTTTTTTTCTTTAATTTAATCTGTTTATATAAATTTAATATTTTGCTATAAACATAAATTTTTATAACTAATTTTGTTATTTATCATATATTTTTTCATTTATTTACAAAAGTTAAAATTCATTAAAAAAAAAAAAAACAATAATTAATAAGTTAACTATAATCCTAACCCAACCTACAATTTCAGTTATGTCTGTACTACTCCTTCTAGTCAGTCAATGCATGTACTTTTTACTTTTCTCAAAAGTTAGAGGCAAACTGATGATGTCATCAATAGATAGCTGCAGAGGCTTCAGAATATACACAGACTATTTGGGCTATGGCAGCTCTCTTCTTTCATTATTTTTTGTTTATTTTGTTTATTTTTTCTGGCAAATTAAAGCGCACATTTTTCTGGCAAATTAAAGCGCAAAAAATATATTAGGAAGTCGTGTTCTTAGGTATGAATTCTTTGCGAATAAAGCATGTGCGGTCGCATGTCTTGTATGGCCACACATAAAATAATATTTTTAGATAACTTGACCACAGCTGTTTGCTTGTTCCAAAAATTCAAGTGTTTCTTTGACAAAAAGTTTCTTTGTAAAGAAAAAACTTTATTTAAAAAACAAAGAAAAAAAAAAGATATTATTTTTTTTTTTAAAAAGTTAAGTCACCTCTTTAAGGCTGAGAAATTGGGTATAACCCTCTTAACTCTATAACTCTGAATCAATTAAACTGGTCACTGCACAGAGAAACAAGTTGAGTGCAGTACTAAGGTAAGTACTGAAAAACTCTCGCTTATGAAGCGAGGGCTCTACCACTACACTAATGCATATGAATTGACAATTTTATTTAATGTGTTATTATTTACTATGTATTTTGTTGGAAAAAATGCATATTTACATAAATAAAAAATTATAGACTACTCTTTGATAATTTTATTAAAATTTGTTCATTATAAACAATCTTCTGAAGTAATTTTTTATCATTTAAAAGTGTTTTGCATATTATATAAGAATCTTTAATTATAAGTTATTTTAAAATATTAATTCATCACAAAAAAACCACACTTTTTAAATAAAAAATAAGCTATATTACATATGAATCGCTAACTTGAAAAAGGGGACATGTTATGTGAATTTTTGCATGTCCCCTTTTTCAACTTAGCTATTCATATAAAATTCTTGGATAATTTAAATAAACATTTTAATAAAAACAAACATTAATCAAAAGTAATTTGTTACTTAATGTTTAAAAGAGTTTTTGCATAAAATAGAAAAAAATCAAAGTTTTGAAGTTATTTATTCCTAACATAAACTATAAATGTTTAAAATAATTTCCTCTTAGACTGAGTTTTTAATTAACTTTTATTTTTATTAATTTAGTATAATAATATAATAGGCTGTAGTAGTTTGAAAACTATGAGAAATTAATTTCACTTTGACAGCATATAAATTGTGTAGTTATTCTAGGTTAATAAATTAAATTATAAATTACAAGTCATATAACTCTAGATATTTACCTATGTGAGTTTTAAATAAATTCAAGCTTTCACTTTTGATAATAAAATCTGGCAGTTTGTCCACATTAATGAGACTATTAGTTAAGAATTGATGACAAATATTTTTAACTATTTCTCAGATGCCTTGCCTGTCCACTCAGTAATATTTGTATGCAAAAAAAAGTTAAATTTATCTAAATTTTATATAGTTATGTTAGCATAGCACTCTAGATATGGCAAAACTCAACATTATAGGTGAGGCTATCAGCTTAATATTTAGTGCGAGTTGAAATAGGAAACTTTTTTTTAGGAACTTTTTGTTTTTTGCTAATTTATTTACTTAGCATAAAAAATAATTATCTTTTAAGTTTTTTAATACCTCTTTAATCTTTTTTAAAGTTGAAATGCTTTTTACATGAAAAAAGACATCATTTTTTCAGGTTAATCTTATTTATTTATTGTTTTTAAATTTTCTCTTTAATTTAGTTTTTTTTTGTGGACATTTTTAGAACACTTAAATTGTCATAACATGAAAATATGTGCATTGAAGTTTTGATTGGTTAGTTTTCTAATTGGTTGCTTTTTTCAGATTTTTTATCCTGTAAATAATATATTTAATAAACCTAACTCTAAATTTAGATTTTTGGACATAGTCTTAAAATAAAAAGACATCATTAGAAGAATCAACTAAAATATGACAACATTAATCCATACAAGGACAAATAAGAGATTAATAGAAGTAGAAAATAGAATCAGAAGAAAATGCACAGTAAAGAGAGTCTTTGCTGATGCAAACTTTGCAACCCATTTAATATATAACAATAACAATAAGTATCGCTGTTGAGATTTCATGCCATGTTAAATCTATGACAACCTTTATTGATAATAATTTAACAATTACTAATTTAGATAATAAATAAATAATAGCTATATGTTTGCTAAAGTTTAGTTATAAGACAACTTAGAAAAAGTATTTTATAACAAATTTTATTTTTTTTAAATTGAAGTTGAAGATGGTTGTGACATTATCTTCAAAGTTAAAATTATCAGGAAAATAATTAATATAGATAAGGAACAATGTAGGAGATCTTAATGTACCCTAAAAATCACTAGAAATAAAAGTGTTGTCAATCATGGAGGTTTTTAATACTGAGTTAAAATGGAATTCAAAAGTTTTAAAAACTTTGAAAAATAGAAGAATAGTCAGATAACAAATTTGCTTTATCAAGAATAGCCTTGTTTTTTTTTGCCTCATCACTTCTAAATGCAACCATAGATGCTATTTTCCAGCTGACAGGAAAACAAAAATTCAGTTAAGCTCTTGTTAAATAGTCAAAAGTTCTAGAAAAAACTTTTTTAAATATTGTATACACCACAAGCTAAAGAAGAGTTCAAGTGACACATGCAACAGAAGTTGGTCTGTTCTGCTGAGTTTTTAAGAAGTAAGGTGTATAAATAAAACATTACTTCAAAGACCATAAATATTTGCAAAAGATAGATTAAATTTTTTTGGTTATGGTGTTGCTTTTTTTTGCTACAATTTTTAAATACTATAGTTGTTTCTTAAATTATCAGAGAGCTTGACTCAACCATAGATAGTACATGGTACCCTAAGCTATAAGCTATACAGTTGTCTCAGTCTTGCTAACCAACTCAAAGAATACACACACACACACAAACACACACACATCTTATAAAACTGTTTTAAAAAAATTTATTTTACAAGGATAATTAATCTATCAATTTATTTTTAAATCTAAGAGATTTAAAAATAATTGTAACCTTAACTAAGATTTTGAGTCTGAGGCAGTCAGTAATCATGTTGACAAAACGCTTTCCAGTGAGAGAAAATCTTTTCTTTAGGTCATTTCAGTAGAAAACAAATAACGTCTTACCATTTATAAAAAATGTTACAAAAGCTTGGTTGAGCGAGCTAATGGAGACGGAACTTGCCAACTCCATAAACCACTGCTTCCCGAAGCAAATATCACGTTTCAGTTACTATGAAGCATAGAATCTTATAACAGGTTTAAAGTTTCACAAATATCCGTGTGAAAGCTATTGGAATAGGTTCAAGAGCATCTATGGCAATTTGCCATATAAAAAACACCTATAATGACTGTGTTTGCCAGTCAAATTTACCTTCCCGGGCTTGTAAAAGGTTTTTCAAATGATGCTCCTCCTGAAACTGCCACAATTTTCATTGGACGACCTTTAAAAAAAAAGAACCAAATAATTAAAATATTAAATTCAATAACTAAAATATTTTTAAATTATTTTAAAAATATTTAATATAAATATTATAATATAAAATATTTTCAAGACATTCGTCTTGTTTTGTTACAAGAAGGTCTTTCTGAAAAAAAAAATTAAATCTTCGTTTCCTATTTATTTAAAAAATTTGTTGTACAAAAACGGTTTATTTGTAAACATAGCACCGAATAGATACAAAATGGATATGTTTGAAAAAAAATATATGCATAAACAAATGTGTTACTAATCATTTTACGTATGAAGATACGTATTATAAAGATTTCATTTTTAATAAATTAATTAACGTAAAAATAAAAACTATAATGTTTAGCGGAAAACAAAACAAAGAATTTCAGGACGGTTTTGAACTTTTAAAATCTGATATAAACATGTACAAAGACCGTCTTGTTTTTGTAAAGAGCGAAAAAAGTAATTTGATAAACAAACAAATGTGTTACGTAGCTTCTCAAATATTATCTTGGGCAAAACTTAACGTTACTCGTTTTGCATGGGAACTGGGCGAAGTATTAAGAAATCATAACGCTGAAAAACATTTGGTAGTTACAGACACGGATTCAGGTTGTTTTTTATAACTAAAAAATGGACAACAAACAAGAAATTTTTCGTTCAAAAAAAGAAGAATAGATTTATTTTCAAATATTGGACAAAAATGGATGGATTATTCCAATTATCCTAAAACACACGAATTTTAATACGACTTTATATGCTAAAGAAAGCGATCACTTTCAAAACGAATTTTCTTCTCCGTTTTATATTGAACAGATTTTTGCTGTGGCTTCTAAATGTTTCAGTGCACATTTTATCAAAAAAACAAAAACTCAAGATAAAGGTCAAGACGAAGGATTACCTAATTACAAATTGTGTTTTACGCATAACATAAACGGGTTTAATACGCAGAGCCGAAAAAATATTTAGAAATTTACCTAAATTTTAAATTTTAAGCAAAAACTAAATAACTAAATAAAATATAAATTACCATCCAGAGGCACCTCATTATAAGTTTTAAGTGCCTTTAAAGCATCTGGCTTTCGCTCAAAAAAGACATCAGCTGTACCATGAGACCTCCCTGACTCATCATAGTTTATTCTCACTTTTTTCAAATTTCCGAATTCACTGAAAAGCTCCTATGTGTAAAAATTATTACATTAGAAGAACATTAATTTTACCTATCTTTATTACCTATGTACAGAGAATTAACATATGCAAAATAATATGTAAAACTATTTATTTAAATAAATTCTCTTAATTATTGTTTCTTTAAAATTATTTATATTTGAAATAATGATTAGATTAAAAACATAATCTTATTTTTTCAATAAATTTTAAATATAAACAGAAAAATTATTATTATTATTATATATATATATATATATATATATATATATATATATATATATATATATATATATATAATAACAAAAATAGGTTTGAAAATCATCAAAAATCTATATATTATTTTGATGAAGATAATTAAAAAAAAAAAAAAAGGAGAAATTAAGGAGAGCAGTCAAATTTTAACTTTTTTTTAAGGTTATTTAAGGACAATTAAGGAGTTTTTTTATTTTTTAGGGATATTTAAGGTTTTTAAGGAGGTGTGGGAACCCTGATATATATATATATATATATATATATATATATATATATATATATATATATATATATATATATATATATATATAAAAATCCTCCAGACAAAAAAAAATGAGACCAAGTTTTTTAAGCTTTATTTTCAAAATGTTAAATGAATAATAAAATTGTTTAATAGAAAATAAAGAGTTAAGCTTAATTGATCAATATCTGGTCACATATCATTAGACTTCTATGCATTTTTGAACACGACAGTTCATACAGTCAATTAATGACTTCAAATAATCCAAGGAAAGCCCGTTTCAAACTACTTGAATTGCAACCTCTAAATCATCTAAATTTTTTGTTTTTTTATTTTTCCACTGCTTTTTTCACTAAACCCCCGACATTTTAAATGAGGTTAAGATACGGTAAGTTGATGGGCCAAGAAGAAACTTTCCATTTATGTTCTGTAAACCACTCAGAAACTGATTTTGAGGTGTGGCATGTTGCCCTATTTTGTTGAAATGTAAAACTACTCGGGAAAAGATTTTTTTAGAGTTGGCTCAGCTTCAGAAAGTATTTATTTTTTATTTTTCACTATTCACAATGCCCTTCATTATAGGCACCGATGTTTTACCTTTGGAACTAATCGCCCCCCAAACCTTGAGACTCAGTTTGAAGTCTAGTTTGCCAATTCTTGGTCATTTATTTGCCCATCGACCTTCTTAGGTTCAAAATAACATGAAACAACTCTTGTCACTGAATACTAGAGATGTAAGTCGTTTTTTTGGTTCTTGTTTATTTGCCTAAAAAAAAAAACGTTTTTTTTGGCCAAAAAAACCGAAGATTTCTTATTTTGGTTTTTTTGCGTTTTTGCCTTAAAAACTACTCTTTTTGCATTTTAAACACTGAAATGGTTTTAAAATTTATTTTTGGTGATATTTATTAAATACTTGTTTTAATACTTCCATTTACCATATTTTTAGTATTGTCTTAGTTTAGCAATTGTTCAATTATTCAAAAAAAAAATTTTAAAAAGCAGCATTAATTAGAAAAACAATTTTTTTTTTAAAATAATTTTTAATAATAATTCTTATAAGTAAAGACAAAGAAGTAAATTTTTATAAGTAAAGGCCATGAATTGCATCTTTTTTAATATTGAACTGTTTTAAGAATTTATTATGTGAATGAAGTAACACTGCATCGCAAAATAAGCCAGATCTGGGAATTTTTGGTGTGGGTGTGAGGGGGAATCGCGGCTTGTTAAAAATTTAGTTTATTTTGTATCACATTTTTGCCTACTAAAAAAAAATTTAAAAAATTTTTAATATATCAAAGTATATATATATATATATATATATATATATATATATATATATATATATATATATATATAAAGTATATATATATATTAGATCAAATATATATATATTTAAAATATCAAAGATATTTTATAAATTTATGGATTCTGGTGCAGGGTGGTAGGTTCATGCCTCTCATTTCCCCTATATCTGTCACTGGTTTTAAAATAACAAAATTATATTTCAACTTTTTCAACTTCTTCAACTTACGTTCATTAAATTTTTCATTAATCCATAATTTTTTTTTGAATAATAATAAATGTATTATTTAATGGAATGAATCAGAATTATCTAAATAAATATTTTTATTATATGAAAGAAATATATTTATTATATGAAACACTGCTTTTCAAAATAAAAAAAGGTAATCATTTTCATGTTTAATATAAGGAAAATGAATAATTTTTTTGAGGTAAAAATCTTGAAATTTTATTAAAAAATAAATAACTGTTTAGCCATTTTCCTAATCAAAAAGATAAATATTTTTATACCACTTTGGCTAAACACTCTGTTTACACAAAATAAGTAAACAAATATACCATAAGAGTTTAAAAGAATCCAAAAAAACCTACACCCAAACCAAAAAAACGCCAAAAAAACGTTTTTTTGGGTGAAAAAAATGCGACAGCAAAAAAACACGTTTTTTTTGCAACACTACTGAATACCCATTAATTCAATCTTGTTCTTAGGTGTTATTCACACCAATTTTACCCTATTTTCTTGTTAAACAGGAACCAGGAATACACACACACATATACAGTGGCTAATCTATACTGTTTTTGAAAAAGATATTGATATATAAATTATATATATATATATATATATATATATATATATATATATATATATATATATATATATATATATATATATGTACAACTTATTATTTATAATATACATTTATAATATAACATCTATAATATAAAACTTTTTTCATTAAAAAAGTTTTATATATAATTATATTAATTACATATAAATATATATATAATTTATTATTTATGATATATATTTATAATATAACATCTATAATATAAAACCAAGTTTTTTCTTAAAAAAAAGATAACTAATAAAAAAAAATTAATTTATTATACATATTCAATTGATTATATATCTTAGCCTAGAGGTTAACGACACTAATGAAATAATGAAATAGTATCCATCATGAAAAATATACACATTAACTTTACTTAGATTCAATTTTAGATTCAATTTTAAAAACAAAATAAGTAAAACTTACTTTAATATCTGATTCAGTCACGCCAAAATCGAGATTTGATATTTGTAAATGTGTACCTGTTACAAGACCATCAGAAGAGCCAATGTTTGATCGTCCACGAGAAGATGAACCATCAAACATATCATGCTCCCAACGCTCAGGAATAGATTTTGGCTAGAAAATTTTAATAGAAAAACTTAAAATGATTTGATTACATTAAAATTTTAATTACATTTATATTCTTTTATATTTAATAAAATTCTTAAATTAAATTTTAAACAGACCTTATATTTAAAAACTTTTTAACTATAAAAATTACTAGATTTTTAATTAACTAAAATTGTACCAGAATAATATTTAGAATACAGAAAGAAAATAATGAATAGGCATACAAAATAAAATAGTGCTAAAAACATGAATGATCTTAAATTTAATTGAAATATAACACTAAATTAAGAAGCTACTTTTCATTTTACTAAAGTACCACTAGATTAGTGAGATATTAGAAGAATAAAAACTTTAAATGTTTAATTATTGATGATCTAAAATAAATGAACTATATTTTTAGAAAGCAATAAAATTACAGTTATAAATATTTTAATATATTTGGAAAAAAAAAGCAACATATATGAATAAATATGTATGTAAAACAAGTTGTTCTTCTTGACTTAGTCATACTATGAGAACGTAAACCATCCAGCATATAGAATAAACATATATACTTATACTCTTGAACAAGCCATGTAATGTTAGTTTTATCGACTATGTTTTTTATTTCGATGAATGAAATGATAAAACCAACCTGTCACAACTTTTCTATTTAAATAATTAAAATTTCCGACATTTACAGTTTTTAATTTACGACATTTACTAGTTTATAAGATGATTCATAAAAAATTGCTGATAAAACTGTTACTAAAACACTTACTCGTCTGTATGGAATTGTTCTTTCACGTCCTCCGCGAGTATTCCTTATAGGACCTCCAGCTCCACCGCGACGACTTGTTCCACCACGACCAGATCCTGCTCCTCGTCCTCTGCTTCTTCCACCTCTAGATTTTTTATTTGAAGCTATTATTTCATCCAAAGATAAATCTACTTTATCAGCCACCATTTTGGAATTTATAATTTTCTACTTAAAAAAAAAAAAAAGATGTCAGAAAGCTTTCAACGTGATAGCAGCGTATGGTGTGCTCCGCAAACTTGCCAAGCATAAAAGAAAAACAATTTGTAAACTAGGCTGCTTAAAATTTTTCGTTTTAAGAAAAATTTAAACTTATTATAATGTATAGAAGTAAATTAAACTTTATTATTTAAATATAAAGTGATAATTCTACCTATATTTTTACAGTGTTAAGCAAAGCCTTTTAAGTAAAGTATGAAGAAAATGAAAGAAAAAAAATTAACCGCCTAAATAAAAACTTTCAAGGCTAGCTTGAAATAGAAAGAAAAATTGCGCGCATGCGCAACTTGCAAATTTGTAGCTAAAATGGCACATTTGCTAACGTTTTATGGCTTTACGCATTTCTCTTTAGAATTATTTTATTTCTAAGACTAAGTTGAATTCAAAAGACAGCTAATAAACTTTTTTTAAATATATTATGATCTAATTAAATTTGCTAGTTATTAGTTAATTAGATTATAACAGGGCCGGACCAGGAGTTTTTGGTGGAGAAGGTAGGTAGGTAGAGGGGTAGAGGAAGAATGTTGAAATATTTTTGCATCTCCTAAAAAAAAAAGAAAAGGTCCTCTATTTCTAAGAGGTTGTATGAAGTTAAAAAATTTATCGATAAACATTTTTTTTTTGCAATATGCACACATGTGTGTGTGTGTTGTATGTGTGTGCATATATATATATATATATATATATATATATATATATATATATATATATATATATATATATATATATATATATATATATATATATATATATATATATATCGCGAGGTTAGAATTATTTTGTTCTATCTCCACATTTTTTTGTTTCGAGATAAAACGATTTAAAAAAAAAAAACTTTAGGAGACGGCATATAAAAAGATTTTTATTACTTATGTTTTCTCCGAAACTTTTTTGATTTTAACTTAGGTTTTAATGTAGTAGAAAAACATTATTTTGAGGTACATTACACAATTAATAACTCATTTTTTTCAAAAAGTGGAGATAGAACAAAATAATTCTAACCTCGCGATATATATATATATATATATATATATATATATATATATATATATATATATATATATATATATATATATATATATATACACATATATATATATATATAACAATAATATATATATATATATATATATATATATATATATATATATATATATATATATATATATATATATATATACATATATATATATATATATATATATATATATATATATATATATATATATATATATATATATATATATATATATATATATATATATATATATATATATACAGGCGCGGATCCAGCATTTTTTGATGTTTGAGATAACTAACTTCCAGACATGGTACAAACCCCAAAAATTTATATGTTTATACTTATGTCAAATAAAGATCATTTGCAAAAAATTGCGATGATTGGAGTCTGGGAACAAAAAAAACCCAAAATTTTAGCCACACAAACCCCAAACAAGAGAGCAACAAGTTGATAAAATATTTTTTGTACAATTCTCAAGTAAATTTATATTCATCGATAAATTCTAAATTTCATACAATAATCTCTTAGTGTTCAAAAATTATAATTGCACAAAGCTTTAACCCCCCTCAATTTGAGGGGGTTACAAATGGAAGGGGGTTACAAATTTTGTAAGGTCATGTTTTTTGAACATTTTCAGAACAAAAAGCCTTACTTGCTTTTTGTTCTGAAAATGCAGCAATTATATTTGAAAAATCCAGTTTTTGTGCAATATCGAAATTTATATTCAGCATAGCAAGTCCATTCAACAGTTCTTACATAGAAATCCAAAAAGTTTACAAATTTCTTGTAACGACTGAAATCGTTGCGTGAGGCCAGACTGAATCGCTTCAATAGTGACAAAATATACATTGATTTTAAAATACAGCTCGGCATCATCTTGACTTGGGAAATAACGATTAGTTAAAAACTCACAGGAAACATTAATATTTCTTGCAACAAATTTTGACTCAGTTAAAATCTAATCAAATTGTTCACGCAACCTTTGAATGTCAATACATAGATTTTCAATGTTATTCTTTTGTGAGTAGCTTCACCCTGATAGACGACATCAAAATGCAGTCAAATTTGGAAATATACTTTTGAATAGTGATGGTTTAAAATCATCAATCCGTGCTGACCATCTTGTTTTGGACATTTAATGCAATGAAACAGGAAGATGTTGTTTTAGAATTTCCCACCTTTGATGACTGCTACTGAATAAATTGTATATTTGCTGAATTGTTCCGAAATACATTACTGCTTCTTTGCATGATTCAGCGCAATCGAAACCAACTAAATTTAAAGTATGACTCTCGCAGCTAGAAAACATACAGTTTGGATTTTGTTCTATCAAAACCACTTGCACCCCGTTATACTTTCCAGCCATGTTAGCACCGTTGTCTTAAGATGACGAATGCAGGTTTCGAAATCCAGCTTCAAAGTTTTGAGTATTTCTAGATTTTGAGCAACAATTTCTCTTCCAGTTTTTTTTTGAAAAATTTTCAAATAAAATAAATTTTTCTTCAACTGAAAAGTTTAAATTATCTAAAATTTTAATAAAACGAATAACTAGAGTAGTTTGCTTTTTGTACGAGGAACCTGGAGTAGCATCAACTATAATTAAAAAATATTTTGCTTTCAAAATTTTATGGAGGATTGCTGTTTGAACATGTGAACCATAAATATCAATAAATTCGTTCTGAATTCGGGTTGAAAGATAATGAGCTTGCATTCGCTGCTTACACTGTTGTGATTCTCGAGCACGTTTAACATGCTCAGGTAAAAGTGGGTCATATTTGCTAAGAAGTTCAATAATATCTAAAAAAATTTCATTCGCTCGATCACCTATTTGTTGATTTGAACCAAAAAGTGCCAATCCACGTTTAGAAAAAAAAAGAATAACATCTAGAATACGTTGGAATAATTTTTTCTAATTTTCAGTTTCAATCTTGAGTTCAAATAAAAGAAAATTATCCACTGAAGTTTCACATAATGCTGTTCTACTAGCAGATTTCGATACTACATAGTTTTCTTTATAATAAATTACGACGGTATACGATCACGGGATTTTATGGGATATGATATAAGGTCTTAGGTCACCTTTAGGGTGATCTATAAAATTTCATCATACCCCATAAAATGTGTTCTTTGACTACTTTTCAAAATCTTTTGATTTTGAAAGTAGTCAAAGAACACATTCTAAAACTATCAAAAGTTAAATTATTTTTTGGTAGCTTTTTGAGAAAACTAATTTATAAGACTAGTTTTAACCAGAGGTTAATGCCTCTCTGACTCACTCTAAGACCTATTGGATTGAGTCTTTGAGGATCGTATTTGGAAATAACTTCTGATAACAATGTGGGCTTTCTAGTTAGAACATCGGCTAAGTACACTAGTGTTCACAAAACTAAAGTTTTGTGAACACTTGTGTACTTAAAATCTTTACATCCATACTCATCAGAATATTTAACTCTTTGTTTTTTAACTTGAATCTGTTTCTAGCTCTGGCTTTAATGCAATTGATAAGGTAATCTTTAGATAACCTTGCCCTCCATCTACCCCAACCTTAACATCAATATTCTCTGGTTCAAGAGATCTATCTCCAATAGAAACAACGAGCCTCTTAGTGCCAAAAATTTTAAAACGTTATTTTTGCGTCATGGGTTACTAAATTGTTAATAATAGTTGATAAAACTTTTTTTTTGTTATAGGTGAGGTGGATTGTACTATGCATCAAATTATTTTGATTAGCTAATTTTTTGCAAGGATGTTTAACACCTTTTCTTATTTGTTGAAAACGACTTCTGCAAAGAACAAAATTTGGATTGGTTGTGGAAAGATTTAAATAAGTGATTATGATCTATATCCGTACTAGTTTTACATGATACCATTGGTGGAAGAATTGCTATTTCAGTACCATTTTTACACTCATTAACACAAATAAAACACTCACCTTTCCCACATAGAATAATTTTAGTATTAAAATCTTAAAGTAATAAGAAGTTATTTTTTTAGTGCAAATACAATATTGTTTATAAGCACAACAATAATAATGTAAAACATAATTAGTTTTTATTGGCTAATTTTTTATTTATAAAACTTACTTTTGTACTTAGGTCGAGCGTTGAATAAAAGTCATTTTTGAATCTTTTTTTTTTAAAAACTCACTAGATTTTTTCTGCAATAAGAGCATAATAGATCATAGTTTTTAAAAGAGTAGTTTTCCCAAAAAAAATCACTTAATAAGATTTTCATTATTTATTTCTTGTTTTGGACCTGATTTATTGCATTTGGTTTGAATGCATCTTAAATCAATAATTTTTTTTATACACCATATGCAAAATTTTATACAGCATATGCAAGAGCATTTTAAAAACTCGTATTGATCTTTAGCAAAGTATGACATTTCTATTCTGTTCTCGAGAAATGGTTCCTATATTTTTCAATCGGCTCTTAAATTTAAGTTAATATAAATTTTTATTAAAATAATTAAATAAACTCGCTGTTATTGCTTAAATGTTATTAAAGTCTTTTAAAACAAATAAATACTGTTTAAGTCTTTTAAAACAACTATAAGACAAATAAGTATTATTATAGCCAATCGCGCTATTGCAATTACAGAATGTAAACAACAATAATGGCTGACGGAAAAATATTACTTTAATACGAAAACATTGTTATTTATAAAACTTCTAAATAGGTTTTCTCAAAAAGCTACCAAAAAATGATTCAAATTTTGATAGTTTTAGAATGTACAAATGTACTATATTCAAAATCAAAAAAATTTTGACTTGAAGGTCTTTGGTCACCTTCAGGGTACCTGAGCGATCTTTTAATCTTATCCAACCTCTACTAATGCCCTATTCAGCATAATTAGGGAAAAATGACACATTTGCAGCATTTTTGTTCAAAAAAAAACAAGGTGCACAATACAAAGATTGTTTTTCAATACTCCAGCACAACCAGTCTGGAGTATTGAAAAACAATCTTTGTATTGTGTTTCAATACTCCAGACTGGTTGTGCTGGAGTATTGCTTGTTTCTCCATTTGCAAGAGTTTTGTTTAGCAAAGGAAAAGGAAATGCATGATGATTAGAGTCTTGAACGATATTATTTGGAATTTCAAAGCAAGTAATCTTAAGAAAAGAGTTCACTTAACTAGAATTGTTCTCGTTGATAATCCCAATGTCAATAATATTGACCGGATTACCTTGATGAGTCTGATCTGTTGTCTCTGATTCCATTTCTCAAATTATGTTTGCACTTGCATCTTTCTGTAAGGGTCGTCCATAAAGTATGTACGCTTTTTTTTCGCTAACCCCCCCCCCCCCACGCGCGATTTCCCGTACGCTTTTTTGAGTACTCTCTACCTCCCTAAAAGTACCTACGCTTTTAACCAACTAACCCAACATTTTATGACATTTTTTAACTTTAGTGTCACCATACTTTTATAATTGGTCTATTGCCCCCTTATCTCAGAAACGCCATTTGCAGACCTCCTCTTCCTCTCCGAGCGTACGTACTTTATGGACGATCCCTAATAAGATTTCGGATTCAACACGTTCCTAGTTTACAATATTTAAATTTCATGCTGGTTGTTGTTCCAAAATTGGGTCTTCTGCAATAGGAACAACCTTATTTTCAATGTTACCCTGTCACTTACACTTGAGATTGGTTTGCTTGTTCAATTTGAACTGTATTTTGTGATTTTTTAAAAAACGAATATATTTTCTTTGAGTTGGTGCATGCTTCTTTGGCCAATTCTTTTTTCCGCCGCCTGTAACTTGCACCACTATCAAATTTTCTCTTCATTTTAATGGTATCTGAAAATAATTTTGAAATTGTAAAATATAATAAATTTAAACATCAATCAAACTTATACTAGGTACGCGGAAATACGTGTTTTACGGAACCGAATTTTGTGCTAAAATTCTGTGACGGGTTTTTTTGAACTTTTTTTTATTTAATGTCATGCGAACGTTTTTTTGTGGTATTGCTTTTTAGAAACATTACTAAACTTAAATTAATTTTGAAAAAAAGAATAGTTTGTAATTAGTGTAAATAATTTTATTATATATAAACTATTGACGTGTTGCGTCAGAAGGAATGTTGTGGGCGCGTCGTATATATAATATAGTACAAAACGTTTATACTGTTTATTATTCTCTCGGGGGTATTTGCAAATATATATATATTGATTATAGATATTCAGAAAGACAGTAAGAAAAAACAAATATATTTTATTATTACAAGCTATTTCGGCAATGAGTATCGTTATAAAGTTTGCGGATCTGGTATCACAATATGATGGTTCGGGTGATTTTTCAGAATGGATACAGAAATTGGAACTGGTAGCAAAACTTAAAAAAGTTGACAAGCTGCATGTGGTGCTCCTCTTATTTCTTTCTGGTGAGGCGTTTGCCGTTTATCGAGGCTTAAGTGATGAGATAAAAGAAGACTACAATGAAGGGAAAACTGCACTGACTACTGCCTTCTCTGCTTCTCCGCTAACAGCATACGAAGAGTTCGTAAATCGCCGTCTTAAAGAGAATAAGTCCGTTGACGTATATCTCGCAGAATTAATAAGACTGAGCAAGCTAATATCATCTCACGTAAGGAAGAGTGGATAAGCGCATTTATTCTTGGATTACCTGACGAAGCAAGAAAACAGCTGCAAACTGCATGCTCAATATCAACAATGTCGCTGTGCCAGATCGCTGAAAAATCCAGAAGTTTGGTAATTTTACGTCACAAAGAATCGTGTTTTGTCAGTTGCGTGAATCCGGTTGCCATTAGTTCAAGACAGGTTCCTAAAGGACGCGGAAAAAAGAACATAACGTGCTACCGTTGCGGTGAGGATGGACATATCAGTCAAAATTGCAGCAAAGAGATTGAGAAGAAGAGGTACTTTGTGCGTGGAATGAACAATCACCTGGCCCAGTACTTCTATAAAAGGTGTACGAACTCAAAAAACGTGGAAGGGCAGCCACCCGTTTTTGTGCGAGCGGCTTCCCACAAAATTTAAAACCGCCAACTCTCCGCGTATATGTCAATGGAAGAAAAATAAAAGCATTGTTAGATACTGGATGCTCCAATTCAATTTTAAGTCGGGACATTGTAAACCCAAAAAATGTCAAACATGCAAGCGAAAAGGTTGTTATGATGAATGGAAAGTCAATTGAAGTACAATACCAGACTGTTGTTAATCTTTCTATAAATGATACCACCATCGAGTTAAAATGCCTAGTTGCCGACATTGTTCCCGAATATCAAATGCTTCTTGGTATGGACGCAATACGACTGCTCGGAGGTATCCAAGTTGGGAGAGACGGAGAGACAAAATTCCAAACTATCACATCTCTGAAGACGTTAAATGTGAGTACGCAATGGAAATAAATGAATGGATAGCACAGGGATGGCTGAAACCGTTTGAAGGAAAATGTAATGGCATCATTCCGTTGATGGCAGTAATTCAACGAAACAAATCAAAAGTACGTCCGGTGATGGACTACTGGGAGCTGAATCAATTTGTATCCAGTCATACTGCAGATGGCGATGTTTGCAGTACCAAAATTCGCAACTGGAAAAAGTTGGAAGAAAATCTTGAGATAATTAATTTAAAAAAAGCATACCTGCAGATTCGTGTCTACGAAGTATTATGGAAATATCAAGTTGTGGAATATGAAGAGCAGCGATACTGTCTAACAAGATTGGGTTTTGGTTTAAATGTGGCGCCCAGAATAATGACAAAAATCTTAAAAAAGGTATTATCCTTAGACAAAGTTGTCGAGTCTGGGACGGATTCATTTATTGATGACATCATTGTCAATAATAACATAGTGTCAAGTAGTAGAGTTCGAGAACTCTTGAAAAAATATGGCTTGGATTGTCGGTGGGCGTGTGCTTGGATTGCGAGTGTACAAACTAAACAACCAAGTGCGTTGGAAACGTGACAACATGCCCAAAATTCCTGAAGGAAAAATGACGCGTCGGCAAATCTTTTTTTGGTGCGGACAGCTAACTGGACATGTTCCAATAGCAAATTGGTTGTGCCCTTCGTGCAGCTATCTAAAAAGAGTTTCAAGTAGTTGTGTATGGGACACTTTGGTGACCGATTGTGTTGTCAAATTAGTAAGCAGTTTAAATGAAAGCTTACAAAGGAAGATCCCATTTATGGGTCATGGAACATAAAAAATACTTCTGAAGCAACAGTGTGGTGCGATGCAAGCAGTTTATTTGTTGGCATAGTTCTGGAAGTGGCTGGGGAAGACTGCTCGTGGCTGAGAAAACAAGATGATGCGGCTCACATTAATCTCACAGAGTTAGAGTGGTAAAAGGAATCAATCTAGCAACAAAATGGGGATTTGAATGTATTACCATAAAGTGTGACTCGGCTACTGTTGTTGGCTGGTTGAAATCCTTGATCATCGGTGACAAACCCATTCGAGTACACGGTCTTGGAGAACCACTTGTCCGTCGCCGGTTGTCGTTAATTGAAGACCTTGTGAAGGAGTGCGGTATGCAAATAAAACTTTTCCTGGTTAAGTCAGCAGAAAAAAAAGCCGATGCTCTTACGAGGGTACCACAGAATTGGCTGCATTCAAACCTTTCTGCAATGACAGCAAATCTCGTACCGCCTGATGTGAAGTCGTTTCATAATCTTCATCACTTTGGAGTAATAGAACCCTTTGGAATTGGAGTAATTGAACCCTTTTGGAATATTGAACCCTTTATTCGATGAAACAGACATATCCGAAGAAAAAAGTTTGTAGAAAAGACATTGAATCAGTTGTAAAAAGTTGCGAAAGATGTTTATCGGTAGATCCTACTCCAATCAGATGGGAAGAAGGAAATCTTGAAGTTGGAAAGAGCTGGTACCGTTTAGCTATTGACGTTACCCACTATAAATCAGAGATTTATTTGTCTATTATTGACTGTGGCAAAAGGAGCAAGTTTGCAATTTTGAGGAAGCTACAAAACGAGAAAAAAGCAACAGTGTGTTTCCATCTAGAAGAAATATTTCGAGAAAGAGGACCTCCGTGGCAAGTTCTTCTTGACAACAGCAAGACCTTTTGTTCAAAACTCGTTGGTGAATTATGCGCAGAATGAGGAGTGTCCATCCTGTTTCGTTGCGCTTACAGGCCATCTGGAAATGGAATTGTTGAACGTCACCATCGCACAATCAAGCGCATGGCAGCAAGGAGTGGCAAAGATCCGTTAAAAATAGTATATTGGTATAACGTGGCTCCCAGAAAAAATGGCGAGGAAACATCGCTCCCCTACAAAGCTATATTTTCCTATGAGTGGAAACCACACACAATTTTTTGCCAAAACTAACGAGGAAGTTCTCCACAACTACACACAAGGACAAGAAGTATTTGTAAAACCACCTGATTCAAAATGTACTAGCGAATGAAATAGAGGAAGAGTCTCAGATGAAGGAAGAGGAGTTTCGGTAGAAATCAATGGATTGCCGAGACACATGTCGGACGACCGTCCAGCTCCCATTGTAGCTGACTTGTCTACGAGAGAACCGGAAGAACCCACCGCGAACAACCTGAATCTCAGAAGATCGACGCGTGTGCGAAAGTTTCCGAATAAGTATGCGGACTTTGTGATCTAGAGATCAAGGGGTGTTGTAATTAGTGTAAATAATTTTATTATATAAACTATTAACGTGTTGCGTCAGAAGGAATGTTGTGGGCGCGTCGTATATATTATATTGTACATAACGTTTATACTGTTTATTATTCTATCGGGGGTATTTGCAATGTATATATATTGTTTATAGATGATCAGAAAGACAGTAAGAAAAAACAAATATATTTTATTATTACATAGTTAAAATTGATTAATATATAATATTTATGTGTGGTTGGTAATTTTTGTATTGCTTTTATTTGTATTAAAAACTTGGTTGTTGTTCTCACATTCTTACATTGTATTGCTTTTATTTGTATTAAAAACTTGGTTGTTGTTCTCACATTAAATTATTGTTGAAGAAATGCTCAGATAATTTGCAAACCTACCCAGATAGTTTTTTACATATATTTTTTATCTATCTACCAAATTTCATTGAAAAATATTATTGAGCAGATAGTTTATAAAAGTGAGCAGTTTTGGTACCTCATTTCTGTTTTTCTGATTTCCGTAAGTGGGTGGTAAGAGGGGTACCTCAGTAGGTACCCCTCTTACCACCCACTTACGGAAAGGGGTATAGAGATCAGTGCTCATAACTCAAAAACTCGTACGATGAAATCAATTGACTTGATTGAAATAATTGAAATAATTGACTAGAGATAAAAATAATTGACTTGTACAATTTGATCAAGCGCGCCAGACGAAGGGTTAATTGCATCATGACATGACGTATTCTTTATTTTGTCGGATTTAAGTTTGGAAATTTGTAATTATGAAAAAGAAATTAATTTATTAACTTAACTTAATAAGTTAACTTAAAGTTAAATTATTTAGAGTAATTAAAAACTTTTTTATTTACTATTATTATTTTTATTTTTATTTTGGTGTTTAAAAAAATGTGTTTTGAAAATGTGAGGCCCCAACAAAATTGGAGGTCCAAGGCCCATGTGGCTCCATATATATATATATAAATATATATATATATAAATATATATATATAAATATATATATATAAATATATATATATAAATATATATATATATATATATATATATATACATATATCAGCTCGGAATACAATTTTATTGATATGCATTAAACATAAAATTACGTTAAAATATATCGATAAAATTAGCTTGTTAATTGAGATTTTTTAGTTTTTTCTTCAGGGCAATAAGATTATCTAATTGTGTATGATCTATATTTCAGGTATTATTTTGTTGTACAATAGACGCGTCAATTGTGTGTTGGAGCGTCAATTGAAAATCTCGAGAACTTTTCTTTTAATGTTCCTCGTTTGATACATCTGATACCATAATACCTGTTATAATTCTTTCTTGAGACCAACATTTGGGTGTAAAATTGGTCGTCATCAAGTTGAATCTACGAATGTTGCGATGGAAGAAATATTTAAATACATTGAAAACAGCGATGATTGCCAGTTTTCATTAGAAGAATTAGAGAATATTTGTTAAAATCCACATTCAGATAATAAAACAATTAAGACACGATTAAAGTTGAAGTTCGGTAATGAAAATAATTATCACTGTAAAACCAGGAAAATTAACGTTTATTTGTTTTTTGAACAGTCATAGCGATGTTCTTACCCAAGCTTGGTATGAGAAGAAAAGCAAAAATAAAGAAGAAGAACGATTTCGAATTTTAAAAGCTGCGGCAGCAATTATTCGAGAGGGTATTAGTTATTTAATAATACCAATTATTTCTCGCCTAGTCAAATGTTTGAAGATATTAACAGCAATATTCCAGAGTCATTGACTTATTTTTTAAAGTTATCTTGAAAAAAAAAAGATCTAAATTAGAACATTTAAAATTAGTGTGTACAAGTATCAGCCACAGCATTATGTCTGCTGTTAGGACTAGGTCTTGCAAATCTACATTGCAATTGGACCTCTCAGTATTTTTCCATCGACGGTTTGGTTCTAAACTTCTTATACAAATCTTTTCGTCTTTTGGTTTATGCGCATCCTACAATGACACTTTGATGTATGAGGCAGCAGCAGTTCTTCACCGTCCGCCTTTTATCTACTACAAACTGGCATTTATTCAAAATTTATTCTAATTTATTCAAATGTCAATTCGTTACCCGGTTGAAATGGTTATATCGAACGTTTAACAAGTAGTATTCAGAATTTTTCTAAGCCTAAAATTTTATTCTTACCGTTTATTTACCAACCAGCAAGTAACTACAGTACAATATACACGACTTTACTTTGTGCTTTAGAAAAGCGAAACATTACGGACCTCTCGAAGTAACCTCTGTATGCAAAAGCTCGAAATATTGTATCTGAAGCACCTAATGGATTATCAAAGATCATAATAAGACTTTGTGTTATCAATTTAGTTTTAGGAAAAAGATCCTCTAGTTGCTAGTTACATCATCGATGGAGGACATTTATTACACCGCATTGTGTGGGATCGAAAAGCAACCTTTAACGTTACTTTTGATAAATACATTCAGTACGTACATAGACATTTTAGTCATTGAGTGTTTATAATAGTATTTGATGGCTATACTGATTATAAGAAAAATATTAAAGCTGTAGAACAACGTCGTCGAACCACAAAAATATAAAAAAACATCTGGAGTAATAAAAGAGTGCAGTTATCTTGTCTTCCTCTAACATCTTCTTCTTCTAGCTAACACATGTATCGAGTATATTATCAAGTTCAAGTTTGGCTAGGCAATCTCCTGTGTGTATCATTAAAATTAATCATCAACATCAAATTGAATAATTTTCTGCTGATTAATTGCTTTAAAGAGAAACACAAGCTTAGCAGTTTTTCTGTATCCAATTTATTTCTCAGTTTTGAATGTACCAAGCCGTAAGAGGAGAACACACGTTCGACTCTTGCAGATGAAGCTAACGTAGCCATTAATTGCAAAATTGTATTTGATGTTTTACTTTCAATGTTATCACGGTGTGATCTCTATCACTGAACAGACTATAATGCTGTTAAAACCTCCAAACTAAATTCAAAATCCAGGAATGAGTATGACTTTACTCTAAATTTTGTAACTGTAGGAATAATATGTGGGTAATGTAGATTGGCATACTCCAAGGCAGTATTTTTTTCAATTTTATTCAACATTCTACCTTGGTAATGAGGGTGAAGAAGATTAGCCAGAAGATGGGATGGTTTCACTGCCTTTTTGTATCTTTTTTTTTATTTTTTTTTAAATAAGTTTCTCACTTTTACACAAAAGTTTGTTTTCTAGATTTTTCCATACTTCCACTACATTTGCTATTTTGCATTTGTCACTATGTGCTTTATCAAGTGCAAAAGCAATAGGACCTAGGTGAACAAGTAGATCTTCTGCAGCTCTAATAATGATCTCTTAAAGTTCGGAACATTTTGTTGAATTGTAGAGTTAATTATGGCCCGGTTAAACTCACAGATTTTTTAGCATAGTTGACCAATTTGCAGTATACACTTTTAGACAGTCACACATGATATTTCAGCGAGTATGAGGCAATATAAGTTTTTGTTCACCAGCTTTTTTATTTTCTGTCAAAGCAAAACCGTGGTTCCTAATATACTTGACAATATTTACTATATGATCTTTAACATTGTCAATTTCAGGTCATGTGCTAAAAATGATAAGTTTGTTGCAAAAATCATTCTAACAATTCATCAAATACGGACTTTTGACTCTGACTTTAACAACATGTGACAATAACTCAGAGCTTGTGTTTTTATTTATTGGACCATTATTATTTATATTTTCTGTCCGTGATTTTTTTTTTGCTGATAAATTTAAATAACATTTTCTGCTAAAGATGATTCTGAGGGTTGCTTTGTAACATCATATTGAATGTTAGAAGAAGTAGTTTGAAATTCAATTTATAAAAAAATAATTTGAATTAAATAATACTAATTACAAAAATATTTAATTATTATAAAGTGTACATTATATCACCTTCTGTATTGTTTTCGTAACAACATTTATTTAAGTGTATTTTCATTCTTACCACCAGACCCTGCAGTTCTTTTTTGCATATCTTAGATCTTGCTTTACATTCCTCGCCGCTTTTTGTTTCAAGCTTTTAAAATTTGGACCATACTGGGCTAGATCTTCGTTCAGCCATTTTTTTGTTTTTGTTCAGTATGTTTTAAATATTTTTGTTTTTGCTCAAATATAGCTAGATTTTTAAACCATATATGGTTAATATCTTTAGTTTTGATGAACAATCAGTATTAAATATTAAGATAAAAACACTTAAAAAAACTTAATACAATCTAAACTTAATGTAATAGATACCCAGAAAATCCTTATGCAATTGCATTGTGTGGATATTTTTGTGGAGGTATAAGGTTAAAAGAAACGAGTTTAGAATCCTGAGTAGACTTATGACCTGTTTGACCACTGTATTATGTACAAAAAGCACTGTCAACCATTTCATATTACTTTAAATTATATTAAAGGTTCATCAAAAAATATTTTATTTAAACCAAACAAATCTGATTTAAATTAAAAAAAAAATTTTAATTTTTTTTTAAAAATCGTGATTTTTTTCAACCCTGCTTGCAGCTGAACACAAAAATGTGCTAAATTTTATTGTAAATAGGTAGCAATGAGCAATCTTCTTGAAAAGATTGTTCTGCTATTGAAGTATGTTATTACTCACGCTTCTACAAAAGGTGTTTTCAAAATCATAATGTTAGAAAAACTTCAAAAGCTTTTATTTATTAAGATTTATATGAACTTTTCTGCAAAGAAGTAAGTGAGACAAAATGATATATATCACGTTTATACCAGATATTTTTGCGATATATTAAAGATAATGAAGGTGTAGATGCATTTTCTTATAGGAAATTCAGACTAAAAGAACTTCTATTTAAAAGTTATCCAAATCATTTATTCCATTGTCGTGAGGAAAAAAAGTGAAATGGTATTATGTCGCAATCTTTTAGCAGGAAAAATTGCAGAAAACTTGATTTCAGGTGATGATACATTTACATCAGAATCAGGTATGAAAAATGAGTGTGACACTGAAGAATCAATCAATAAGCCAATTAAATATGAAAATCATTTGTTGTATATGTATAAAAGTGCTGTAAGTTTATATGATCAAATCAGAAATGCTAATCATTTGACTATGAGTGGCACCAACAGCAAAAGCCATTAACTATTAAAAATGGTTCCAATCAATCTATTTAATCAGTTATATGTATATTTATTTATTAATCACCCGCAAGGTAAATTATTATAAAGTTACATTTTTGACAAGAAATAAGTTTTTATCTTGGAATATTTTCTTCAAGAATATCTTGGAATATTTTCCTTTGCTCCAATGAGTTCCAGAACTCAACTGCATAGCTTAAATTTTGAAGATCTTTTAGGAATTATGTTTTTTAACACAACAATTTTTACTTTTTTTTGTTTTGCATTAAGCTCTCTAGATTGACTTCATTCCGATTGTATAAACGATTATCTACAACTCCTTTTTCTTAAAAGTTAATCGTATATGATTAATCTGAGTCTGTGAAGTATTAATTTTTAAAAATGCTTCCATGTAGGTCTGGAAATGCTTACAAAATGAACTTTTTGATCATGTTAATCACACTGTCACACAACCAAAAAAATACACTACACATTGTGTGTCTAACTTTTTATTATAAATTAAATTTTGTTCTGTAGAATATTTAGTGAATATTTTTTTTATTTATAAATAACTTCTTGGCATTTTTAATTGTGGATAAGTATAAAAATAATTATTAGTTTAAAAGAAGAGCTTGATTATCAAGTTGATAATGGAAAAAAATTATGTGGCAAATAAAAAAACAATAACAAATGATAAAATTAAAAGAGTAAAGTTTGCAAGTTTAAAAAAAAAGAAAAGGAAGTTTAAAGGAAATCAATACACAAACAAAAAACAATTTGTGTCCATGCAATCTGAACTATTGAATCTTATTCCAAGTACTTCAGCGTCATTACCAAAAACAAGATCGTTTACTAAGCTGTCAAGCCATGCTATTTCTCAGCCTTTAAATGATGGTATTACTGGAAATCGAATTTTGGATATGTATAATTTATCAAACTTAATTTCAATTCTTGGTTGTCCTCAATGTAAACAAAGTTCATGTTTAAAGCTAAGTGAAAGTTTAAAACATGGATTAGCAAGTGAAATAACTGTAAAATGTTCTTGCCAATGGAAGCATTCATTTTGGACATCAAAAAAACTGCCATTTATGTCACGAGGGTTTGATATAAACTACAGAATAGTATACTCAATGCGTAGATGTGGTCAAGGCTTTGCTGGTATTAATCGCTTATGAATTTTCCACCACCATTTACTTCAAATAACTATAAAAAAATTGTTTTTAAGTTTAAAAAAAATGTTAAGTTTGTTGCCACTCAAACTATGAAAGATGCAACTCAAGAACTAAAAGAGTTATCCAAAAATCAACCACAAAATAATTTTTATGATGTACCTGTGTCATGTGATGGCACCTGGCAAAGACGAGGATTTTCATTGCTAAATGGAACAGTTAGTTGCATTTCAATGGACACAGGTAAAATTTTGTACGTAGTTTCGATGAGTAGGTATTGTAAAAAATGTGAGAACATTTACAAAATGACAGACTCATTTGAGAAAACTAATTTAGAAATCAATCACAAATTTTTCAGTTTTTTCAGTCAATTTTTCAAAAAGTTCAGCAAATTTTACTGGATCAGCACCAAATATGGAAACAGAAGGCACAAAAATTATTTTTGCAAGATCCACTAAGTCACAAATGAGGTATACAGAATTATATGGAGATGGGGATTCTAAAAGTTTTATTGCAGTGGAAAACATATACAACGGTATAAAAGTTGTAAAGAGAGAATGTATAGGGCATGTGCAAAAGAGAGTAGGAACCCATTTACGAAAACTAAAAAAGGAAACAAAAGGAATAGGTGGAAAAGGAAAACTAACAAATGCAATTATTGATAAGCTTCAGAACTACTATGGCTTGGCTATCAGGCTGCACGTTGGTGATAAACAAGCCATGAAAAAAAAAATTATAAGTGGTTTTTGCCATGTGGCATCTAATAAAATTAACAATCTTCATGTAAATTGTCCAACTGGAAAAAATAGTTGGTGCGGATATCAAAGAGCTGTGGCAAGTAATGAAGTTGACAAGTTTAGGCATGGTCCAGGCTTGCCAACAAATATTGCATTGCGAGTTAGAAAAGTTATAAATGAGTTGACATGTGATTCACTTCTTGACAAGTGCTTACATGGAAAAACACAAAATCAAAATGAGTCATTTAATAATATGGTTTGGGAACGTTTGCCCAAATCAACATTTGTAGGTTTACAACAACTTTCTTTGGGCATCTATGATGCTGTATCTAATTTTAACATTGGGGCTAAAGCTGTTATTAATTTGTATGAAAGACTAAATATGGTTCCAGGTTTTTATACCTATCTTGGATGTGATAAAATCAATACCAAAAGGATTAAAAATTCAATAAATCATAGTGAAGTAAAAAATGTTCTCCGTCGTCGTCAAATTAGAGGACAAAAAAAACAAAAAGATGATAAAAAAAAACAAAATGAAGGAAAAACCTATAAAGCAGGATTATTTTGAAGTTAATTTTAAAGATGTTTTTATTTTATTTAGTTTTTTTATTCTGGATATGCTGTTTTCTTATTTTTAGTTATATATCGTTTTTTTGACAAAAAATGTTCTTCATGTGATATAGTTTTTTTATATAAAATTATAGATAATGTAGATGTTGTATTAATTTCTATTATCAAAGCACCTTTTAAATTGATTTTATTAATCTTAGAATCGAAAAGCTTTAAAAAATTACATCTTACTATAACTCTTTTTACAAAATGTTTTACTTTTTGCTTATTTTCTCAGATTGCATTTTTTCCGAATTTAATAGAATTTGGAAATGTAGTAAGTTTGGTTCTATTATAGCTTTTGAGCTGATTTTTTCACGCAACACACATAATAGATTGTTTCATGCAATAAACCAAAAGTTTTATTTAAATATTTTATATTGTCTGTGATTAGCTTGTCTAAAGTTCAATTTTATGTTGAAAATATAGAAAAATATTGTTGATTTTTTAAAAACTCAAACAGACATCCTTCCCGAAATAATATTTCACTTTTTTTTGGTTTATTGCATGCTTCTAATGTAAATAAATAATGTTAGAAAGTTTCATTGAAAAATAGTTTACCAACCCAATGGAATTAGCTTTCCAAATTTCAAGAATTTATGATTTTCGCCATTTTGAATTTGTAACCATGGCAAGAGCAGACATTTTTAAAAAATGAAAATATATTTTTTTAAACACTATTGTATTACCCTTTCCAATGAATACCCTAAAAATCTTTAGAACTTGGTAGTTGTCGAAATATTTTTGAGGGGGGTGAGCCCCCTTAAGTGCATTTCTCCCTATTATATCAAGCTTTTGCATTAGTACGTCTCTATAATCGCAAAGTTCAAGATCAGTACTGGAACCGCCAATGTTTTATATAGCTGGACGATAGAGCTTGGATGAGCAAAGCGAATTCCAGACTGAATAAGAGTTTGAATTATTGCCTGAATTTTGATATTCTATTATCAATATTTGAATGATTAAGTGAGGCAAAAGAAAAGTTTTTAGTATCCCATATAAAACCTAGATGATTAAGTTTATCATTCAGTTTTATTTGTTGGTGGTCGATTGTTATCGTGCAATTTGCAATTTGTTTTTTTCCAGTAAACAATAACTCGGTCTTATTAGCATTCAATTTCATACAATTTGCGTTAGTGTTATATTATAAGCTTTTTTATTCTAGATAGGGTAGAACTAAGAAGAATGATGTCATCAGCGCATGCTACAACACCTGTGTAATTTCCATAAATTGATGTCCCTACGATACTTTTATTTTGTATGGTTTCAAGTAGGTTTTGAGTATAAATATTATACAGGTAAGGAGACAGAATTGATCCTTGTCTCAATCCCTGTGTTAGATAAAATGGATATGACTCGCATCCTAGATAAGTGACAGAATCACTGCTTTCATGGTACAATGACGATAAAGTATTAAAAATATAAAGCGGTAATTTTTATTATCGTATAGTTTCTCAAATAAAATGTCCCAGCTACAGCTGTCAAATGCTTTTTTAGCATCTAGGGAACAGAGATAGACAGGTAAGTTGTTGTTGTTGTAATTTCACTTATAACAAATTCGGCATGTAAGGTTGACCTTTTTTTAGTAAAACCAAATTGAAGAGGATGAGTTTCTTTTATCTCTGGACAGATTATTAAAATATGATATTCTACTAATTTTTTAAAGATTGAAATGATGCTAATACCACGGTAGTTATTTGGATCAGTTAATGATTTTTTATAAGATTTAGCAAGAGGTATAATAAGTGATGTAGACATTGATTTTGGGGCCTGACCGTGGTTGATAATAAAGTTAAAGATTTTCGCAACTATCGGCAAATTCTTTAGTGATTGATTCCTTGTTCTTTTTATTATTTATAGTAAATAGTTTTGAGTTTGTATCAGACTTTATGTATCTAATGGTATTCCAGAAGTTTCTTGGGTTGGTATTTTTTAGCTTCTCGATTTTTGTGTATTGCTTAAAAAGATTATAATTTTGAGCTTTTTTTGACAGCGTTGCGGAAATTTTAACGTGCCATTCGATATTGATTAAAATATTTGATACCCAGCTAGCACACATACGTTGTTAAAACATTAGAACAATGCCGCGCGTTTCGTTGGCCCAATATCTGCTGCCAACGTTGTTTTATATCATTATGGTTACAAATGCGACGTCGCCAACAACTAAAAACCAATGTTGATAAAACATTTATTTAAAATTGAAAAATGGTTATATTTACTACGTTGATTCAACGTTTTATTACAACTTAAAATACAACGTTGGCCCAACGTTGTATTTTAAGTTGGCTCAACGTTGTATTTACGTTGATTTAACGTTGAACTTTAATTACTTTAATTACGTTGATTTAACGTTGAACTTTAAGGCAAAACGTTGTGTTCAATATTATTCGGAGTTAAATTTTCATATAATTCTATTTTCTTTATCTAATATTATATTATATATAATAATATTTTTATTATATATAATATAATAAATTATATATAATAATAGGTATTGTGGTTTATCCTCCTCCAGCTAATTGCCATACGGAGGCCACATCACCAAGGACCGCAAAGACAAGTTCAGCTGATAAATAGCGTCATTACCTGCTCTACGGACCAAGAGTAAAGTAAGTTCAGGAAGAACGAAGAATGTAAGAGTAAAAGTCGTGTTAGAAAGATAGCATACAGAAAGCGGATAGGATTGCACACGATTTTAGAGAGTGCAATATGTTACTATACACATAATTGGCTTAAGCCAATTAATGTATGCAATATATATTTAAATATGTAATTATAAATAAACTGATATTAAGAAAAAAAGTTGGTTGATCATCCAAACAAAAATCGTGTTTGTGTTGATTGTGGTTTGATATTTTAATAATCACGGAAGATTTTATTTAAGTTATATAATATTGCAATAGTGCATACATTGGATCAACGTTGGGTTTAGTTCGTAAAAGCAATCAACTTTTTGTGATGTATTTACAAACATTGAATTAACGTTGATTTATATACATTGAATCAATGATGAAAAAGGAGCTACAATACAATTCTCATACTGAAGAAAAGTATTTCTTGAGAGAGTTATGTGATCAATGTAAGATGCGTACGGTAGTGTATAATGTTGATACGTTATTTTTGGGCCAGAACCTTTAATTACGTTTACTAGTTCAAAATCATTTGTTTTTATAAATTCTGATAAAGCCGTGGAGTAATTATTTTTCGTGAAGTTCAATCTTTCTAATAAATCATATATTCCGTCAGGAAACGATTGAAAATCACCAAGTACAATTACTTCGCCAACACTTTCATAATTATTAATAAGGCGTTTAATTATGTCTAACTGATTCTCGTATTCATCCAAAGATATTCAATTAGTTCGCGATGAAGTAATTGTTCAATTATTTCGCGATAAAGTAAATACCAATAATGATAATGTTAGTATTATTTTTAATAAGGTTTATTACAAGAATATGATCATCATCGTAGAGAATAATGACATTTTGAAACAAATTTTTCCAAACCAGAAACGCATTTCCACCAAATGGTCGACAATGCTCGTGTTTATTTCCCTTGTGGAAGTATGAGGAGTGAGTGTTTTTACAAATATTTTTGATAATGGAATATTCTAGTTTTGATAACCAATGTTCGCATATAAAAGTTTGAAAAGTTTATGAGAAGTTATCAACAATTCAGTATATTCAATGTTTGACTTAAATCCATGGCAGTTAAAAGTACATAATTTAAATGTTATCGGAAGTATGTCTTCGTTTAATGGGCTACCTGAATCCATTTTTATTTATAAAAGGCTCCCTGGTTTCCATTGGTTTCCAGATTTTAGGCAATGTTTGAATATAAGCGCTTTTTTCTAAATGGCTTAACTATTATATTGTTATCCGGTAGAGCAGGGTTAAATATTTTGTTTTTGTCAGAGCTGTTTATTGAAACTTTGTAAAATCTGTTGTACTGATTTTCTTTGTTTAAATTAACTGATATGGCTGTGACACCTATTTCCGTTTTTATATAGCGTTTTAAATCCTTCTCATTTATTTGATTGCTAACGCCTCCAACAAAAAGTTCAAATTTGACGAACTCTTCTTTGGCCAGCTATTGTTTTTTTTTTCCGGAATTTTAGTGCCGAAAACAGGCTGGAGAATTTTATGTTTTTTTTTCCGAGGAAAATTTTTTGTAGCTTCTGCATATGAGATTTTATTTTCACTTCGTTCACGATAATTGAAATTTATATTTGAAACTTGATTTTTTTTTAAACGTTTGAGCATAGTTTACCACGAGATTGTTCAATGAAGTTTTTTGTAGGTTCAGCCTCTGAAAAATTCTTTTCACTTCGTGCATGATAATCGAAATTTATATTTGGAATTTGATTTGATAGGAACAGACTCCAATTTAATTCCAAAGTTTCTTTTAATGCAGAAATAATAAATTTATTACTAGGAAGAGTTTCATCGTTTTTTGTTGATATGATTGCTTTCCCTATTTCTTTGTGTAATTGTTTTTCGCATAACGATATAGAGAACAAATTGATTTCTTCTAGACATAATGCTATTTTGTATCTTTTACGGAGATTTTTATCAACAGGATTTTCATAGTCTAAAGTTATCTTCATTTCATTGAATTGCTCGGTATCAAATATATCAAGAACTTCAGCAAATAGACGTTCACGAAGATTTTGAATTAAGTTTTGCGGAACTAAGATCATATTTTGAGCTATTAAATCTTTTGGGTGAGAACAAGTTTCTTCAATGTTTTTCAGATAATTATCTTCAAATGCATTAATGTCAGATTTTAAATACGAGAATATCTTACTGAGCGATCTTGGCGCCATATTTTTAATGTAAATAAAATCTATTTTTCAATCACATTATTGATAAAAAAAATTGTTTTAAATATCAATACTATTATTTATATTTTTTTCTCTTTTTTAAAAATAACACGTCTTACCAGTAGCTCATATTGCTTTATGTGCTTAAGGTGGTAGCAGGGTAAAAACGCTTTTTTTTTAAAAAAGTCAAAATAATTCAATATGCTTTATTGTAATGAAAAATACTAATAAAAAAAAAACATTTAACACTATTTGCATAAAAAATTAATAATGACGTCATCAATTGTACACGTCATGAACAGATTTTTGCCTTAATTTTATATGTTTCTTCCAACAAGGATAACTTAATGAAAAATGATCAGAATCACTTTTAATTTTCTAATTGCAATCTTTATTAGTAATACTATGTTCTGAGCGAAACAGAAAATAATTTTTTTTTTTTTAAATGCGCCAGGTTTACTGTCAAACTTCAAATTTCAAAAAAAGTAAAATATGTTTATGTAAAAATAGCACTGCTGGCTATGTTTTTATAAAAATTTAAAAAGTGCTTCGCTCAGAACACTCTAAATAGAACAATGTAACACCAAAAAAAAAATTCAGCTTAGTAGCTTTATCCAATCAAAAGTTATCTTTGTTAAAAGACCACAAAAATTGGGAAAAATTAAAAGCAAGAAAAACCTTAAAGAAAAAATAAATAAAATTAAATGAAACAATAAAACTCAAAAACCAAATTAAAATGCTCCACTAGCATATGTCTCTCCTTCCTCAAGTTCATTTTTATCATTATGACCTTTTCTAATTGAAAGAAGTTTCTTTCTTCTTTTTTTTACTGAGCTAGTTGACTTTTTCTCAGATTGTTTGACACGACAAATATCAGATAATCTAAAACCTTCTTTAGTGAAATACCCATTGTCTATGCCCAGTTTATTAAAAACTGGAAGCAGTCCTTGGGCACCGTCATTGTATGCAATAACAGCAGATGCAACTGCAGTTTTAAAAACATCATTTCCAATGTATACCCTTTTTGGGCACCGTGTCCATATCAAATTGTTCAAAGACTCATTGACATTCTGGGTCTCACCATGTAAACATTTTGTCAGAAGTTCATCACTACCAAGACCTCTGTGAGAAAATATTGGAGCAATAACATCAGAAACAGCTTTATGAATATTGACTTTTTCTTTATATGTTTTTGCTCCTGTGATTTTATCACTTTGGTATCTGCACCAAGAATCAGAGCTACGTGGACAGAACTGATGTCGGTTTTCTAAATTTGGCTCATCTGTTGCGTGGTGTAAAACCGCAGCAACAGCCTTTTTCATCCCATACAGGTTGCCACTATTTTGTCGTATGGCCATTCCAACATGATTTTGAAGAGTGTTCATGACTTTAGTAGTTAGCCGACCTTTCCCTCCCCCAATGCTTTTACCATCAGTCAACTTTTTTCCCTTGTAATCGGCTTTAAGTTTACGCAGTCGTGTTCCAACACGTTTTTGGACATGTCCTATACATTCTCCTTTGGTAATGCTATGACCTGGATATGGATCTGATTTACATATTTCTTCAAAGGATTTTGTATCACCATCTCCAATAAAAAATGTGTATCTTAAACAATGAAGACGTACTGAACGTGCAAACATTCTTTTCATTCCTACAACTTCCATAGCTCCAGCACTGCCAATGTGATTTATTGAACATACATGAGTTTCTTTCCAGTTATTATATGCATCTACATTCACTTTTTTTAGTTTCCACATTTCACATTGTTTACATTTTTTAGATAACACTTCAGTATCGATGCATTTCCCCTCCGAAATTAGTGTAACTACTCCATTCAAGGAAGAGTATCCTCTTTTTTGCCAAGCACCGTCACCACTAACTTTAGCATCAATAACAACAGAATCATCTACAGTTTTGTTAAAATGTATTTGTTTGGAAGCTTCTTTCATTGACTCTTGTGCTGTTTGTACGTAGGCATTATGCAACTCGCTATTAATTTCATTATATGTTGTTTTGGCCATTGGTGATGGCATATTCATGCAAGAACAAAATGTTTTTATTGCACTAAAACCTTGACCGATCTCTCTAAATGCAGCAATTGTTTGTATATTAATTTCAAAACTTTTTTTCCTGGAAGTAGACTTAAATTTACTGCACTCTTTTGAAGAACAAAATGTTAATTTCCAATTACATTCGGTGCATGAAATATTAAAAAACTGGGCAAGACCCATTTTATTTGATAAAATATGTTCAATGTCTATTGTTGCAATACAAACAGGGCATCGTCCAACTATATTAATAAGAGACATAAAAAGATCACTGTCTATAAAAAAATTGCATCCAGGGGTGGCAATTGGAGTATGATTATCAGAAAATGAAACATTTAATTTTTTTCCAGACGCTGATTTTAAATCAGATTTATTTTGACTCAGTTCATTGTTTACTGTTGTTGATGTATTGTTTACTGTTGTTGATGTATTGTCAGTTAAAGCTCTTGTGGTAAATCCTTTCCTTTTTCTTGATCGTAATTTTTTATATCTTTTTTCAGAACCCATTCCAAGTAATAATAGCTTTATTAATTAAAATATATATATATATTTTTAACTGAAGGATATAAGAATCTATAACACAACCTTTATTTAGAAGCTCTGAGTTGAGAACGGTTTTTGAGGCTTTAGTGTATAGCTTATAAACTGAATAAATAGAGATATTTAAAAGAATAAAAAGAAGCCTTTTAGGTGAAAACTAGAAGTTTTGATCAGGTTTTAATCCAGAGATATTTGAAAAAAAGCGTTGCTAAGGCGGTTGCTATGGCCTAAGAACTTAAATACCTTTATCTAGAAGGGTAAATTTTGTATGTATGCATAAGTTTTTTTAAATCAAACCAAGTTTCCACAAAAAATAACACCCTAAAGATCTCAAAAATATAGTTTTTGAAATTTTCAAAAAATTTCAAAAAACGCCTCTTTTTCACCCTGCTACCACCTTAAGTTAAATGTTATGTTATGTTGAATGTTTGGATTTTTTGATACGATTCCTGATCATAAAACGTATATTTCGTTACCAAAGGAGAAAGAACAATATGTTTTGAACTCACAGGATATAATCTATGCTGCTAAAAATGGTAAAAAGCAGACAGTAAAATCTTAAGCTCTTAGAATTGCCATGTAATCTATATATAGATCTTTCCCAGTTGGAAAAAAGATATCTTTAGACGAATAAAAGACGTCTTTTTTTATGACTTGTTATGTCAATTTATAATCAGCCTAAATAAAGACGTGAAAAAGGCTTCTTTTGAAAAGACGTCTTTAAAAAAGAGGTCGAAAAGACGTCAATTGGTTATATTGTTACATCAAGGATATTTACAAATAGTAATTTGTGCTAATATAAAGTAAACACCTGTCAAACTAAATAAAAATAAGATGGAGATAGTAATAATAAAAATTATAATACAAGCAGGAATAATAAAAGTAATAGTAGTGATTATAGTGATAAAAAAAATAATAGTAGCGATTATAAGAAGAATATACTATAATAATAATAATAATAATAATAGTAATAATAATAATAATAATAATAATAATAATAATAATAATAATAATAATAATAGCAATAATAATAATAATAATAATAATAATAATAGCAATAATAATAGCAATAATAACAACAAAAATAATAACAACAACAATAATAACAATTACAATAATATTCATTATGATAAAAATATAGTAATAATAACAACAACAGTGATAAGAGAATACTATAGAAACATATCAGTTTATAACAATAAATTTAATAATTGATATTAAAATTAGTAATATATCACGATAGAAAAGAGAAAAAATAAAAGATGAATAGAAGCACCGCGTTAGGGTTATAAATAATAAGTTGTAAAAAGGTATAAGATTTATAAAAAATACTTTTCTAAAAAATGGTTAAAGAGAGCAGTTTTAAATTTTGAGAATGATTTAAGAGATTTTAATTGAGAAGGGAGATTGTTCCAGGTTTGTATGCTTTTATGTTGTATGGATTCGTAGCCGTAATGAACAGTTCGGTATTTAGGTACAGATAATTTAAAGTTGAGAGCAGATCGTAGAATATATTTGCAGTTTTCCCTATAACTAAAAAAGTTAATAAATGTAAGAGGTAAGTTATTATGATTTTGGTCCCAAACAAATAGACAATTTGATAGCTGAATAAGGTCACACAATTTAAGGACTTTAGATAAAAAATAGAGTATGCTACAGCTCGAATTTTAGAGCTTTGTTTTGGAGATAAGTTAATCTTAAAAAAGCAAGCTGCTTAGATTGTCCCCAAACTTGGCAAGCATATCTGAGATGAGAGTGAAAAATAGCATGATATAAATTAAGCAAAGTTTCATGGTTAACAAAATGACGAATTTTAGCTAAAATACCATTCGATCTGCTTAATTTCAATGCTAAGTCTTGAAGATGCGATGCAAAAGATAAATTAGAGTCTATTTTGATTCCAAGATATTTAATAGAGTTAACTGGATTTATTTTTCGGCCATTTTATCTGAAATTTATTTGTTTATTTATTTTTGTTTGAGCAAATTTAAATATAATAATTTCCGTTTTTTTAGAGTTAAGAGATAATTTATTGGAGCGGAGCAATTGAACAACATTAGGTAGATCGTGATTCATATTTTTGTTAAGTTTTTAAAGTGATTTATTAATTAGGAGTAAGTTGGTGTCATCCACGAAGTGATAAGCAGTAGAAAATTTAAGATAAACATTTAAATCATTGATAAAAATAAAAATAAATTAATGGACCTAAAACCGAGCCTTGCGGAACACCATTAAAAGATTTAGCTAGTCCTGAGGTGATACCATTAATTGAAACAAATTGTGTTCTATTACAAAGATAAGAGGAAAACCAGAGAAAAGGAATACCTCTTATACCGTAGTGCTTCAATTTTTCTAAGAGGATTGCGTGCTCAACTGTATCAAATGCTTTTCTTATGTCAATAAACACTCCACACGCAAAGTGTTTATTATCGATGCCTTGTCTAATTTTCTCTGTTATTTCTATTAATGAATGAGTTGGTGAGTGTTTGTTGCGAAAACCATACAGGTGTTTGTAAATAAATTTATGTTTTTCCAAAAAATGCTCGAGTCTTTGGAACATTGCTTTTTCAAATAGTTTACTTAAGTTAAAAAGAAGTGAAATAGGTCGATAATTGGAGTAGTCTAGATAAGAGCCCATTTTGTGTATAGGAATTACTTTGGCTACCTTAAAAGCTTCTGAAAAAATACCATTTTTGAAAGAATTATTCATCATAGTACATAGAGGTTTGGAGATTATGTAAGATACCAGCTTTAGTAAAAATGTTGGCAGACTATTGGGACCAAGGCTTTTATTATTTTTAAGAGTATCTTTTATGAGATTCGCCACCTCGTTTTCAGTCACGGGATCAATGAAAAAAGAAAAAGTAGAAAAGACGTCTTTTATATCGACGACCTTTAAAAAAAAGAAATGAGAAAATTTTTATTTAAATGTTAAAATAAACAACACAATTTCGTTGTTAATAAGGAAATCATTATTTGCTTAAGAAAATTAAAAATAATTATTGCCAATAGAACCTAACAAAGATGGCTTTTAACACACAGTATCGTAATTACGATATCTTTGTTACGTTCTGATTGGCCCGTTTTTTGTTTACAAAAGACTTTAATAAATTTTTTTTTATGTGAAACGTTTTTACATAGGAAATTTAATAAAAAATTAACTATTATCAGTAAGCGGATTTATTTTATAATTTATATAATAAAGTAATATATTATGTAAAATATACATAATATATATGCATATATACATGGCGCTAATTTACATATCTACCCCCCTATTTTTATTTTTGATTATGATAGAGAATTTTATCCTGATTAAGAATCGTATAAAAACATAGGTCTGAAAATTAACAGAAAGTGCTCTAATTCGATGTTGAAGTTTTAAAAATTACACTAAAAAACGCTTATATTCGCCATTTTTTCATACTTGATTATAATTAAAATCCTTTCATTAAATGACTTTAAAAAAGCCTGGTTTCTATCAAAAATTTTAGCAAAACTGTTAAAAAATGGGTACCTTATCATTTTCTTATTGATTTCTGGCCCAAACCCTAACCCTGTCCCAAATCATGTACGTTTAATCGCACCAATCCCTTCTTGTCAGTCGATGTATGTGCATACAGTTGCGTCAATCCCTATTTGTATGTACATTCAATTACGCCAATCCCTATTTTTCAGTTGATACATGTACATTTAATTGCGCCAATCCATTTTTCAGTCGATTTATGCACATTTAAAAAGAAATATCTTAAATTAAATTTTGAAAATTTAATAAAAAATATATTCATAAAAAATTTATTTTAGTTTAAATATAATTTAATTTTGGCAACAATAAAAACCGGGTTGCATAATTAAAAAAAGATTTTCTAAATAATCGGTTTCTAAATGTAAAATTTGATATAAAACGTTTTTAAAAAATGGCGAATATTAGCGTTTTTTAGTGTAATTTTTAAAACTTCAACATCGAATTAGAGCACTTTCTGTTAATTTTCAGACCTATGTTTTTATACGATTCTTAATCAGGATGAAATTCTCTATCATAATCAAAAATAAAAATAGGGGGGTAGAGATGTAAATTAGCGCCTATATACATTATAGTATATATATATATATATATATATATATATATATATATATATATATATATATATATATATATATATATATATATATATATATATATATATATATATACTATAATATATATATATATATATATATATACTATAATATATATATATATATATATATATATATATATATATATATATATATATATATATTATAGTATATATATATATATATATATATATATATATATATATATATATATATATATATATATATATATATATATATATATATATATATATATATATATACCCCGATACCCCATTTTCTTTAAAGTAATCTAAAGCCTCTACTGAAAGATGAGAGTCATGATTGTCTAATTGCAACAAAACAGGTCGTTCTTTTGTGCTTCTGGCATATTTGACAAAATGATGGGAAAACTGCAAAAACTGAACTTCAGTCATGCAACCAGATGGGTTTGCAGCGCCTGCACTTCCATCAGGAGCACCATTTAAAAAATAGCTTTTAAATTTCACACGAGGAAATATTAAAAATGAAGGAATTGAATTTCCACTGGCAGAAACAGTAACTGCCACAGTTACTAAATTGCCTCTCTCAACCGAAGTAACACGCCCAATTTGTTTAAAACCCTTTCTTGCTACAATATGATCGTGAGTTTGAACTGTGGTAATACCAGTTTCATCTATATTATTATGTGGTAGTGGTGTAGTGGTAAGAGCGCTCGCTTGGTAAGCGAGAGGTTCGGAGTTTGACTCCCACCACGTTCACGGAAGTACCGCGCTCAACTTAATTTCTCCGCGCAGCGGTCTTGCTTGTCAAGGTTTGTTTGTTCCAACAGACCTTCTTGTAAATCAGTAAAGACCTAAATAAACAATATCAATACTAAAACAAATAACACTATATATATATATATATATATATATATATATATATATATATATATATATATATATATATATATATATATATATATATATATATATATATATATATATATATATATATATATATATATATATATATATATATATATATATATATATATATATATATATACATCATATATATATATATATTTTCATCGTTCGGTAGCGTAACTTCAGGCCAAGTTAGTCGAATTAAGTAAATGTGATTGCCCCCTGACTAACTTGAAAAAAACCTTTTCTAAAAATAACTCTTTGAATGTTTTAAATGATTTTTAAATAATTTTTGATATGGCGTGCATTTCTCTACAATCTGTAAGGTATTTGCTTGAAAATGGATTTATCGAAAATTTACAAACTTTTTATTCAAAATCGTCAGTAAAGATTAATCTCCTTCATAAGTCAGATTTTTTATCAGTTGTTGACTGTTAATAAGTCAATAAAGAGAAATATTTCTGTTGAGCTTGAGTTTCTTTTGAGTCTTTTTGTTGAACTTAAGAATTACGCTCAGAAATGCCAGTCAAGAACAACTATAGCAGTGAAGTAAGATTTGCTTTATTTATCCTAACAAGTTCAGTGTTATTATAGAACAATTAGTTCTCTCCAAAAATATAAAATTATGTTTGATCTTAATATTGAACTTCGTAATCTATGTTTATCATCAGATATTGTTAATTTGCTGTTTTGTTTTGAGGAAATAAACCCTCCATGTCCATATAAACACAATCATTATGTGTCTCTTGTTTTCATTCCAGATAAGAAACGTTTGAAATGTAAAATCTGTAAAAAAGTTAATTTTACCAATCAATCAACAATTCATATGTTTGTAGAAAAATATAATATGAATGAGGTATCATCTATATCTACCATTAATGATAAAACTGTTTCATGTATTCTTGTCAACAAAAAGTGTATTTCTTCCTCTCATAAAAATATTGTTTGCAATTCTTTTATTGATTCAAAATCATTTTATCCAAATAATACATTATCTTCAAATGAAAATAGTTCTAAAATTAAAGACAAAAGCATCTTATCCACTGAAAATTTGTGAGCAGAGTCTCGCTTAAATGAAATTGTCAAGTGAACTCTGTAGTGAATATGATATTGCATGTTTTCGTTCGAAGGCTTCTACTTTGAAAGATTTACAAATATAAAATTTGATTCAAAATGTTTTTTTTCCTGATGAAACTTATTCTTTTCCAAAAACAAATGGGCGAACTTTCAAACATTTATGGTTAAAAAAATTTTCATGGCTTAGATATTCACCTTCTGAAGATGGAGCTTTATGTTTGTGTTGCATTTTCTTTGGATATAAATACCCTTCAAAAGCTCCTAGATTTAAAAATTTGTATTCTCAGTCATTCAAATACTGGCCAGAAGCTGTGAGCGCTTTTATGAACATCACTCAGCAGAAATATCTATGAACATCATCACGCAGTACAAATTATACCTGGACCACATTTTCCGCAGTTTCAAATACTGTGAATTGTATTCTTTTTTTCTCTATTTATTTTTAGTTTTACCTGTCAATTGTTAATCGAAACTGGTACCGTTATGTACTGTATCTTTAATATTTTAATTAGGAGCATTATATACATTGTCTATTATATACCTTTTCTCCTTTTTTTCAGCTTTACCTTGTGATTCTACCTTGTGTGGTTATTTGAGTTGAAATATGGTTTTAATTTAGTAAGCTTTCATTATTTGAAGTTTACTTTATTGATCATTAGTCAACAGTTTAGAGAAAATAAACACATGGAACACATTAACTGTAAGCATAACTTTGTTTACTAACATTGATATTACAATTGTTTAACGTTATATAACATTTCTATCAAAGGAATAAAATAACAAAATGGGTTTTTATAGTTAGTTATCGTATTATTGCTATTGTGTTATTGCATTTCTCATAGTATGATAGTCATACTAATTAAACTTTATTTTATTATCGCTATATCTTTAACTATATCTTCAAGTGCAAAGCATTCTTTTATCGTATAATAACTTGTGAAAACCAAAGAGCACTTTTTACTTGGTACTTTTTAAATTAAAAAACTACATACCTAGAAAAAAATGTTTAAATTTTTTATTATAAATTAATCATACTGTGTGTTAAATTTGTAATTTAATAATATTGTAATTTAAATATGCAACACCATTTGAGCCGCTTTTTTGAAATAACTTATTTATTAAACAAATGGGGTAGGTGCTTTTTTTTTGTATTTCACCTTCATCCCCCCCCCCCCCTGCTATTCTTTTGTGGGGAGGGGGCGGGAAAATCTGCAACCGACTTTTTTGACTAACCTCTTTAAAAAGCTAAACCCGCCCCTGTATATACAGGGTGGCCCATAAGTCACTTTACATTTTAAAAATTAAATAACTTTTTTTCTATTAATTTATTTCTACAGGGTGGCCCATAAGTCACTTTACATTTTAAAAATTAAATAACTTTTTTTCTATTAATTTATTTTTATTTCTCTTTTTAGAATTAAAAAATATAATTTTTGGAAATTTTTAGTATGGATACGTTTACAATAGAACAACGAGTGAAGATAAGTGAATTTTACTTTGAAAATGAACGGTCAATTGTTGCAACGCAAAGATCGTATATGCGCCATTTTAATGTTCGACATCTCTCTAGTAGGCCTGCAATAATGAACTTAGTGACGCGTTTTTAAGAGCATGGCTCTGTAAGTGCTAGGACTTAAAGTGGACGAGGTTGTTCAGTACGTACATGTGAAAATACTGAAGCTGTGAGCCGTAGCATTGAAGAGAACCCAACCACATCCACTCAAAGGCGTTCTCAAGAACTTGGCATTTCACGGAGTTCTCTGCAGCGCATTCAAAGAGACTTGCACATGTACCCTTACAAGATTCAATTAGTGCAATCTTTACAACCACCAGATTTTCAGAAACGACTAAATTATGCTGTCAGGTTTCAGAGAACTGCAAGAAATGACAATGAGTTTATTCACAAGTTGATCATGGGAGATGAAGCTCATTTCCATTTGAATGGACATGTGAATAAGCAGAATATGAGATTTTGGGGCACCGAAAATCCACACCAAGGTCATGCGAGTCCATTACACTCAGTTAAAGTCACAACATGGTGTGGAGTAACATCAGAAAAGGTTATTGTGCCCTTCTTCTTTGAAGATGTAAATGAAAATGCTGTGACTGTAACTGCTGAGAAATATCAAGACATGCTAGCGAATTTTGTTCAACCTCAGTTAGCAAACATGGCAGGGTATTAGTGGCAACAAGATGGAGCAACTGCACATACTGCTAGAGCCACAATGCAGTTGTTAACTGCAATGTTTCAGGATCAGATAATCTCTCTTAAATTCGATTTTGAATGGCCTCCACGTTCTCCTGATTTGACAGCACCAGACTTTTGGCTTTGGGGATATCTTAAAGACAAAGTGTAATAATAATAAGCCCCAAACTATTCAAGATCTTAAGGCAAACATACGACAGGAATTTCTTTTCCTACAACCTCAGATGTTAAGAAGTGTTGTGGAGAATAGCTTAAAAAGAGCTCGACATTGTGAAGACGAGAATGGAGGCTATTTAAGAGACATTATCTTTCGTAACTAAGTCAGAACTAACTTACAGATTCTAAACTTTGTAATAAAAAAAGAATTAATTAAATACAGTCGTTTAATAAAAAGTTATTTAATTTTTAAAATGTAAAGTGACTTATGGGCCACCCTGTATATATATATATATATATGTATATATATATATATATATATATATATATATATATATATATATATATATATATATATATATATATATATATCTGTGTGTGTGTGTGTGTGTGTGTGTGTTAAAGAACATAGCAGTTATGTTTTATAACTGTGTATGTGTGTTTGTGTGTGTGTGTGTGTGTTGTATGTGTGTCTCTTTATGTGTGTGTGTGTGTGTTTACACACACAGACACACACACATTACACTATATGTTAAAGAACATAGCAGTATATTTTATAACGGTGTGTGTGTGTGTAAACACACACACATTAGTATTAGTATGTGTTATAACACACACACACATATATATATATATATATATATATATCTATGTGTGTGTTATAACACACATATATATATATATGTGTGTGTGTGTGTGTATATAACACATACTAATATATATTAGTATGTGTTATACACACACACACACACACACACACACACACACACACACATTGTATTAGTTTGTGTTATAACACATACTAATACACAATTATAAAATATAACTTATATGTTTTTTAAGATCATTGAGCACTCTATTTGTAAATAATAACACTAACATAATTTTTATATACAATATATATATATATATATATATTTATATATATATATATATATATATATATATATATATATACATATATATATATATATATATATATATATATATATATATATATATATATATATATATATATATATATATATATATATATATATATATATATATATATATATATATATATATATATATATATATATATATATATATATATATATATATATATATATATATATATATATATATATATATATATATATATATATATATACTGACCTGTCTAGATTTTATGTAATCTGATATTTGCTGACCATGACGTTGTTGCTTTTTGCAGTATCGGGGCAAACTTTTTTCAGGGATATTAAAGTCTTTGGCTATTTTTCGTATAAGATTTTCTTTCTAATAAAACAGCATCAACAGCATTTTTTATAACATTTTGAGGAGTTATAGCCCTCTTTGTTTTTCTTTTATAGTTTTGCATGTAATAAATGTGATCTATCTATCTAATCGATTTAAAAAAAAAAATCAAAAGTTATAGAAAAAGTTGAAACTTATGTCCAATCGCCACCGGGTTTAGTTGATATATACGGCCAACTTGCCCCGCCAAAATTTTGCCAACTAACCCCGACAGCTTTTTGGTCACAAACTCCCCTACCGATCCCTGAAAAACGTATATAAATAAAAAATAATGGTTGGACAGATTTTACTGAACCATGCAAGATATAACTCAAATCAAGTTTATGTGTACTTGATGAAATTGCTTTTAAAAATCGAAAAAATAAAGAAGTTGTAAAAGTTACAAAAATGTGGAAAAAACACATAAATCACAATATCTTTTATGCGCATGCGCAAATCCCCACAACAATTTAGTGAAAGATGAAATAATCAACTAAGAAGGTTTCCTGAAATTATTGGCACTTTTTGATGAAAGACTATGCAGATAAACGCAATTCGTCAACTTACCCCTGCTGCCAACTAGCCCCGGTCTCTCCTACTATAATATATATATATATATATATATATATATATATATATATATATATATATATATATATATATATATATATATATATATATATACATATATATATATATATATATATATATATATATATATATATATATATATATATATATATATATATATATATATATATATATATATATATATATATATATATATATATATATATGTATATATATATGTATATATATATATATATATATATATATATATATATATATATATATATATATATATATATATATATATATATATATATATATACTAATTGCAGCTGTTTAGCTAGAAAATGTTAATTGGAAGAAGCAAAAAGTGGATAGCGTGGTGCAAGTAAAATGGTATTGATATGATCTAGTCTCAATTTAGTTAGTCGCAGGTAAGTGTTTTAAAAATTTTACCGTTTATTTTTGTACTAATTTTATAATGTGTTGTACTTGAAAAACGTTGTTTATTACATATTAAATTAAAATATTTATTTTCAGATGAAAATAAAACCTATAAACAATTTCTTTCTATATTTACTTGTTCAAGTGCCAGTGAAACGAACGATAGAAAAGAAGAAGCATTCAGTAGGCTTGCAATTTTTTTTTTATATATTTTTAAATGATCTGAATAATTTTGTTGTTTTTATTTAGTTGAATGATGAAATTGTTTATACAAAAGATTGGCTCTTTAATTTTTATCTAAATATTGTTATTTCCTTGTTAACTGTTGTCTGTCGTTAACAAAGAAAGTAAAAATATTCACATAATGACAACAGATTTATCTTAAGAACTGTTTGCAAAACTTTTGGTTTGAATACAAAAGACCAAGTGAAAATAAAAAGGTACACTTTCTTATATCTAAACATCATTGCAGCTTTTTAGTCTTCATTTTTGTTTATGTGTATTTCCTCTGTGTTGCTAATGATATCGCCAGTTTTTATGATTTTATGTTGTTAGGTAAAGCATCATTATGTTTCAGGCTAAAATAGAGCTTTGATTAATACTTTTATCCAGTTTAAATGAATTACAACTCTCAAGGTGTGTTAGCTGAATTATCTTTTTGTTTTTGATAGTCTTTAGTTAATAACGGATTTTTAAATGATTATGAATCTACCACACTTAATTTCAGGGAAATTCAATTAAAAATTCATGGCATAGAAGATAGAAAAATATCAATATCTGTTTTTAATAACTTGGCTTTCATAGCAAATCTGAGAGATGCAAATGTTTAGCTTGATTTAAGTACTACATAATAAAATACATCTTTGCACAGTCATTTTGATGGTCGTAAATTTCTTTAGTACACTCATTTTTATATATTTTTAGACTGTTTACCGTTTGACTCCTATCCCAATTCAGCCTGGGTTCAAAAAGAAAGGACCGCGTTGAAATCATGAGGGGGTTAAAAGGATCAGCTCTTTTTGAATTAATAGTCGGTAAGTCTAATGTGTTCCACTCAGCTAATCAAGTTTCATTTGCTTTTTTGTATCATTTCAAGCAATAACTGTTTTTTATGTTCACTCGTTTTTTAGATGTCGTAACCAAATTTCTCGACGTAAAATAGTTAATTTTATTCAACAACGCCAAGAAACAGAGCTTGCTCAAGAAACAGGAAAGAAAGAGAAAGATGAAAAATATTCTCTTGAACAATACTGCAAAAGTGATTCATAAATATTGATGACTCTCGATATTTATGAATTACTTTTTCATAAATTTTCTCAAATATAGTCTGCCCGAATGGCGCATCTTGTTGTGGAAAGTTTCTTCTGCTTTTTGAATGGTTCAGAGCCTTATTCTAATAGTTCAGAGTCTTATTCTAATTGGCTTCTAATTACGACAAGAATAAATAGTAGTGTCATCATTGCCACCTTAGATGTGAGAATGTCTGGAAGATCGTTAATGTAAATTAAAAGCGTAACTTTTTAATTTACATTAACGATTTAAACTTTTATATTACGATTGGAAAAAAAGAATTCAATATGTGGCTTGACTTAAAATCATTGAGAGGGAATAAAAGATTCCATGCCAGTCTGAATCCAAAAAGATATGTAAGAAACACATTTGATCAGAAATAACATCGACTCCATGATTCGTAAAGTCACATGCTTTGCCTGGGCATTTACATTCGTAGGAGTGTAGCCTTGAGATAAAGAAGAACGATATACAACAAAGAGAAAGGCGATTGAGTAAAGTTTTGTTAAACGAAAGCACATAAATTAATAATCTGTGGATTTAAACCTAGTTTTCCGACAAATGGATAAACTCTTACGAATGTAAATGTCCAGGCCAAGCATGTGAATCATGGAGACTTTGAATTCAGCTGTCTCATCTAACAAGATGAGACAGCTGAATTCAAATTAGTCTCACAAAGAGCAAGTAGGTTTAGTGAAGTTTGCAAGAGATATGACTTGACAAAAGAATGTTATTTCGAAAACCATGAATATTAGTGAATGTTAGGTTTAGAGAACTTAGTGATGACGATGATTTTTGTGTTTTATAGTTTTTGGTACTATTTTTTTTTTCTAAATTTGTTAAAGAACTCGACTCAAAGCACAGATACTACTCTGTACACTTTATGATAGTCCAAGCAATTGCTTCAAATTAACATTAATAAACCCTAAGCCGTAACAAAGGGCTCTAAATGTGACTTTGACAATGCACACCAAAAATACGAACAGGGACACTATTCATGCGCAACATAGCACTGTTTGTACTCTGATATTTTTCAGCTATTGATAAAATCAGCCTCTCTGAGAACTACCTCAGAGTTTGGGAAACCTAACTACCAGCCGGTCTCAGTGTTAGCTTCTCCTAGCCTTTGCTTAAAAAAGCGTATTTTACAAGGCAGCGATCTCATATAAGTCTTTTTAACTCTAGCGCAGAGTTAAAAAGAATCATATAATGCCAAAAAAATCAAAATATAATATATTCTATATTTTAAAATTTTATGAATATTTTAATTAGGTAACTTTAGATAATTTTACTAAAATAAGTATAATATTTACTACTGCCTAACTAAAGCCATTTTTGGTTTAAAAAAAACACACAGCATGACCACTGACTCAGTTCTTTTTTCTAATAGTTGTATATTTCTTGTCTTTTCTTCGTTCTTTTTCCATTAATTCATTTAATTTTCATCATTTAATTTAGTTTTTTTTAATTGTTACAATACTAAAAAAGTGCCACAATCATTTGAGTTTTTTTGATGCCATTATCCATCTTTATTTGGTTAACTTTTTTGACTCTATTACTTTTTCTTACTTTATAATCAACAAGTATAAATAAAGTTCTTTACCACTAGTCTAGTAAAACTGCATATAAACTCTTTATGCATAAAGTACTTCACCAGTAGTCTAGTATATTTGCATATAAACTTTGTATTGAGGCCTTTGTATTAAGCTTTAAGGCCAATGAAATTATATTTTTTAAGAAACACTTTTATATCCGTATAAAAAGATATTAAAGTAAATACTTTAATATTTATTTCGAACCTGATTGTTTGTTGTTTTTAATTACATTTTTGATGAGCACATGCTCCTATTTCAAAATTAGCAAATCAGCAAATTGCTCATATTTCTGCCAATTCTGAGCCTGTCTAGTAGGGTGTGTCATACTTTATGATTTTTTGAAAAAAAAGTTTTTCCAAAAACTCGGTATATAGAAAACTTGTGTACAATTATTTTAACACTAAAACCAAAAAAAAAACTGAAAATAATTTATGTTAAACTACCGGGAAGTGTGTCTTAAAATTGCATAAATTGGCCAATTTTTTGACCCTAACCACAGATACTGTTTTGCACCCTCGCATTTTTATACGCAAGTAATTATTTACAGCCATTCACGTTGAATTCTATTTGATATTAAATCTATATAAAGTTGCCAATTTATGAATTGTCGAACATATAATTTGTATGTTAAATGTTAAAAAATATTACAAAAAATTTTAAAAATTAAAATTTTACGCAAAAAGTTTGCAAATTATGAACTTTGCTATTTAATCATGGCAGAGTCAATATCCTCAAGAACTAGACAAAGAAGCGGATCAAAGCATTCGGAATATATAAGTTCTGGAACAGATACTCCTGTATCGGAGTTACCAACGCTAAGAGATCTTCTTAGATATGGTCTGTTTTCGCAAGAAAGAAACAATAGAAACAAAAGAAATTATCCGATAAAATCACTAATGAACGGTGTTTACTCAAAGTTGATTGGTAAATGGATCCACGCCAATGTTTTATTTGTATAAATTAACATCGCTCTCCTAAACATGATACCAATTTTAAAATTCTATTTTTCCGATATATAGTACATGCAAAAAAAAAAAAAATATATATATATATATATATATATATATATATATATATATATATATATATATATATATATATATATATATATATATATGTATATATATATATATATATATATATATATATATAATATAATATATATATATATATATATATATATATATATATATATATATATATATATATATATATATATATATATATATATATATATTAATTTGCGATGCGATGAGATGCGAGAGCGATGTTAATTTATACAATTTCACACGGAACGATTTGTGTGAAAAAAAAAAAAATTAAACAAACTGAAAAGTACTAATTAATCAACTCAAAGAAGTTCAGAGAATTATAAACATTATTATATTTAAAATCGTTTTGTATTTGGCAAAATTTTGCACCCTCTTCCATCCTCTCTAAAGTAACTTGAGAAAATTTTTTTAAGGGGTGGGGGATACAAAATTGATGCGTGATATTGGGGGGAGGGGGGGATAAAGTGTTACGGACGCGTTACGAAGGAGTGGGAAGTGGTCAAAAAATGTCAAAAACTGCGTGACGTAATTTATGGACGACCTCTTAGTAGAAATTGTTATGCCAAAGTTCGACGTTCAGCATGATACGCTTTCTGTGAGTGCATCATACAGACCATGCTCTGCTCAGAGTAGTGGAAAGAAAGAAGGGTATAGAGTTAATTGTGAAAATTAGAGGTACTGATGATAAAAAATTTCAAACTGGTGATAAAAATGTGAGAGTTAGAATAATTCCAACAAATAAAACCAACCAACCGCTTATATAGCTAATCGACTGGAATATATCCTATGAGCCTATACTTTACTTGTGATCTGACAACAGAAGTAAAACAGATAATATTCTAGCCTGTGATTGTTCTAAACTGACCTTGTCATGGACAGTCAATTAAAAGACGAGTTAAACAGGTAACAAAAACAGCTAGCAAAGTTTATTTTCAAGAAAAAAGAGATAATTTTATAACAGAGCAGGACTTATCGAGAGAATTGATGTCTACTTATCGGTCAAAGAAAGATTTGATTTTAATGAAAAAAAAATAATTAAATGTAAATTTTTTTTTGTTAAAAAAAAATTATAATAAAAAAAATCTATTTTTATTAAATAAAAAACTAAATGAAAAATGATTATAAATGGAAACTATTATAAACATTTTAACATTAATAATTTTAAAAATAAAAATAAAAAGTTTAAGCCGACGAAAATATACAACCGCAACCAAAAATCCGCTATTTTAGTATGAAATTTTCCGCGAATTATACTGAACACTAAATATAAATTCTTGTTAGCTAAATCATTTCGGATTTTAAAATCTAAGCTTTTTTAGTAAAATTATGTTTAAATACAAGTTTTTAGAATACAGGGTTTTCAATCTGGAAAAAAAAAATAGTATGACACACCCTAATGTTTACCATACTTCTGAGTTTTAAACGGTGGTACACTAAGTTTTCCATTATATATATTTCTATCAAAATATGTGTTGTTCTACTTTCTGTAAAAAGTTTGTAAAAATTTATTAAAGAGTCAAAAACAAAAAAAAGATTAGCAAATTTTCGAGCGCTGGAAAGGTTGGAGTTTTTAGTTTTTTGATAGATTCTGATGTTTCGGACTTAAAAGGTTGAAAGTTTATAATTCTTATGGATTGACGTTGATAGGGCATCAATTTTTAGTTGGTATTCTTGCCATTTTGACCCCAAATTTGACAAAAGTAACTAAGATGCGATAAAAACAATGCACATTATATATTCTTTAGTGTAAATCTATCGTCATAATGACGAATTATTGAAAGTACGCCGTTAGCTCGAGTTAGTTTCTTGCGTAGCTCATCAATATGAAAATTCCACGAGAAATTGCAGTCAATCAAAACACCGAGATATTTAATAACTTTTGTAGATTATAACCGTTTATTACTAATTTTTATTTGAAACTTTAGAATTGCTGTTTAGATTTGTGTTTTTTTCTAGAAAATGAAAAAAAGATTAGTTTAGTTTTTTTTTGCGTTAAGACATATTAGGTTAGCATTTAACCAGTAAACAATACTTAATAGCTAATGAAGCAGAAATAGCAGCTCAACTAAATTGAAAAGGTGTTATAGAACGATTTGCAGTTAGAAAGACAAAAAAAACTTTCATTAGATTTTTTACTTACTAAACTTGTAAAGTGTAACATACTGGTTTTTATTTAACTAAATCAAAATTGTATTTAAAAATAAGGTTTTTATTTTTATGAATTAATTTTGTCAAGAAAAGGCAAGGGAGAACGGGGTAAGCAGAAAAGCAGATTTTAGGAGCCCGAAATAAAATTTTGCGGAGAGGTATATTTTTTGTCGCTACGCTATTGATTTCTCACACAGTCTCTTTAAGTGAGGTTCTTCCAATAATATTTTTTAAAGAGCCTCACTTAAAGAGATTATGGTATTTAGCACATTGGGTATTGAACAAAATGTTATTACAAATAAGGGCTCAGATATTGCATTCTTTTGTAATACAAATGCATTTTTCGTAGGCCATTGTGGAAGAGCCCCGTTCATTCCACTAAGATATCAAACCAAGAGTTTCTACTATATTTATTAAACAAGATCTAAAACTTAACACAGAATCATTACGTTCAATCCATCTCGTTTCGCATAAGCTTGTACGCAATTCCTTATTTATATATTTAAAAACGTTTCTTCGCTTCGGCGAAGTTTTAAAAAAATGATATTACTTCTTTCATTGTTACAATTGTATTTCTTACAGCTCGCACAGACAAACTGTGGAAATTGATAAATTTAAAGCATGGTTGTAACATGGACGTTTTATTGCGTTTGGTAAGACTTTTGTAAATTCATGCTTTGTTGTTTTCACCTAACATAAAGCTGCATCCATCAGTACCTATACCAATACAACCCTTTAAATTGAAGCCAAATTTTGTCAATATGTTTGCAACTGTGTTTGCTAGAAATTCTCAAATTAATACAGGTTTATAAGTAAAATCAGAATAATTTCAGCATGGCGGTTTACAAAACCAATAAAATCTTCACTGATTTCACAGGTATTAACATCAATATATCTTAATACGACTGTCATTTGAAAACTATGACTGGTATCCGTTTCATCAAATATAACGCTATAAAATTTTCTTTTAAAAATGCTTGTTTTAATTAAGTCCTGAGTTTGTTGAGCGCTTAATTTAATTATTTCATTTCCAATACTTTTAATTATAGATGTTGCTTTAGAATTACGTTTATTTTTCCCCAGCACTCACTCGAAAATTAAGCGATTCTCGAAGATTGCCATCATTAATTACTGAAATGTTTTGATTGTTTTCAAAGATCTGCCCATCATTGCGATGACCTCGCACAGCAATAACTTTGTCGTCCAAGAAATATTATAGACTCAATTACTGAATTTAATCGTTATCGATTTTCTTTAACCTGTTTAAGTCTTCCTTCGTTAACTAAATTACGTACATCTGTAGACGGACATTCATATGTTTTGATAAAATCTGATGCTGATTTTTCAACCATGTCTTCATATGTTTTGATGAAATCTGATGCTGAAGTTACAACCATGCTTTAAACTTATCAATATAGCAACTTTGTGATACACGTTGCAATCATGTAATTGTAAGTCTCCATCCTTACCCAAAAGCTTTGAATAACTTTTAAGAGGTAAAGTAACTAGCTTAAGTAACTTAGCTTAAGTAATTGCACTTGACTGTGTATTCCCCCAACTTTTGTAATGAGACATTCTGAAATCATTATGTTCGGAAGTTTAAGTATATATTTCTTGGACAAAAAGCGATTAACATTTTTACCCTTTTTTAAATGCAAAGATTATGGATATTTATAATTTGGACCGGGAAACCAATTGCATTTCAATATTTGTTATTTATTTTGTTCAGTTACTTGACGTGTTAAAAATGTCTATAGGCAAACAGCTATCATCTTTTGTCGCGGGTATTGAACCTTTTTTATTAATTTCTGCATTAGTTTTACTTGTAAAATTTGCAACTTCCATTCCAAATTCAGATTCTAAAGAAAAAGAACTAAATTTTATCGTAATTTAATTATTTTCAGCCCCACTATTAAATGCACAAATAAATCGTTTAGATGTTGACATCGACGATAAAGACAAAACGATAGAACCAACGATAGGTCCTGTATTGGTAGAATTTTAATTATTTTGACAAAATAGTCATCTAAAGAGCTTGTCCTTTTTACCCTGTTGGTCGTTGTAGCTAATAAAAATAATTTCATTTAAAATAGTAAAAATCATTTGTCATTTATTTATTTAAAATAGTAATAAACACACTTCTGTGAACAAGAAACTAATTCATAAGAAATTCATTCAGTTACTATTTAAAATAAAAAACTTTTTCGTATCTTATATATATATATATATATATATATATATATATATATATATATATATATATATATATATATATATATATATATATATATATATATATATATATATATATATATATTATATATATATATATATATATACTTGAAGCGTATATAAGTATAATATAAATTGAAGTATTACAAATTCAATTATTGAAAAATAAATACTTTTTTATATAAATTTTTATAAATTATAGGGGAAAGGCGCCTATGATGGCATACCGGTCATATTTTCATAAATATTGATTATAGCGAAAAATTATTTAGACCAACATGTTTATACTGACTTTATATTAATTTTAGTAAAAATACGTCCCTTATGCACAAATATTGCTTTTATAATCAAGAAAAATTGATTTTGGGATGTACTTTTGTATTTTTAATTCCTTTAAATATTTAATACTGTGATTTTAATATTAACCGTGCAGAAACAAAATTTTCATGCATTTAATTTCGATGTTTCGTGCATTTAGAGGGATACTTACTTTACTTTTATCTTTTGAACAAGGCAGACATCGCTTGTTTAAATGAAAATGATGACTTCTTCCTATGATGGCATACTGACGAGTTAGGTGTGTTGCAATATTGAAGTGGAGAAAACCTTTTTTTTTTTTTTTTTCATAAAAACAACATACTTGTAATTAAAGTAAAAAGGAATTTTTACTTCACTAAAAAAATTATAGTTCAAAAAACACATAAAACGGTATATCTCTTATGCGCTAAGTAAAAGTTACTTAGCTTAGCTAAGATTAAACATACAAATAGTTAACAGTCTGTTTGAAAAAAATTCTTAATTTCTAATTGCAAAATTAGTTTATTGAGGTTAATTAACAAATTTTTAATAACTTTGAAAATCTCGTAAAGTTAAATAAAAACATTTTTAATTGAGATTTTATAAGAATTTTTAATTTAAAAGAAATAATAATGTTAAAAAAACAAAACAAAAAAACAATAAATTTTTTTTTGTACTAAATAGGAAAAAAGCGTTTACATAAACTTCATTTCTTTGAGTTTCTTTATTACTTTTGGGAGTGTGAAGTAATGCAAAGTTTGTTAAAAAATGTTTGCCAGTGTTTAGCAGGCGTGTGAAGTCGTAAAAAATAGTACTCCTAGCCTAATCGTTGAATTTTTTAGAGTACGACTCCTACTCCGACTTCAAAGCAAAATTTTTGAAAAACTGTTTAAATTCTTTAAAAAATTTTACGTGATAAGTTAAAAAATTTATTTTTGCCAAGTTTATGAAAAGTTCTTTGAGGTTTAGTTTAAATATAAGGTTTATTGAATATTTTGTACATGCAAGTGCAATACCGAGAAGTTTTACTATTGGAGTCGGTGTCACGATTTTTTATATCGACTCCGACTCCGACTCCGCTAAAAATGTCGCGATATATAAAAACCACACATTTTTTTACGCTTTCAAAAAAGATATTCTATTTTATGATGCAAAATTATTTGATCAACTATTTGAAAGAAAAGAAAACAGTATCAAATCAAATTCATATCATCACGCTAAAAGCAAACAAGGAGAACCATCATAATTGACATCTTTTTTTTTTTTGCCGAAATTCAAGAAGTTCTAAATCAAAATCAATCAGCAACTAAAAAACCAAAAAAAAGTCTCACCGATCAGTTAAAAAAATATGAAGTAAAAAATCAAAACACCAATAGTAAAAATAAAAAAATTAAAAAAAAATATTTTTTTAAATTTTTGCTAGAGGTGCCCCAAGAACTCTTTATTACAGAGCACCGCGAAAGGGTATTTAACTAAATGTTCACGCCCTCTTCCTAACCGATGCCGGTTAGAAAGTCATTTATTAGATAAAACTTGTTCGTTAAAAAGTTGTAATAAAAAAAATATTTAAGAGTAAAAAATATTGATTTTTTAAAAATTTATAATCAATTATAAACCGAAATATATACGCCAGCTCTAGCCCAACAGGCATTGGTAAAGAAGGAGGCGTGAAATTCAAGTTAAATGTTCTGCCCGGTGCTCCGAGATAAAACTGTAAGGACTTCTGGAAGCACCTTAATAACCTAAATAACCTAAAAATAAATATAAAATTAAAAAAAAAAAAAATGCAAGCACGATGTTTAATTATCAGAGAGACTAATTTAATTTTTTAACTAGTTTAATTTTTTAGTTTATAACAAAATATAATCGAAACTCCGATTTTTTCTTTACTACGACGGAGTTTTTTCTCGATTTCTCTAGACTCTTTTTTTCTCGTTTTTGGATCCTTTGGTAAAAGCATTCCGTTGATTATATCTCTTAATTTAGAACACGATGAAATAAAACCTTTCTACGAGTTTTTCATTCATTTGAATATTATCATAGATACGGAAAATAATAAGTTACTCAAACAGTAAACTTTGAGCAGTTAAATTTTTTTTGATATCTATTATATGTATCATAATCTATGCTGTAATATTATGTCTATATTATATTATAATATAGATATTTCTTAATTTATTAGGAAATTGTTTACAAAAAAATATTTTCATTTGAGTAAAGATTAATTTTAGATTTATCTTTATTTTCCGTGTAATTTGATGTTTTCGGCCTGTTTTATTTGAATCCACGTTTTTCACTTGAAGATTCATTAAAGAAAGTTTAAATAAAATTTAATTTAAATTAATATTTTTCTCTAAAGTTTTATTATGCTTAAAATATCAAAAATTAAAAAATTTTTAATGCTAAGTGACCATTTAATGGTCTGTGTTCGGTAACCCCGAAAAAAAAATTATATTTATGAATTGTTCAAATAACTCCGATTTGCGATTTACTTTAAATAAAATTTTATTGGAAATTTGTCAACACAACTTTTTACGCAGCTAAAATAAAAAGGATATAACCCAGCCGGCACAAACACGTCTTTTAAACGTCTTTTTAGCGTCTACTGTATTAAAACCTTTTAGACGTCTAAATTCAGATTTTAACTCAACTACTATTAGATGTCTTATAGTTATCTAACAAAAAGTGTTAATATTTTAGACTCTAAAAAGACGTGTATTTGCTTGCTATGAAAAGTTTTTTTTTTAATTTTCGGAGCCAAAAATTTAACGAGATACTTTAAAGTATTATTTTTTACTTATTATCTCTTAATTAATCAAATATTACATAAAAAGTACATGTATTGAAAATATTAAAACACGTATATCTTTGGAACTAAATCAGCTACAGAGATAATTGAAACCATTTTGGAAAATGATATATTTTAAGGCATTTAAAACAAAACAAAAAAGTACACCCACAATAAAAATTGCCTAAATTTTCTAATTAAAGCTTAGAAATAGTCTAATTCGTAGCTTAGCTATATAATAATAGCACAAATTGTTAGCGTTTATATACATGCAGATTATTTTTAAAAGTGACAGCTTTTTAAAGTTTTTTATGAAAAAGTTGGCTTGGGTCCCTAACAACTCAAGCCCATACTCTCTTACTGCGGGCCCTTGATGCTACGCCACTGAGTTTATCACGGTAAGAGCATTTCAATTTTTTTACAAATGTAGAAAACGTCTTAGTCAATGAACATCTTTTACACAATCTTAAGATTAATGTATATTATTTTCATTAGTACAGCATCTAGCAAATGAGCACCAGATAAACTAATAACAGCAAGATGATCCTGAATAGTAGTTTTAAAAAAATTAAGATCTACAGCGTTTTTGTTTTTAAAACTGTATATTTCTGTGTTTTGAAAACAAAATATTTTAGACAGCGTTAATTTTTTCATAATATTATTTTCATAATAGCGTTTTTTTAAAAAATGAGAAAAATTGTTTAAAAGTTATGAAGTCTGTTGGGAGTCAACTCCGTAAAGGCTTTTATGTTATTGTTGTTGTTTATAATTTTATCAAAAAAGTTACAAAGTTAAGTATTTTATCTTATTATTATTATTATTATTATTATTTTTGCAGTCAGCAATATTTTATTGACAGCCAAATCTTTATTCATCTGCGCTGTTTCTGGAGAAGTTGGCTGTTAAAAATCCCTGAAATCTGTTAATTTATCGACTACTCTGGGATGCCCTACATAAAATAAGTTGAAAATCTAGCCTTCAAACGCGTACAGTCGTGCACATGCGCCATTTGCTTTGAAAAATGGTAGATAAGATGCGGTGTTGGCTTATGTTGTTCTCATAAAAAACTGTTTTAAGTATCAAGAAATGCAATTACTTAACTTTTTTTTATTAAAGGCAACTTGTATCCAACCGCATTTCGGCGGAACTGTATTAAATTGGGTCTTGTAGCCAGTAAAAACGCGCAGGTGCTAACAAACACACTGGGTGCCTCAAATAGTCTCCATCAGCAAAACTCTATTGTTGGTAGTCTAAAAAGACTTGGTAAATCGGCAAAAGCGTTCAGTAGAATGAAAGAAAAAGACGAAGAAGGTAAAGAAAGCACTCAATTAGTTGGTAATTTAATTAAACTCTAGTTGTTGTTTTTTTTTTTTTTTTTTTTTTGCTACTGCTAGCACCAAACTGAAACTTTTAAAAAATCTTTAAAAGCAAATTCAAATTTATCAAAAAAGTGTTGACCAAATGCATCAAGCTTTTATGCAATTATTTTTTGAAAGTATTTAAATTATTTTAGCTTTCATGCGTTAATGAAATTTGTTTTATAACAATACATCAAATTTTAAAAGCATTTTTCAAATACATTTTTGCTGCATCAACTTCAATATTATTATCAAGTAAAAAATAAATTTATTAATTTAGTAAATTCTCAACACTTAGTGTTGTGTGTATGAATGATACAATGAAGTGTACTAACTAAGTGTACAACAATTAGTTAGTACACTTCATTGTGCTTTACCTATTATGAAGTTTCTGTCAATTTTATTATGAATGCATTTGTTATTTTATATTGACTAAACATATTTTTTACACTAAAATGCACAGATAATATCTGAGATATTGATATTGGTATCATAGACTCTTGATTTCAACTTTTGAAGATTTAAAGGATAGATATGTAAACCAAAATTTTATAAAAATAAATCAATATATTTATTAAATCAGGCAAAAGAAGCATCAATTAATTTTAAAGATAAATGTGCAATTATTAGGAATGCTAAGTCTTAATAAGGACTCTGCTTTTAAAAGTCATTAAATCTCTGTCTCTGGTTTTAACCCTTGCAATCCCTATGACATTCGGCGGGTCATAACATTTGTTAGTACATGTGACCGCATTAAAAATAGCATTTGATTGCAAAACCAAGCCTGAGTGGATTATAACATTTCATTTGCAGTCATAAAGTTATTTTTTTTTATGAGAAATGAAAAGGTTAAAAGTTATAAAATCTATTTTTTTGATCTTTTGGTGTCTGGGCTAAAAACTATGTTCCAAGATATATCAAAACAATCTGCTTTTGTCTGCAGCTGTTAAAAATATTCATGAACACAGTTTTAATTGTTAAATAGAACTAGTTGTTAATTATAACAGTAATCATGTGTATATATCTATATATCTATATATATATATATATATATATATATATATATATATATATATATATATATATATATATATATATATATATATATATATATATATATAATATAATTATATATATATATAATATAATTATATATATATATAATATAAGTGTATTCTACAAATAGAGTGCAATGTACTTAAAGAACAGAGCAATAAAATATTAAATTTTATATGTTTATATTAATGGAACTTTTTGACTACAATGCAAGACTATATAAATATATATATATATATATATATATATATATATATATATATATATATATATATATATATATATATATATATATATATATATATATATTAATATGTATATATATATATCAAGCTTGGTCGGGAAGCAGGAGCGATAGCTCTTGATTGCTGACCAGGGAAATAATATTTAGTTGCAAAAAGCAGGCCAGACTTTTTAGTCGTTTTGAGAACATTTCAAAAAGCAAAAAAAAAAGCGCAAATAATTAATTGGACCGATGAAAGACAATTACAAAAAAAAAAAAAAAAAGTAGAAAAATAAAATATCTTTTAACGCGAAAAAAATTAAAGTAAAATAAATTACGTTTGAACGGATATTTTCAAAACATTGCTCTTTTATAATTTTTTTATAAAAAAAAGCGACGTTTTTTTATATAAATCTTACAATTGTTTAAAAAGGAAACAAATGTTCTTTATTTAACAAAGAGTGTAATATAATATTTATTTCACTTGTCTCTTATTTCTAGTGCTAGATTAAGGAAGGTTGGGTTTAGAGGGGGATATAGCCCTAGGCCTCGCAATGTTAGGGCCCCAAAAAAGTCAAGAAGACCTTTTTGTTTAGTCATTTTTACGCTGTGGCACATTCAAAGGCATCCAAAATAAAAATAGCCCCCGGCCCTTAAAAGTCTAATGAAAAAAAAAATGCAAGTTTTATCTAAGCTAAATTATTTTATAAATTTATATAAAAATTTTAAAAAAATAAAAGTTAATTTTTTTAATACCTGTTTTATGCTTCGTGTAGTTTGAAATGTTTAACATATTTAAAACAATTCTTCTTAGTAAGGTAAACAAATGAAATAATTGAATTATTGAATTACTACAGAAATTAAATTAACTAGATAATAATCAACTAAAAAGGTTAAAAATACTTTATGATGAGGAAGCGAAACTGCTTCACAATATCGCCGATGATATTTAGTGGGCTTTTTAATTTTAATTAGTATTTAAAGCAGAAAAAAGTATAGCGAGTTTTTAAGAATGGCAACTTAAGAAAAAATAATTAATTAGTAAACTAATATTTAGAAACTTTTTTTTAAATATTTTTTTTTTTTTTTTTTTGTTTAGTTGATTTAGGTGCCCTAAGAAGTCCTAACGGTCTTATCACAGAGCACCGCGGAAAAGCATTTAATAGGAAGTTCATGTCTCCTTCCCAACCGATGTCACAAAACTTGCTCAGAGGTGGGGTTTGAACCACGGGTCTTTTGTTTCTGAGGCAAGTGCGCTACCACTGCGCCACTGCTGCTAATAACTTGCTATATATATGTGTTCTGTCATGACCTCAGGGGCGTTACTTGTTATTCTAAGTAACTCCGCGAGTTACTTTGAATGCATTGTTTGTGTTTAGTAACTAGAAACTTATATGTTTGTTACATAATTAGTTTTATTAACTTTAATGATTATTAATAACTTCATTGAAAACGCAATTATTATTGTAAGTCTTTGTTTACAAATTAAATCATAAAAATTGCCTTAAAAATTTCTAAAACGTTTCAACAGAATACTCTAGAACTTTATTTCGCTTAGTCAGCGTATTTTTTGAACCAATAGAATTAGTTTGTTCGTTAATTTGGCTGGTTTTTAGTGTTCGTGAATATTCTTTTTATTCTTCCGCACTAAGATGTTTTGAGAACATTCAAGTTTATTATGTTTCCATGTATGTCCGTAAAACAAAATTTTTTCGTTTCGTTTATAAACTTGAATGTTCTCAAAACGACTAAAAAACCTGTCCAGTTTTTTGCAACTAAATATTATTTCCGTGGTAAGTATTCGAAAGCGATTGCTCCCCCTTCCCGACCAAGCCTAATATATATATATATATATTAGTGATGTATCGATTAATCGGCATCAGTATCAGTAACCTATTTAAGCATTGTTATCTATATTTTTTAAATTCTTTTTTACTCCCAATAAGGCTTCAAGTAACCACAATCAAGTTGGGAGTTGCTAGAAAAAAAAGTAGAGTTATAGAGCAATGAAACGGTTGACAGAAGACTTGAAAAGTTGAAGGTTGTATGAATCAGGAGGACATGAAGATGGGACAGAGTTCCAAAGGGTTTTCTGAGGGTTGATAAATATATATTAGGCCTTGTTTTAAAGCATTAACTGATGTGCCATATAAGTACACACTAAGCCATTTAACGTAAGTGGTGAGCGGTTTCATGTTAGCCATTTTTAAATCTTTTTTTAATATTTAAACAATTTTAAAGAAATCATTTAAGCAGCCAGATAAAAGAAGTAATTAGCATTATAAATACCACTTATAAAGTTTGAATGATGATTACGTTAAAAAGTTTGCATGACAATTACATTTGATATTTGTGCTATTTACAAATTTAATAACTTAAGAAAAAACAAAGAAAATTTTATTTTCATTAATCTAGCTTTTCCATCAAAAATGTTAAGTAAAATAAAAAAAGAAGATGTTATAGGGCACTTAAAAAAAGAAATCATAGAAGAAATTTAAAAACTTTAAAAATAATAACTTAAACCGTGACGAATTACCAAATTAAAAAAAAAACAAAAAAATTATTAGGTAAAAAATTTGTGCACAATAAATTTTATTTTATATTGGCACCACTTTTGATATTTTAAATTTTGTTCGTTTGTTTTGTTTGTTTGTTTTGTTATAATGTTTGATTTTATCAAAAAAAATGAAAAAACATTATTTATTACTAACTTTAAATAACATATAAAAGGTTTATTTTTTTATGATAATGATTTTTTTTAACTCTGATTCACACTCAAGGCAAACAACCTTTATTAAGTAGGGAGTTAGTAGAAAAAAAGATTACAGAGCAAGGAAACAGTTGACAGAAGACTTAAAAAGTTAAAGGTTGTATGAATCAGGAAAACATGAAGATGGGATTGAATTCCAAAAGACTTGTAGAGCCAAATGTTTTTTTTATGGCTCGGCTCTGGCTGACAGCAAGTTATTTGACTCAAGATGGAATGTGAGAAATTTGTTTATCAAAGACTTTGAATGAAAAGAATGGCAACCCTGTGTTTTATAAATCAAAAATAATTCAAAATGTTTTGAAATATTTTTTTGATCACATTTGCCAACCCAAATCCAAACCAATTAATTTTAAACCAACTTTCATGATTACAAAGTTATTATATTACTAATCTACTACTAGATATTACATTTAAAAAAAAATGTTTTGAGTTAATATACATTTTTTTCTATATTATTTACCCAAAACTAGAGTTTTAATTTCTAATTTTAGTTTTAACTCTATCCAGTGGGCATGATACCTAAAAAAAGGTGTCTTTTAAACATCCCAAAGATGTCCTAAATGTTCAAAAGACATCCAAAACGTTTAAAAGACATTTTTCTTACGTTTTCACTGAGTCCTGTACCCAGTTGGCATGGAACTCTCTAATCAAATCTTTAGCTGTGCTTATTTTTTTCTACTCTTATGCAAATATCCTTTGCCAATTCCCAAAAATTTTTCAATGGAACGGAACTGTGGGCAGTTTAATGGATTCAGGTTTTTAGGTATGAATTTGATGTCTCTCAAATTGTACCATTCTACGGTCTTTTTAGAATAATGACAAAAAGCAAAATCAGGTCAAAATTATCAGGGAACATCATGACTAGCTTGTCTAGCTTGCAAGCATTCCTTGATGTAAACATCCAAGTTTAAGGTTGGTGATGTGACAAAAGCTTGAGATCTCAAACCGCAGCAGCATATTGCTTGCTACAAGAGAAGCAATATATATATATATATATATATATATATATATATATATATATATATATATATATATATATATATATATATATATATATATATATATATATATATATATATATATATATACAGGCCTTGCGATGAATAAGAGCTGCGCGACGCATAAGCACGACGTGATTTTTGACGTCATTAAATTCTTTTTATTTGCTTTTCATATTTATCGACATTAACTGCACCAATTTATTTAATTACCGCAAAACTACTTTAAATCGTTTATGTAGAAATGTTATTATTTAAAAATGTTTTGGAATGTTTTGTTTTTTAAAATGTAAAAACATTTGTTTATTTTCTCGAGTTTGTCACGTTTTGTCTATACTAAACGAATAAAAAACATTATAACTTAAATTTAAAAAAGATTATAAAATATGCTAATATTTGATTTTTTTTTTTCTTAAATATGTAATTTAAAGTTTTTCAAATAATTATTTTTTCTTTTTAAAAAGTCAGCGAGTAATTAACTGGAAATTTTAATATTGTACGATTAAAAACTGTGCAATAGCTAATATTTTTACAAGCGATTTTATATAATATTTATTTATTTATTTTTATTTATTTTCATAAAGCGGTTGATAAGCACAATCACTCGTATTAATAAAAAACTTAAACGAACGTTTTGAATAGATTTTTAATGTTAACAAGGAATTTTATTTCTAGTAAAATAAAACAAAATGTTAGAATAAAAATCTTATAGGTATAAAAGAAATAATTTAGCGAAAAAATTATTCTTAAAAATTATTCTTAAAAATTATTCGAAAAACTATTGACGTTCTATATTTCAGCAGCTGTTCTTGAGCACGCTTCGTTGAGTTTCGGTAACTTTTAACATAAAAGCGATCGTTATTATTTAGTATAAGTAATTTTTTTGAGTTACTTTTTACAAAAATTTTAATAACTGTACTTTTTCATTGAATCAAGTAGAATACGTTTTAATATTAATCTTTTTTTTTTTTTATTTGCCCTCAGCAATTTTTAAAATGTTTCCTCGAAATCACTCTTAAATACTTTAAATACGTCTAACAGTTAATAAATATTTTTAAATCTATGGAATAATTTTAAAAACTATCAAACCCCTGTAAATTAATTATTTAAGTTTAAAATCTAAAACTAAAAGAAAGTATTTTTGTTCAATTTTATCGACAACGTTGCTATTGCTGAATAATTTTATTAAAATGTTAGCTTAAAAGATTTAAACTTTTTTTTTTAATTTTTGAATTTTTTCTACTTGAAAATAATGAGCATATTTAATTTTTTTAAATTCAAACTTTTATTTCAACTGCATGCGGTTTTTAAAATACTTTATTAAATGTTAAAATAATCGTCAATTACTTCATTAAAATTCCGCTCAAAAATATCTTTAAATATACTCAAACAAAAAATTTTTTGCTCGACGCAAATAGCCCTAGCTACACGCAAAATCGCCCTTGGACGACGTAAAATTCACATCGCCCGACGCTTTATCGCAAGGCCTGATATATATATATATATATATATATATATATATATGTATATAACCAAATCTTGGAATTAGGGTCAGCATTAGGCAATGCCGACCTAACTGTCGACCTAAAAGTGTTTGAAATGAGCAAAAAATTGCCGACCTCATTTCTATATTTTATGGTAAGACCTTTGTATCAATTTTTTTTTGCTGACCTGATGCCGACCTCTAAAAGATTGAGGTTAATAATGTTACTTGTATTTTTTTTTTAAATCAATTTTTTTTTTCTGTGACAAATTTGAGTGCAATAACAAATATATTTGATAACAAAGTTTCTTGTGATATTGCTTGCTTTTTCTTTATTCACACCTGGAAAAACCTTTTTTTTAGTTTTTGAAAATTTTCAACAAATTTGCGTTGTTTACATAAAATTTAATAATAATATTTCAGGTACTGATGAACCTGCTAAAGAAAATCATTTAAATGAAAATATAAAAGATGTGGAAATGGCAGATGAAGATCACTGTAGAGCAGAAGGTCTAATTACATTTGAAGTTCACAATGTTAGTAAAATCAAGGAAACTGTACTTAGTGAGCCTGTAATAATTCGAAATTTACCTTGGTAAGAATATGTTAAAAAAAAAAAAAAGTTATAGAATTTAAAATTATTGTTAAAACATGTATATAATATTATATATTTATATATTTATATTATAATTTTATTATAATTTTATTATAATTTTAAATTCTAAAGTAAATATTAGTCAATATACAATAGAATTTTTCTATTTGTCAAATAGTATTTGTTGTGTATGAAAAAACTTATTAATAGTCTGTTGAAACAGTTTGTTAATGAAACAGTTAAGAAATTTATTTGGGGATACCTATTTTCTTCAGCGATGTTGGGGGGGGGTGGGGGTTGAATATTCTTTACTTCACTTCAGCCCAATTAAAATGGTGATAAAAATCATTGTCATAGCATTAAAATGCTGTGACGATGATTTTTAAACCCCTTTGTTTGTGTTTACTTTGTTTAGTTTTATCTGAAGAGAATGAGAATAATGATGGCAAGTTATTGCAACTACAATAACAACAACAAAAAAGCGCCTATTGAAATGCAAATGTTTCTAATTAGATTAAGCTAACTGATAAATATAAACTTATTACATTCTAATTTATATTAATAAAATATAACATTATTTAACTGATAAAATATAAAATTATTACACTCTAAATTAATGCATAATCATTTTTATTTAATGTAATCAATTATAATATTGATTATGTTAAATTATATAAATTTATCTCAATTTCAGCAAAATAAAAAGGTGTAATGACAATTAAATGTTCTGCTAAAAAATAAAATACTAACTCTTTTATTGTGGAGTTTTTATTTGTAATAATTCTTAAAATTCTATTACAATAAAAAAGTATTAAACATTTTTTATAAGCAGTAAAACTTTCATAGCTCTTTGTTTTTTAAAATTTTTTATCAAATAAGTAAACTTGTTAATAAATAAATGGATACATTTTTTTCACGGCATGAGAAATGATGCTTGTTATGTATATATTCTTGTAATATTAATGTTGCAAGCATATGCTTATAACAAGTTTAAATCAAATTTTGTACTTGTAAAAACCAATAGCTCTAGTCACATGAGAGGAGCAGCTAAATTCAATTTTTAATTTAATTAAAAATTAAATTTATAAATAGATTAAATTAAAAAAAAAAAAAAATTAGAAAAGTGTTTTATTAATTTATGTGTTTATGTATATACATTTTCCTATAGTTTGACATCTAAATTTACCAATTGTGGTAAAAAACACCCTATAAATGGAAATTGCAGAAAAATAAATGTAATTTATAAGTGCATTGCATCATTCCCAAACACATCCGACAAAACATACATTGGTTTAACAGAGGGCTTAATGATTCTTTGTGACAATTCTGTGAATACATTGGTTTAACAGAGGGCTTAATGATTCTTTGTGACAATTCTGTGAAAAAATCAAGTACACTTAATGTAAAAACCATTAAACAAAAACTATATATAAAACTATAATATATATATATATAAAACTATAATATATATATATATAAAACTATAATATATATATATATATATATAAAACTATAATATATATATATATATATATATATATATATATATATATATATATATATATATTATTTATAAATAAAACTGCATATTTTTTACAACTATTAGTTTCATGCTAAATGCAATCATCAGGTGTAAATATGTTTTTTTTCTCGTAAAAATAAATAATAAATCTGTACAAAAGAAAATGAGTTAAAAAATCTAATCTTTTGGTTTGTGGATGTCCAGCAAAAACTTGTTCTCATGGCGACATTTAGATATTAATTCGTTTTTTTTTTTTTAATAGTTCTTGAGGATTTTTATACAATAAAATAATTAGTTTTTCGTATAAGCATAACAAGCATTTTTTGGTTATGTTGTTGTACGCGGGGGCATATTTTATGATGGACCATTTTAAATTGGGTGTTGTTTTTGTTTTATTTTGTGTATCCCATATATATTTAGAAAGCGTGGTTGCATTTGTGAGTTTTTTATTTTTGAAGGATTGCTTGTGATTTGCCCATCTAGTTTTCCACATGCCCTCTGTTAAACCAATGTATGTTTTGTCGGATGTGTTTGGGAATGATGCAATGCACTTATAAATTACATTTATTTTTCTGCAATTTCCATTTATAGGGCAGATTTTGCTTAGTTTACAATTGCAAGCTAAAGTGGCCGTTGGGTTCATCGAAATAATTTTATTGTTGTGGTTCTTTATAATTTTTGCTATGTTGCTTGTACAGCTGTAGCTGACTTTTGTTGTGTTACGTTTAAATAGTTTATGAAGCGGGTTTGGTTTTGGAAAGTGTTTGTCAATTAATTGTAAGAAGGTTTTGCCTATATTTGTGAGAACGTTTTTATTGTATGGTGGGTTAAACCAGATTATATTTCTTTATATATATATATATATATATATATATATATATATATATATATATATATATATATATATATATATATATATATAGATATAGATATAAAATCAAAATAGGTGATGAAAAAGTTATTATTATAATAAAGTGGAAGTTTTAAAAAATTTAACTATATTGAAATTTTACCTTTTTATTAAAATTTTTATCATTTCTTTAAGGAGAATCATGCTTATGCCTCGATACAGTGTAAATCAAAGTAATGAACGTTCAAAAAGTGCTGGTGTTTTTGTTCAATGTGATCCTGATAGTGACGTTGCATCATGGTCTTGTCAAGCTCATGCCAAGATAACCCTAAAATCACACAAAGGAGAGGATGTAGTTAGAAGTAATAGATTTTAAACACAAAGTTTAAATAAGGATTACTATAAAAAAAATTAAAGAAAATAAATAACTAAAACTTTACAGGCAGTTAATATTATATTTTATAAAATGAATATTAGGGTTGCTAATAGTTTATATTACCTATTTTATTTATCCCACCACCGTCATCAATTATCAATTGAAATTAAAAATTTTCAAAAATCAAATTATTCAAAAGCAATTCGACAATTCTTTGAATCTTACGAACAATTAGTGAAAATTAAAAAAGAAAAGGTTTAAAATAAAAACATGGTTTTTTAAACTTTTAAATTATATTGTTGTTTTAACAGATTAGTTTGTTTTAAATTTTTTTTATATTTGTTAGATTGTTTTAATATATTATTTTGTTAATATCATTATTTGTTAATTTATTCTTAGAAATATCACATTTATTTTTTGCAAAAGAAAATGATTGGGGGTATAGCACATTTGTTCCATGGAATGCAAGTATTTTTTGTGCTTTGTTTTTTTTTTTTTTTTTTTTTTTTTTTTTTTTTTTTTTTTTTTTTTTCAATATAATTAAGTGTTTGCTTACATTAACACTTTGACTTAAAAGTTTTTTATGTTTTTTGATAACAGCAACATTTAAGTTAACGTTAAGTAAAAATTGAAAGTAAAATCAATCGATTTTGTTAATGTGAATGAAATCTGAAATAAGGAATTATTTGAAGAACGAGAACTGAAATAGAATTGAATATCAACATCAGAAAAGAAAATAGAAGTTAAATTATTTATTATTAATGAACAAAAATTATTGAATTCAAAAGTAAAATTTAAGGAAAAAAATTTGATAATTTATTTACACTTCCTTTATTGTTGTTGCACATGTCTGACCACCACTTTGGTCACGTGTTCTTTGGATTGTTTGCCATGTTTTTTATAATAAAAGATTAAATGTATTAAATGTAAATAAAATGTAAATTAAATGTAGATTAAATGTAAATGTCGACATATAAGTCAGACTATTATGTCAACAATACATTTAATCTTTTGTTACAAAAAAATATAAATATTTCAAGATACTAAAAAGTTGATAAATTGGATGAGATGATGAAGACATTAGAGATAAGAGTTTTTATGTGAAACTAAACAAGAAATGTGATTAAAATTTTAGCAACATTTTCTAACAGTTTCAAAAAAAAATCTTATCTTAATTCAATTCAATTGTTAAATGACTATTTTACAATTATTGTCTGGTTACAAATATTGTATTACATTATATTAGGAAATTGCTTTAAAAGTGTTGTCTTGAAACTTTGATAATGATACTTAATAACCTGTTAATATCCTGTTAAAAATTTACAAAAGAAATTGATAATTGTAAATGAGTTATTAACTGAATTAGGAACTGAAATAAGAAGTAGACAATTTTTTTGAAACTGGCACTTGTACCACTTGGGTATGAATGAAATAGTGGCTCTTGGTTGAGTATTAATATCTGTAACTCCTAATATTTGTTTTATTGAAAAAATGAATTATGTTTTTTTGGACTAAGAAGATATGCTAAAAATATGATATGCTAAAAAATCTCAGTAACATGAATATAATAGCTTGGTATTTCACAGCTTCATTTGAAAAACAAAACTGAGAATAATTGCATGGAAATGTAATAATAATTCTCCATCTGAAACTCTAGTGAATAAAAATTGCTGAAATACACTATTCTGTTGACATAAAACACAATTAGGAAAAAAAAATTGAAGGGTGGACAAAGTAAAAAAAGTTGAAAAAGTACAATTTGAACAAACTCGGTCCAATAAAGAATTTGATTCCTCTCATGGCAGTGGTGCATCAAAATAAAGAAAAAAATATGACCAGTATTAGACTTCAGAAAGCTGAACACTTAATGAAGTATTCATGGCCAACACAGATGGGTATGATGACAAATTTTGAGACTAGAGACAGTTTTGAGAAAATGTTTTTTTTAACATGTTTTTTGGGATTCAGACTAAACATTGCGCCAGTCATAATGAAGCGGTGTTGGACAAAATTCTATCGCAAGACAGAACAATTTGGAAAGAAATGTCATAATTTATTGGTAATATTTTTGTGATGAAGACATAATACTTGTTCATTGCATACTTTACCATTTATAAAGGTAGGGTTCATTGTAAGCCCCTGTTCCGCGTATCAGCATGAGTTCTTGGAAAATTTAGATTGAGGACAATAGCTTCAAACAAAATGCTGATAGAAAGAAGAGTATTATGAATATATTGAAAAATACCAACTCAGAGTAGTTATCAATCTTGTTGCTTTTTAGTTTAACTTATCCAATGCTCTTACTTGAGTTCCTAACAGTTGATTAAAATGGTTAATAAAGCCACTGAAATAGCAGGAAATGGAATTATTAGTACTTCGATATCTTCAAAAGAAATCAAACATGTTCACAGATCTACAGGACATTATGGCCTTAAGAAAACATTGTATTTTGCTTGTAAAATCTGTGCGTCAGTGAGCAAGTAAAAAGTAAAAAGTAAGCAAGGAAAAAGTAGCTAAGAAATGCATACCTATCATTTAATCGATCCAATAAAATGGCCAAAAGGGGAAATAAAAGTAAAAAGATTGTGGTACAACTCATTATGAGGTAGCACTATCTTACCCTAATGGACTGTAAACCTATTGGGTATGCAATATGGCGCCATCTTAAAGATCAAACCAGTGCATGTGTTATTCAAGAATTAAACACGATATTTCGACAATGTCCTGACAAAATACTGATGGACAATAGTGCAGCATTCTGAAGCTCATTATTTTCTCTTTTTATTAAACTACCTAAATTATGCTGCAAAGAGTTCTTTGCAGCATAATTTAGGTATTTTATTGGTACAATAAAATTTCTCTAGTAATTCTTCTGCACCTGCAAACAAATTATATCATACAAATGTGATTGTTATAAGAAGATAATTAAAAAATTAAAAACTGGAGAGAACGTTTTGATAAAGCCCTTGCATGCCAGATGCAACTCTCAATACAAGATAGGAACAACAACAACAACAGGGATCATCTCAGAGAAAAGGATGATTGCAAATGTTATTATTCATTATATTATGTTGAATAATGTAATGAATAGTAATATTACCATAATTGATAACAGTTGTTTTTTATGTGAAACTACATTAAGTCTATCAGTTTTTTTTACTTTTGCTTAAGTAAGTCTAGCAATATTTTTTAATTAAGTAGGTCTTGCAGTACTTTTTACTTAAGTCTAGCAATACTTTTTAAATTTACTCAAGTTTTTACTTTTACTTTGTTACTTTTACAGTACTTTTACTTTTTACTTAAGTATTTTAAAAAAGTAACAACCTTAACTCTGACAACATGTGTGTTATAATATTAAATATGTATATTTTTCAATTATATTTTACATTTCATATATTTAAAATAGGATCTGATTGATGTTCATAAAGGTTACTGTAAAAATGATATCATTACCCTAGAAGCATTTGTTCAAGCAGAAGCACCTCATGGTGTTTTGTAAGTTTTTTTGAATTGATTTTAATATATTTATGCTCATTTTTTTAGCATATCAACCCACAATGCTTTGAAAATGACAAATTTTTTATAGTTGTATTAAGATAGTTAAAAAAACAAACACAGCAATAATGTACAGTTTTTAAGTTTTAAAATAATCAACATTTAACAATAGAACCAAGTATTAACGAAAAACAACAAAAAATTTGCCTTTTAACTAAGAGTTAAAAGGCAAATAGTTAGACTTAGTTTTAACTAAGTCTAATAAACAGAAGTATAATGGTTTTTTTTTGTTTTGTTTGCATTGATATGTTTTTTGCATTGGATATGTTTTTTAGAAGTATATTATACGCTTTATATAGTTAATGTTTTTTCATAGTAAAAAAATTTTTTTTTGACAATATTAGAAATAAAATGCATTAAAAAATTAGTTACTAATTTTAATTGAAGATCATCTTTTTAAACAGCTATAAACAGTTAATTTGCTTATAGATTTGACAATTTAGTTATTTATACAGATTTAGATGTTTTCTTTTGAATTTTTTAGTTGGGATTCAAAAAAGCTCACTGGCTATGTTGGTTTGAAAAATCAAGGTGCAACTTGCTACATGAACTCACTCCTGCAGACTTTATTTTTCACAAATCAATTACGAAAGGTAGTCTTTTATTTAAGCCTGTTTTTTATAGCATTGATTTCATTATCAAACATTTGGTTCAAACATTTTTTTTCGCGATTGTTTATGTTTTGTTTTTTTTTGTTTTTTTTTAATTTTTTAATTCACCTCCCCAAGGCCAAGAAGGCCATTACAATCGAGGAGACTGTTTTAGTTAAAGTTACAACCCTCACTTCTTCAATAATGTTGTGCGGTGAAATAAATTGAGCATGGTACTACCATGAACAGGGTGGGGATTGAACTCAAAACTCGATTATATGGAGAGCGCTCTACCACTACACCACTATCGCATGTAATTTAAGATTTTTTAAATTATACATAAAGTGGATTAATTAGTTATTGATATTTTTTTATATAGTAAATAAATTTCATTGTAAATAATATATAGTATATAGTCAGCACTCGAAATAGTTTTTCGAAGCTTGCTGATCAAATGTAATTTTTTCACAAAAACAGGTTATTTTCCTATGAATTTTTCGAAATTTCCCCAAAAATAGTTTGGCAGTTATTTGAGCGCTGTATAGTAATGGGTGAAGGGGGGAAAAATAGAAGGGAATTTAGTGATTTTGAATTAAACAGAGTTATGCAGAAAGCAGCCAGTCCACAAATTCAGACAAATTACTATATTGATGTCACCCGATGGAGAAAGGTCAATTTTTTGCTCTACTAAAACCAGCCAGGTGGCTTTTATACAAAATTCAAAATAATTGCCTCACAAAATATTTGTGTTGTATATATTTGATTATTCAATATTTAGAAAAAATGCTTTTATCTCAGTTTGAGTTTTTGTGGCTGGCTGCTTTCTGCATATCTACGTTCAATTGTAGTATCTGGAAATATATCTGGTAAAATATAATTCTTAGTTTTATCATTCTATAAAAACCATGAGAATTGTTTTAATTTTGGTTGAAAATTTTCAAAAAAATTTTATTGCAATAAACTTATAAAGTTTTATAAAATTAATTTCTTTGTTTTCAAAATTATTGTTATAAAAATTATTTGTGTATTCTTTGAATATTTCAACAAAAATATAGAATAATAAAGACCCACAAGCGAAAAATACAAATCTTTAAATCAAATTTTTATAATCAAGTTTATCAATATAAGAACTGCACATTTTTTAAAAAAAGAAATAAAACACTAAAGTTGTTATATATTACTTTTGGTATACGTATATTAATTTTGTAAAACAGTGAAAAGTAAATGTTTTCCGAGTTAGCTTGTTTTTTGAGCATGTGTGTAATATTTCTAGCTTTTTCTTTTAACTACCATATAAAATATTCACAAAATACAAAAAATAAAATCATTTTTAGATTAAAAAATTTTTACACCTCCCCACAACAGTGTTTATGTTTTAAAAAAGTGCACACGCCCAAAGTATGGTTTTCTAGCAAGGTATGATTATAGTGTACACGAAAAAGTATTTCACAAAATTTGAAAAGCATGTCCCATCAATTAACAGTGTTTTTTTCATTTTTAATTTAAATAATTAAATAATTTTAAAATAAGTAAACAATCAAACTTGTAATTCAATTATATATAAAAAATTGCTAAAAATCAGTAAAATAAGTAGCGGTTGAACCAGAAACCTTTTAAAGATATTAATAAATTATAAATTATTTATAAATTCATAAAATTGACTATATTTGACATTTATTTTTTTGGTTACTTTAATTATCAGTACTTTATTATATGAGAATATATATTATATAATTTAATTATCTCTCCTTCCTAACCCGAAGTAAAAATTATTCTGATATGGTTGCAATATCAAAAACAACTCAGGTTAAGCACAGACAAAAATCAATAAAATCTGGGTTTAAAGAATTCATGGTAGATAACAATAGGTCTTTAGTGGAGTACTTCTCAGCAGTAGACCTTGATTTCTATAAATCGAAAACTGAGACTTTAATTGTGTGACCTGTTGTCGTTAAAGATGTGGAGGAACTCACCTGGATTAAAAATCCATCAAATGATTAAAAAAAAAGAATAACCTATCAACAAGATAAAGACAAGAAAAATGGGAAATCTTCCTAGAAAGGAATTCCCTTGTCAGATAAAAACTTCATGGTGAAGGAAACCAGTGTAAGAAATAGATAAGATTCACAAACAAGTTTAGAACATGCTCTTCTTGAAGATCTTAGGAGGTTTTGTGATGCCTTTGGTGCATTGATATTGTGGTTTACTCATGTTTTAGCAAGATAATCAGTATGGATTTTGAAAAAGCGATAAATTTTTTTGTTGATATTTTTATTACCTTGGAGATCAAAACAAAGAGTACCAAGCTGCATATATTATTTTGCCATGTAAAGGAGTTTTGAAGATGGATATAGACTGGGAATTTACAGAGAACAGGCAAGAGAAACTTTTCACTAAAGATTCAGTGAGTTTTCCAGATACAAACTTTCGAGTGATTTTCACTAAGAAACATACAAAAACGATATATTAGATTTTTTACTTTCATACAACGCCGAGAGAATTTGAGGATTTATTACGTTCAGTTTATATCAGCAAAAAATGTTTAAATTATCACAAAATGTTTAAACTAAAATATTTTTTTATTGATTTTGATAAGATTATTTAATTTATTGATATGAAATATAAATGTTATTTTAAATAATGGTATTTATGAAAAAGTTAGTTTATTAGCTACTAGTCTATGCCTTAAATAAGTTCTTCAACAAACTTCATTCTAAACCCTTATTTTAATATATATATATGTTAATGAGAGAAAAGCACACTTTTTTTATATCACAATAAGCACCTTTTTTTTTTTTATTATTTTTGCATAGTGTTTTAAAAAAACAGATTTTTATGTGTAAAAATAGCATATAAAATTTTAAAAAATAAAGGAAGATTTTCATGTATAAAAATTGCATTCAAAACATCTTTAAAAAAAGTAATAAATGCACTAGCTCTGTTAGATTATAATAATTTATCTAGACATTAGAAATATATTTGACCTAAATATTCAGTAAAATAAAAAATTAATTTGCTTGGTATGATGCTTTTAAAACACAGAAACACACATGCACAAATTACTCACTTGGCAGTATTGGTTAAAAAAATTTAAACTATTTTAAAGAATAGTATAGTTTTTTGATTTATTAATTTAAAAGTGCCCAAGCAAGGTTGTGGCGAGTGAGACTCAAGTCTTAAAAGCACTTATTTAAACATAGCGGCAGAATTTATGACCTCGAAATCATTAGTTCTTTATTTTTATTGCTAACTATATTTTTAAATAGTTTAAATTTAGCAACAAATTTTTATTTACTTTTTTCTTTAGATTAATTGATAATGTCTTCAAATTAAGAAAAATATTGTAAAATACTGTAAATATTCGATGAAGTCTTTTTATATAAAATTTTACAGTTTTTAGTAACTTAAAGGCCAATTTAATAGACATTGAAAAATGTCCCATCCCCTTTAAATATGGGGGTTCAAATTATGTTCAGCCTTAAACAAAGCTTGCTACAGCAATTAACATTATGCTTAAATAAAGTTAAAATAATAATTACATAAGGTCTGAAAAATGTTTTGATTATTCAATAATTTTAAAATCAACCAATAAAAAGTTTTATTAAACCTATTTGTGCATTGTACGAAACATTAAAACAAATTTTTGTAGAGGGAAACTTTAAAGAATTATTTGTTTAAAATGTTTTAAAAAGAAATTGATTATAAAAATAATAAAATTTAAAAACCAGAAGCATTTCCAGATATTACAATTTGTGATCACTTAATTTAACTGTATAAGGAGGTTTAATCTAATACTAGTTTCAATTTTATTTAGTGCTCTCTCTATGTTTTGAGTTTTTGTTTTAATCAGGCCAGGGCTAATTTTCTTCCTTTAAATAAATTATGGTACATGATGACATCGCGTACCTTTAGTGTGACGGAAACAAGAAGAATGGTTTAGCTTTTTGTATATAACCCAATAAATTTTAAAAAACTGGCTTTTTCAGAAAGATTCATCAATCAATCCAATTCTCTTAAAAGTTTCATTCACTACCATAAAAATTTTCTTTATACTATGGCTGAGTAGGAACTCCATAAAAAGCATAGCTTTAAGCTCAAGGTTATTATTAAAAAACTCAAGACTTTTTAAAGTCTTTTCCAGAACCTTTTGAAGAAATTTTCCAGAACTTTTTTTTATTTTACCATAAGTTCTAAGCTGACCACAGTTTATTAGGTTTAATAGGAGTTAACATTAAACCAATAACACCGATGCTTATTGCTGTAGGACTGTATGCCACATGATTGTTTGCAATATTCATGTCACATTATAATGAGGTAGTGATGAGGTACAGCCCTTGCTTTGTAAGCAAGGAATTCCGAGTTCAGTCTCCACTTTCTTCCTGGTAGCACCACTCTCAACTTGCTTCTTCATGTCTTCTTTGTCAAGGTTTGTAGTTTGGAGTTGAAGAGTTAAGAAAGCGTTGTAATCAATTAATCTGACATTTTCCTTAAACAGGTCAAGAGCAGCTTTGACATTCGAATAGGTTTTTTACCAAGTGCAGTAATGATTTGTGCGTTTTTTACCAAGTGCAGTAATGATTTGTTGTTTGACACTACAAGTTTTTAATATCTGCAGAGATAATAATTTAACTTTCTCATACAGGCCAAATGTGATCAATTTTTATGGTAGTGAATGAAACTTTTAAGAGAATTGGATTGATTGATGAATCTTTCTGTAAAAGCCAGTTTTTCTAAATTTATTGGGTTATATACAAAAAGCTAAACCATTCTTCTTATTTCCTTCACACCAAAGGTACGCGCTGTCATCATGTACCATAATTTATTTAAAGGAGGAAAATTAGCCCTGGTCTGATTTTTTTCTTCTAAATAAACTATGGTACATAATGACTGCACATACTTTTGGTGTGGCAGAAACAAGAAGAATGGTTTAGCTTTTTGTGGAAGAGATACAAAAGACATCCATCTTAATGGAAACAACTTGCTGTGTCATCAATTGGATATACTTCAATTAATCTATCTTTGTGTCATCAGCAAGAAGTTTATCACATATCAATTTCAAAAATGCTATGAGTAAAAATATTGTAACTTAAAAAATTCTTACAGACAGAAATGTAGAATTTTTGAATCACTCGAAATGAATTTCTACTCTAATGATGTATAATCAACACTCAAAAAGATTTTTACAGGATATTTTGTTGGTACCTAAATTTTCAGATTGTAGCTGACTAAAAGTTATTAAAGTTATAAAGTAGTTTTATTAAGTTAATAAGTTATTCATGGCTGTTTCAGATTGAGATTTACGGCTTCTTGTTTTTTTTTTTACTTAGAGGGTGTTACTAAAACATTCATAACTTTTGAAATATTTGAGACAATTTTGTTTTGTAAAAAGAATAAAAACAACAATAAAATGTTTCATCATAATAGTAAAAAAACTTCTTTTAGTTTAGAAAAAATGCGACAAATGAAACATAGCTAAATTATAGTAATTTGTTGTTATTTTTTATCAATAAAAAAAATCAGAAAAATATATTTCTGATAGTTATTATCAAATAGACTTGTTGTTTGACTATTATTAGAATAAAAAAACCTTAATTGTTAAAAATTAACTAAAACCGTTTTTATTGAAGTCTGTAAGCAAAACGCATTTTTTGCTAAACTATGAAAAATGTTGTTTAAAGGGGGATTAGCTGTTAAATAAGTATGTTTTTAAATATGAAAATAATTCAGTTGATAAATTCGATGCATTACAAAATAAAGCTAGATTTTGATTTTGAAATATTTAGTCATTTTAAGTCTAAAGCCTTTAAAAAAGTTATGCAATTTCTTTCTTTCTATGCATACTTTAAAAAAGTTATGCAATTTCTTTCTTTCTATGCATACTTTAAAAAAGTTATGCAATTTCTTTCTTTCTATGCATACAATAATATAGTGTAAGGTTGCATAACTTTAGTATTTCAATAAAAATCTTTAGTAAATAGCTCGTGAAGTAATGCAATAAACTCACGCTTAGAAATGTCAACACAAATTTCAGCATAAAACTAAAACGATTTGTTGTAAAACATGCCAAGTTTAAAAACATATTCGCTAACATAGCAAGAAGTACATAAAGTAATTTTTATATTTTCATCTGCATAAAAGATTAAAATTTCAATAACTTCATCTTCATAAATTTAAAAGTATTAATGCATTAAAAATTGAGTTATAGTAAAAAAATCACCAGGATGACGTAGAAATCTGATATAGACAGTCATTGATAAGTGTTCCAAATTTCGACCATCAACCATGTAGCTATGTTAGCAAATCTTGGCAGGCCCAAGACAGGTTTTCCATAAAAATTGCCAAAAACAGAAAAGTGATCCAAAATCATTTAAAATATTTTAATGTTTATTTTTATTTCGTTTAATGTAAATATTTATTTAACAAAGAAAGATGGTTCTTTTATATTTTTTTTAATTCAAAGATGAAAGCGTTTATAGAAAAAAAAAATACTATTAATTTAAAGTTAGTTAATTTTTATACTTTTGATGCGGAAATTCTTTTTTTTTTTTAAACACAAAAATTCTTGTGACATCGCTTTAATATTGAGTGCCGTGTATTGTAACAAAAAAATGTATTATATAGATAGTGTGTTGCATTAATTTAAAATGCCACAATATCTTAAAAATGATATAATGTAATAAAATTAATGTTTTATTACTATATTATTTTATTTTTTATAATATAAAATTTTTTTATTATCTCTACTTTTTGATTACCTCTATTTTATTTTATTATTTTATATTTTATGTATGAGAAAACCAATTAATTTACAGGGGTTAAAATAAGAGATGGACATCACCTTCTCTCGGACCATTCTTGAGACCTGCTGGAGGAGAGCAACAAACTATTGTTCATTTTTTCAGTAAAAATGAGCAATGGTTTGCCCCTCATAAATCAGGTCTTAAAAAATGGTCTGGGGGGCGCCAATGTCTAACACTTAATTCGACCCCTGTGTTATATAATAAATAATACACAAATGTAGTAATATTGTTTAAAAGGTTTTGTTGCAAATGTTTTAATGAATGAATATTTATGTTTATTGGTTAATATTTTAATTAAGTTTGGTTAATTTTAATGGTTTTGGCATTGAATCTGAAAAATCAGTTTTTTTGGGGATTTTAAATAACTTTCGCTTTATTTTGTTTGTTTTAACAATGAGTTTAGTTTTGACAAAAAATTTTTACATTCATTAAAACTTTGTTGGATAAAAATTGGAAAATCTTTTGTTTTAAGATTTTATTTCCAAATAAAGAAAAATTTTAATAACTACTTTAAACAGTTCAGTACATCAATCTCATCAATGTTTCTATTTATGAATTTATAAATGTAATGTTATGGTTCTTTTAGTTACCTTACCACTAGGTATTATTTTGTCTTTTGTTGTATTTATTATTATATATTTTTAAAAGGCTGTTTACCAAATGCCTACCGAAAATGATGATATAAATAAAAGTGTTGCACTTGCATTACAAAGAGTTTTTTATGATCTCCAACACAGGTTAGATTTTTTACAATCTCCGATATAGGTTAGATTTTTTTAATTTTTTGTTATTTACATATTTTATAATTTAGAAAAAACTTTTAAATTTTTTTTATTAGTGACAAACCTGTTGCTACCAAAAAGCTTACTAAGTCGTTTGGTTGGGAAACCTTAGATAGTTTTATGCAACATGACGCTCAAGAGTTATGTAGAGTGGTAAGATTTTTCACTTGATCATTAGAGATCATATATTATCTAACTCAGTCCATTGGTAAGCATACCATTGATTAACATGCTATGGATAAACTAGAAAAAACCAAAATAATTTTTGTTAACTGTTCATAACATTCACTCTTTCTACTTTCAAATAAAAACTGACATCATAGTGCATAAGCATTTAAGTGTTTTTATCACAATATTTCTTATATTATATTTCTCTAAACTTCAGTTGTGGATAGGGAAGGTGTGCACTTACATGCTATTCCTGATCACGCATACAATATTTTATTTTTACCATATGACCATACCAAATTTTTTTAGGAGTTTAAAATTGTTTCAAAAATGCGCTGAGATAAATAACTTCAAAACTAAGATTTTTTCTAAATAAGTTATTTATATTACAAAAAATGTGGTGAAATAAATTGAGATTGAAAGCTTTGACAGCTTTGAAAACACTTCCTATTTTGTAAATTATTTTGTAAAATAATTTTTGTAAATTTTTATAAAAGTAAGGTATTTTGTAAAAGTAACCTAGGTTTTGCAAATTGAGATGGTAAATTATCAAAGGGTATTGCATACAGTTTCAGGCTTTCACAGGAAGACGTACGATTTCACGTCTTTATATGACCACGCAAGTTACATTTTGCTATGACGGTTTGACCGCGGGTAATTCAAAAAACGTTTTAGAAATGCGCTAAATAATAAATTTTCTAAAAAAGTGAAATTAATTACATCAAAACTTCTTAACAAGTGTTTTTATATTAGTGAAACGATTTTAAATAAAGTAACAATAAAAAAATAATAATAATTGACTGTCAATTATATTTTTTAAATATAATTGACAGTTTTACATATTTTTTTTAATTTAAAACATATAAATTGTTTAAGTGTTCATTTCTAAAATAAATCTTATTAAAAAATAAAAAATTGTTTTGTTTTTATATGTACAAAATGTTCAAAAATGTGTGTTATGTTGTTTATTTTAAAAAACTTTTTTACAATGAATGTAAATATTTTTAAAAAATTTGCTTTTTAAATAAAAGTTTTATTTAAAAATTATTTAATTTTATGATGAATTTAAAGATTTAAGCATTAAAATAGTTTATGTTGAAATTTATATGACCCGCTTCATATCAAGGAATAGTTACGGCAGTAATTATTTACATCATTGACATAAAGCTGCTAAAAAAAGTAAAAAATATTTCTAATGACACAACACTTTGCAGTAGTGTGCTAAAGTTGGACTTAAGTTTAGTTACTGTGCAAAATTTGATGCCCCATGAACAATAGGTTGTATTTTAGCAAGGAGCCTGAAATTACCCAAAAATTGAATTCACTGTTTTTTCATTATCAAACTAACATTTATTATTTATAAACCAGATTTTAAAGATCAGACCCATTCTATAATATATAAGAATTAAGAAATAAGTATTCAAAATTAAAAGTACAAAAATATGTGTCTTTTGCACCTAAATTTATACATGTTCTTTCTCAATTTAAAAGCGAAGTGAATAAATCTGTCCCATTTGTTATAACCACTTTTTCTTTGAGGTCTTTTTTAAACATTATTACTGTTCTTTTCACAGTTTGCATGTGGCATAGGATTTTTGTGAAAGTCTAATCAATCAGTATTAGTTCTTCCAGCATACTTTTTAAATCATCTGTAATATTTCTTCAGTATTGATAGTAAAGTTACTTAGTTGCACAACCAATCAATTAGTTTGATGTAGTTGGTTGCTTGGAAGTTTTTTTTGTTTATCAAAAATTTTAATTCCAGCTTGTCTAACTGCCTCGACTGATTCTCATGCTTTTATGGCTTTGCGAATGGCAATAGCTTAGATATGTGTTTTATTATCAGTCAGCATTACAAGTAGAATGTTTTCTAAAAATTTGAAGTAAGCAATCTGACAAATCACTGGGTTGATGATAATCTTGTTAACTTTATCTAAGTATCTGCACGACTGAATGAAAAGGTAAAGGTTCCAGGCTACATCCTTAATTGAACGATGGATTTTGATGTGGAGCCAAAATGTTCCTTTCTAAGAGTGGATGTCATCTGATGGCAATAAGCAGTTAACTGGCTTAAATGTTACCTTTAAGATTTCTCAATGCAACCAGTGGATTAAGATTTCTCAATGCAACCAGTGGATTAAGATTTCTCAATGCAACCAGTGGATTAAGATTTCTCAATGCAACCAGTGGATTAAGATTTCTCAATGCAACCAGTGGATTAAGTCTGGACTATCTTAAAAACTTGATAAAAAATTTTATTAAATTAGAGAGACAATTTCTTGAAATGTGGTTCAAAAGCAGCCCATAGCACAGCTATTCTGTTCAAGTTCCTGTTCTCTCTTCAGTTCAAGATGAACTAGTTTTCATTGTGAACTCTCCAGTATTTATGATTGTCCTATCACACTTTATAATAAGAATATAGTTTAAACCTTCAGACACTTCTGCTGCATAATTGGATACTTTTTTCTAGCAATTATGTTTTTATCAATTATTCAAGGTGTGTCCAATTTAGTGACTAGATCTACTTTGTGCAGAACCTTAAAGGCTATGCCAGCCATGACTAGATGGGATACCCTAAATTTTTGGCTTGTTAAGGGGGATCTTGTGTAAGGATCTCTTTTTGCCTTTTTGTCTACTGCGCTAATTAGCATTAGACGATGTGTTTGGTGGTCCACTTGAAATGTTTGTTTCCACTTGAAATAATTGTTATGCGGTAGTGGTGTAGTGGTAGAGCGCTCGCTTCATAAACGAGTGGTTCCGAGTTCGATCCCCACCACGTCCCTGGTAGTACCGCGCTCAACTCGTTTCTCCGCGCAGCGGCCTTGTTCGTCAAGGTTCGTGTTTCGGAGTTATAGAGTTGAGAGAGGGTTATAGCCACAAAATAAGTAGCCTCCTTGTCTGTAGTGGCCTTCTCGGCCTTGAGGAGGTGAAGTAAAATAAAAAAAAAAAAAAAGTTTCAACACAAGTTTTCAATGTCTGCAGGACACCTTTCCTATTTTTGTAATATTTGATATATTTTCTAAGAATGCTTGATTTGGTATACTTGTTATGCATGCTTGAGTTTAGCTCATGCTTAACAAGCAAATAATAAAATTCTTTTGCTTTTTTCATGAAAAAATCAATAATTTGTGAGGCTTTTTTGCTCATGTAAACTGACTTCAAAAACATTGACAGATTTAATTTTTAATTCGTTATTAGTTGATAATGTTAATTGGTTAAATGATTTCATTTACATACTACCAAATGATTAAATCAATATATTTTATTGTTTTGCAATTATTTGTTAAAAATAAAAATGCTACAATTGAAGTGTTATATCCAACAAAGAAGGCTAAAAACATATCAATAACTAATATATGGGCTCTCACTAACTCTTGATATATTAAAACTTATTTGTTTATATTTTTATAAAAGTTTAAAAATTTATGTACTTAAGTTTAATTGGTATAAAATTCAGGTTTGAGTTTTATTTTTTGTGTACTTACAAAAGTTAGTTTTCTATCTAGAGTTTTTTTCTTAGCTTCTTGATAACATGGAAATGAAGATGAAATCTACAGTCGTTGAGGTAATGTGATTTTTTCTTTACATTCTATTTATATATATATATATATATATATATATATATATATATATATATATATATATATATATATATATATATATATATATATATATACATATGTGTGCATATATGTATGTATTTGTGTATGTATGTATGTATGTATGTATGTATGTATGTATGTATGTATGTATGTATGTGAGTATGTATGTATTTGAGTATGTATGTATATGAGTATGTATGTATCTATGTATATTAGTAGTGTAACTTTAGAGTTCACTGGCAGTACAGGACAGCTAAAAAGGTAGACTAAAATTAAAAATAATTCAGAATCATAGTCACAAATATTTTTTTCAGAAAGCTTTGCTTTAATGTAGTATGGTATGATTGATATTATATGTGAGCCACTAGAAGATAATTGAGTAAAAATTTGTGAGGAGCTCAAAGTATATATGAAAACAATTTATTACAGGTTTTCGTTAGTTGCTAGTTGCTAGCTCATTTGGGTAATATAGTATTTATGAATAAAACTGTTATATACAATTGTATACAAATTTTTGTTGTGATTAGTTCAGTTAAACCTTTAAAAAGCTTTTTTTTTTTTTTATTTTGCTTCTAAAAAAACTTATGATAAACCTCTTTTTTATTAACTATATATATATAAATTTATCATTAGGGCATCATACCTAAGCTTTTGGAGGGAAAAATGAATGTATGTTATATTTGTTAACATTTAATTTAATTATAAATTTGTTTTAAACATTTAATTTAAAAAATGTTTTCATTTTTTGTTCTTTTCACTTTTTGGTATAGTCTTATATTCAATGCTCTAATGTCGACTACTATTCTTCAAGGTAAACAAATTTAAATTTTATGTTGATTGGTTTGGTGATCTTTTTTGATTTTATTTCGTTACTTTTGATTTTATTTAGGTTTTTGTTTTATTTAGGGAAGAGCCATTTTATGATATTCAACTTAATATTAAAGGAAAAACAGATGGTAATTTTTTTTCTTAAACTCTTTTGTGATAACATTAATAAAAACAATATTATGTAATATCTTTGGTTTTTACTTTGGTTGTTATTTAATGTCAGTTATCACTAAACTTTGATTATTTGATTTTAGATTAGAATAGAAAAAATCTAGGAAAAACAAAAATCTGTTTTATATATTAAAAAAAAAAAAATGTTGAAAAATAAATATTAGAGATTTTAATTAAAATTAATTACATTTTATAATCAGACCTAAAACGCACAGTTATACGTATTTATGGCATAAATTTCTGTAATATTTGTATCCAACACCCAAGAAAACATATAAAATTATATATGGTATACCATATATTTGTGTGAAAATATTTTTTATTAGTTTTTGGCAGTCATTTCGAAAAAAAAAACAAATTTTTATCCAAAATTGCTCACGTTGTGATGATTCCGATGTACAATTAAAATAAGGTTAATTCAAAATTGTAGATAATACTTAAAAATACCTAAAAAATTATCTCTAACAAACGTTTAAATAATTTTAAAAGAAAATGCTGGTTTTATTAATATTAATAGTTTTATTAATATTATTAGTTTTATTAATATTAATAGTTTTATTAATATTAATAGTTTTATTAATATTAATAGTTTTATTAATATTATTAGTTTTATTAATATTAATAGTTTTATTAATATTAATAGGTCTAGTATTCAATATCAAGTTCATATCAATTAATGTCCAGGTTTATGTAGTAACTGAAGACTATAAATTTTATCTTTAGAGACATTTTAAATAATTCTCAATTCTTTTGCTTTAATGTAGGTTGGTCTGATCAATGTTACTTTTTGTACAAACATAACATTTCAGTTATGAGAAAGAGAAATTTTGTCTTTAATTGGGGATTAATAATAATAAACTGGAAAAATAAGAAAATATTTGTTTAATATCAAGAGTCTTATTTTTACAAATTTATTTTGATTTGAAATTCTTGCAAAATATTCATGTAACTTTTTGCAGTGGTAGTTGCCTTATAGTTATAAATAATTTGTTTATGTGTATTTTTATTAATCAATAAATTTTGTTGAATAGATGTTCCTTTAGAAAATCTAAAATTTGACCCTTTTTTGTTAATTTTTTCAAATTTTTTAATGAAAAGATCTTGATCATGACAAGAAAAACCAACCTTGTGGAAACATCGTTTACAATACTTATTGTAAATGTAAAGTAGTAGTTTATTTTAGTTTTTCAAGTTTGGTCATTAATAAATTGTTTAACTTAAACAAAGCATTAATTAAATATTGCTGAGAAGGGAAAAAGTTGTTTGCAATAATGTTTTCAAAAAATATCAAGAATTTTAAAATTCTCAAGTTCTTTTATTCTTTTTGTTTTTTCCAGTTATTGATTCATTCACAGAATATATAAAAGCAGAAATGCTTGATGGAGATAATAAATATGATGCAGGCCAACATGGATTACAGGTTGCTATTATTGTTTCTTATTTTTTATTAGACATAAGTCATAAAATTTAAAATATAAGTTTTTTATATTTGCATATAGTATAAGTAAAAGTAGTTAATTAAAAAAAATTTTAAAAATTCAATTGTTTTTTTAATATTGTAAAAGAGTTGTGCTCATTTTTATATTATTACTTTATTATCCATATAGCTTTAAGTGTTCATATAAATATTAAAAATTTTTTGATTGAAATGTTTTTTTGGGATTAATATCGAAAATTAATTTTAAGGAATAAATTTGGGGGGAAAAAAAATTCATTTAGAATAAATAATGTTTATACAAAATAATATCGATATTTGAATGTGGAAATGTGTCAGAAAACTAACAAAGTTATGAAACATGCGAGGAGTTTTGCTACATCGACTGACAAATAGATAAAACATGCAAGAAGTGCTGCTACATCGACTGAGTGTTTGGTTTGGGGAAGCAGTCTATTAATTAAAGTTCAAAATTTCAGTTTATTATCTCTTTTGATAATAATCCAAAAAGTCCCTTTTTAAACTTATTCTCTTTTGAGCTATTTTGACCATATTCTGTTTTTCGTATTTTAGATTCTTTTTTATACAATTTATTATAATTATTTTATTAGATCTTGATCATAGAAATTATTGCAGTTGTTAATTAAAATAATTTAATTCTAAAAACTATTGGAATCGTTATAATCAAATAAATATTTTGATCATTACTATCAAATACCTTCATTATTACATTCAAATATTTTGATCATTGCATTCAAATATTTTGATCATTATATTCAAATATCATTCAAATCATTCAAGTATCTTCAAATTGTTTATATATCTTTATCATATCTTTATCTAATCAGATCATTTAAATATCTTTATCATATCTTTATTTAATCAGATCATTCAAGTATCTTAATAATACAAGTTGTTGCAATAGTTATATTTAAATCAAATAAATGTTTGATAAGTAAAAACATAGTGTATTGTATATATATAATATATATTAACATTTCCTTAAACTCTTATCTAAACTGTGTCTCTAGACAAATAAGAATTGCCTAAGCTGAAAGTTTTAGTCTGTCTAGAATGTATTAAACTATTATTGCTGAATGTATTAAGTGCTGCAATTTTCTGACTTCAAATAATAATGATAAAAATAAAATGTTTTTATTAAATGTAATTTATAAGCTTGATTTTTATTATAATTATTTTTAACTTAAAATTTTTTTCAACTCAGGATGCTAAAAAGGGTGTTATATTTCGACATTTTCCACCTGTTTTACATTTACACTTATTGCGATTTCAATATGATCCTCAAACAGACACTAACTATAAAATTAATGATAGGTAAGTGATGTAAGTAAATATTAAAAGTTTTTTCTACTTCATAATGTAGTATTTTATTTTTGCATGAAAATTAATTCTTCATTTTATTTTCAGATATGCTTTTCCGGAATCTTTAAATCTTGAAAAATTTCTTGAACCAGAGTTTCGAGCAAATGCACCAGCTCCAATATACACATTACATGCTGTACTAGTGCATAGTGGTAATTTTTTTTTTTTAATGTTCGTAAAATTTTATGCAAAAAACTTTTGCTATTTTTATTTCCTTAATCACTTTTTAGTTTTTATCTATTAGTCTGTATGTGTGTTTGTTATTTGTTCTTTTCTAAAAGCCATCAATCATTCATAATTATTCATTCAAACTCATTTAAAGTTTCTAAAGTTAGTTATAGAATTTGACAAATAAATTGAGAATTATTTGTAAGCATTTTTTTTTTGAATTTTTTTTTTTTTTGAATTTTTTTTTCTTTAATAAGTTATGCATTTGTAACAATATTTTTCTCTTTAAATTTTTTTTTTTGAATTTAATTTTAAGAACCAAAAGTATAATTATAAAAAATAGAAAAAAAATTGTATAGAAAATTACATTTTATTTTATGTTATCATTTTCTAGTTTATTTTTATATGGTTCATTAATGTTTATTAAAAATAAAAATACGTTTTAAATGAAATAACATATTTTTTTAATTTTACAGTTATTTTTAAAATGCAAAAAAAAGTTTATTTTTTAATTATTTTATTAATAATTTTTATATAATAAATTCTTTTATTTATATATATATATATATATATATATATATATATATATATATATATATATATATATATATATATATATATATATATATATATATATATATATATATGTTTTTACTAATGATTAAAAACAATAATGTTTCATTGCAATTAAATGTTTATAAAAATAAAAATGAAACTTATTCAATGCATTGCAATATTTTTTTATCAATTAATTTAAAGATTTGCGTGAGTTTCCATTTTGTTAAAGATTCGTTTTGTATACTAATTTACAATTTTAATAGTGAAATTTTTTAATTAAATTTCAAAATGTGGTTTTGTTAATTTGAACCTTTATTTTTAAAGAATGTCACTTAACACACTGCATGCCGCAAAAAACAATGTTATCTGGCTAAAAAATAAAAAAAATTAATATGTAATTTTAATCAAATAACAATAATAATAGGTTTATATGAATAAAATATTGGATAAGAAAAAAAAGTGAAGTTGCAAAAAAATAAAAAAACAATTTAAAAGCAATCAATCAAATCTAATTTATAAAATATTAATGTCGTTATAATTTGTTTGTGGCATGGTAATATGTATTAAGTTACTCTTTAAGTAGAACCTTTTGTGCTGTAGGTGATAATCATGGTGGTCATTATGTTGTCTATATTAATCCCCGTGGTGATGGAAAGGTAAAAAAAATGTTATATTAATTTTAATTTTTCTTTTATAAAGTATTTTAACTTTGATATTTTTATTTTAGTGGTTCAAATTTGATGATGATGTTGTTTCACAAGTGAGATTTTAAACATTTATTTCGATAACTTTATGTTTTTTTTATTAATAAATGTTTTGTTTTTTCTGCAAACTTTATGAACATTTAAAGTTTTGTATGTGTTAATGGTAAATAATTTAGCTTTCTGATTTTAGGCAACAAAAAAAGAAGCCATTGAAAATAATTTTGGTGGTTTTGAGGTTTTTTTTCTTTTTTTTTACCCTTCTTTTTTCTATGTTGCTTAGCAGTTATGTGTTAATATTTTTTTACTTTAATTTTTTGTTATATTTTTAAGGATGAGGTGGTACTTCGCCATTGTACAAATGCTTATATGTTATCTTACTTGAGAACATCTGACTTAAGTGAGTTTTTTTAATTTCAAATAATATATTATTTTTGTTAAGAAGTGTATATGTATATATATACATATATATATATATATATATATATATATATATATATATATATATATATATATATATATATATATATATATATATATATATATATATATATATATATATATATGTATATATACTTATACATATACACATACACATACACATTCACACAGTCAGTGTTAGCCATGGTACCATTTACACTCCGGAATTCAATGGGTTTAAAGTTCTCAAAATTCAATTATTTGTAGAACAATAAAGAAAATATTCCCAGTATTGTAAAACTGCGATAAAAAAGAATATTCCTGGCTATCACTCTCATACATAAAAACATACATTCATACATACATACCACACATACATGCATATATATATATGTATTTTATTTACTATGAAAAATTATGTTGAAAGCATATATATATATATATATATATATATATATATATATATATATATATATATATATATATATATATATATATATTAATATATATATATATATATATATATATATATATATATATATATATATATATATATATATATATATATATATATATATATATATATATATATAAATAGCCAGCCCTGTTGGATCTCGTTATACACTGTATTCCCAATTTTTTTTTTTTTTTTTTTTTTTTTATTTGCATTCACTCCCAACAAGGCTGCAAGCAACCACTATTAAGTTGGGAGTTACTAGGAAAAAAAAGAACAGAGTTATAGAGCAAGGAAACGGTTGACAGAAGACTTGAAAAGTTGAAGGTTGTAGGAGTCAGGAAAACATGAAGATGGGAGAGAGTTCCAAAGGATTGAAGTGCGGGGAAAAAAACTAGATGAATAAAAGTTTTTAGAGCATGCTGGGACAGATACAGTAAACGAATGAGACTTAGCTGAATGACGAGTAAAACGAGAATGAATTTTAGTTGATGGAACTAGAGATGATAACTCCTTTGAGCAGTGACCATGATAGTATCTGTAGAAAAGAGAAAGAGATGCAACTTTACGACGATGGGAAAGAGGTTCAAGCTTAGCAGATAGTCCATTTACTATGCGTTTTTGGACCTTGTCAAGAAGAGAAAGTGAATCGTTAGAAGAACCAGCCCAAATATGACAACAGTATTCCATACAGGGACGAATAAGAGATTTGTACAGGTAGAGAATGGAATCAGAAGTAAGGAAATGGCGAGCACGATAAAGAGAAGCAACCTTAGCAGAAGCTAATTTAGCAATCGATTGTATATATGGTTTCCATGAAAGGTCAGTAGTAAGCGATAATCCAAGAAGACGTAAAGAGGACGACTCAGTAAGAGGATTGCCATTCATTAATATAGGAATGTTGACCATACTACGGTAGTTGTTTGCAGTAAGCAATTGGGTTTTTTTAGAGTTGAAATTCACAAGCCACTGTGAACCCCAATCTATTACTGAAGTGAGATCAGATTCAAGATCAGCTGCTTGCTCTAGGCGATCGAAAAGAGAAGACTTTTTGTCAAGACAGGAGTATAAAGTTGAGTCATCAGCAAAAAGAGCTACTTTAGATGAAAAGTTGTCAGGAAGATCGTTTATGTAGATAAGAAACAAAACAGGGCCCAGGATGGAACCTTGGGGAACCCCAGAAGTTACTGGAAATAAAGAAGAGTGTTGGCCTTCAAGGATGACTTTAATAAACCGGTCAGAAAGAAATGATTTGATAATCTCAAAAACTTTCCCAGAAACACCATATGAAGCAAGCTTATGGAGAAGACCAGCATGCCAAACTTTGTCGAAAGCTTTAGATATGTCGAGAGCAATAGCCCTAGCCTCACCGCCTCCATCTAATGCACGATAAAATCGTTCAGTTACAGCAGTTAGCAAGTCGGCCGTAGAGCGAGAGGATCGAAAACCGTATTGATTGTCTGACAGCAGTTTATTTGACTCAAGATGAGATGTGAGGAATTTGTTGATCAAAGACTCAAAGACCTTGCTAATAACAGAAAGAGTTGCTCATATAATTAAAATTTCCAATTTAAAATTAAAAAAAATCCAATTCTCCATCTAAATTTTGCCAAATTATATACAAAGTTTTATAGTTTTGAAAATTATTGCAAATTTATTTGTTTATTTAGTTATTATTATTATTTTTTAATATTATTAGAAATAAAAAAGATATAATGGTAACTTATATAATAAAACTTTGAAGAAAATTGTTGTTTTCTGCATAATTTAGCATATAAAAATATGGTAACTTATAGAAATGGTAACTTATAAAATAAAACTTTGAAGAAAATTGTTGTTTTCTGCATAATTTAACTTTATTTTTGCCAACTACAATTAAAATCTATATTGACAAAAATAACTTCCTCTGCTAGTCGTATTAAAAAGCACAAACTTTTATTTAACACTACAGGCTAAAATAAAGGGTAAAACCCAATGTAATTGTTTAAGTTTGGTAACCTTCCAAAAACCCGCGCAATTAGAAAAATGAGGTTGGCAATAAGTTGCTGACCTCAAACTGTTAGAGGTCGGCAAAATTCATACAAAAGGGTTACCATAAAACATAGAAATAAGGTCAGCAATTATTTGCGGACCTCAAACACTTTTACGTCAACAGTTAGGTTAGCATTGCTCAATGCCGACCCTAATTCCGAGAGCTGTTATATATATTACATACATACATGTATTACATATATGCATACATACATACATACATACATACATACATACATACATACATACATACATACATACATACATACATAAAGCTATGTTATAAAGCTATTTTTAGAAAGAATATATTGATACTTCAACTAATAAGAGTAATCGGGTAGCAGTAACAGTATCGAAAACAGCCAAACTGATTAATCTTTCCGGAATTAAAATTTCCGGAAATTTTAATTCCGGAAAGATTATTTCTCTATTTCGATATTATTCCGGAATTAAAATTTCCGGAATAATATCGAAATAGAGAATAACATCGAAATTGTAAAAAAAGGAGTTGTATCGAAAATCCAAAAAATAGAATTATCTCGAAATTTTGAAAAAAAGAATAATATCTAAAAAGAGAATATATCGAAATTGTTATAAAAGGAATAGTATCAAAAATCCGAAAAGCAAATTAATCTCGAAACAGCTCAAAAGAGAAAAATATTGAAAAGGGACTTATTGGAATAATATCGGAATTGTGAATAAAGGAATAGTATCAAAAATTCAAAAAACGGAATTACATTGAATTTTCTGAAAAAAGGAACAATATCGAAATGGGAATTTCTGGAATTATATCGAAACTGTGAAAAAAAAAGGAACAAAATCGAAATCACATTTTTGATGTTAATCATTAAAATGAGTTTTCAATCTTATTCTGTTTTTGTTGTTTTTGACATTAATCAGAAAATCACGTTTTCGATGTTAATCATAAAAATTAATAAAACGGAATAATCGATCTTATTCCGTTTTTATTGTTTTCGATATTGTTCCACATTTGTGAATTTTGATATAAAAACTTTTCGATATTAATCTGAAAATCACATATTCGATCTTAATCATTAAAATGAGTTTCGATCAGTTATTTTTCAATACTAATCATTTTTTCGATCAGTTAATTTTCAATACTAGTCCGCTTTCCCGAGTAATCTAATCAACTAAAGTTGATTACATTAGGTGAGAGAGATGTTAACAATATTGCACCCTTATTATAAATATTTTTTGTTTCTCGGTTTCTAAAGTCATTCATCATAAGACTCTGAAGTCATCCATTGTTTAAAGATCTCTTTGCTATTAAAGTAGTTTAAAATAAAGAAGGAAAAAAAAAAAGTTATTTAAATATTATGAAAAAGTTTTTAAAGTTCTCATCTTACACATACATGGTACTTGGATGAAGTTATTGTTGTTGTATCATGTATAGATCAATATGTCACTAAAGAAGAGAAAAATTAATTATTTATAAATTCACAAACAGTCACATTGAAAACCAAAACATCATGACAGTTACTAAAGGGAGTAGAAAATGTGTGGACAAAAGAATGAAAATGAGCAGTTTTAATAGCATAACTCCTAAGCAAAAAATATTTTAGACAAAAAATGTGTTGTTGTTTTTTTCAATAAAACTCCAGCAAAAAATATTTTAAAATAAAAATAACTTTTTTATTGTTTTCGATTTTGTTCCACATTTGTGAAATTCGATATAAAAACTTTTCGATATTAATCAAAAAAACACATTTTCGATGTTAATCAGTTAAAAAATAACTTTTACTTCAGATTTTTTTTTATTATTTAAAGGTTTTTAACATTTTCGAGAAAAATGGAAACCTAAGGGTTTAGAGACCTAAAATTATATTATTTTTATTGAAAGGGATCCCTAAGTGCTATAAAGATATGATCTCATATGAAAGAGCATTAAAAAAAAAAACACTTTTCTTCGATTAAAAAAATGCTTCTTGTCCAAAGTTTATTGACTCTATTGCCTCCAAAAACTAACTTTAGTACGTCAAATTAAACAAAGTAGACAAAATGTCATTATTGCAAACTTATTAGTTGGTAATTAAATTTAAAAGTAAAGTCGTTTTTTTCAACTAACACATAATTACTTACAAGAATAAGTTTTGTAGCATTTTGTGAAAATATATTTGTATATTAAAATTTTTTTTATAATAAATATATATTTGTGTTATAAGGGCAATTCCACGGCTAAAAATGAATAGAAGTCAAATTTTAAACTCTTTTTAGTCAGTTAAAAACAAATGAATATTGACTTAGACATATGAAAGTTTATTTAAAATATTTCCTTAGTAAAAAAATAAATTTATTTCAGTAATTTTTATGGTTTCAAAAGTGGCGGTTACTCTCATTTTTGCTTGATATAAAAAATAATGATTGTAAAATGTTTTAGTTAAATTAACATTTATGTTAAATTGCTATATTTTTTTGGTTTAAATTGATAAGGTTGAATAGACATTTTATTAGAAATTAAACTAAGACAGGGCTCGAATTAACGCAAAAAAATCTAATTGCGAAAAAAAAAATTTTTTTTTTTGCTCTTCTTCTTCCCCCCCCCCCCCTCTCTCTCTCTCTCTTATATCTTGTGCCGATGTGCGGTAATGGGGGGAAAAAATTATCGTCAATGAATCAAAAAACATCGTCAAAAACTTAATAAAAAATTAGATACCACGTTTTTTATAATTTATTGTTTCTTGAATAAAGGACTAATAAAAGTTTAAATATAATTAAGTTTTTCATTTAAATGGTTGATGTTTTTATTCAATTTTTCTATTTCAAGTCTTCCAATAAAAGATAAAACAAAAAAATTTGTTTTAATAAATTGAATTATACTTCATGTTGAAAATAAGGCTTAAAAACGTAAAAAAATTGCTGGTTTTTATTAGCATTTTTATACTGTTTGAAAAAAAAAAACTAATAAAAAAGAATTAACTAATAATATATTAATTAATAATTATATATTAATTCTTTTTTATTAGTTTTTTTTTTCAAACAGTATAAAAATGCAAATAAAAGTCAGTAATTTTTTTGCCCTAAGGTTTTTAAGCCTTATTTTAAACATGAAGTTTTGGTAAACAAAGATAAAAACCAACTTTTCAACTTTTCGCTTTAACGACCTTGTAAAAATTTTCCATGCAGAGATTTAATGTAATTTAAATTCAAAAATGTTTTACGTTGAAAGAAAATCTCAGCGCGAAAGAGCAAATTATCTATTAATCTATCTATTCAGAATAAAAAATTTTGTGTGACGTTCTTTATGATAAAAACATTACCTTAAAGAATTGCTAAAAAAAATGCTAAGGTAGAAAAAAAGTAATTAATCAACCAAAAAAAAAACGAGTTGTGAAAAGATTTTTTTTAAGAAAAAACTAATCACAAAAGTGTGTGGAGCAATCGCGATCGCGATACGCTTAATACGAGCCCTGTAAGACTTTTTTATAAGTTCTAAACTATTTTAAACTATTACTTAATAACTTTTTTTTAACGACGGCTTTCAACCGAATGCTATTATACTGTTTTTGCAAAACTAATTAAAAAAACTTGATTAAAACTTAACTATTTAATCACGACTTTTTTTTACTTGAAAATCGAAGTAGATATTCTAAAGTTGTTGTGACGTACTAACGTGATTTTTAACGACTAACAATCGAGTTTCAATGGTGAAAAAATAAAATCAAAATGGAGTTGTTTTTTAGTGATTTCGGTAATTGCTTTTTGTTAGCATGCATTTATTATTACAATTTAGTGAAAAAGAAAAAAAACTTACATATTTTTTTTATGCTCTTTCATATGAGATCATATGTTAGGAGCGCTTAGGGATCCCTTTAAGGTATTTAATAAGGATACACATTGAACTTTTTCAATTCTGTGAATAAGTTGTTTTTTTTCAAAATACCACTACAAACACACACACACACATACACACATGTACGCACACATATACACATCTCTTTCACATTTACACATTTCTTTCACATATACACATTTCTCTTATAATATTTTAGTTGTAATATTGTAACTATAATAACATCAAATATAATGTTAACAAATAAATTTGTTATTGAACAAATTTTTTATTCAACAAAGTTTTTTATTTTTTTAGAAACAATTTTAACAGATGTGGGTGAAGATTGTATCCCTGATCATTTAGCTAGCAAATTTTCTGAAGAAAAGTAGTTTTTGAACTTTAATTTTATTTTAATTTTGTAATGATAGTTTCGTAATTTAATTGATAATTTTATTAACTTTTATTATAAAAAAAAAAAAAATTATAAAATTTACCATTTTTTACTTAGGCGTCTTGAAGTTCAAAGGCGTAAAGAGAGAAGTGAAGCGCACCTATACATGGATGTGCATGTGCGTTTTTTTTTAAGAGATTAAACATGTATTTAATGTTTTCAACTTCATAAAAGTTTTATTTTGAAAGTTGTATCAAATAAAAGCTTTTTTTTTTTCATAATTTTTCATTACTCTTTCTGTAAAAATTGTTTGCATTTGTTTTTGGAAGTTTAATTTAAAAATACATTCAGGCAGTAACCTTCATTCACAAAATTAGGCATGTGTATGTTATGTATATGTGTGTGTTAGGGTGAGTCCAATGCCCCATTTCAAATTCAAATTTTGTACAATTTTTAGTCCTCACTCAACCGACACAAAGATCATATTTTTTTAAAAGTTAATAACCTGATCAGTCAAAAGCATATAATTATTATATTTAAGTTATTAGTTTTTATTAGCTTTTAGCTTCACTATGTTGTTATTTATTAAAATATAAAAGTCAAATGTTTTTTTTTCTGATTATGTAAATCTACATGATCATTTTATACACAACTTTCTTGTAGTTAAATATTATATAGGCTGTGCCTCAAGCATTTAGGACCCTGAATTTTAATCTGGTTTCTTAGAAATAAAGTAGTTTTATCATTTATCTAAGAATATCGTGATTGATTCTGCTAAAAAGATTGTGAATGAATCTAATAAGAAGGTTGTGAATAAATCTACTTAGATAATCTTCTTAGATTGTGAATGAATCTACTAAGAAGGTTGTGAATAAATCTACTAAGAAGGTTGTGAATGCTTCAAATAGTAAAATAAGGTTAGGTTGAGAACTTTACTAGCAATTTAGATTTAATTTTTGAATTTAATCAGTTAAGCCTGTAGAACTAAAGTACAAAGAGGATACAAGGAGGATGTGAAAGAGAATGCAAAGAGGAGGTGAAAGAGAATGCAAAGTGGAGAAAACCAAGTTTTTCAGTATCAAAAGTATAAGATAAGATCTCATAAAAGAATGTGATAAAACTCTAAAAAATAGCTCTAAGAAATAAGTGATTTATTTCAGAAAAAATATTTTTATAAAATAAACTTTAAAGTTGAACATTATTTTTTTGCATTCAAAATGAAATTAAATGCTAATATATTTTTTCTTAGAGTTAAGAACAATTTCTAAGAATATAAAGTCCTAAAAACTTTCATAGAATAATTAGCTGTTGTAAATGATTGTGCAGAGAGATAGCAGTAAAGCTAATTTATATCAGGGTGCACTATTAAAGCGATCCTTGATTCTATTCAAGTTGTCAAAAATTCTTTGACATGTTTTATGTGATTTTTGTTTATGTGATACAAGTTGTGTCCAGGGCTGTGGAGTCTGAGTTGCAGAGTTTAAACAATTTTAGCAGAGTCTGTATCGCCAAACAAATTGCGACTCTGACTCCAATAGTATTCTCGGTATTGCATGTGCATGTACAAAACATTCAATTAACCTTATGTTCATACTAAACCTCAAAGAACGTTTCATAAATTTGTCAAAAAAAATTTTTGACTAATTTATGAAACATTAAATTAATTTTTATCTTATTGTGTAATATTTAAAGAATTCAAAGAATTTTTCAAAAATTTTGCATTGGAGTTGGAGTCGGAGTTGCACTCAAAAAATTTCAACAACTGGAATAGGAGTTGTACTCAAAAAATTTCAACAACTGGAGTCTGAGTCGTTACTTTTTTTTTATGACTCCACACCCCTGGTTATGTCATTTTATATTGTCATAAATTTATGTAAAGTTTATTTATGAAAAATTAGTTTTAAAGCATAATATATTTTTTATTTATAAATTTGTTTTTTACTTAAAAAAAAAGAGAAAAAACTTTAACATAACAGGAAAAGTATTTTTAGTTTTATATTTTTTCTGCTGTCGACACCAAACTGTCTAGAATCCAAGTTTTTTTTTTTTTTTTTTTTTTTGAGAAACCGCGTTAAAATTTTGAGTTTAAAAACTTTAAAATAATGCTTAAAGCTGTTTAAATGCTAAAGTCTCTTTTTTGCTAAGTTATTGTGTAGATTGACCTCACAAACATCCCAGTTCATTTAAATAAATTTATTTATTTTTACCAAAAGAAAGGGCATTTAATCAGCCATAATATGCGTTTTTATAGTGAAAACTTGGTTTAAAAAATGTGCAAATAAATAAGACTTTTATTTTTAATGATCACAGAGAATACCTACGTACACATGAAAACGATTTTATGATTTTTAAGTATGAGGGACATTTGACTCATTCTAGAAAGTGTGTATGTGTGTGTATATATATATATTGATGCGTTTTTAATTATTAATTGTTGTTAAATATAATTACAATTAGATTATAACAGAGGATGCATTTTACAAGTGGTCAGGAAATGATCTTTTTGACTTGGATAACAATAAAACAGTGTATGAAGTTTTTTATTTAGAAATGATTTTATTTTTGATTCTTCATGAAGTATTTGTGTTTTTAATTCTTTTTTTTTTTTTTCTTTTTTTTTTGAAATTAAAAAATTTAGAAATTTCAAAATTCAAAAAAAAGAAAAACTATGTGATGCTACAAAAATTATAGCTGAGGCGTTTGTATGTGATTTTTGTATTTTTAAAATTCAATAGCTTTTCAATAACTTCTTTTTATTTTTTATTTTATTTTATTTTTTATTCTTCTGCTTGAATTCTTTTTCAGTTCCATATTTCTAAGTTTTACAGTTCAAGTAATTTTATATTTTAGGGATATACAGCTTCACAATGTCGATTATGGCCAATCCAAAAACGAGCTAACAGTACAACTCGTCCTGCTATGGTAGAACTTCGTAATGAAGATAAGCGTCGATTTGAAACACCAGATGACATTGAATTATTTTATGCTAATGACCAGGATCCAACAATGTTGGCTTTTTTAGAAATGCTTTCACCTGACAGTGATTGCACAAGTCTTCCTGACTTTGACTCTTCCAATGAAGTTATTTTATTTTTTAAATATTACAATCCAAAATACAAGACTATGTCATATTGTGGTCACCATTATGTTAATCTTCAGTCTACTCCGTCTTCTTTGTTTCCTATGCTTTGTAAGCGTGCTGGTTTACCCCAAGGGACTAAACTTCTTTTCTATGAGGTTTTTTTTTTGTTTTTTGTTTTTTTGTTTTTGTCATTTGATAATATAACAGAAGTTAGAAGTATTGTTTAAGCTTTTTTTTTCTGTTGCTATGGATTCTATTATATTTTTGAATTTTTTGTTGTTGTTTTTTCTTTTTTGTCTTGTCTCCTTTAAGTTTATTTCTCAAGGTTCCATAGCACAGTCATTAGATCACGCTAATACATAATACTTATATACTTTATAATTTTTGTTTCATATTTTGTAAAATAAATTTATTTTTTTGAAAAATATATTTTTGTTGTTAAGGAGTTAAAAGCAGGTCAAACAGAGTGTACGGAAACAGACAAAAAGTTTGATGAGGTATTTGCTGTTCTCTTGTGTATATATTCTTTTTTACTTTTTTAAAAATAACTTTTATTTCAATTTTTTTAGGTAGTTCATGATTTAATGGATGGTGATATTATATGCTTTCAAGCGTAAGTTTCTTTTCTTTTTTTTTTATCTTTTTAGTGAATCAGGGATTTTCATTTTACATTGTTTTTTTAAGGGTTGAAAAAGATTTGACATGCTATGAACTGCCAACACCTGTGGAATATTTCAAGTATATATATATATATTTTTTTGTTGTTGTTTTTTTGTTGTTTTTTTGTTGTTTTTTTATGTTAGCATAATGTATTTGTTTATTTATAGATCATTATAATTGTAATTGATATTTTAAAATAACTTTATATTTAGAGACCTGCTTCATCAAGTTCAAATATTGTTCTGTGACAAAACTGTCCCTTCAGATAACGGTTTTATAGAAACTTTGAATCTGAAAATGAATTATACTCAAGTAAGTTAAACTTGACTTAAAGATTTGTTTATGTTTTAAAAATAGAGTAGTCAACAGCAAACTTTATTTTTTATAGATACATTACTTTAGTAGTTAACAACACATTAGTGGTTGTTAACAACACCTTAGTGGACATATCAACTAATACTATATAAAAGTGGTTGACACATCAATTAATACAAAATAATAGTCACACTGGGTTAGGAAAAGCATGCAATCAGATGCTATTACTGACTACGCTTATGATATTTTATTGCAACCGCTTGACCATGGCTTGTCAGATGTTTTGAGTAGATTTAAGTTTATGTATGTTTCCATCTAAGTTTGAATAATAATAAATTTTAAACACAGAAAAAAATTAACTTTTGTAGTATCAAATGAATATTTAAGTAAAGTAAAATCGTAACTAAAAACCAAAAGCTAGAAACCATTGTAAAAGAGTTTTGTCTAACGCCAAAGCCCACTATTCTCAGGTCGCAAAATCTCGTATTTCATCTCAAAAATTAGGCTCTTATGACTTCTTGAGAATTTTTAACAGCATCTATAACAAGGGTAAATCTGTTTTTTCACCTCTCTTGTATGGTTCAGACTTTGTCACCTCACCTAAAGACAAAGCTGAATTGCTTGCTAAGAACTTCTCATCAATATCATTTCTTAATTCCACTTGTTGCGTTCTACCTGATATATCCGACAAACAGGTTGATCGATTGCTTGACATTCGTATCGCTCCAGCTTCTGTAAGTTATTTCCTGCTTAGACTCTTCTACAGCTTGTGGTCTGGACAACATACCTGTTATAGTCTTGTAGAAGTGTTCTCCAGAACTGTCATCTATACTTTTAAAACTATTTATAAGTGTTTATTAGAGTCTTGTTTTCCAGCCTGCTTGAAAGCAGTATCTATTGTCCCTATTTTCAAAAACTATGGAGAGTGATCTAACTTGTTTAACTACCGTCCCATTAGTCTTCTCCCTATCATAAACAAGGTTTTTGAATCTTTAATTAAAGGGATCCCTAAGTGCTCTTAACATATGATCTCATATGAAAGAGCATAAAAAAAAAATATGTAAGTTTTTTTTCTTTTTCACTAAATTGTAATAATAAATGCATGCTAACAAAAAGCAATTGCCGAAATCACTGAAAAACAACTCCATTTTGATTTTATTTTTTCACCATTGAAACTCGATTGTTAGTCGTTAAAAATCACGTTAGTATGTCACAACAACTTTAAAATATCTACTTTGATTTTCAAGTAAAAAAAAGTCGTGATTAAATAAATAAGTTTTAATCAAGTTTTTTTAATTAGTTTTGCAAAAACAGTATAATATCATTCGGTTGAAAGACGTCGTTAAAAAAAAGTTATTAAGTAATAGTTTTTAATAGTTTAGAACTTATAAAAAAGTCTTACAGGGCTCGTATTAAGCGTATCGCGATCGCGATTGCTTTTCACACTTTTGTGATTAGTTTTTGCTTAAAAAAATCTTTTCGCGATTTGTTTTTTTTTTTGGTTGTTTAATTACTTTTTTTCTAGCTTAGCATTTTTTTTAGCAATCCTTAAAAGTAATGTTTTTATCATAAAGAACGTCACACAAAATTTATTATTCTGAATAGATAGATTTGCTCTTTCGCGCGGAGATTTTCTTTCAACGTTAAACATTTTTGAATTTAAATTACTTTAAATCTCTGCGTGGAAAATTTTTACAAGGTCGTTAAAGCGAAAAGTTGGTTTTTATCTTTGTTTATCAAAACTTCATGTTTAAAATTAGGCTTAAAAACGTTAGAGCAAAAAAAATACTGACTTTTATTTGCATTTTTATACTGTTTGAAAAAAAAAACTAATAAAAAAGAATTAATTGTTATTATTATTAATTCTAATAATTATTAATTAATATATTATTAGTTAATTCTTTTTTATTATTATTTTTTTCAAACAGTATAAAAATGCTAATAAAAACCAGCAATTTTTTTTACTTTAGCCTTATTTTAAAGGTGAAGTATATTTCGATTTATTTAACCAAATTTTTTTGTTTCATCTTTTATTGGAAAACTTGAAATAGAAAAATTGAAAAAAACATCAACCATTTAAATGAAAAACTTAATTATATTTAAACTTTTATTAGTCCTTTATTCAAGAAACAATAAATTATAAAAAACGTGGTATATAATTTTTTATTAAGTTTTTGACGATGTTTTTTGATTTATTGACGATAATTCTCCCCCCCCCCCCCCCATTCACGCACATCGGCGCGACCTATAAGAGAGAGAGGGGGGGGGGGGGGAGAGAGCAAAAAAAAATTTTTTATCGCGATTAGATTTTTTTTTGCGTTAATTCGAGCCCTGTCTTAGTTTAATTTCTAATAAAATGTCTATTCAACCTTATTAATTTGAACCAAAAAAAATATAGCAAAATTAACATAAATGTTAATTTAAGTAAAATATTTTACAATAATTATTTTTTTTATCAAGCAAAAATGAGAGTAACCGTCACTTTTGAAACCATAAAAATGACTGAAATAAATTTATTTTTGTACTAAGGAAATATTTTAAATAAACTTTCATGTGTCTAAATCAATATTCATTTGTTAAAACTGACTAAAAAGAGTTTAAAATTTGACTTCTATTCATTTTTGGCCGTGGAATTGCCCTTATAACACAAATATATAAATTAAAATTATAAAAAAAATTTTAATATACAAATATATTTTCACAAAATGCTACAAAACTTATTCTTGTAAGTAATTGTGTTAGTTGAAAAAAAAACGACTTTACTTTTAAATTTAATTACCAACTAATAAGTTTGCAATAATGACATTTTGTCTACTTTGTTTATATTGACGTACAAACGTTAGTTTTTTGAGGCAGTAGAGTCAATAAACTTTGGACAAGACGCACTTTTTTTTAATCGAAGAAAAGTGTTGTTTTGAAAATTAAATTTGTTAGTGTGTGTTCATTATTACGTTTTAGAAAAAATAATATACATCAAACATTTTTTTTTTTAATGCTCTTTCATATGAGATCATATCTCTATAGCACTTAGGGATCCCTTTAACAAATATCTAATCTCTCATCTTGAATCTAATAATTTACTTTTTGATCATCAATGTGGATTTTGATCTTCTCGTTCTACAGCTGGTTCGCTAACAGTAATAACCTATTGATTATTACTGTTAGCAAATTTATTGTGCATTACATAGATGTGGAGAGATTGAAACTATTGTTCAACCTCTCCACATCTATGTAATGCACAATAATAATAATAATGCACAAGGTTCTATCCTTGGCCCTATAGTCTTATTTATTTTCATTAATGATCTTCTGGATATTGTCACATTAAAGGTGGCATTGTTCGCTGATGATACTACCATTTATTCTTGTCTTGATAAGAAACCAACACTCTCTAATTGCTTGAAGGAGGTATTTGAGTTTGAAAAGGATCTCACTTCTGCTACAGCATGGGGCTCTCAGTGGCTGGCAGACTTTAACTCAGATAAAACTCAACTTTTTTTTTCAGCTAATCATTATCGTAACAATCTACATCTTTCTATAGTTATGAATGGTAAATCACTCGATGTGTTATCTACCCTTGATCTTCTAGTATTAACATTTACCTCTGATCTTTCTGGGTAATCATATATTAAATGGATTTCAAAATTAGCATCTGGTTAGGTTGCATCTCTTTATTGTGCTCGCTACCTTTTTACTCTGGATTCTATTTTTTATCTCTTTAAGACTCAAATCCGTCCTTGTAGGAATACTGTTGCCATATCTGGGGCGGATTTTCCAATGATGCCCTTTCTCTTTTAGACAACGCGCAAAAATGCATTGTAAACCTTGTTGGACCTGCTCTTGCAGTCAACCTCCAGCCATTTATTTTTTTCTTTAAAATTTATAATAGACACTGCTCTAAAGAGCTAGTGCCTACTAAAAATCTTTCTCGTATTGCTCATCATTTAGTTAAGTCTCATCCTTTTACTGTGACTGTTCCTAAGTGCTCCGAAAATTCTTATTTGTCTTGTTTTTTCCCTCGAAAATTAGTACTTAGGAATTTTCTTCCTTCATCTTGCTTCCTGATTTATATTATTTGCAATCTTTTAAGTTGTCTGTCAAATCTTTTCTCTTCCAGTAACTTTCAATTCTAATAGTGGTTGCTTGTAGCCTTGTTAAAAGTGAAGATGTTGAAAAAATGTAATCAAATAAAACTGAAACTTGTATTAAATATTGTCTACAAAATTTCAAGAAACCTTTTGGACTCTAAAATATAAAAATTTTTTTAGATAGCCAATGCTGCTGCTTCAACACTTGGAGTTGATCCACTAAAAATACAGTTTTTTAAACCTCAAATGTAAGAAAACTAATCTAATATATTTTTTTATAAATTTATAATGAAACTTGGTTAAAAATAGTAAATCAAGGAAATAGCATGAATATATGTATGTTTTTTAGTATTTATGTTTATATGTTTATATGTATATATATATATGTCTGTGTGTGTGTATTTTGTAGTAGCACTAATGTGTATATGTGGTTTATTTTCCTGCACTCTTAATACTATTTTTAATTTTTGTTTTCAAAAAGGCACTCATTTTATTAATGAAATATAACAAAAATTTTAGTAATGAAATATCTATACAGATGTATTGCATAGTGTATGGGGTAGATGCCAGTTGCTGGAGCACAATATGGTTTTGTTAAAATTAAATATTCTAACATAAGGTCATTTTATGTTAGGAAATTCGATCTTAGGGGTCATTTATAAATTACGTCACTCTATAAGTGGGGAGGGGGTGTGGGATTTGTGATAACTCATACAAAACTTATTTCTTAAGTGTTACAATTCTGTGAAGAGGAGGAGGGGAGGTCAAAAACTGTCAAATAATGTGTGATGTAATTTATGGACGATCCCTTATATATTTATCTCTAATTTTTTTTTTTTTTTTTTTTCAATTTTTATTCAATCTTATTTTTGGTCTGTTTATACAGATTTTTTTTTTCATAGTTGATTAGTTTTTTTTATCAGTTTTTTAGCTTCCTTTGTTTCACTATGTTTTTGGTTAAATAAATAAAATTAAAATAACAATAGTATGTTTTTGACTGTTAAGATTATTATCAGTTTTTAGCTTAGCTTTCGATTGGTTAGGTTATTAGGCAAAATATTGTCCATAATTACTTTTTATATTAAAAAATAATAATTTTTATATTACAATAGTTTAAACTAAACTTGTATCATGGCTGGGGTGAAACTTTCATGTATCATGGCTGGGGTGAAAATAAACAAAAGTGTGAATTTCATCATAATAAACTGTACTTATTTGCCAATCCATGTATGAAACCAGAAGCAGTTGTAAAAAATAAAAATGCTTAACAGGAAGTGCCCCATTTTGACCCGAAAGACAGACAGTCCCTAATATTATTGAAAAAAAAATTCTTCAAAAGTATGTCCTGTTAGTTCTCAAATAAAGCGAAATTTTATAAAAATTTACATTTTAATGCATAAAAACTGCGGTTTTTTTAAATTATTAAAAAAAGCAAATTTTTTTACAGTTTTTGTAATTTAATTTTTTTAGAGACATTTTTATGAAATTTGGTTATTATTTTTAGAATTTTGACAAAATTTTTCTATATTTTTAGGGACCTGTCTGATGTTTAAGGGTAAAAATGGGGCTGTTACTTATGTGTCATTAACATTTTTATTATTTTTTAATAGACCAAACTTTTATTTTCACCCCAACCTAATGTATATATATATATATATATTTTGTTATATAAAGTTAAATTATATATATTTATAAAGTGCTAAACTGTCAGAATTTGGTTTGATAGCATATTGTTTTCCTTTTATTTCGTAAAAATTTAAATATTTATTCACCTTCACCAACTTTATTTAAAAAATCATTTTATAATTTTAAATGATAAGAACCATGTTTACTGCTCACCGCATAAAGCATCATATTTAATATCAGATATCAAATTTATATTAACTATTGTATTTTAAATGTCTGAATTAAAATATTGTATTCTAATTCATTTCATTTACTATAGTTATAGAGACCAACCTGGTAACCCTGTAAAATGCTCCTTTGACGGACATTTAAAAGATCTTGTGTGCAGTGGTGGTAGAAAGGGACCAAAAAAGATTTATTATCAAGTAGTAAGTGAAACTTAAAGTTTTATCTTTTTTATTGTTTTAAGTTTATTATAATATTTTGTTTTAAAAATTTTATATTTTGTTTTATGATTTTTAACTTGTTAAAACGTTTTATTAAAAATAAACATTTTATAATTATCAACATATTTTCAAAGCTTCTGGATTTAGAAAATAATATATTGCACTTACTTAAGTTGATATTTAGAAGTAGTAGTAGTAGTAGAAAAATTGCTGCAACAGGTTTTCCTGTTGCAGCAATTTTTAACCTTTTAGCAATATAACCTATAGGTTTTGGCAGCCTTATCTACTTTATACACTAATTTTATAAAAATTATAAAATATATTAAAATATATAAATTTTACAATAGGATATATAGTATGAAGTATAAGTTTGTACTTTATTGTTTTTCTTTTTATTTTTTATTTTTTTATTTTTTTTTATTTTTTATTTTAGTTATAATCTTGATACTTATGCGGATTATTTGAAATTTCTGCATCAAGCTTAGCCTTGAAACTGTTAACTGATGAAGCGCATACAACTTCTGACAGCAATGCATTCCAATGATTCACTATTCGATTAGTAAAAAACTGGTGCCTTTGCTCGCAATTTTGAAAATATTCTCTAGTCATTTTTAGATGATGTCCTCTAGTTTTTATTTTATTTGACTCCCCAACACGAAGGACATGGGGTTCACTCCGTGAGACAATGTCTATATTGTTAATAGTTTTATAGGCCTGTATCAGATCTCCCCTAATGCGATGGGTTTCTAAAGATGTTAAGTTTAGTATATTCAGACGATCTTTGTATGACATATGACGGTACAAAGGTATTAAACAGGTAGCTCTTCTTTGTACTTTCTCGATTTTTGCTCTTCTTTGTACTTTCTATTCTGGATGATGGATTACTGGCTGTTACCGCAAATACCAGATGCAAAGGTTGTATATAGAATTTTATGTTGTTGCGGAGTCATGTGACTGAAAATACGATACAATATGCCTAATACACAGTTAGCTTTATTGGTTGCAAAAGTTGAATTGTTGTGCCATTTAGGCATCATGATTATGCCAAGTCTGGCGTAATCATGATGCCTAAATCACGTTCAACTAAAGTCGATGCTAGTTCGACACTGTTATTGTCATTAGCTGGCATTAAGTAGACATAAAATTTTCATTTTCCAGGTTTTACACCAATCGGCTATGTTGTAGATATCAGTTTGAAGCATTTGTGAAGCTAATGGGTGATCTAAACGGGTCAGCAGTTTAGTGTCATCCGAATACATTTTATATGGATGGTTAACAATATCGGATATATCGTTCACAAAAATGATAAAAAGTATTGGACCTAATATGGATCCTTGAGGGACGCCACTAAATACCTCAAGCCACAAGGAAACATAATCGCCCATCATGATTCGTTGAAAATGCTGGTGTAAAAACAATTTTATCCAATTTAGGAGATTTCCAGTAAAACCATATGCCTGAAGTTTGTAAATTAGTCTCTTGTGGGGAACCATATCAAATGCTTTACTGAAATCTATAAAAGCTACGTCCATAGATATTTTGTCAGATAATGCTTTTGACATCATGTCAATCGACTCCAACAAATTAGTCACACAAGCTTTTTTATTGACAAAACCATGTTGATTTTTTGAAATAAGGCTATGTTCGGCTAAATGATTGACCATAGTGTTACGTAATATTTTCTCCATCACTTTACATACAACTGATGTTAAGGATATAGGCCGGTAATTGCCTGGGTCGAGTCTACTTCCATTTTTAAACAGTGGTGTTACATTAGCTTTTTTCCATACTTCAGGAAAATACCCACTATCTAGCGACTTCTGAAAAATTGCGCATAAAGGTATTGAGAAGCTGTCAGAACAGTTCTTCAGTACATATGCGCTTACACCATCCAAACCAACAGTTTTATCAACTGATAAATCGCTCAGCTTGTTTTTAACCAGATCTTGCGTTATTTGCAAGTATTTGCAATGGCTTCAGTTCGTTTTATAAAATATGGAAGTTCATCGTCTTCATTTTTGTTGAAAACACTTTGAAAGTAGTTGTTTAGCCGATTTGCAATTTCTATTGGATTTGTGATAGTGTCGCTATTGATTCCTTTTAAGGCTGTTATTGTAGTTCTAACATTTTGTTTGCTGTTAACATACTTGAACAGGATCTTTGGGTTGTGCTTCGATTTTATCGCAAAATCAAGTCCAAACTCACAACGAGCTTTATATATGAGTTGAATATTACACGCTTTGTATTTGTTAACTAGTTTAAGACTTTTATATCCATTCACTCTACATCGAAACCATAGTTTATTTTTAGTTTTTATTTTATTCTTGATGTCATCATTCATCCATTTGCTTTGTCGATGAATCCATTTTGATTTAGTCACTGGGACATAAGTTTTGCTTGCAGTCTCGTAGTGGTTCAGGAAAATGTTATAACAGTCATCAGTATTGCGTCCATTGAATTCCATCTGCCAGTTGATATTGTTAAAATATTCGGATATCTTTACAAAGTTACTTTTATAATAAATGTGTTTTTCGATGTGTTTTCCTACAACTGCAGCGCTTTTAACAACGTAATCCCATTGAAGGACGTGGTGAGATTTCTTCAGAGACGTTAAAGGTGCATGGTGAATAATATTGAGGACCTGATTTTCATTTTTGGCTATAATTAGATCAAGAGTGTTGTTCGATGTAATTTCATCAAGTTAAAAAGTGGGCTTAGTAACAAATTGTATCAAAAACGATTCGGCAAGGATGTCAATAAAATTACTTGAAAGGGTATCTGTGTTGCTGATAGTTGGGATACTGCTCGAATCCCAGTTAATCCCTAGCAAATTAAAGTCTCCACAAATCAAAAAGCCGCTATATATATTAGACAGAAGTTCATTTGCTTTAATAATGGACGCTTCGATATTCTCGAGTGGATCTAGCATGTGTGGCCTGTATATGCAACCCAGAAGGATGTGTTCGGAACCGTACGATATTTCGCACCAAATTTGTTCAGGGGAATCTAATAAAACAATTTCGCTTACTTCATTAGGTTTTAATGAAGTGTCGACATAAATAGCCACCCCTATTTAGAATTGGAAAAAAGTTGTTGTAAGCACTTTAGAAGTTATATCATTTTTAAAGGAGTTCTACTGCATTTTTATTGGTGCCTCTAGTCTTAGTAACCCTCCCAATGTCTCTTCCCTAGTCTCAGCAACTCTCCCAGTGGGCACAAGACGTGTTTTAGACGTCTAAGAGGTTGTTCATAAATTATGTCACAATTTTTAAATGTTTTTGAACCAATCCCCTCCTTCATCACAAAATTGTAACACTTAAGAAATAAGTTTTGTGCAAGTTGTCACAAAACCACAACCTCCTCCTCCTTCTCCTCCTCCTTATCGTAGCATGACATAATTTATGGACAACACCTAAAAAGTTTTTAATTTCTTAAACATGTCTTATTTACTTTTATTTGACCCTTGTGGAACAATACTGAGCTGAATACTAGAAATAAATTCATTATTTTTGAAATAAAAACATTAAAACAACTCAAATTTGTATTAAAAAAAGATAAAATATTTTCTACAAACTTATTTGTATCATTAAAAATAAACTTTTAGACCTGAAGTTTTGCTTGATAAGAACCAATCCTTTTTTTTTATTATTTTATTTTTAAAATTTAGAGTTTTGTTTAATTCATTAATTGCATTTAATATGTCTATGTAATATTGCATAGTAAGTCATGTTCCTTTTTTTAGAACACAAAACTTTAGAATAAAGTATTTATAGCTTTATAATTCTCAATTTTTTTTTTTTTTTAAATAATAAAAAATTGTTAAATTCTTTATTATTAAACTTTTCAAAATAAATAAAGAATTACATGTAGTTCTAGCTCTCTAGTACTATGCTTACTATGTTTGCTGTGACTGAAACAACATTAATAACTTGTCTACTTTTAGTTAACTATGCCAATCAATGAACTTGAAAACAAAGTGCAGTTTAAATGTACATTTATAAATGCTGATTTAAAAGGCGAGGTATTCTTTTTTTCTTTTTTTTTTTATTGAATTACTATTGAATTAAATTTTTATTTTTGTAGATATTTTTACTATTAGTTTTTTCTTTTTTTTTATCTAAAACATTTAAACCTCTTGTGTTGTTTATTTAAAATTAAAACATAAAAATTCTGCTTTTTATTTAATTTTAAAATAGTAAAACTGGTTTTTATTCAATCTTAATTATTGTACTTATTATTATTTGCAGAACTTTTATTTACATTACTTCTCAATGGCCCAGAGGGCTTCTGTACTAGTGGGAGTGCTACTCTTTCTTTTATGTTTTCTTTTTTTTTTTATTCACCTCTTTTAGTTCTAAAACATGAACTTTAATAAACAAGGCCACAAATTTACTGCAAGCAAAAAACACAAACAAAAAAAGCTTTAAAAGTTATATATGGTTAAAGTATATTAAGCTAATAGTCTCTTTATTTATAATTTATTTATTTTGTTTTAAATTTGATTTGTATTTGTTTTGCTGGAGATGCTTTATTAAAAAAATTTTAAAACTGTAATTTAAATAAAAGATTTTGAAATTCTGTTTTACTTATCTTAGATACAAGTTGTTTATTTTTTTATTGAGTTGGTTGTAAAAGAAAAATATACATAGCCACTTTAGTTTTTTCATTAAGTCTTTGCTTAAGATGTTCTTTACAAGGCAGTAGCATGATTCAGTTATAATCTGCCCAATATCAGTATTTTTATTGAAACACCTCTAGCTTATTGTCTTTTAGCTATTGCTTAAATAAGCAAATCCTACAAGGTAGCTTGGTAACTGGCAGGCTTTATTGGATTATGTTACCAGTAGCAAAATGATTGAGATTATCCTTACCTAAAAACCCAAAGGTTTCATTACGGTTTAAATATTTTACTATTTTAGTAAGTGATTTTCCTAACTTTGTTGATGATAAAATATTGTTTATTAAGCCAATAAGATTTTCATTGTTTATTAAGCCAATAAAATATTGTTTATTAAGCCAATAAGATTTTCAAAAATTTTAAATGTTACAATATTTGATTTGGCCATTAATAACTCTGTTGATATTAAAAATTCAGTTATTTAAGTTTGTATCATAAAATAAAACTAAAGCATAAAATAAGTTTAAGTATAAGTAACCACAAAATGATAATAAAAAACAGAACTAGCGTAAACTTTTAATAAAATTGTAGTCTAAGATGATTAAACTTGCATCTCATATCATTGTACCATGGTTTACTTGTTGTGCTGTATGCAATTGGTAATAGTTTGTGTTGTATAAGCAACCCTCGGAATTAGGGTTAGCATTCAGCAATGCCGACCTAGAAGTGTTTGAGGTTGGCAAAAAATTGCTGATCTTGTTTCTATGTTTTATCTATTTTTATTTGGTATCCCCTTTGTGTCAATTTTTTTTTTGTAGACCTGATGCTGACCTCTAATAGTTTGAGGTCGGCAACTTATTTTCCTAAAATCTTACCAAACTTATTATCCCAAATTCTGAGGGTTGTTTAAGTTAATTTTGATTTAGTCTCATTAAGTTCATAATTGCTTAAATAATTCTAAATGTTTTTAACTGTTTTTTTTATATAAAAACATCAGTTATTTGAAGATGAATTTATTTTTTATAGAAAAAAATGTAATGCAACAATAATGATAGAAAGAATTGTTTTTTATTTGATATGATGTTTAGTACAGAATAAAATTTTTATTTAATATGTTTAGAAGAAATTAAAAATATATACTGTAGTGTAATTGTTTTTCTTTTTAATGTTATAGAAAGAGCTTGTGATACTAGTAGACAAAAATGGATATGTTCATAATCTATTAACTGAGGCAGCTAAAGTTGTTGAAACTATTGACACTACTGCTCTGCGTTTAGTTGAGATATCTGCTAGTAAGATTCAAAGGATAGTGCCATCTACTACCTTACTAGATTCTTTAGTTCAACAAAGTCAAAAGAATTATCGTATTGAGGTAATAATGTCAAAAGTTTTTATATGCAAAAAATATTATTCTTTTACTGATTTCTTTTCTTAAATTTTTTTCTTTCTTTTCAGATTTCTTTTCTTAAATTTTTTTTTAATACTACATTTAAAATAGTTATATCAAAAATGCAAGCGAAATCTGGCTTTTACATTTAAACTTTTTATGTTATTATAATAAATTTTTTATAAATCATTTATTTCAACCAATTATTTTATATTAAAGCTAATTTATTTTACAACTCTTATGACACTTTGAAAATACATGACATGCTACACCTAAAGAAAAAAAAAAAATCTTTTTTTTTTTTAAACATTATTTTTTTATATTTTTGTATTATTACACTTACTTTTATGATTAATATTTAACAGGAAATTCCTAGAGAAGAATTGTCAGATGACAATCATTCACTTTTAGTGCCGGTTATGCATTTTCAAAAGGTAAGTACTTTAAAATCAATAAATTTTTGCATGATGTAAAAACTTTTACAAAAGTAATAAGTGATATATAGCAAATCGTTTCACTGTTTAATTCCTAATTACTTTTTTTTTTATTGTTTTCTATAAATACAGGGTGGCCCATAAGTCACTTTACATTTTAAAAATTAAATAACTTTTTTTCTATTAATTTATTTTTATTTCTCTTTTTAGAATTAAAAAATATAATTTTTGGAAATTTTTAGTATGGATACGTTTACAATAGAACAACGAGTGAAGATAAGTGAATTTTACTTTGAAAATGAACGGTCAATTGTTGCAACGCAAAGATCGTATATGCGCCATTTTAATGTTCGACATCTCTCTAGTAGGCCTGCAATAATGAACTTAGTGACGCGTTTTTAAGAGCATGGCTCTGTAAGTGCTAGGACTTAAAGTGGACGAGGTTGTTCAGTACGTACATGTGAAAATACTGAAGCTGTGAGCCGTAGCATTGAAGAGAACCCAACCACATCCACTCAAAGGCGTTCTCAAGAACTTGGCATTTCACGGAGTTCTCTGCAGCGCATTCAAAGAGACTTGCACATGTACCCTTACAAGATTCAATTAGTGCAATCTTTACAACCACCAGATTTTCAGAAACGACTAAATTATGCTGTCAGGTTTCAGAGAACTGCAAGAAATGACAATGAGTTTATTCACAAGTTGATCATGGGAGATGAAGCTCATTTCCATTTGAATGGACATGTGAATAAGCAGAATATGAGATTTTGGGGCACCGAAAATCCACACCAAGGTCATGCGAGTCCATTACACTCAGTTAAAGTCACAACATGGTGTGGAGTAACATCAGAAAAGGTTATTGTGCCCTTCTTCTTTGAAGATGTAAATGAAAATGCTGTGACTGTAACTGCTGAGAAATATCAAGACATGCTAGCGAATTTTGTTCAACCTCAGTTAGCAAACATGGCAGGGTATTAGTGGCAACAAGATGGAGCAACTGCACATACTGCTAGAGCCACAATGCAGTTGTTAACTGCAATGTTTCAGGATCAGATAATCTCTCTTAAATTCGATTTTGAATGGCCTCCACGTTCTCCTGATTTGACAGCACCAGACTTTTGGCTTTGGGGATATCTTAAAGACAAAGTGTAATAATAATAAGCCCCAAACTATTCAAGATCTTAAGGCAAACATACGACAGGAATTTCTTTTCCTACAACCTCAGATGTTAAGAAGTGTTGTGGAGAATAGCTTAAAAAGAGCTCGACATTGTGAAGACGAGAATGGAGGCTATTTAAGAGACATTATCTTTCGTAACTAAGTCAGAACTAACTTACAGATTCTAAACTTTGTAATAAAAAAAGAATTAATTAAATACAGTCGTTTAATAAAAAGTTATTTAATTTTTAAAATGTAAAGTGACTTATGGGCCACCCTGTATTTATAAAGGTCAAAAACAAAATGTTTGATTAAAAATTTGAAAAGTAAAAAAAATATTTAGACCAGATTTCATAATTATAAGACCAATTTATAAGACAGAATTATAAGACCAGATGGTTTATTTACCTTTTATAATTATTTTAATGAATGAAATATATGTTGAATAAAATTGAGTTTGAATAAAAAAAAATGTTTGAACAAAATTTAAAACAAGATAAAAATCAAGGTAGTGCTACAAAAGTTACAAGTTATTGCTTAGCTACTGCAATTTTATTTCATAATTGAAATTATAAAGTTCTATCTGGTGTTATAATTAATGAACAATTTTTATGAATTAATGCAAATTTATATATAAAATCAAGTAATAAATAAAAATAAATATGAATTTTTAACTTAATGAATAATGTACAAATTTCAAATGTTTAAACACATTCATTGTTTTTGTGTGATTTCTTCAAATTCAGCTCAAAATTAAAATCATCATGATCATTCTACTACTCTTAACATCTATTACAACCTGCCTCGTGTCCTGATGTCTTGTTGGATTCATTTTCCTAGGAAAAAGCTATGAGAAGTGAACTCTGACTTTAAATACCACCTGACTTGAGGTTGAGGCCGGTTGGTTTCTCAAACTTTGTATTCCATCTCAGAGAAGCTAATTCCATCAATGACTGTAGAATAACTAACAGAGATTCTTTCATGTTGCACATAGAAGGAATCCCTGTTAGTGCTTTTGGAATGCATTGCTGAGTTCATATAAAGAGCCTTTTGTTATTATTTTAGATTGACTATCAGGAATGATGCAATTGCATAACTTATTTTGTAATATACTATGATTAAGTTTTTTAAAAACATAAATATCTAAAAATATTAAACAAATAAAAATATCTTCTCTTTAAAATTTTTATGATAACTTGCAGTGGTTTTCAAAGTTCAATACAATTCAATTTAATATTGCTAATATCAACAAGTCTATTAGTTAATATTATTATTGTTAATAGTTAACAATAGTCTAATAATTAATAGTCTTGTTGATATTTTTTATTGGTGATTAGCAAGTATTAGTCCGATATTAACTATTTCTGCATCATCTACTACTCCAGACAATGTTTTTGGATTATCATTCATTTCTGTCCTTTCATGGAAACCATGAAAAAAAAACCATTGAAAAGTTAGCATCTGGTTAGATGCCTCTTTTTACTGTGCCTATCTTCTTACGCCAGATTTTCTTTACCTTTATAAATCTCTTATTCTATAAATTTCTTATTCCTCCTTGTTTATATTGTCATATTTGCGCTGGTTCTTCAAAATTGGCTTATTTAAGATAATGTACGAAAACTCATTGTAAATAATGTCAGACCTGTTCTAGCTGCCATGCTTGAATCTGACTCATTGTTGCAAAGTTGCATCTCAATCTCTATTATTCAAAAACTACTATGGTTAATGCTAAAGCTTTCATTACTCCATCAACTAAAACTGAGTGCGTATCTTGTTATTCAGCATATAACATTTCTTTCATGCTCAAAGGATTTTAATTTATCTTGATTTTTCTTTCTCAAACAATGATGGTTTGGAATTCTCCCATTTTCTCCTCTTTGTTTTCTCCTTACTCACAGCTTAACTAGTTGTGTAACTCTCAATTTAATTAGCTGTGTAACTCTCAACTTAACTAGTTGTGTAACTCTCAATTTAATTAGCTGTGTAACTCTCAACTTAACTAGTTGTGTAACTCTCAATTTAATTAGCTGTGTAACTCTCAATTTAACTAGTTGTGTAACTCTCAATTTAATTAGCTGTGTAACTCTCAACTTAACTAGTTGTGTAACTCTCAATTTAATTAGCTGTGTAACTCTCAATTTAACTAGTTGTGTAACTCTCAATTTAATTAGCTGTGTAACTCTCAATTTAACTAGTTGTGTAACTCTCAATTTAATTAGCTGTGTAACTCTCAACTTAACTAGTTGTGTAACTCTCAATTTAATTAGCTGTGTAACTCTCAATTTAACTAGTTGTGTAACTCTCAATTTAATTAGCTGTGTAACTCTCAATTTAACTAGTTGTGTAACTCTCATATTAACTAGTTGTGTAACTCTCAATTTAATTAGCTGTGTAACTCTCAACTTAACTAGTTGTGTAACTCTCAATTTAATTAGCTGTGTAACTCTCAATTTAACTAGTTGTGTAACTCTCAATTTAATTAGCTGTGTAACTCTCAACTTAACTAGTTGTGTAACTCTCAATTTAATTAGCTGTGTAACTCTCAACTTAACTAGTTGTGTAACTCTCAATTTAATTAGCTGTGTAACTCTCAATTTAACTAGTTGTGTAACTCTCAATTTAATTAGCTGTGTAACTCTCAATTTAACTAGTTGTGTAACTCTCAATTTAATTAGCTGTGTAACTCTCAATTTAACTAGTTGTGTAACTCTCAATTTAATTAGCTGTGTAACTCTCAACTTAACTAGTTGTGTAACTCTCAATTTAATTAGCTGTGTAACTCTCAATTTAACTAGTTGTGTAACTCTCATATTAACTAGTTGTGTAACTCTCAATTTAATTAGCTGTGTAACTCTCAACTTAACTAGTTGTGTAACTCTCAATTTAATTAGCTGTGTAACTCTCAATTTAACTAGTTGTGTAACTCTCAATTTAATTAGCTGTGTAACTCTCAACTTAACTAGTTGTGTAACTCTCAATTTAATTAGCTGTGTAACTCTCAACTTAACTAGTTGTGTAACTCTCAATTTAATTAGCTGTGTAACTCTCAATTTAACTAGTTGTGTAACTCTCAATTTAATTAGCTGTGTAACTCTCAACTTAACTAGTTGTGTAACTCTCAATTTAATTAGCTGTGTAACTCTCAATTTAACTAGTTGTGTAACTCTCAATTTAATTAGCTGTGTAACTCTCAATTTAACTAGTTGTGTAACTCTCAATTTAATTAGCTGTGTAACTCTCAACTTAACTAGTTGTGTAACTCTCAATTTAATTAGCTGTGTAACTCTCAACTTAACTAGTTGTGTAACTCTCAATTTAATTAGCTGTGTAACTCTCAACTTAACTAGTTGTGTAACTCTCAATTTAATTAGCTGTGTAACTCTCAACTTAACTAGTTGTGTAACTCTCAATTTAATTAGCTGTGTAACTCTCAACTTAACTAGTTGTGTAACTCTCAATTTAATTAGCTGTGTAACTCTCAACTTAACTAGTTGTGTAACTCTCAATTTAATTAGCTGTGTAACTCTCAACTTAACTAGTTGTGTAACTCTCAATTTAATTAGCTGTGTAGATCTCAACTTAATTAGCTTTTTGATGGCTTTAGTTCTGGCACAAAACCTGGAGGTTGAATTATTTGATTCCAGCTCTGACTTAATAAGTAACTTTGGTAAAGAAGGAGACTTGAACTTCCTGTTTGAATGTTTTTTTGATTTGTTATAAGCACCCTAAAAAATGGTTAGAAAAACATTTTAAAAAATGAATTGATTTGAGAAAAAAATCTCTTTGTAAAGGACATCATCAACAACAAGATAAATACAGTGGAAGTGACATAGTTGATGAACAGTATTCAAAGTTTTACTAATCTCTTGAATCTATTGAACTGGCATTATTAGTCATCAAGTCACTTACATCATTAGTCACCAAGCCACTTACATCATTAGTCACCAAGCCAGAAATATATTGATTAAAATTTAGATGGAAAGCTTTTTTTATTATTGTTTTAAATGTTTTTTCTACAGACATAGCACTATTAATTTTAAATTCTTTTTCTTAAATCATTTGAATCTTCAATCAATTGAATAAATTTATTTAAAATAAAACTCATCTCTTTTTTATTATTATTAAGGATTCGCAGTGTATGCTTCAAATAAGTTGCTAATGATATAAGTGAAATTAATAAATTTGATTAAATATTTTTTTATTATTACATATTTGTTAGGTATTGAAAGTTTGAATCTCTTCTTCACTGTCTCCTACCTGACACACCCATTTATTTTACTTGAAAGTACATTTTTTTGACTGTTTCATTCTTAAGTCACTTCCTGAAATTATTTTGTGACATTTTTTAAATGATTTTTTCATGTAATTATTGTTAATTAGTTCAATTTATTTATACTTTCATATTTACTTAGTATAACTTTATGTTGCTTATTAGTTTTATATACTTTAAATAAAATTTCAGTAACACTTTTTTAATCGTAACATGTAATAATTTCTGATTTAGTTAAAATAACAAACATTTTTTTGTGTGTTAAATTTATTATTAACTTTTTAGGAGGCATACACATCATTTGGCACACCATTTTACATAAAAATATCTGAGGTTTGAAATTTAAATCAAGATTTTTTTTTTTTTTATGAAAAGTAAAAAAATCAATAGTAATTAAGTATGGATGGTTACAAATACAAATGGTTAGCGCCAAATTAAATATGGATGGTTAGCGCCAAATTAAAAAAATAAGTTAACATTAAAAAATGATTCATGTTTCTTTGCAAACAACAATTTTGTAACTAATTAAAATTTCAAATTGCACTGGACAGTAACAAGTTTTTGTTTGATAAAGATTTTGGTAAATACTTTAAAACTTTGCGTTTAATCATCTCATTTAATTCATTGTAATATATTAAGACTGGTTTGGCATCATCCTAATGATATATGTATTTTCAAATTTGACATGATATTCATTCATTTAAAATGTTTTTCTTTATGTTTCTTTAACTAACTAAAAATCTGTTTCTATTTTAGGGAGAAACTCTTGGTTCTCTTCAAGATCGTGTTCGAAAGAAAATAAATATGCCTGAAAAAGAATTTGACAAAGTAGAGTTTTATATCAGTACCTATTTTGTATTTATTATGTGTGTGTTAGGGTCCATCACCAAATTTTTTTTCTTAACTGAGCTGACTGGTATATTAGGCTATTCCATTGATTACATTCAATCTTTTAAAAGTTAAGGTTATAATCTATTGTTTAGTAGTCCTAGAGAAGTTTCCCCAGTCTTAGAAAATTTCACTAATCGCTGTGTTGAGGCATAGGTTTTAATTTTTTTTAGCAGAATTTACCTTATTGATAATAAAGTTTTATTAAATAATGCATATTCTATGCTGGGCCTTGGTGGCCTTGATTGGTGTGTATGTAATAATTAGAGATATTTTTAGTACATCAAGTAAGGGGGCATCCATAAAGTACGTACACAATAAAACCACTGATTTTGGACCCCTCCCCCTTGAATTAACCTATACGCTTTTAAAGCCCCCCCCCCCTTCCTTCCCTCTGTATACGCATGCATTTTTTTTTTCAAATTAAAGTCCCCCCTTCCTCAAGGCATTAAAAACAGAAAAACAAAAGATTTAGTTCATTTGACATTTCTCAGTTATTAAAAATGTTACTTAATATACTTATTTCAATCTTAAAATGTTGAAACATATTTTAACATTTTAAGAGAAATGATAAAAACCAGTTTGCGTACCATTTGAACATTTAAAAAAAATATTATTTGGAACGATTGTCACACAATTTCTTTTTTCTCTTGTTATTTACAAAAAAATTAAAAAAAAAAAGTGAAATAAGTCAGAAAGAAAACAATACTACTTTGTTACACACGTGAAATTCAATGTTTTTAAAATAACAAAATCCAGTTTATGAGAGATAGTTAAACCGCGTATGTACTCACTGTTTTTAACACCCCCTCCTCAGGTGAAATTCAAGTGTGTTTTTTCAAGTGTTTTTTTTTTTATGTTTTGTTAACTGATCTTACTGATTACTTTATTTAAAAATTTTATTCATTTTTATTCATTCGTTTTTATTAATAAAGATACTGTGTCAATTCTGCTGAGAAAGAAAAAAAATTATTGGTCAAAAATGTAATACTTGCACAACTCTTTACTGAACATTCCTATGTCTTGTATCTCTACAAAACCTATGCAATGTATCATCCTAAATTTGTAATTTTGTAATGTTTTTAGATCATATCACTGATAAAATCTCTTAGTGGTAGACTTTTTAAAAATTTTTAACAATCCTAATGTTACATGTTTTTATGTTACATGTTGCATAAAATATTTTAATGTAGAAATTAAAGAAAAATTATTCAAAAGAAGTTTCACACTTAAATTTAGTATGAAAAAAAAATCTAATGTCGACATATCAGTGGTATAAACCTAGATCTACCTCTGACTTAAAAATATCAGTGGTATAAACCTAGATCTACCTCTGACTTAAAAATATTCCTGTATTATATTTAGCGCCAGCACAAGTATATTTCAATTAAGGGTGGGGGGTGCCATACTATAAAAAAAAAAAGAACATTCCATTCCCACTTTGCTGACTAAAGATATCCCAATCCTATTTTGAAGACTTAATCCAAAAAAAGGTCCTATTTTAACGACTAAAGGTGCAAAAGGACATAGTTTGTTGACTGATGGCATAAAAATTTACACATCTAACTCCTACACACCACCCACCCCTCTCTCCTACACCCACTATACACACTAAATAAAAGTTAGTTACTTTTACCTTAGGATAGCATATGTGATATACCCTTAGTAAGGTTTTAGTAGTATAATTTTTTACCTTATAAGGTAGACAGTTATACCTTTAAGGTAAAAAATTGTATGAAAAATCATTGTTTTTAATATAATTTTATACCTTAAAAGGTAGAAAGTTATACCTTTACTAAGGGTATATCACATATCTTACCCTAGGATAGAAAATTCTACCTTTTTTTTAGTGTGAAACATGGCATGTTAACTTCTAACTTGCTTTCTGCAATATGAGAATTTTATTCTTTTTTTTCTCTTCTGAACAGTTATTATAGAATGATTTCGGTTTCTGTGTTTTCCAATGACTTAATAATAATTACGTTATTGTATTCAACAAAATCATTTTATTTAGATGAAATTCTCTCTTGTGAAGATGGGCAAAGTTACATATTATCCTGAAGGTTTGTTTATAATTTTTGTATGTTGATCTTTAAAAACTAGTTTCAATTTTATTATATATAAATAAAAATGAAATTGTAATAGATGAACGAAATATGCTTTAAATACAAAATGGAAAAGTATGTAATTATTGTACATAACAATAGTGTTTTACGCAGCATCACAGTGTGTAACTATGAAAAATTTTAAAGTATTTGTGATTTATATTTAAACAATTTATTTTATTTGCATTCGAAGTTAAAGTTGATTTTATTATTTTTCTAAGATTTTTAAATCATTTTCCGTCTGTCTTAAACATTTTAATAACTAAGTTAATTAATTTTTTTTTTACAATACCTAATGAAATATTCAAATAATATTATTATAGGTACCAAATGATTTATAATTTTAATTGATTTAATATAATTTATATTAAAAACCCTTTAGCCTTAAATACTCAAACATTGCAGACAACTGTTTTTAACTATTTTATTTAAAATTGTTTTGAAAATTTTTTAATATTAGGAGAAAAATGATTTTATTTTTTAGATCCATCGACAAGCATATCGCTATCGGATTTTCAAAGTAATAATTCCAACCAGCAAAATTGGCTTGGTCTAGATCATGTAAATAAAGCACCAAAACGAACGCGGTATGCTTATACTGAAAAACCAATTAAAATTCTTAATTAATGAATAAAGTAGTGTTCTTTGGGTGTTATAAAAGTAAAGTCGATAATGCAGATTGATTTTGAGGTTATAAAATGTCGTAGTCACAACCTCACATGTGATAGAAAGATGTTTGACATTTTTGTTTTTAAAAAAAGTCATTATTGTAAATGGTTAGTTATTGATGGTTCACGACTTCATCATAACAAATGTGAATTCTTTCGCATCTCGTTTTTGTATGGCTGCTTGTTTTATATTTGAGAAAGTACGTTTAGGAAGAAACATTAATCTCGCTAAAGTCTTAATTTATACAGAATTTATTTGGTAAATAAAAATAACTCTAGAAAATAAGAACTAATTGATATGTAAATTATTGCATGTTGTGAAATTGATTTGCTTGCTTTCTTAAAGCTTTCAACATCATTATTCGCAATGTTTTCTTCGCTGTTTTTTTAACGATCAAAAAAAGTTTAGCTATTTTTAATTTGTTCTAGTATTGTTATTGTTTTCTGTATATGTTTTTTGTATAACAGATATTTAATCGGTTGTTTGCTATCAATCAAAAAAAATTATATGATTGCCTCCTAAATTGTAATTTTTAAATCTTATCTAGCCTTAGTTAGTTTTAAAAGTATGTTTTAAAAGACATTTAAAACATACAATTAACAGCGACGTAAAAAAAAAGGCCGCAATGCTAGCTTGTTTGACTTTGGGTTTCTGTACATTTTTAGCAATGTCATTATTTTCTAAAATAAAAAATTTTTATTTTGGAAATGATGGCTGAAAAAATTCCTGAAATGTGGTTTTTAAGTTTTTTACCCATTTCTCATAAAAATAATATTGGATCATACCATAGCGTTCTCTACTACAGGCCTATTCATCGCGCAACCGGATTTTTTTGTGGAGGCCTACTTTTTTACGGCGAAATAATTATTTTTTCACGTTCAGACCAGATACAATGTCATGTCGTTTATGACAAATATTTAAATAATGGAATATAATACAATGTTAATAAACTTATATAATTTAAACATGGATTTGCAGATATAATTTAAAGCAAATAATATATTTATAAAGTTTAGATTAAATCATCATGCCAAATAAATGTTGTGTGTATGCTTGTCACACCAACTATCAAAGTAAAAAAAACAAAATATCTAGTGAAGTTAATAAAATATCAGTGTATCGGTTTCCAAGTGATAACGCTGAGCGTGAAAAATGGATAAAAGCTATTCCAAACTCTAATTTGGTTGTTACCAAGTATACTGTTATCTGTGAGTTACACTGGCCTCCACATTTTGATACAGTTATAGTGCGTGGAGGAAAACGTCGACCAAAAAATCCTCCTTCTGTTTGGCTAGGAATACCTTTATCTCAAATTCCAACTGGTTATCCAACTGAAAGATCTACCAAAAGATCTTTAAGTGACATTAGAAGTACATTAGATGATGAGCTAGATACATTTCTTAAAAGGGATAAAGCTACTTTTTGTGACATTAAAAACAAGTTTATTGATAGCAGTGATCACCAATATCCACTTATATCGTTTATGGTTGATGGCTATGTTGTTATACAATCTTTTCAATTTTTTAATGGAATACCTTTTTTTGTACTTAAAATTTATGAAAATTTTACCTTTGAAACATTTCATTATGGGATTAAGTGTCACATTTCTAGCTTAACAGTAAATCGAATCTTAACTGTTGACTCCTGGTCTAAGTTTGATGAGATACTTCGTTTTTTAAGCTCTTTGAAAATAAAAAAGAAGTAATTATGCAACATGTTTCAGTTATGGGACCAAAATTAGTTGGAGATTTTGTATATTTCTTAACATCCAAGGGCATTATATAATCGCTTAAGAAATGATTATCAACTTCCATCTATTTCAACACTGACTCGAATTACTTCAAAAATTTCTAATATTAATGAAAACAAATTTATTTATTCAATTTTTAACTCTCTTCCGGATAAGCAGAATTTATGTATCATACTACATGATGAAATATATGTTAAAAAAAGTTTGCTTTACCATGGTGGAACTATTTTTGGTAGATCGGAGAGACCCAGTGGAATTGTCCAAAACCTTGTTAGGGGTTATGGCTGTTTGTTTAAATGGGGGTCCAAAGGTGTTAATTAAAATGATACCAATATCAAAATTATGATCTGATTTTTTGTTTGAACAGATTAATTTAACTAGTCAAATAATTGATTCAGTCAGTACAAATGTAAAAGCTATTATATGTGATAGGAATCGTGTCAATCAGGCTTTTCTTAAAATTTACACATTCATTCCGGGAAAACCATGGTTAACAGTAGATGGAAAGTATTTACTTTATGATTTTGTACACCTCATAAAAAATATTCGTAATCTTTGGTTAACTGAAAAAACTCAGGAATTAATATTTGACGATAACGGAGTAACCAGGACTGCAAAATGGACTCATTTAAAGCAGCTTTACAATGCAGAATTAGAAGCTTTCTAAAGTTATCTGACCTGAATGAAACTTCTATTTCTCCTAAACCTGTTGAACGACAGTGTGTATTAACAGTTTTAAGAGTATTTTCAGAAAAAACTTATGCTGCTCTTTTGCAACATCCTGACATGATACATATTGCTGTTAACGACACTGCTATATTTATTAATAAAGTTATTATTTGGTGGAAAATTTTAAATGTCAAAGCCATTGGTGCTGATACAAGGCATAATGATCCTTTGCAGGCTGTTATCAACAATCCTGATGACAACCGTTTAAATTTAATACTACAATTTGGTGATATGGCACTTAAAATGGCAGGTCCCAAAGGTAAGTGTATTAAACAGCTTTCTAAAGATACTGCAACTTGTAATTTCTAGTAGATTTATGTAGATATTTACTTAACACTACGCAAAACTATGTACTTCTTGGTCAATTTACTTAAGATCACCTGGAAAAAGAATATAGTATACTTCGTCAAGGTTCTGGTGGTACATATTTTCTTAGTGTTCAACAAGTTATTGAAAAATTACGTATCAAACATGCATCTTTAATTTTGAAGTTAAATGTAGATATTGACAATTTTAATGTGAAGTCTGGTCATCAATGTGCGTTATGTGATTACAAATTGTCTGAAGACTGCTGCGGAATTCTTGATAACTTGCAAGATCTAGAATCTTCTATTGCTGATGATGTTAAAATGTCACTTATTCACATTGCTGGTTATGTTACACTAAATGATAAAGAACGAACTGATTATGAACTTTTAGATCAAACAACGTTCTATTTTCAGAAATATGGTCAGTTTTCTAAATTTTTGGATCGTGGTGGATTAAAAATTCCAACTGATAATTCATGCCAATGGACATTTTTTTGTTTTGTAGTTTTTCAAATAGTTAAAGATCATGTATGCCGAAAATCTTTAAGTAGTATTTTTATGATTATATCAGACTATTATTTATTGGATATGGAAGAACATCATTGTGTAATATTGAGCAACATTTTTTTTTTAAATTTATGTACCACTGTCACTCTGGCAAATCTGGCAAAGAACCTGCACTAAAATTATTAAAAATCTCTTAAAAGTCTACTTAGTTGTCTACTGTTTATAATATATTCAGTATACTTTTTTATAAAAGATTTATAAAAGTTTCATATATTAGTTGGTTTTTTTTCAGATTTTGTTAACAATTTTAATCAAAATTTATCTAATATTTTTTGTTTGGTTTAATAACATTTCTACTCAATATAAGAAAATATCAATTTTGTATTTAGCAGTTAAAGCCAAAACTAAAGGTGAAATAATATAATTATGTAAATGTGTGAAATTTGAAATAAGAAAAAATTTCTTTGCCTTTTATTTACATTGTTTATTACTTAATATTAATTTTCTTTTTTCATCAAAAAAAATTATTAGGCTATACAGAGAATTAAAATTACTTTTTAGTTTTAAAATTACGAAGTTATTATCTTTTTTGCCGTAAAAAAGTAGGCCTCCACAAAAAAATCCGGTTGCGCGATGAATAGGCCTGTAGTAGAGAACGCTATGGATCATACATAAACATCAATAGTAAATAAATGAACATCAACTAATTGCTTATGATTTTAGTTAAATTTGAAAACAGTGGCAAATGAAAACAATGCAGTGTTATAAAATCATATTATTTTAAGCATAATAAAAATTTGTATTTTAAGTATTGTAACGAAATGCTTATTTAAAATGTAATAAAAAAATGATAATAAATAAAAATAAAAACAAATATAGTAAAAAGTTTTAGTTTTTTTAAATGCTTAATATCTTTCTTTAAATTAAACTCAAAAATATTAAATTTACCATGGAAAAAGAAGTAAATCAAAGAATAAGCTTTTTTAAATATTCTTATTAACATCAAATATAACTTAACCACCAGCTTATTTTGAAAAAAGACTTTCACAGTAGGGTGGATCGATTTTTAAAATTTTTGAAATTTGATTTGCCTGAGCTGCGAACCGATGTCTTTGGGTGAAAAAAGAACCTTACTTTTTTTTTTTTAATTTAAATGAGTTTTAGAGGTTCCTCTTTGGATTCTAAATTTATGACGGATCCTAATATTGTTGAAATTTTTTTTCTTCTAAACTATATTAACCTGGTATTCAAAAAAAGCAAAATAATACGTTTATTTTGAATATAGTATTTGTTTTAATTCGAAACTAAAGAGAAAAAAATAACGTCGTTTTCTGGGGGTTATAAGGTATATTTTTGCAAATATTTTTTTCACTAAAAATTTTTTTTTTAATAAAATTATTAATGATAAAACAAGCAATTTTTTTTGCTTCTTTTGAGTCCAAGGTTGATATAATTTTAGAAAAAAAAAAATTCAAAAATATTAGGATCCGTCAAGGATTTAGAATCCAAAGAGGAACCTCAAGATCTCATCAAAATCAAAAAATATTTTTTTACTTTTATCTTATAATTAATAGACATCGATTCGTGTCTCAGGAATATTGATTTTGAAACTTTTTTTTTTTGCTATGAAAATCGATCCGCCCTATTTCACAGGTCTATTAACAAATTACTTAAGTTTAACAGATATTTCATACAAAATTGACATAATAAAGACGTTAATGGGTAGGATTTATAAAACTAACAACAACTGGTTTAATTTACATTCTGAATTAGTTAAACTTAAACATATTCTCCGAAAAACCTTTACCTGACTAAACTAAAAGATTTAAAAACCTACCTAAACAGACTATATTAAAAAAAAAAATGAAGAAATTATCAATTCCTCAAAAATAAATTACTTTTAAATGCCGTTAATTTGCAAAATGTCAAAACAATTTCAAAACAAAATAAATGACTTATGCAAAAAGCATGGTAAAGTGCTTTTTGCATAAGTGCTAAAATTTGCCTTATCGCCGAGCACCGTGTTACAATTTATAATTTTTTACAAAGTTATTGAAGAATATATAGTATATAAGAAAAATTGAATAAATGTATACAAGAATTCAAAAAATAAAATATGATATCGTTTAATACATAAAAACATAAACAGACAAAATAAAAGTAAAAATGAATATATATAAAATTATATACACATTCGCACACTTACACATATAAGCGAACATATACCCATATATATGAACACACACAAACACACATATATAAATACATATATATACATACATACACACACACACATACGTACATACACATATATATATATATATATATATATATATATATATATATATATATATATATATATATATATATATATATATATATATATATATATATATATATATATATATATAGTATATATATATATATATATATATATATATATATATATATATATATATATATATATATATATATATATATATATATATATATATATATATATATATATATATATATAGTGTAGTCGAAAGAGCGTTTTAATGTACAACTACCATGCAAGAATTTCAACTACCATGCAACTACCATGCATATATATATATATATATATATATATATATATATATATATATATATATATATATATATATATATATATATATATATATATATATATATATATATATATATATATATATATATATATATATATATATATATATATATATATATATATATATATATATATATATATATAGTGTAGTCGAAAGAGCGTTTTAATGTACAACTACCATGCAAGAATTTCAACTACCATGCAACTACCATGCATATATATATATATATATATATATATATATATATATACATATACACACATACACACATAAATAAGTACAAACAGGGCCTTTCAGAGGTTTGGAGAGGCCCCGGCCAGTTAAAAATCGGAGGCCCCAAAAGAAAAATTTGCGCAAAACGCGACGCAAGATAATGCAAAGCCATTTAAGTCTTCAGCTAGATCAGGACCCGATAAATGTCTAACTTTAAGACTAAATGCAATAAATTAGACAGACCGTCACACACAGATGTGGCGCCTTTTGTACGTTTTATCAAACGAACTAGCCAAGAGACGCGCTTGTCTACTAAAAACGCATTTTTGGGGTGGCCTGGGAATTAAGAAGGTACGACGTATGAGTGGAATGTTACACTGTTACTTTATTGTGAAATTTACACTGTTACTTTATTATTACAATTCAGATTTCACAAATAAATGATTCATGCTGAAATGGTGGCTGAAACGCTAAATAAATGCTAAAAAACGCTAAAAAAATGGTGGCTGAAATGCTAAATAACTTTTTTGTTAATGTTGGTAAAAGTTTAGCTGAAAAAATTGAACCATCTCAAATAAGTTTTAAATCATACTTGACATCAACTAATACTGTTATGCCAAATCATGAACTTAAGGAGGAAGAATTATTAAATTCAGTTTCTTTGTTAAAAATTAACAAAAGTTCCGGTTTAGGTGATATCAGCAGTATGGTCATTATTAAGTCACTAAAATATATAACAATACCACTTTTACATATTTTTAATTTATCTTTAAAACATGGAATTTTTCCTGAAAAACTAAAGGATGCAAAAGTTACACCAATTTTTAAAACAGGTGATCCTTCTAATGTTTCCAACTACAGACCGATCTCTGTTCTTAATTGTTTTTCAAAGATTTTGGAGCGTATAATTTATAATAGACTTTATTCTTTCTTAAATGTAAATAATATTCTTTACAATAAACAATTCGGGTTTAAATCCGGTCATTCGACCGATCACGCAATAATTAATCTTGTGCATGAAATTTTTAAAGCGTTTGATGAAAAAAAATTTACTTTAGGTGTCTTTATTGATCTGAGCAAAGCGTTTGGGACCGTAGATCATAATATTCTTCTTTATAAACTTAAAAATTATGGTATCATAAATTCTAACTTAGGCTGGTTTAAGAGTTATTTAAAGAATAGGAAACAATGCATTTTATATGATGGCGAGAAAACAGACTTGATGACAATTACCTGCGGAGTCCCCCAAGGATCAATTCTAGGACCGCTTTTATTTCTCATTTATATAAATGATTTGAGTAAATTTTCCAATATCTTAAATTCAATTTTGTTTGCTGACGATACTAACGTATTTTATTCAAATAAAGATATTAATTTTTTATTTACAACAGTGAACGAGGAGCTTGTGAAACTAAGCGAATGGTTTATATCAAATAAATTGTCCATAAATATTAAAAAAACAAAATATACTTTCTTCCATCGTCTTCATGATAAAGACAACATGCCCTTACAACCTCCTAAGCTTTTTATTAATAACTCTTATGTCAAAAGAGAGAGTTCTTTGTTGTTTCTATGCGTTGTTTTAAATGAAAACGTAACATGGAAGGAGCACATACGAATAATCCAAAATAAAATTTCGAAAAATATAGGCCTTTTATACAAAGCAAAACAGTTGTTGAACCAAACTTGTTTGAAACTTATTTACTTTTCTTTTATTCATTGCTATCTAAATTACGCTAACGTTGCTTGGTGCAGCACTAATGTATCTAAAAATAAAGGGCTTCTAATTAAACAAAAACACGCTCTAAGAATTATTGGAAATATGAATCGCTTTTCGCACACTAAATTACTTTTTAATAAATTCAAAATACTTAACGTATTTCAACTTAATCTATATCATATTTTTATATTTATGTTCAAAGTAGATAATAAAACGGCACCCATTTTATTTAATTCATTTTTCGAAAAAATAAATCATTTATACCCAACAAGATTTTCAAACAACAATTATATTCAACCAAAAAAATATTATTCTGTGACTAGGTTCTCGATAGCAATCAGAGGACCTAAATTATGGAACACCCTATTGGATAATGAGTTTAAAAAAATTTCTTCCCTTGATCAATTTAAAAAAATAATAAAAAGTAAACTTTTGATAATTGATAATTGAACTTGACTTCTTCTGAAACTTTTAAATAGGAGTAATCACATGTTTTTTACTTGATATTTAATTTATTTTTAACATATTAATTTTTGATTTTAATTTGAATCTTTACCTTCTTAAATTATAATGTTTTATCTCATTTTTATTTACTATTAAAATTTGAAATCCTAATAAAAAAAAAAAACTAAAAAAAAAACATTACATTTTAATGAAAAATATTTAGATATTTGTATTTATATATGTACCTTACGCATATATTATATTGTGATAACGGATTTTTTTTGGTTTTTTGGTTTTTTGTTTTGTTTGTTACTTATATTCTTGTTTGAAGGGGCTTGGCGATAAGACTGAATTTGTCTTCTTCTTGCCCCAGCCGTGTATATACAGTTTTTAAAGTCTAATTTTGTAAATATTTTCTTTATGGCAAAATATATATTATATTATGCATAAATAATTATAAATTGGTTTTTATTATTTGGTTTTTTTTCGACATGTAATTATTTGTCACTATAAATGAATAGTTAAATATGTCACATTTTGAAAATGAAATCTAAAGAAATTCACTAAAAGTAAAACAGAATGAATTAGTTTTACTTAATTTTTACAAACGCTTTTCTTGCTTTTTGTTCTGAAAATGCAGCAATTATATTTGAAAAATCTAGTTTTCGTGCAATATTGCAATTTATATTCAACATAGCAAGTCCATTCAACCGTTCCTGCCCCATAGTTGAACGATGATCATTTTTTATCTGCTTTAAAACATTAAATGTGCGTTCGCCTGAAGCCGTCGATGCATGCTAGCTGATTTTCGTAATGCAATTGTAATGTTTGGAAAGACACCTAAAAGACCAAGTCCAAGTATTTCTTCTTGGTGTATGTATTTTTTTTTGGTGTGCAGTCTAATTTAAAATTAGCACCATAGATTCTTTTAAAAAATAAAACCTCATTTTCAAGTTTTTAGTGATATTTCTTTGTCATATTTGTGCTGAAAATGTTGAGCAGCCAATACAAGATCTTCGTCATTCAAATTTTTAAACAGCCAGAGAAATCCAAAAAGTTTACAAATTTCTTGTAAAGACTGAAATCGTCGCGTGAGGCCAGATTTAATTGAGTCAATGATGACAAAATATACATTGATTTTATAATACAACTCAGCATCATCTTGACTTGGAAAATGATGATTAGTTAAAAACTCACATAAAAACACCCATATTTCTTGCAACAAATTTTGACTCATTTAAAATCTTATCAAATTGTTCACGCAACCTTTGAACGTCATTACATAGATTTTCAATGTTATCCTTTTCAATATCAATAGTGACATGGCGTGGCTCGATGATTAGATTTGTCTGATGAATCATTGTGAGTAGCCTCATCCATATAGACGACATCAAAATGCAATCAAATTTGGAAATATACTTTTGAATAGCATTGAGTTCCATTTTAGCCTGGGCTGTTAAATGTAGCACCCCAATTTCATTTAAAGCACTTCTTACTGAGTTCAAATGTTGTGCAACTGGTTTAACGCCATCAATCCGTGCTGACCATCTTGTTTTGGACATTCCATGCAACGAAACAGGAAGATGTTGTTTTAAAATTTCCCACCTTTGATGACTGCTACTGAATAAATTGTACATTTGCTGAATTCTTCCAAAATACGTTACTGCTTCTTTGCATGATTCAGCGCAATCGACACCAACTAAATTTAATGAGTGATTTCCGCAGCTAGAAAACATACAGTTTGGATTTTGTTGTATCAAAACCGCTTGCACCCCGTTATACTTTCCAGCCATATTAGCACCGTTGTCGTAAGCTTGACCAATGCAGGCTTCGAAATCCAGCTTCAAAGGTTTTTAATATTTCTAGTGTTCAAGCGATTTCTCTTCCAGTTTTTTTTTGAAAAATTTTCAAATAAAATAAATCTTTCTTCAACTGAAAAGTTTGAATTATCTAAAATTTTAACAAAACGAATAACCAGAGTAGTTTGCTCCTTGTACGAGCAATCTGGAGTAGCATCAACTATTATTGAAAAATATTTTGCTTTCACAATTTCGTGGAGGATTGCTGTTTGAACGTGTGAACCACAAATATCAATAAATTCGTTATAAATTCGCATTGAAAGAAAATGAGCTTGCATTCGCTGCTTACACTGTTGTGATTCTCGAACATCTTTAACATGCTCAGCTAAAAGTGGGTCATATTTGCTAAGAAGCTCAATTATACCTAAAAAGTTTCCATTCGCTCGATCACCTATTCGTTGGTTAGGACCAACAAGTGCTAATCCACGTTCAGAAAGAAAAATAATAACATCTAGAATACGTTGGAATAATTTTTTCCAATTTTTAGTTTCAGTCTTGAGTTCTGATAAAAGTAAATTATCCACTGAAGTTTCACATAATGCTGCTCTACTAGCAGATTTCCTTACAACATAGTTTTCTTTATGGTAAATTGAACTTTTGTGCGACGGAATACGATCTTTCAATCTTCTCCAACCTCTACTGATGCCCCATCCGGCAGAACTAGAGAAAAATGACACATTTGCAGCATTTTTGTTCAAAAGAAAACAAGGTGCACAATACAAAGATTGTTTTTCAACATTCCAGCACTACCAGTCTCTTTTGCATGTTTCTCCATTTGCAAGAGTTTTTTTTAAGAAACGATAAGGAAATGCATGATGATTAGAGTCTTTAACGATATTATTTGGAATTTCAAAACAAGCAATTTTAAGAAAAGAGTTCACTTGACAAGAACGGATTACCTTGATGAATCGGATCAGCTATTTCTGTTTCCATATCTCCAATTTTATTTTCATCTGCATTTTCCTGTAATGAGATATCGGTTTCAAACCGTTCCTGGATTATAATATTTAAATTTCCTGCTGGTTGTTGTTCCAAAATTGGGTCTTCTGCAATTGCAACAACTATATTTTCAATGTTACCATTGTCACTCACACTTTGAGTTTGGTTTGCTTGTTCAATTTGAACTGTGATTTGTGATTTTTTTAAAAACGAATATATTTTCTTTGAGTTGGTGCATGCATCTTCGGCCAATTCTTTTTTCCGCCGCCTTTTACTTGCACCACTATCAAATCTTCTCTTCATTTTAATGGTATCTGGAAATAGTATTGAAATTTGAAAATATAATAAATTTATACATCAATCGAACTTATACAAATTTATAAAACGAATTATGTTTTAAAATTTAAAAATATTTACCAGAACAAAAAAATATTACTATTCTCAAAGTTACGAAATGAGTGAGTCCAAATAATCGTATTTTCAGTTATCCGGGTAATCGAGTATTTATTTTTTTATTACCCGGGTACCTGGGTATCCGGTTAAAGGAAAAAAAAATTACCCACACCATGTTGTGTTCATTAAATTTAAAGTAAAATGCAACAGTTTTAGTTTTAAATCTATTTTTTATTTAAAAAATAATACTTTAAAAATACAAGTTTGTCAACCGTTTCCATTTTCAACTGATTTCGGGTTTTTGTGACAAAAGCGGAAGCTACCGAAAACACTCTTTCACTTACTGTTGACGTTGGTTGTATTGTCAATAATGCTGTAAAAAGTTTTCCAATAGAGTCACCTCGTTTTGAACAATCTTTCTCCCACAACTTCATTTCTTTTTCCAATGTGGATTTTCTCTCATTATTTTCTTTCGGAACAGTCATAATTAATTCAATTGTTTTTTGGAGTTCATCATAATTTGAAACCAAACCATTATTTGAAATTATTTCTTCATTTTCAATTGCTAACTCTGTATCCATCTGTGTGTTTGCAGGATCTTCATTGAACAGCCTTTTGTAGGTTTGTTAGCCAATAAATGAATAGAACTTTTTTTTAAATAAGTAAAATGGCAGTTAATATCTGGTTTAGGATAATTTCCAGATTGTAAAAAACGCAAGAGTGATACAACATACTCATTTCGTCTTTCTTCAATTCTTTTCTTCAAAGCAGTGAACATTTCCATGGCTAACTGCGTATTTGTTTCTTTTAGTTTGTTTAGCAAAAAAATGCTCCTTCAGCTTTTAAAAAATTATTGTCTTTACTGAGCTCTTTAACAGCAAGCTCAACCGGTTGTAAAACATGTGATATTTCTTCTAAAACTTTGATATTTTTTTCTGAACATTTTCGCTGACCTAATTCCATTAGAGCCTTTTGTATACAATCGTATATTTTTATAAAACGATTTACCATTGGTATTATTGAGTTCCATCTTGTTTTGCAATCGAGTAGCAACCGTAACTTTTTGCCTTCTTGATCTATTATATGCTTTTCATGAACACTGCTTCGAACTGAAGAATATTTGAAAAATTTAATAATTTTTCGTGTTTTATCAAGAATTTTGCCAATGTCTTCACGAAAGATTGGTAATTGTCTAACTGAATCATTTTGGAAATTTAAGTTACCATCAAAAGCAAATGCATCAGCTACCTCATCATTTTGTTCGGTAGTTTCAACACAATCATCATCTGCTAAATTTTCATCATATTCTAAATTCTCATCATCTTGGAAATTTGTATCAATTACCGCATCATCATTCGTAATAAAACTCCCACTTTTTTTATAAAATACATCAAGTACAGCAAGATGTATAGCATGGTTGTAGCATAACTGAGAAAATGGTAAAATATTTTCCCCATATTTTACCATGAATGATGCTCCATCATGTGTGGATCCGACGATATCATTATCCATTTCAATTCCATAACCTTTAAGTTTTGCTTTTACCAAATCGATAGTGGCATTTGAATCACAAGAACCTATTATTGCAGATAGACCCAAGACTACAGGTGGCTTTGTTGCTGAATGAAGAGTGATATTCATGAATCTTCTAACGTTTATATCACTCCATTCATCGACAGTAATACTGAATCTCTCTTCAGATTTTTTTTGCTCTAATAACGACGCCATTAATTCTTTTTTTTTTTCTTTATAAAAATCCATTATATATTTCAATACCGTTGTTTCACTTTTTGGCATTTTATAATTACGACTTGCTACGAAACCCCTAATGGCTTCAGATGAAGTAATTCCTTTGATGTTAAATCCATCTTTTGTCGCACATTTCGCCAATATTTCATTCAATGATTCTCGACTTATGAAATTTATTATTCCATTTCCAACTGATTTTGTGTTTTTCGAAGAAGACGCATCAGTTTCATTTGTGTCGCGCAAATTTTACTTTCTTGCAAATTTTACGTTGTACAACTTCAAATTACAAATGTTATTCTTTTTTGTAAAGATATGCTATGTAATTTTAAATGATTAATCATTCCAGTAGTATTAGATCCCGGACGTTGAATTATAGATTTGCATATGTTGCAAACTGACTCCGATTTCTCTTTTTTTGTAAAATATTTCCATACCTCTGATTTTTTCGAAGACATTTCTGGGTATATGTAAATAAATCACTAAAATAAAAAATCACAACATAAAAATTGAAAATTGAAATTTATACGCATTTAAATATGCGTTTATTACTTGAAATTTAGTACATTTTACTCAAAACACTTCACTTACCAAAGGCAGCTATATATATTAGAAAATTAAGTATTTCTTTTATTTATTTCACAAATTTTTTTAAAAATATTTCACTTTCTTGCAAATTTTACGTTGTACAACTTCAAATTACAAATGTTATTTATTTTATGTAACTTAGTTAAAAAAAATTTTTTGAAGCTTAGTTAAAAATCAACGGTTACTAAGCAGCTTTATTATAGAAGTAAAAGAAGAAAAAACGGTAGAATACCGATACTCGATTGATTAATAGTTAAATGAATGTGCAATATTTACTTTTTTTTTTTTTAAATATTATACTCGATACTCGAAAAAAATATTCCGAGTAGTCGACTACTCGGAACTTGCTTATAAAGTATCAATTACTCGGGTACTCGGATAATCGATAATCGTAATTGGATTCCCTAAATGTAACGTACAAAACGCAATGTACAAAAGCGCAATATATCAATTTTATACAAAGTGATAAGAAACAGTTCAAAACAAATTGATTTAATCTTGTTTGATGAATTACAACTAAAAAATTTAAGAAAAAATGAAGCTACTAAAAAGCAGAACACAAAGTCATAACTTAAAAACTCGTACGAGTTTAAAGTAATTGTATCAATTTGATCAAGCGCGCCCGACGGAATCATTACATGACGTAATCTTTATCATGTCGAATTTAGGTTTGGAAATGTTATGAAAAAGAAATTAGCGTAACGAGGGGCGAAATGAGACACTTAAGCGCTAATATATCTAATACGGCCCGTCTAACAACTTTTGAAAAAATAAATTGATATTTTTCAATTCTTCTACCATCCTACTTGAAGCTTAAAAAGTAAGAGTTGCAAAACTGCAGTAATTTGGTTACCAGAGATCATTTAGACAGCACCTATCCTGTCTCATTTTGCCCCGCATACCGGGGCAAAATGAGACAGATTTTTTTTTAGTAATTTAAATAAATAAAGTTAAACAAAACAGATCTTTAAGAGGATTAGCAAGAAATACATTTTATAATATATTACAGCTATAATCAAACTGTCACTAGTCACATAAATCACATATTGCTTGACCAGTATTTTGAAAAGAACAACAGTCAGAATGAGCCAAGGTTGTGCATTTTGAACATTGACTCCACTTATATATATATATATATATATATATATATATATATATATATATATATATAAATATATATATATATATATATATATATATATATATATATATATATATATATATATATATATATATGTATGTATATATATATATATATATATATATATATATATATATATATATATATATATATATCCACTACAAGAACTAATAAAACCATACATGCATATATTAAACTTTTGTATTTAAAGCACGCATAACATTCATTGTATTTTGTTTATAGGTACTGCAATAATCTATATGTTATAATCTACTCACTATACATTTTATATACTACTTACTTTATTACATTACAATACAATAAGATTATAAAATACAAACATAGTAATTATAAACATCACGCAATTATTTGCTTCAATTTGATTAAATATTTATTATATTTAAATATAAGTTAACAAAATATAAAATGTAATTCTATATTGGATAACAACTAAACATTTCAATTAACAAAATAAAAAGTAAGTAAACAGTATAATAAATTTAAATCTACCGCATGTAAATATTAATATTTGCTTTGTTTGTTGTTTTAATGTAAAAAATTAAATAAACATAACATTAGATATCGGTAAAAAAAAAATACTAACAGATTGTCTCGTTTTGCCCCGCATCATGTTGGCATCGAATAGCCTAATTTCCAGACTATTTTATCGAAGAAATAAAATACCAAAGAATGGAAATTAAATAAAAAGGCCTAAAGATTCTAATTTAAAAAAAACATTAAATATAAAAAGCTTTTCCACTCAGTGAGATTAAAAAAAGCTAAGAAAAAATATAATAACAACACTTAAAAATTTGTAATTTTCGCGAAGCCGAGGGATGAAATGATTCCCCTTTTACTCAACTTTTTTATTTCAAAGTGACTCAATATATTTTTCTTGACATAAAATAGTTTTTGAACACAACTGCACTTTTAAAAATCTTGCAAATAATAATTTGTAGAGCTGGCATCATGTTAAACGCGAACTGTCTCGTATTGCCCCGCTGTCTCATTTTGCCCCGCGTTACCCTAATTTATTATTTTAAGTTAATCTAAAGTTAAATTGTTTAGAATAATTAGATTAAAATAATTACTTTGATATTTATTTTCGTGTTTAACAAATGTGTTTTGAAAATGTGAGGCCCCAACAAAATTGGAGGCCGAGGCCATATGACCCATGTGGCTCCCCCTCTGAAAGGGCCTAAGTACAAATATACACATACATGAGTATAAACATATACACACAAAAAATAAAAAGCGAGAAAATGTGATTTGTGATAATGGTTATTGTCAATAGATTTTTAACTTTTTTTTTTTTAATGATTTCAAGGAACAGTTACCTTGTTTTTATTTATAAATGATATATCTGATCTATTTTAAAAGAAAGACTTATAATAAAATAAATCAAAATCTGTGTTTAATAAAAACTGTTTTGAATCAGTTTTGAACTGATGTAGAGAAGTTTTCTTTTTGGAAACAATGTTTGGGAATCTTTTCCACAAAAGTGGTTCGCGATTCTGAATTGAATAAGAATTCTGTTTAGAATAAGATTTTGGAATAGCAAAGTGGTTTGCTGAAAATCTTGTAGCATATTTATGGTATATTTCTTTAAAATAAGTTTCGAAGATTTTTGGAGACAGTTCATATTTTGTTTTATACATGAACTATAGAACAAGATGGATATTAAGTTTGAAAATATTCAAGGCACCAATTATACGTAAAAGAGGTTCACAAAGAATCGCTCTACCAACTCAATATATATATAGGGGAGAGTTTCCATAATTGGAACAGCGCCTTAATTGGGACACTTGCATTTATTTCTGAAATTTAAAATGAATTATGGACATTTTTTGCTGATTTTTAGTAAAACGCCTTATTTTCTTTGTTTTGACACATATTGAAGGTTATTTCTCAAAGAAAGCGCCATTGATTTAAAGTTTTTTGCATCTTTTTTTTTTTTGGTGATCTAATTTTGTGTCCAAACTATACTGATTGCGCTTGGTAAACTATACTGCTATAGGTTATACAGTTTTTTCTGTTTAAATCGATGGGGTTTAAAATGCAAAATAACATAATAAACTTATCTTATAAGTTACTGCAAGCATGATATTGCAGTGATATAACAAAATAGTCTAAAGTTTCCTTGATTGGAACTATAAAGTTTTCCATTTAAAATCAAAGGGTTGTAGAAATAGTTCAAGCGCAATTTAAAAATACTTAGTAACAACCAGAAACCTTAAAAATAATAATTTATTTAGTGATTTTTAACCAATAGTTAATAGAACGTCATAACAGTTGAAGCTTTTATACAATTTTTAGTTTGTATTTTTAGTTTGTAAACTTTCAGTTTGTCAGGGTAGTATTAATCTTCTTATAAGTTTTGAAAGAACTGTTTAAATTTTTACTGTAAAAATAAAATCATTTTTAATCAATTTTTGTTGATTTTACTGTTGTTTTTTTAAAAAAAACTACCTGTTCTGATTACCTTAAATCAGTTGCCTTAAATGGAACAAAATGGTATCTTTGCATTTCCAATGCAATCAATTAAGTCAAATTATAGTTAAAAGTATAGTAGGGATGTATATAGTAGGAATCCAATCATAAGTGTTTTTATAGTTCTTTGGTTAATAAATATTTATTCCTAAATTGTTCCAATTAAAGCAACTCTCACCTACTTAAAATTTAGAATTTTATTTTGACAGTACATTCTCAAATAATTAATATACTGCAAATTTAATGTAATGTCAAAATAATATATATATATATATATATATATATATATATATATATATATATATATATATATATATATATATATATATATATATATATATATATATATATATATATATATATATATATATATATATATATATATATATATATATATATATATATATATATATATATATATATATATATATGGTTGTATTGGCACTTATTTTGTAATAAGTCTAATAACTATAACAATTTTTTTCAGCTTAAACACGTTTCGATTATACAATAATCATTTTCAAGTATAAAGCTGTTAAATACAAAAATTATTGCGCTAGCCACAACGATATCATTTATTTACTATCTGTAATTTAAAAATTTTATTACAATTTAAGAACGAATTCAATTTTTTAAAGTTCATATTTTTTAGTGTTACTTCTTAAACTACATTAACGTATATTATTATAAATAACACGAAACAACATGACCTTTAAAATCTTCAATAAATTAGAAAAGGTTCTTAAATCATTTAAATCCTATATGATATTGGAAACTAATTTTCAGAAGTATCTTTAATAAATACGTTATTTAAACGTACTACTTTAAAAGCATATAGCACTTTAGTTCCAATAAAACAAATACATATATATTAAAATATATATATTAAAATATTATCATTACAACAGATATTTTTAATAAAGATATTCAAAAAGGTATTTTAAAAACTGATATATTCGATCATTTTCCTATATTCCTTATTATAAACTCAAATTTAGAAAAAATGTTAACACCCCTACAGTTGTAAGAAAACGTATCTTTAAACAAAAAAACTTTGAGCTATTTAAAGATCAACTATCTTTGCTCCATTGGAATCATATTGATTTTAATGACAATGCAAATAACATCTACGAAGCATTTTATAAAACATTGTTTTCCGTTTATGACGCTAATTTTCCAATTGTTGAAAAAATAATAAAAATTAACAAAAGCTCAAAAAGTCCCTGGATTACGAAGGGATTAAAAAAATCGTCAAAAATTAAACAGAAGTTGTATATTAAATATTTAAAAACAAAAACATCTGCTAGCGAAAAATATACAAAAACTACAAACATCTATTTGAAAAAATACGTAAAAACTTAAAAAGAAATTACTACTCAGAACTAATTAATAAATTTAAAAACGATTTGAAACGCACATGGCAAATTATGAAAGAAATTACTGGAAAACAAAAATTGTGCTTAGGTTTTCTGCCGCAGATGATTAAAGTTGATAACATAAGTTTATATGACCCAAGAGCCATATCCCATGAATTTAATAAATTTTTTATTGGGATAGGTCCTTCCTTATCAAATAGGATTTCAAATACGACGGCTTCTTTTAATGATTTTCTCGTACCTATGGATAATTGCATTTGCTCTGACGAGTTATCTTCAGAATTATCTGTTGAGGAATTTGAAGTAGCTTTGAATTCTGTGAAAAGAAACAAAGCAACAGGAGCAGATGAAATTAATGGAAACGTAATTATAGCCTGTTTCGATATATTAAAACATATTCTTTTTAAAGTTTTTAGAGCTTCTATAAATCAAGGAATTTTTCCAGAACAATTAAAAGTTGCTAAAGTTACTCCTATCTTTAAAGAAGGTGACAGATCAAATATTAGCAACTATCGACCCATTTCTGTTCTTTCGGTATTTTCAAAAATTTTAGAAAGAATAATGTCTAATAGAATATACAAACATCTCAACAAAAATAACTTACTGTACAACAAACAATTTGGTTTTAAAAAAGATAACTCAACAGTGCATGCAATAATCCAGTTTGTGCATGAAATCTCAAAATCTTTTGAAAAATCACAGTACTTGTTAGGTATCTTCATTGACCTATCAAAAGCTTTCGACACGGTAGATCATCACATTCTGCTTTAAAAACTTGAATATTATGGAATTAATGGTATTGCCTTAAAATGCTTTAGAAGCTATTTAACAAAAAGAAAACAATTTGTAATTAGTAACGACGGCTTTCAAAATAATTTTCTTGATATCGTATGCGGTGTTCCTCAGGGATCAATCCTCGGGCCCCTACTTTTCTTGATATATATAAATGATCTGAATAAAGCTTCTAACCTTATAAGCATTATGTACGCAGATGATACCAATCTATTCCTCTCAAACAGTAATATATACGAACTCTTTACTACTATGAATAAAGAATTAAAACATATATCAAACTGGTTTAAATGTAATAAGCTAACTTTAAATATTAATAAAACCAAATGGACTCTATTCCATTCGCATGCAAAAAAGCGATTTTTACCAATAAATTTGCCGCAACTTTTTATTGACGAAATTGAAATAAAAAATGATTCCGTTACAAAATTCTTAGATGTTTATCTCGATGAAAACATCTCCTGGAATCAACATATTAATTATATATCTACTAAAATTTCAAAAAACATTGGGATTCTATATAAAGCTCGTAACTACCTAAATAAAAATTGCTTAAAGCAACTTTATTACTCTTTTATCCACAGTTACATAAATTATGCCAACACTGCTTGGGGGAGTACTTTAAAAAATAAGTTAAAACTTCTTTATCGTCGTCAAAAGCATGCGATCCGCATAATTAACTATGCCGATCGTTTTGCACACACAAAACCTCTTTTTACTGAAATGAGATTGTTAAATTTATTTGAACTCAATGTATTTAAAGTTTTATGTTTTGTATATCTATGGAGAAATAATCAATCCCCTACCGTTTTTAATAATACTTTCAAACTCAAACCTAACAACAAATACGATATGAGAAACATAAACTTTTTAAAAGAACCATTTTGTCACACAAAATTTAATCAATTTTGCATTGCTTATCGTGGACCCCACCTATGGAATAATATAGTTTTGCAGAATTTTGATTTACCAACTTACTTTTACCTTTTCAAGCTCAATCTAAAAAAATGTATTATTTCACTTGATAATATACTCAGATACTTCTAATATTTTGAAAATTGTTATACAACTTGGATTCAGTACTTTCTTTATTTTAATTTTTACTTTATTTTTTAGTATCTTATACTGGTATTTATTTTGCTTGTTTGTGCTTTATAAGGTTCTGATGACAAGATCTTGTGATCTTCTTTCAGATCCTAGCTTATGTTTCATTGTAAACAGTTTATGTATTGTCTACGCATTTGTATGTGTATATATGCTTATATTTATATATGTATGTCCGTGTTTTTTCTTATTTTAATTTAGTTGATAAATGTTGTAACACGAATTTATTTGTAACACGATATATATGGCATATATAATTGTACTTTGACATTTTAATGTAAGCAAAATTAAAAAAAAAAAAAAAAAAAAAAAATCTCTAGCTTGAAATTGTATACGTGTATAATTTTAGCAGTGAAAGTTTACTAAAATATATGATTAAAGTCCGTAATTTAGGGTTACCTAGTTTCTTCTTATCGTGAATAGGGACGAAATCATATAAAATGATACATTTACTTCTAAAAGGGTCGTCATAAATAACGTCACGCTTTAAAGGAGGGGGAGGGATGAGGAAGAAGTTTTGTTTTTGAGACGACTCATACGGAACTTGTTATTAAAGAGTTGCAATATTGTGGCGAAGGAGGGACGAGGTCAAAAACGCTCAAAAATTGCGTAAAATAATATGTTGACAACCTTAAAGTCTTAAATGTATGGTGAAAAGACCGTAATTTATTAAAAACGGATTTTTTCCGTAACATAATAATGGGAAAAGTCTCATAAATATTACGGAGTTTTTTTACAGTGCACAAATAATATAAATAATAAACTTCCTGAACTTGAGAAGCGTTCCTTAAATTAAGCGAACGATAACGCATATCTTCTTTTTTTGAAAACGCAATATTTATTTATTTTTATTTATTTTTTTTGTTCTTTATTATTTAAAAATTCGTAATATATAATAGAATCGTTTACAGAGTAAAAATCACAAATTTACATTATACAAAAAATATATAAAATAAAACTGCAAAGTATTAGAAATTATTTCAAAGAACGCGGGAAACTAGCAGAAGACGCAAAAGCGGTTTCTTGTCATAAAGAAACTGCTTTGCGTTACTAATACTTTTGGATACTTCAATTTAAAATAAGTTTATATTTAAAAAACAACTTTATCAGTTTTGGCAGAATAAAAATACCAATGTTTTTTAATATTTTGGTATTTAATATATATGTGATTTCCATGAGATGTTCTCATCAATAAGTATTCCTAAAAATTTAGTTGCTTGGGTTCTCTCTATTTCTTTAGTATCTATATTTAGCAAAGGTAAATCTGGAAGTATTTTTATAAGATTAGAATGAAAAAGAATGTATTTGGTTTTTTCTGTATTTAGCGATAACTTGTTAGATTTTAACCAACTGTTAACTTGTTAGATTTTAACCAACTGTTAGATTTTAACCAACTGTTCATAAAGTTCTGTAATAGATTTTTTTTCTCTTTTTTTCTTTTAGTTTTTACTTGTTGTCGTAGTAAATAAATTACTTTCATAAACACAAACACGGTTTTTGAAAGAAGATCGTACTAATCTTGTCATCAGAACCTTTCACAAGCGTGTGTATATAAACTACATCCAAACATAACCAACAAAATAAAACGTAATTAATAATAAAAGTTTTAAAGAAAATAAAAAATTACAATTAAAAAAACCTGACTACACTAATTTTATTCCAAAGATAGGGTGCACGATATGTAATACAAAACTGATTAAACTTGGTTCGACAAAAGGGCATGTATAAAGTTATTGTTTCGAAGAGTATATTTATTTATTGGTTTCAAATAAAAGATATCTTTGAAAACAGGTAAAGATATGTAATTTTTCCTCATATAGATAAAGCACAAAACTTTAAAAACATTAAGCTCATAAATATTGAGAACTTTCATTTGAACAAAAAATGGTTTAGAATGAGTGCATCGATCCGCAAAATTTATTAAACGGATCGCAGTGCTTTTCAGATTTTCAGTGCTTCATCACCTTTAATTTTCACATGCAAATTTAATCTTTATTTTTGTCTTGACAACTGTCAAAATTTATAACTAGTCAAAATATGCTTTGTCTAATAAATAATTCTCCTATATTCTAATGTACTTCATTTCTTCCCTCAGGCGTTCACTGCTCGTGTGTGACCATTCGGCGAATTTTATATGCCAAAGTTTTTAAATAAATATTGAGAACTTTCATTTGAACAAAAAATGGTTTAGAATGAGTGCATCGATCTGCAAAATTTATTAAACGGATCGCATGTTTCTGACGACGATAAAGTCATTTCAACTTACTTTTTTTCAGTGCTTCATCGTGCAACATTAGCATAATCTAAATAACTATAGGCTAATGAGTAATTGTTGAGTTTTTTAACTTAAGTATGTTCTGGCTTTATATAAAATTCCAATATTTTTTAGAAATTTTTGTACCAATGTAGTCGATATGCGTTTTCCAAGTGATGTTTTCATCAAGAAAAACACCTAAGAACTTTGTTACATTATGTCTTTTTATTTCAACATCATCAATAAAAAATTTAGGCAAATTTTGGGGTAAAAAAGCTTTTTTAGAGATTTGGTGGAAAAGAACCCAATTTGTGTTTTTTAATGTTAAGAGTTAGTTTGTTGCATTTAAACTATTTGAATATACTTCTAAGTTTATCATTTATAGTATAGAAGAGTTTGTAAATGTCATTATCGGAAAATAATAAGTTAGTGTCATCAGCAAACATGATACTCATTAAATTCGGGGCTATATTTAGGTCTTTTATATAAATCAAGAACAATACTGGTCCCAAAATAGGAACTTTGTGGAACACTACATAAAATATTTAAAAACTTATTTAGATGATAATAAAAATATTAGATGAGAATGCATAAGATAAATTAGTTTTGTCTGCAAACATTAAGACATTCAATTTACAAGAGGCTTTAGGAAGATTGTTTATGTATATTAAAAATAAAAGAGGTGCAAGAAGGGATCCTTGGGAAACACCGCATTTTATTTTGAGTAATTTTGAAATTTTTTTTTCATGAGCAATAATGCATTGTCAGAAACCATCTTCCTGGTTTTAATCTTGTAATTTTAGCACGCAAAAATAAAAAACGAGGAGGTGGAGTACTTTTTTATGTAAGCGAAGGAATGCGGTTTATAAATAGGCCTGACATGAGTATTTCTGACGCCGATAAAGTGGTCTTAACAATTGAAATTTTAGCCAAAAAACCTAAATATATACTTATAAATTGCTGTTATTGTCGACCATCTGGTGAAATAAATAGTTTAAAGTCATATTTAATTACCGATATCATAAAAAATAAACCAACAAGGGTAACTTCAATTTCTGCTTCCTTAATAGACAACATTATGACAACGGACACTTTTAATGAGTCCCTCAAAATAAAATTTAAATAAAAGTGATGCTTCAGATCATTTCCCGATATTGAGTTAGTACTGAATCAAATATAGCCAAGCAAATATAATGTCGTTTAATTGAAACATATACATTTTTTATCTCAAGCTAATCTAGTTTATAACTTGTTCTTTAAAACATTTTTGAAGTTTATGATGCAAATTTTCCTTTATGCGAAGTAAGTCAAAAAAAAAAAAAGCATTAAGTCGTCATGGATTACCAGAGAACTTAGAAGATTGTCCAAAGTTAAACAAAAATTGTATATTAAGTATCTAAAGTCAAAAAGTCATAAAAATAATTTATAAAAAAACATGTTAAAAATTTTGAAAGTAAAAGAAAAAAAAAAATACTACTCAAACCTACTAGAGAAGTTTAAACATAACTCAAAGCGCACGTGGCAAGTTTTAAATGAATTTACTGGCAACTATAAGATTAAAACATGCAACTTACCAAAAAGTTATTAGAAACAATGATGATTTCAAAATCAAAAGATATAAATCAGATAAATAACTATTTTGCAACTATTTTGGTCCTAATCTAGCAAAAAATATTCTAGTTGTAACTAACAAAACAAATTATTTTACCCTTTCCAAAATTTCTGTACTTAATAATTTTGAAATTTTAGTTAAAGAATTTAAATGTGCTTAGGGATCGTCGACAAATTACACAACACAAAGCTTATTTTAAAAAAATATATGGGAGAACATTTTGCTTTTTTGAGCGGCGGCTTTCGCTGGACTTGAAGGGTTATTTATACATTGATTAATAAAAGACTCTGCGAGGGAAAACACTTTTAACACTTTTTGTTTTATCTGGACGATTTTTATATGGACGACCCCTTATAAAATGTTAAAAACAAATAAAGCGAATAGTCAGGACGAAATATATAGTAACATTATTATTGGATCCTACGAGATCATAAAAACTATACACTTCAAAGTGTTTAGCTGCTCAATAAAACAAGGAATATTTCCTGACCAATTAAAGATTGCCAAAAAAACACCATTATATAAAGATGGTGAATTATTAAATATAAATAATTATCGACCAATATCTGTACTCTCTGGTTTTTTAAAGGTTTTTGAATGGATTCTTTACAACAAACTATATGAACATTTTTCTTAAAATAAAATATTAAATGCCGATCAATATGGATTTGAAAAAAATAATTCCACGGAACACGCAATACTTCATGTAACTAGAAATATTGCAGATTCTTTTGAGAAATCACAATTTATTCTTGGAGTTTTCATTGATCTATCAAAAACCTTTAGTACAATAGATCATGAGATTCTTATACAAAAACTTAAAAACTATGGAATTAACTGAAATTTCTTAAATTTGCTAAAAAGCTGTCTAAGCAATCGTATGCAGTTTGTGCAAATTGACGTATCCTCCTCTACAAGTTTATTAGATATAACATGTGATGTCCCTAAGGGTCTATACTGGGGCTACTGCTTTTTCTCATTTATGTTAATGATCTGCACAATGCTTCAAATTTGAAGACAGTAATGTTTTCTGATGATACAAATCTTTTTTTATCCGGTAAATATCATTACACTATTTAATAGCATCAACATAAAGCTAATTAAAATTTCAAACCGGTTCAAGTCAAATAAACTATCAATTAACTTGGAAATAACTAAATGGATTTTATTTCATCCAAAATTCCAAAAAAAAATTTTACCAAATGGTATGCCTCAAATATATACTGACAATGTTCAAATAAAAAAAGTAGTCTTATCACGTTGCGACAGCATGGATTCGTGCCAAAAAATAATTGTGTCAAAAATATGCTAAAGTGTCAAGACTTTGTAAGTACAGGTTTACATAACAAAAATCCGTATGAGATTCTATATACTGATTTTGCGAAAAGCATTTGACACTGTCAAATGCTTGTCAATTTTTCCACGTAAAAAAAATATAAGTCAGTGGTAGTAAGACTCTTGCTGAGCCAGACGAAATCAAGACACATTCTTAAATTTTTTTTATACATATTAGTATAAAAAAAATTTAAGAAAGATAATTGCAGCACTGTATGGTTTTAAATTTTTAATATTATCGATTGAAGGTCATTCGTTTTTTTTTTTAGACTGTGCAATAAAATAGTAGTCAAAAATTAATTTTTGTGTAATAATTGCTGTACTTATTAAACTCTAATTATTATTAGTTCTTAATAATAAGCAATAAGTAACTAATTAATTTTGATATTAGATAAATTTATAGACTTACTAAAATTTTGAAAATTTAGAGAAACATGGGGCGCTCTAAGCATTGTACTGAAGAAGTTCGTAATTTATTTATAAATCTTAAAAATCATGGTAAAGCCTACAAACAAATATAAGAATTGGTTGGATGCTTACCAACAATGATTTGTAATGCTTTAAAATGGATACCCAAACCAGAAAAACGTGAGAATAAAAGATCAACTACCGCTATAGAAGATCGTCAAATTGTATCGTTAGCGAAAAAGAAGTCATTTATTACTTCTAGAAAAATTAAAGAAAGGCTAGAATTAAATGTTAATACCTCAACTATTCGAAGACGATTAACACATGCCAATTTAAATGAAAGAACACTTAGAAAAGTGCCACTTTTGAGTAAAAAACATATCGAAAATTGTTTAAAATTTGCACGTATGCATGCTTCTTGGCCTAAAGAAAAAATGGCGAAATGTTTTGTGGATTGATGAAAGCAAAATTGAAATTTTTGGTTCCTATGTTCGTAAACAGTATGTTAGAAGACCAACGGGTGCAGCATATAAGCCATAATTTACATTAAAGACCGTCAAACATAAAGGTTTAAAAGTAATGATATGGGGTTGTATTTCTTACCATGGTCTTGGGCCGATACATTGCATAGAAGGTATCATGGATCGGTTTGTATATGTAAAAATACTTGAAGAGATCGTGCTGCCTTATGCTGAAGAAGAAATGCCGTTAAAATTTTTGTTCCAGAAGAATAATGATCCCAAACATACGAGCAAGTTAGCCATATTGTGGTTTAACGAGAACAAAGTCGATGTGATGGAGTGGCCAGCACAATCTCCCAACTTCAATCCGATTGAAAACTTTTGAATTGATGTTAAACAAGCAGTTTCTAAAAATAATCCAAGAGGTTGTAATCAATTGTGGGACGTAGTACAGTCAGCATAGCAAAATATATCTGTCGAACGATGTCAGAATCTTATTAATTCCATGCAACGAAGATGCTTGGCGGTTACTACAAATAAAGATCATGGCACAAAATACAAATGTAGAGCTTCAAAATAAAATTTTTTTTTGTAATAAAATTTAATTATTTTTTGACCTTTTCATAAAAAATGATTTCACTACTATTTTATTGCACAGTCTAAAAAAAAAAATACGAATGACCTTCAATCGATAATATTGAAATTTAAAACTATACAGTGCTGCAATTATCTTTCTTAAATTTTTTTAATACTATTATAATCACAACATTTAGTTTATGAACAATAACGATAAAAAACAAACAATAGAAAAATATATTTTGATGTTCAAAGTTTGTTGATAGAAAAATAAAATACGCACTACTATTTTACTGCACACGACTGTAGGTGTAATAGCTAAATGGTGTCACGTATGGGAGATGAAACATAATGTAACTAAATGTATTATAAAAGAGAATATACTATCTTAGATTACGATAACAACGTACGATATCGAATTGAAGTCTCCAATTTAGAAAAAGATCTAGGCGTTATGACTACTGATGGAAAATACTGCCACCATATCAATTACTGCGCCAACAGAGCTAGGTTTGAGAAAAACGTTAGATTTCTATACCATCTTAATTGCTAAAATATCGTATAAAGCCTGTGTTCGACCCCTTATCGAATATGCAGCACCAATCTGGAATACGTCAGAGAAATACGATATACCAGCTGTTGAAAAAATTCAAAATTCAAAAAAAAAAAAACTCGAACAAGAAGCCTCTAACATCTAAGTTATTCACGATGAAAAAGTTTGATAATAAAACGCGAGAAACTCGTAGCTTAAAAGGAAACATAATCGAGTGCTTCAAAATTGCCACCAGTTTAATGCAAATTAAATGGTGTAAATCAACGTCAAAAATAAGACAACTTGACTAACTAAGGGAACCATCTACATACAGAAGAAACCTCATGCGAACATAAAATCACCGGCTGATATAGTGTGCTTATTAATCTCGTTTAAAATTTTAAACATTGTTATACGTTATGTTAACTGATATTTTGTTAAATTTCAGCAATAGTTATCATTTATATAAATCAAATAAAGTTGAAAAATGATGAATTCTTTATTGAAAGTTGAAGATTAAGTTTGTTTTGTTTCTAATGATTAAATTTTAAGAATTATATAAATAAATTCCGGTAACTTTTATATATATATAATTTTTCATTAATCTCTAAAAAATTTTCAGAATTTAATGAAAAATTGCATTTTTTGAAACGGCCCGAAAAACCAGCATTTTTTAAAACGGCCCAAAAATTATATATTTTATTTAAACTATAAAATTTAAATAAAAAGTAAACCCGCTAATCTTATCTAATTAATAAATTAATGATCGACTTTTTAACAAATAAAAACACAATGTTATTTTACATGTATGATCTCCAGAAAAAGAAAAAAAATTAAAAAAAAACAACAAAAGACCTCGCTAACAAATAATGATAGAAATTAGCTTTAAATAACAAATAAAATTGTAACAATATAAAAAATATGTATATGAATAATGAGCAAATAAATATAAAAAGAAAATAGTTTATGTTTTACATAAATAGTTTATGTTTTACATAAACAACACCAAAAATTAAAAAAAGTGCTGTACAATTAATATTTATCATCAACAAAGAATAAAATAAACCATGTATAATATTATTTATAAATAGCTACAATCAGTTACTGTACATATTTAAAGTTTTACATTCAAAAAAAGAAACTAAAGAGACAAAACCCTTTAATTTATACTAGGTAATGATCTTTGATATGACCATAACTTTTTTTTTGAATTAAACTTTTATTCTTTGAATTATTGACGTTGTAAAAACATTTAGGGTAAAAACCTACTCCACGTAAATAATACAAGAATAAAATATATGATAAATAATGATTATTAACAAAACTACACGACCAAAGAAACAAAACTGTTATATTGCTGAATATTTCTTCTTAGGATGTCTGTACACGGACCTAAAACACGCTCAAACCGCTCCCTGTCCAGTTTAACGCATTTAATTGCTCCACGTGCTACAACCGTAGCGGCTCTTGGACGATTAAGAACCAGAGCAATTTCACCTAAATTAATGTAATAAAAATAATTTGCACATTCTATGCAAAAAAGTTTGTTTGTATATGATAAAATTTGCTAAATGACTAAGTATGTTAAAACTTATTGTGTTTTTACATTCGTCTTTCTTTCTGACTGACTTCTTATTTTCAAAAAGTTTATTATCTATAAATATATAAATACTATCTAAGAAATAATTTCATAATATAACATAAATTCATGGTTCAGAGAAAACTTAGGAAAAAAATGTTTTCAACATTTATGTGTTTACAATTATAGAATAATTAGATTTACAATTATAGATCAATTATAGAATAATTAGTATTTCAAGGTTTACAAGCATTCCCGTCATTAAGAGTTTTTAGAGCTTTTCTTCTCATAGGTAAGTTGCACCACATGTTAAAGAAAACTTAAAATTTATAAACAGCAAATACAGATTCTGTTTGGTCCAATACCACAAGTGGAATACGTTCAGGAGTTTGTGTTAGGTTCATTTCTTTTTGCCCTGGTAGCCAACAGAATGTTGGTACTTGACAAATCTAGAAGTTTTTTAAACTTATACACAAATGACATATAACTATTGCATCATGTTAGTTGCAACAAGATTGACAACTCACATCTGTCTCAAATAAATCAAAAGCTGTATTGATTAATAAACTTTAGAGCATCTTAAAACTCTTGCGCAAAATCTAAGAAACTCACACTAAATCCAACTTTTAGACCAAAAATCTTTAAATTTAATATTTTACAGGTTTTTTGTGAATTTACGCAGTTGTGGCATAGCAGTAGAGTGCTTGCTTCATAAGCTAAAAGTTCCGAGTTTGATCCCCAAAAGGTCACATGGTATCAGTAAGAATAGGTAAAGATGGAAGCTTTATAAGAAAGCAAAAGTTTTATAAGTTAGTAATGAATATCAAGCTATGTAATAATGGTTATAAACTGATCTAAGAAAGAGCCGAGTTAGAAAAAAAAAAACCTTCAATAAATGATTAGTGCAAAAACAATATTAGTAAGCACTAGACTATTAGTTATATAGTAAGCATTAGGCTTAGGATAAAGAACAAAGTAATTCAATGTCAAAAGGATCAGAGGATCATATACTATTTTAGGAATAGGATAAGATAAAGTCATGTAAGGGAGTAGTCAAAGTGTTTTTGACTACTCCCTTATATAACTTTACCTTATCCTCTTCCTAAATTAGTATATGAACATGATGAAGTATAATGTACTTTTTAAACGTCACATTTTGTGATGCTTAAAAAGTACATGATATTTTGTGATGTTTAATATTTTTTTTAAAAGTAGATATTTTTTTGAGATGTTTAAAAAGTAGATATTTTTTTGTGATGTTTAAAAAGTAGAATTTTTTTGAGATGTTTAAAAAGTAGATATTTTTTTGAGATGTTTAGCATAAGAAATTTAAAAAACTTACCAAAATAATCAGAAACACCCAATCGACTAACTTCAATTGGTTCTTCATTTGGATTTCTACGTTGAAGAACAGATGCTTGACCCTAACAAATATATTAAAAAATTAAAAATAAATATTTAACATTGAAAATATATAGTATATTTTAAGATTATTATACATTGCATAAGTATATTTTGTTTTACATATGTTCAGTCGTGGACAATATTAATAAACATGACTTGAAACCAAAAATACACGTTAAAACAAATTACATATAACAATCAAACAAAAAAATACTGCAAAAATACAACAAAAAACATTTTTAAATACTTTTTCTTCTTATATAGATAACAATATTTGATCAAAAAATAACAGTGTAACATTTATCAAACATATTAAAACAGAATCGAAATTTAATGCAACATAATTAAGTGCAACAATGTAAAAATCAACAAAAGTCATTGAGATTCATTTATTAAAAATAATGTTTTTCCAGTGAAATTTTTTTTAACAGATTTTTTAAATATACATTTAAACTATGTTTTTTCTATAATTAATTTTAGAAAAAATAAAAATAATAACAATAATGGTTTTTTATCATAATTGTTACTTGGAGATCAGATCTTGGGTCATTTACAATTGAAAAAATGACCAACAAACAGCAGCCGTATTCACATCCTTCCCGTATTCATCCATCCCTAAACCTTGCGATAAGCTATCGGCTGGTTAAAAGCAAAACGGCAGTTTTTAACGCCAGCGATAAAATAAACTCGTATTCTAATATCTTAACGGCAGGAGAAAATTTAGTTATCGGAAGGCTGTTAACGCCAAAATCTAACCCTGCTTTGCCCTTCTGTTAAAACTGCTATCGGAGAAATTTTCTTTTATATTAAGAAAAATAAAAAATGGTATCCGAACAAAACAAGCTTTTGAATTTTCCTCATTAATAACTGTTAGATAAACTGTTTATTATTAGTTGTACTAGCAATAAATAAGTTTACTTTTATGCTAAATAAGCTTTATATAAAAATTTATTATATTTTATGTTATAAAATAAATTATATTTTAAATTATAAAATTTTTTAAAATATAAGATATATTATATTATAATATAAAATATGTTAAATTTTATGCTAAATAAGCTTTATTATATAAAAACTATAATGTACTTTAATTAGACATTATATATATATATATATATATATATATATATATATATATATATATATATATAAACAATTTTAAAAAAATGTATTGTACAAAATAGAGTGCTCAATGTTCTTAAAAGAACAGAGCAATTATAAATTAGTAGAAAATCACTGATAGAAAATCAATTATGGACTGATGAAAGCAAATGTCAAATATTTGACTTCAAAAAAGGACAAAAACTTTTGATTGAAATTAAATAGAAATCTTAAAAAAAACTGTTAATTATAGGGGTGGCATACTTATGGTTTAAGAATGGTTTGCTTCTAATAGTGTAGGAAGGCTGTTGAATATTGAAGGTACAATGAAAGGACAATTGTATTTTTGATTTACTGACCTAAACTTGCGTCAAAGGCTAAAAAACTGAGAAAAAAACGCAATTTTCTAACAAGACAAAGAGCCAAACCACACAAAAAAGTGGCACATCAACTTTAAATACCTTCTTCATAACAAACAAAAAAGAATTTTATGAGGTTCTTAGCAAATTATGTGAATTTGACAACACATTAAAGCTTGTAAAAAATATGCAATAATAATTAGAAACAGTTGTAAAAAGTGTAACAATGTAATAAAAGATAAACCAGTATTTAAATTTCATAGTTCATAGTACAAGCTTTAATGTTTCTTATTTTTGTCATATTTTTTTTTAACAGATAAATTGTAAGATACTTAATTTCATTTAATGGAGTTTTAAATGAGTTAAATAGAGTTACAAATATATTTGTAAAACCTTTTATTTTATATACTTTTATTTTATATACTTATTTTGTTCGAACCTAGTTTTTCAAAAAACATCAAGTTATTACAATTATGTAGATTTTGACATAAATTATATATAGTTTTTTAGACAACTTATTTTTTTCAGGAAGAAAAAGTTATTTTTTTTTGCTCTTATAAAACTCTTTCATATCTGGATAGCAAAAAAAGCACTAAAACCTAAACCCTCAATCAATGTATGCACTGAAGCCCCTGCAGATGGCTACTATAGTATGATATTACCAATATGATATTTAATGCACGGCAAAGTGCACTAAGTCATTTGTGTGTGTATACACATATACACCGCGACAAATATATTTTGTTACAATCCTGTGTTAACAATTTCCCGTTATTTTATCAATTTATTGTTCAAAAAAATATTTAAAAGTACCGATAAGTAATATAATTGTAAAATGCAAATCAATTTTATAATTTAAATTAATAGAAACAATATTTCTATTAATTTAATATATTTAATTTTACTGTCAGTTTATTATTATTTTTTTTGGACAGTTAGTTATTTTGATTAATTATTTACCGAGTTATTTTGTAATAAATATATTGATTCATTATGTAAATTTTTGTCCATTATTATTTTTTTGTAAAGACTTCTAAATTTTAATATTTATTTTAGAGTTTTATTATTGTAAAATAATCTTTTGAAAATGTAAATAAATTTTACGAAACATGTCAAGAATAAAAAACATCTTGTTATTTTTAAAAATAATTACTTATTTTATGTTATTACAAAGATCACAATATGTATATATATACATACATACATACATACATACATATATATATATATATATATATATATATATATATATATATATATATATATATATATATATATATATATATATATATATTAGGGTGGATTGATTTTAAAAATTTTTGAAATTTGATTTGCCTGAGCTGCGAATCAATGTCTTTTGGTAAAAAAAGAACCTTACTTTTTTTTTTTTAAATTTAAATGAGTTTTAGAGGCTCCTCTTTGGATTCTAAATTTATGACAGACCCTAATATTTTTGAAATTTTTTTTTTCTAAACTATATCAACCTGGTACTCAAAAGAAGCAGAATAATACGCTTATTTTGAATATAATATTTCTTTTAATTCAAAACTAAAGAGAAAAAAATAATGTCGTTTTTTTCATTAAAAAACCTTAGTCTTAGTCAAAACAGGGGTTTTAAGGTATATTTTTGCAAATATTTTTTTCACTAAAAAAATTTTTTTTAAGGAAATTATTATTGATAAAACAATCATTTTTTTCTGCTTTTTTTGAGTCCAAGGTTGATATAGTTTAGAAAAAAAAAAAAGTTCAAAAATATTAGGATCCATCAAGGATTTAGAATCCAAAGAGGAACCTCAAGATCTCATCAAAATCAAAAAATATTTTTTTACTTTCATCTTATAATTAATAGACATCGATTCGTGTCTCAGGAATATTGATTTTGAAACTTTTTTTTTTTGCTATGAAAATCGATCCACCCTAATATATATATATATATATATATATATATATATATATATATATATATATATATATATATATATATATATATATATATATATGAAGAATTTATTTTCAAAACGCGGTATGTTCAATTTTTTTTTATGTGCTGATTTAACTAATGTTTAATTAATAAAAATTTTTGTGCATGAAAGTGGAATTAATTATTATTTATATGTTTATTTATAACTAATAAATTTTCAAAGTTGTTTGTATATATAACTATTTGTTACTATTACTTATTTTTTATTTTGTGAATCACACAAAGTTTTTTATTTAAGTTGGCATATATATATATATATATATATATATATATATATATATATATATATATATATATAATGCTATCTATATATGTAATTTTTTTTTAATGTTTAATATCCTAGCCTTCATAATAAGGATTGGAATTCTGCAGTTTAAGCAAACAGTTTTATGTAAAAACTAATTTCAAATGATATTGTATTTTTGTTTTCTACATTTTCATATGAGTGCATATTTTTTGTAGAGATTGGCTTGATTATTTTTATTTGCATATCTTTTTCTTACTAAATGGATGAACCATCACTGGTGCTACTTGACGAAATTAATGGTTCATTAGTGTCAAGCAGCCTTTCACTGAGAAGAATTAACTTTTCATTGATTCAATTATTCTCAAAGCATTTAACTTTTTATTTTCTTGTTATGTTTTAAATAAACTCTTGAAACTAGTTTTGAAACATCAGGGTGTTAATCAGGGTAACACCCTGATGTTTTATTGTTATTGTAAAACAATAGCAATAAATAATCCTAATATCGCAAAAGCGCAGTAAAAAATATATTCCTGGGTAACACCCTGAACATGCATCAATATAAAAGGCAACTGTATAATTGACATTCCCATCAAAGTTAAACCATGCTTTAAGTTATAGTTTTAGCAAAGATATAAATTTTATAAGTTTGGAGTTGTTTATATATCTATCTTTAGTAACTTTTAAAACCTCTAAAAATACCTGAGCTGGTTATTTTTATAATCTTTTTGAAGGAGGTTATAACCCTTAAAATAATTAAGAACTGCTGAATATTCAGTGCTTCAGTAAAGCGCCCAGCCGAATATTCAGTATTTGGCAAAATCACTATTTGTGACTCTAAAAACAAGTCCAAAAAAAAAAAAGGAAAAAGTTTTTTTGATAATTTAAGATGTTAAAAATTTATGAAAAAAATAATTCATTCATGCACTGTTAAAAATCTAAATAATATTATGAATATAAATCTCACTTCGGCAATTATATAAAAGTCATCGCCTGGTTCTCCTTGTACAACGATTTCATCTCCATCATTAAAACTGCAAGGTTCCAATGCATCACAAATTGTTAAACGCTCCCATTTATCAAGAGATTCTAAAATAGAAACCTTTTCCAAGAATTGCTCATACATCTTGCGCTTTCTCATTGTACTGCCCATAAGAATGCGACGATATGTCACACGATCTATTGCCCATAATTTAACATCTGTTTTAGCCTAAAAAAATAACACAAATAAGAATGCGACAATGTCACACGATCTATTGCCCATAATTTAACATCTGTTTTAGCCTAAAAAATAACACAAATAAGAATGCGTCGATATGTCACACAATCTATTGCCCATAATTTAACATCTGTTTTAGCCTAAAAAATAACACAAATTACAAAAAAACAAACAAAAAACACAACACAAATAAATGAAAAAACAATTTAAAAACTTTGTGACATTTACTTCAAACAGAAAAATAGTTATTAAAAATTTAGAAATAAAACAAAGTAAAGAGAAATTTTAAATTAGCCATTTCACTATCAAGCACTTGTTTTTTTGATAAACATTTCGAATCTTTATTACTGCTATAAGTGTTTAAAAAATTGTAACTTAAAAACAAGAAAACTTCAATATTAGCTCAGTACTAACAACAGAGCATAAGACAACACTAGGGATAGCAATACCGGTTAATCAGTTTGCCAGTTAATTGGTTAACTTAAAAAAAATGTATAATTTTGTTACCGGTAATTAAATCAATAATAACCGATAAATTCGGTAAAAAAAATATATTATGATTAATCTGAGAAACTCCAATCTGTTAATAACAAACCACACTCATAAAAAAATGTAAACAATTCACAAATATTTTTTTAATAAATGAAAGTAAAATATTGGTAAAAAAAATAATTTTCTTTGTACATTGTTAAATATTGCAATAATTCCATTCGGACGTAATTAACAATTTATTAAATTCCTTCTGAACATTATTAATGATTGATACAAAAGTAATTCCAGGAATTGTCGTGCTATCACTCATAAAAGCCATAACATTTAAATGAAACTTAAACTCTATGGTTTTTACGAGTGTTTGAAAATGAAAGAAATTTGAGAAAGAGATACAAGGGAAAGCAAGAAGTATTTTAAGAATAGATAAATTACTTAAGTGTAATATTTAGTTTAAGTTTAGTTAAATAAATTTGAAGATAAATTATTTATCTTAATTGAATTATTTTATTTAACAAAATTGATCTCTTTTTATTTATAAATGATAAAAACATTGTAAGTTACATTAATTTAATTCAACATGACATTAATCAATACTTCTAAAGTTATTATGTTTTTTTTATACCTTATTGTTTTTTGTATTTGTGCTTTCAGTCATGGATAAATAATTCACCTGAAATTATTTTATACGGGTACAAAATGGAGGTTTTTTTTTTCCAATTAGGAAAAAAAAAACTTTTTTCAATTTTGTACCTGTCTTTTGTAGCTTTTTTCAATTTTTTACCCGTCTTCCAACAAGGCTGCAAGCAACTACTATTAGAAATGGAAGTTACTGGAATAGAAAAGATAAAGTTTCTAGAGCAAGATGATGATTGATAGACAACTTACAAGATTGCAAATTATATGAATTAGGAAAGCAAGATAAAGGAAACAAATTCCAAAGAACTGATGTTCGAGGAAAAAAACTAGATGATTAAAAATTTTTGGAGCACTTAGGAACAGCCACAGAAAATGGATGAAACTTAACTGAATGATGAGTAACACAAGAATGAATTTTAGTAGATGGCACAAGAGACGCTAGCTCTTTAGACCAGTGCCCTTTATATAGTATTTGTAGAAAAGAGAAAGCAAGCAACATTACGATGATGTGATAATAGTTGGAGATTGGCTGCAAAAGCAGGTCCAACTATGTTTACAATGTGTTTTTGCACCTTGTCTAAAAGAGAAAGGGCATCATTGGAATATCCGCCTCAGATATGGAAACAGTATTCCATACAAGGACAGATTTGAGATTTATAAAGTTAAAGAATAGAATCTGGAGTAAGAAATTGGCAAGCACGATAAAGAGATGCAACTTTAGCAGATACTAATTTTGCAACAGATTTGATATATGGTTTCCAAGAAAGATCAGAAGTAAGAGTTAATCCTAGAAGATAAAGGGTAGATGACTAATTGAGTACAATACTCTTTATAAATATAGGAAGTGCAGGTCAATGCAAGAAATGTTCAAAAACCATTCAGAATAATTAAGGTAATTAACAAGGTCTGTAATTTTGCAATCTCTAAACAACACTATAATACAATATCAGTATATACAACAATTTAATATTAACTATATTCATGATTGCACCAACAATTAGATAATGTTCTTGTATGTGTAACTTAGAAATTTATTACACAATGTAACAAATCTTGACTTTAAATGATTGTTTTCATACCAATGAACATAAACAAATCTACAAATTAGAGAAATCAAAAATATCAAAATATTTCAGAAATTTAGCTGATGATTTGTTTGGTGCAGTTGTCATGCCAACAGCTAAAGATGATGTGCCAGTAATTAAATTTTATACATTTTATTTAAACACTGAATACTGTTAAGTGTTAAGGGTTATGCTAATATTCCAAAGTTTCCAAATAACGATTTGAAAAACTATGAATAAATATGCAGCTAAAAAATGGCATCTTAGCTGAACTTAAAACCTGAGCCAATCAAGGTGAAGGGTTTAGCACACATCAGATGAGTGTGCTTCTGTAAAAAAACATTGTTATACGAATTGTAGATACATTTGACAATATTGGAGTCTTGGCCTTGCTAGAGGTTATGGATCAAAAAACTTATATTCTAGAAAAAGATACTAAGAAGAAAAACAGGAAAGATATTGCAAAGAAAGAAATAACTTATTTGCAATAAGAAAATATTGGTAACAAATATTTAAAAATTGTATGCAATCATTTCTTGATCGTTCGCCCAACAAGTGTTGAAGCAGAATGTGCCTTCTCTAATAGGGGGCTCATCACCACAAAAATAAGATCGCAATTAAGTGACAGAAGTATATATGATTTATGCTTCTCGTGAGCATATTTTAAAAAATGATGATACATTGAAAATAAGTCGATTTACTTTCTTTTTAAAATGAACCAATTTTATTTTTATCACTTCTGTATTTTTATTATATTTGTATTTTCAATACATTTTTACTACAAGTGTATTATTAAGTAGTGTTAATTAAAAATATTAAAACATTTTTTCAGTTTAACAAGTTTTGGAATTCTATATTAATAGCAAAGTTTTAAAATTGCTTTTAAAACTTCCGCTGTAGAAATTTGCTTTTGTGACTAAGACATTCAAAGTAAAGAACTTTTACATTATACTATAAATTTGATTATGTGAGTAAATAAAAAAACAATACCTGATATACATTTACTTATCTATTATACTACATATTGGTATTGTGTGAATAAGCAGAAAATTTCTTATTGTAACAGTGTCCAAGAAATGTTATCTAATATTAAATTTTATTTTATACACATGGTGTCTAAAAAGTTAATTAACCTGATATAATAAAAATTTAAAAAAATATATAGCAGATTCTAGACTTCCAACTGAAGATGAAATTCAAGTTGGTTCTTACATGCCAATTTATGTGCCAAAATTATTAACTAGTTAAAAGAAAGTAAAAAAAACTATTTACTTAGCTACATAATGAAAAAACCATTTGAAATTTAATTGGAGAATTTATGGAGACAGAAAGAGATTTATTCGATCAGAAACGTTTTGATAGCACCCTCTAAAAATTGAAATTTTTAGAGGGTGCTATCAAAATTGGAATGAATAAGAGCAGTTAATAAAAAGCATTCCAAGATTTTGAGCTTTTTAAACCAGTAAAGTTGTAAACAAAACAAATGTTTTCAGAGGTTGTTTTGCTAATGTTTGTCAAAGAACTTGGTAAACAAGATAATTCTGTCCGATAAGATAAAATTTAACTTAAAAGATGTCATAATACAGCATAATTACACATATTAGGTTTACTCTAACCAACCAAACAACTTCTTGTTCCTAACACCAACTTGTTTCATACCAGTTCAGATCTTAAACAGTTCAGTCACAGACACAAATGGCTGCTAAACTATTGATTAATCAAAGTATCTAAAAAGAGGAAGGACCAAGCACCTACATAAGAGCAAGGACCAAGCATCTACAGAAGAGCAAGGACCTAGTATCTACAGAAGAGCAAGAACCAAGCATCTACAGAAGAGCAAAGACCAAGCATCTACAACAAATCCACCAACATTTCACTAGTGCTTGGAGCAAAACAAGTTGAAATTGTTTTATTGCACACATTTTATTAGGCAGTTGCAGCTTGATCATATTTTCTTGTTTAGTCAGGATATTTAGAAATTTGAGTTATAGAATTTTTAAAATCAGTCTATTCTGGACAAATTTTTGTGCCAGAATGGACTGTCATGTTTAAATGGTTTTTATTTTATTGAAATAGATTTTGAATTTTTTTTACTTTCTTTAAGAGAGATTAAAGAAACTGCAATTTTTGTTCAGTTATATATTTGTTTCAGTTAATAGGCATAATACTCAGTTAATAAACACATTGTAAACGTAGTTGGACCTACTCTATCTGCTAAGCTTTAGCCACTTTCCTATCGCCATCATTGAGCTACATAACCCCTCTAATAAAAGCAGTTTTGAATATAATACTAATATAAATACTATACTAGTTAGTATAATTTAATCCATAAAAAAAATTAAACCTACTTTGACTGTTGCAGCTCTTGGTGTTCCATAAATTAAAGCTAATTCACCAAAACTTCCGCCAGCACTTATTGATACCATAAACTGCTCATTTACATAGACCTAAAAACACAATAAAATTATTATTATTATTCAATTACAAATTACAAATTTGATAAATAACTTTTTTTTTGCCTAGTTACTAAAATAAAAACTCCCCTGTAGTTCTGAAGGAGGTTAGCTACAGCTAAGATAGTAAGATGTTGACATTTAACAGGTGATAACTAAGTTTTGGCACTAACTTAAACTGAAATTTAATGTTAGAAATTTTTTTTTAGATTTATTAAATACATTATAATATTGTCAATTAAGTCTATTATAAAAAAATAATATTGAAAAAATAATTAGAGTCCAGATCTCCCTATTTTATCATGTCTTTTCTCGACTGATAAAGCATTGTTTTATAAAGCATGGTTCTAGCGAGGTTTTTTTATTGTTCAGTTCGAAGTGGTTTTTTAATTTTTTTTTTCGTACTTAATGTTAGTACGCATTTTTAACAACTTGTTAACATATGGTTGTTAACATATGGTTGAGAGCATTCAAATTTTCTAGCAGTTGGTCTTTAAGAACGCGCTGATCTATGGTTGAACATATTTTTTAATTTTATAATGTTACTTTTGGTTGCTATTTTTACTGGATGACCATTGGCAATTTTTCTTTTTAATGTACCGGTTTCTTTTACTTGCTTGATCCAACGATATATACTACGTTTTGAAGCTAAAGGTCCGATAAAACGCTTTGCAATTTCATTTGATTCTATTTCAGGATTCTGAACAATGAATTTGTACAATTGGTTTTTTATAGTTTCATACTTTGCCATCTCCTGTAATTTGAAAAAAAAGAAAAGAAGTAAAAATTTTTATTAAACTGTATAATAAAATACAAGAGTTTCATTTTAAGTAATTTACAATGTTTATAGAGTATGTAGTAATAAAATTATATGCACTTTTATATTTGTGCCAAAACTTAGTTATCACCCATTATCAATACTATAAGATATTTCATAGAGTATATATTACTAATTTGGTTAATATATATTATATATGACATCACTTTCATATATTTCATAACCTTTTGTTTCAGCAGCAACATCATTAAATATTAATTACTCTTATTAATGAGCACTATCAACAATTTATTCATTTGTCAACTGAGAACAGTTTATTCATTCATCTATTGTACAACAATATATTTATTTCCCTGACAAAAATTTATTAATTTATCAACCTTCAACACAATTTTATTCATACACTAACAACATTCAATTTCTTTATAGTAAATATTCAATTATGTCACTTTATTCATTCATCCATTAAAAACACTTCTCCATAATAATTTGACAAAGTTTTTGAAAACCATTTAGATATGTCTGTTACCGAAGTATCTGTTACCGAAGTATCTGTTACCGAAGTAGGATATTTAAGAAGGCATTGAATTTTAAGGGTCGGTATGAATATATTAAACAGCCAAAAATGTTTATATAAATATTTATAATCAAAGAAATAACTATAAATCCGAATTGAGGATTGAGAAATACTGGTCAATATTAAAATTTCAACAATAAAGAATTAAAAAAAAAACTTTATTATATAACTTTTTTATTCAATTTAATACTTGTTTATTTTAATCCAATAACTGCAAAAAACCCAATAATTTAATAATAATCATTAATCATTAAAATTTCAAAACCATTTAAAAACTTATGATACATAAGCTCAGATAATTTTAAGCAATAATAGTTTTCAATACGCAAAAAAATGTTATATAAATTTAACTAGAAATTAAATCAAAAAATATACTTCAGCTTCTCCTGAGTCTATAAAATAAAAGTTGTCTCCTTCATCGCCTTGCAAAATGATTACTTCGCCAGCAGAGTGTTTTACCATAAACATTGCATCAAAAATATCACTAGAAGATATAATGAACATATATAGAGATTAATATTAAATTTTTTTATTAATAAAATTAATGGCTATTAAATTATTAAATTAAATTGAAATTAAAAAAAAGAAAAAAAAAAAAGATAAAAAAAGTTTTTACTTTTACACCAAAGCCTCATTTTGGTTAAAAAAATAAATAAACAAATCAATAAAATAAAAAGTTTTACTTTCTTTATCTTAGAGTTATATAAAAAGAAAACCCTTAAAATTGCATCCCTATAAACTACCTAATTTATATTTATCCCTACAAACTAACTAATTTATATTTATCCCTCAAACTACCTAATTTTCATCATGATTTTACTAGCCCTATATAGATGACTTCATACTGAAAAAATTTTAATCATGGATAATCTTAGCTGGCGTACTTAACCAATGCATACATCAACATACATATGAAAAATATTTACATGGTTTTTAAAAAATTTTTTACATTCATTTTTGAATTTTTTCAAAAAAATTTTTACATTTCATTTCATACACTTTCATACATAGCACTATTTGTACAATTTGTGTTAACATTAAAAATTTAAATAATTAAGGTCATCAAATGCTGACTTGTGTAAGCTTTTAAGAAAACAGTTTTTTTTTTTTAAATTAAAAGGTTTTTCAGACAAAAAAAAAATAATAATAATTATAATGAAAAATTTTTTTTTTGCTGCAATAAATGCATTCACACATAGATGGTACAAGCGTAAACCCAAACCTACAGTTGATGTATGTACTCAAGCCCTGCTAATTATTATAATCATAACAGAATAAAATATAAATAACAGAATAACCATAAACTCTAGTTTGTGATTTATGATTATACTGCTGATACTTATGATTATGTGCTAACTAATTGTCACTAAAACAACTAACTAGCATTTAATTTGTATTAAATATTTACCACTAATTTGATGATAGCTGAGATATTTTATTACATTTTACTATATTTTTTTCCTTAACTGTTTGCAAGTCACTAACAATTAAAAATATAAAACTTAAAAATTAAAATTTTCTTTTTTATTTGTTGATGAAAAAAAAATAGAGCAAAAATGTATGAAAATAAAGTTCAACAAGAAAAACATTTAAAAATCAAAACTAAATTGTAATTGAAATGGCAACAATGGATGTTACAAAGTTTAAACTCCATACAACTTGCTTTATAGGCAAGCAAAAAGAAGTTTGAATGCTAAATAAAATCAGGTAAATCTGTCGTATTATAACTGCATTTAACAGTATAAAATTAAAAGGGCTTATAACCAAGTTAGTTAAATTATTTAAACACATTGTACTAATTCTGTTGTATCTAGCTTGCATCACATATACAAAGTGCAAAGAAACATGGTGTAAAATCTTGAAATATATTCCAAAAATATTTTGTGATTATTATCAGAAAATAATTCTCCATTCCATAAATTCAATAGCACAAACAGCATCATTTCTACAAATTTTTTCAATATAAAAAATCAAAATGAATAATATAGATTGCAACTTAGTTGAGTAATATTTTTTTACTATATAATAATTTTACCAATCAACTTTTTGCTCAAGTCTAAATACTAAAATGCAAGCAACTGCTAAATGGTCTCTACACATTTTGATGTAGATTAAACAGATTAAGAGAATTTTAATTATAACCACTCAGAAAGTACCATTAAGGCAAAATTTCCATTCATTGAAATTTTGCCTTAATGGTACTTCCTGATTGGTACAGGATCTATCACAGGAAGTGTCAATACATGATCTATTACAAATAGCATCAATATATGAACATGATCTATCACAGGAAGCATTAACATATAAATATGATCTATAAAAGTAAGAAATAAAAACTTTATTTTCACTCTTTATTCTTTTTTTCAAAATTACATTTTGCTATGATGATTTGACCGCGGCTAATTCAAAAAACATTTTAAAAACGCGCTAAATAAAAAATATTCTGAAAAAGTGAGATTGTTTACATCAAAACTTCTTAACAAATGTTTTTATATTAGCGAAACGCTTTTAAATAAAGTATCAACTTACTAATAATGTTTTTTTGTTTTTTTTTTTAATATAATTGACAGTTTTATATATTTTTTTAATTTATAATATATAAATTGTTAAGTGTGCATTTCTATAATAAACTTTACTAAAAATTAAAAAATTGTTTTGTTTTTATAAATGCTGACATTCTACGACTACGAAAGTCTCTTTAACGAATTTTAATAAAAGAATAATTAAAGTTAATACAATTAAAAAGATAAACAAAACTTCCTTGAAAAAGTTTTAAAAAGCCGTTACAATTAAATAAGTTTGATCTTTTATATTATCAAAGCTTTTAAATTATTGAAACGCTTTTCAATGGAGTAACAAAACACTTCTAATTAATTTTTCAAATAAGTATTAATAGTCGTTTTTTTTATTTATATAATTATGTATTTTTTATGAGAAATGTTTATCTTTTGAAACATATTTAAAAAAAAGTACAAAAGTTAAAACAAAGATTGAAATGGTTTTTTAATGCATAAATAGACTTTTTTTTTTCAAGCATTTTAGTTTGATGAATTTTGTTTTAGTTGGGTTGTATATATATATATTTTTTTTGTGTTTTTGTTTTAACTAAGTATTTTTTTTTCGTTAGGATTTTTTTTTAGATTAGGTAAGTTTTTGTGGCGCATTTTTAAATTTTGAAAAGCCGTGGTCAAATTGTTATAACATATTATTTTTTGCATTGTCATATAAAGACGTGAAGTCGCAAGACTTCCTGTGAAAGCCTGATTAGAATAAAGGAGAATTACTTATTGAACAAAGTATATTTTGACATTTGTCAAGACAAAAATAAAGATTAATAGAGGAATCTTTAAAAATAAATAAGACAGACTATACACCATAAACAGTACTCAACAACAATAATAATAACAAAAAAAAAAAAAAAAAATTGTTTTATAAACACCAATATGAACGAAGATATACAACAAATACATAACCAGACAAAAAACTTATAAAACAAAAAAACCGATCACAAAATAAAAAGTATGCTAACAACAATGGAAGGCCTCAGAATGGAAAAAAAAACATTAATGCTAATGTGTAAACATAATTTGTGTAGTGATTAAGTAATAAACATCTTCACAGAGTCGCGTCTATTATTTCTGGCATTTCGATGAGGATCAGCATTTATAACTAGTTTATCCCGTCAGATAAACGTCATCGCCACTTATGCTTTACCCCGCAAATTATGCCTAAAAAATAAAACACTTACCATACCACTGAAAGAAAATATGAAAACAAAATAAATTAAAATTCTAATAGAAACATAAAAATATTAATAAATTTATTTTAAGAAATAAAACTAAATAAGTATTATTAGCATAAATAAGCCCAAGATAATCAGAAAGCAATATACCTCATTAAAAAATTTTTTTAATCAACAAAACAACAATAGCCTTAAATAAACTCTAATGCTGTCATAGATACTTCATTCAAAATAACTTTAATTATTATTTTATAAAAATTTTAAAAATTAGATTCATTTTTTATAAAAAACAACTTAAAAAAACTTATTATTAAAAATGTTGTGAATATTACCTTTTTTTCATTTTTTGTTTAAAAACCATAGTTTTTATTCAAAAAAACCTAATATTGTTATTTTTATAAAAAATACTTTTTGTTTTTGAAATTTTTAAATGATTTTGCTTCTTTTGAGTACCAAGTTGACATATTTTTAAATATTTTTTTTTTTCAATAATATTAGGGACCTATCAAATGTTTAGGGGCTTTGAGGGACCTTCAGGGCAAATAATAAAATTTAGTAAAAAATATTTTTGAACCACAATATGATAGTTGAAAGGGAAAAACTTCAATTAGCTATGTTCTGAAAACAAATTAGCATACTGAACAGCCCTAATATATATATATATATATATATATATATATATATATATATATATATATATATATATATATATATATATATATACATATATATATATAGCTTTCTGATTCTATTGTTGGACAATAGCCTGTATTTGTTTGTACCTGCGCAAAACTAGCTGTTACATCTGCTCTGCAACTTTACCAAGGCTCCAATTAAGTGATCACAAATTGCAGTCTCTGGTCATTAAATTCTCAGTTTATTATAAACCATGAATTTATTTATTATTATAATTTTGTTTATTAAAACAAAATTATAATAATAAAACGGCCAATTTATCATATTGAAAAATTAATGAAAAAGCAAAACAATAAAATTACTAATGCAAAAATGTAATTTAAGGATTATAATTAAAAAAAAAGTTATATAAAAAAAAATAATAATAATTACTAAAGGTCCGAAAAATTTGAGTGGCAATTTAAAAATCAACCAGTAAAAAGTTATGCTAAAGCTATTTGAGCATTCTATGAAATATTAAAATCAATCACTGTTTAGGAAAAAGTTTGAGAAATTATTTAAAAATTTAAATGTTTTAAATTAGAAATTAATTAATTGATAATAAAAATAGTAACAAAAAATATATATTTTAAAATAAGTTATTTTTTGTTTTGTTTTAAAATAACTAGAAAAAGTTTAAATAAGTTTTTATATATTTTTAAACTTTTTTTACCTTTAATTTTTTATACATATCTGCTAAAGAGTTACGAACATTTTATTAGAAAATATTGAATAAGGATAAATAAGATATAAAAGTATTTTTATAATATTTTATGATTTCTTTTATTTAAAATATTTGATCACCACTAAATTCTTTTAGATTGTTGTGATTAGCTGCTGTTTTTTAATAATTCTTGATCATACTTTATCATGTATTTATTTTTCTTATTTTCTAATCTGTATAAAATGTAGAGATTTGTGTTTTCTCATATCTTTTCGGCAGTTTGGCTTGTCACGGTAGAAAACGATAGTTTTCATGCCGTTTTTACGAAACAAAAAAAATATATCATTTTGTATCGTATTTTTACGAAATAAGAAAATTTAGTTTTGTTTCATTTCATTTTCCTTTCACTAATGTCAAGTCAGGTTTATCCTGCTACTGGTAACATGTAACCCAGTACAATCTGCTTCATGTCCTGCTGCCTTGTAGGATACTCCTTTTTAGGCAAAGGCTAAGAGATGCAAACTCCGACATAAAACGACCCCTGCCTTGGGGCTCTTGGTTGAGTAAAGGCTATAGATGGTATCTCGATAAAAATACTCATCTTGGGCAGATGTTAAATGCATCCAGCTGCTGTCTTGTAGAAGGCCTCCTAGACAAAGACTTAAGGGGTAAACAGATTCTATCTGTTGACCTGCCTCGCACCCCTTATTTATCTATTAGGCTGGTGCAGATGTATTTTTAATACAATGTTTCCAGTTTAGGATGTTGAATGCTGGATCTTCTTGACTCGATGCATGGGTTTTGCTTGTGTCTCTGTTTTTGTGACTAGGCAACTCATTCTATTATCTCCTAATGAGGATACAGCTCTAAAACTCAGTTTTATGGTTCTGAGGCCGGCTGATAGTCAGGTTTCCCCAACTCTGCGGTAGCTCTTAGAGAGGCTGATTCCATTAACAGCTGAAAAATATCAAAGTATTAATAGTGCCACGCTGCACATGGATGGTGTCCATCCATGTGCAGCTGTTTTTACATGTGGTGTGCATTGCCAAGGACACATTAGAGCCCTTTGTTACAGTTTAGGGCTTATTAATGGTAATGAGGCAATTACTAGGGCTAATAAACAGGGTACTGAGTACTATTTATGTTTCAAGTCAGGTTCTTTAACAAATTTAAAAATGAATAAAGTAACAAAAAAAATAAAACACAAAAAACCAATTTCATCACCATGATGATAGGTTTAGCGAACATCAAGTTCGCTAAACCTATCATTTACTAATGTTCGTGGTCTTCGAAGTAACTTCTCTTCTGTTGAGTCTTATCTATTGCAAAGTTCACCAGACCTACTTGCTCTTTGTGAGACAAATTTGAGTTCAGCTGTCTCATCTTGTGATCTTAGTGTTGACGGTTATCTTCATTTAATTTGTAAAGACTCCAATAGTCACATGATTGGCCTGGGCATTTACATTCGTAAGAATTCATCCATTTGTCGGGAAACTAGGTTTGAATCCAGACTACTCTTTTATGTGCTTTGGTTTAGCATCACTTCACTCTATCACCTTTCTCTTTGTTCTATATCACTCTTCTTCATCTTGACACTGCACTCTTCTTGATTTTATTTCTGATTATATTGACCAAGCCCTCATTCTTTATCCATCAGTTGTTGTTGGTGACTTTAATGTTTATCACACAGAATGCCTTGGCTCTAGTGTCAGTGACTATGCAGGCATTAAAGCCCACAACTTTTGCCTTTTTCAATCCCTAACTCAAACCGTCAACTTTCCAAATCGCTTTTCAGACAACCCAAATCATTTAACATCACTACTCGACTTGTCTTGTTTCTGATCCTAGTCAGTGCTCAGTTTCTCCACATTCACCCTTAGGTGCCTCTGATCACAGTTTGATCTCCGAAAAACTATTATCTCATACTTCTTTACCATCAGAATCCCCCTATCATCGTATATCTTACAACTACCTTAAAGCTGACTGGGACTCTTTCTGTGATTTTCTTCATGATGGCCCTTGGGTAGAAATCTTTTGTCTTCCTGTTAACAATTGTGCTTCTTACATAACTTCGTGGATTCAGGCTGGTATAAAATTCTTTATTCCTTTTTGACGATTCCAGGTCAAGCCTCACTCTTCTCCATGGCTTTCCTCACATTGTGCTACTGCAATTGCCAAACGAAACCATTACTTCCATATCTATCAGCAAAACAATTCTCCAGAAAACAGACGTCTGTTTATTAGTGCTAGGAACCATTGTAAAAAGGTTTCGTCAAAGCCTACTATTCTCAGGTCATGAAATCTCGTATTTCATCACAAAAATTAGGCTCTTGTGACTTCTGGAGAATCTTTAATAGTACCAATAATAATGCCAAATTTTTTAGTTCCATCTCTTTTGTATGGATCAGACTTTGTTACCTCACCTAAAGACAAAGCTGAACTGTTTGCTAAGAACTTTTCATCAATATCATCTCTTTATTCTACTAGTTGGGTTCTACCTGATATAGCCATCAAACAGGTTGATACATTGCTTGACATTTGTATCACTCCAGCTTCTGTATCTAAATTATTTCCTGGTTAGACTCTACTACAGCTTGTGGCCCGGACAACATAACTGTTATAGTCTTGCACAAGTGTTCTCCAGGGCTGTCGCTTATCCTTTCAAAACTATTCAACAAGTGCTTATCAGAGTCTTGTTTTCCAGCCTGCTGGAAAGCAGCATCTGTTATCCCTATTTTTAAAACTTATGGAGAGTGATCTGATTCGTCTAGCTACCATCCCATTAGTCTTCTTCCTATCATAAACAAGGTTTTTGAATCTTTAATTAACAAACAATTAATCTCTCATCTTGAATTTAATAACTTACTTTATGATCATCAATATGGATTTCGATCTTCTCGTTCTACGGCTGATTTGCTAACAGTAATAACTGATAGGTTTTATTGTGCATCTGGAGTGGATCTTCTAATGATGCCCTTTCTCTTTTAGACAAGGAGCAAAAAGGCTTTGTAAACATAATTAGACCTGCTCTTGCAGCCAACCTTCAACCATTATCACATCATAATAATATGCTTCTCTTTCTCTTTTCTCCAAATACTATAATGGGCACTGCTCTAAAAAGCTAGCGTCTCTTGAGTCATCTACTAAAGTTCACACTCGTGTTACTCATCATTCAATTAAGTCTCATCCTTTATCTGTTACAGTTCCTAAGTGCTTCAAAAACTCTTTGTCTAGTCTAGTTTTTTCCTCTAACATCAGTTCTTTGGAATTTGCTTCCTTCATCTTGCTTTCCTGATTTATATAATTTGCAATCTTTTAAGTCGTCTGTCAATCATTATCTTGCTCTACAATCTTCATCTTTTCTCCTCCAGTAACTTCCAACAGTGGTTGCTTGCAGCCTTGTTGGAAGCGAAGATGTTTAAAATATATATATATATATATATATATATATATATATATATATATATATATATATATATATATATATATACACACACACACACACACACACACTATAAATGCGTGTTTAGATAAACAGGGTGGCAACACACTGAAATCGCCTATTGCCAGGGGCTTCAGTATATACAGTGACTATCTTATAGCTTGCTGTTGCAAAGGAGTGCCACTACATTAACTGAAGTTTTGGTATGAGGCAGCAATATATATATATATATATATATATATATATATATATATATATATATATATATATATATATATATATATATATATATATATATATATATATATATATATATATATATTTATATATAGCAGAATACATAAGGCACATAAAAGGAATAAAATTAGCAACTGAATAGTTGATGAAAACGTTGATGCTTTTATGTGCACTTTAATTTGGATAAGCAGTGTATACATTTATGAAACAAAAACAAGGAAGAAAACTTTAGTTTTCTTTAGTATTATTTCTTTTTAACTTTTTTTTAAGTTTAAGAACAAAAACAGTCTGTACATTTGGGTATAAGTCAGTATAGAAAGCATACAAAAATGCAAACCTTATTCTGCTGTCTCTTAAAATACATATACAATATGAAGTATTAAATATATTTACATTTTAATAAAATTTTTATAACATTTTTATATAATGAATGATAAAAAAAACTTAAATTACCTTCTTTCAGCATCATCCAAATGACAGAACAAAATATTTTTCTCAATAGCCTTTGATAAGGCAGCCATTGTTTTATAGTCTTTTGGTATCACCTATTAAAAAATTTCATTATGTATATATGTATGTATGTATGTATGTATGTATGTATGTATGTATGTATGTATGTATGTATGTATGTATGTATGTATGTATGTATGTATGTATGTATGTATGTATGTATGTCAAAATATACACTAATTTAAATAAATAAAATTTTATTAAAAGTATTTAGTAGCATTAAAACCTTTTTGACATAAGAAGCAGCATCTTCTTCAGAAATTACTGCAGCACTAACTGCTCCTCTTCTTCTTTTTGTAGTGGAAGAGAGTGGTGGTGGTTCTGATGGAAGAAGTTCAGGTTCATGTGGAGGAGCTATGAGAGCTTCCTTAAAAATCAAATGCATAACGATTAAAAAAATTTTTAATAAGTTTATACCAATAATTTTCAGTATATTTAATGTTTGTTTATAGTCAACTTGTTTTTTTTAATTTACTGTTAGTGGAAATAATATATTATTTAATAGTCCTTTGACACCATATCTTATTAGACTATAACAGGCCTTGTGATAAAGCATCGAACGCAGAATATTTTAGGTACGCAAAAAGCAATTTTGCGTTACACTATGCTATTTATCTTATGCTAAAAACATTTTAAGATTGGTAATATTTAAATAACTCTATAGATATTTTTAAATGATATTTTAAAGAAGTAGTTAACGTTTTGAAAACTTCACACCATTGTGACAGAAGTTCAAGTACAAATACATGAAATATTCTCATTACTTACAAATATAATAAATTCAGATAAAATATTTTATAGAAATATGGAAATAATCAAAATATTCAGCTACAGAAGAAAAACTTGTCAATTGTTTTAATACAAGGGAAATGATTAAAATGTAAAAAATAAAAAAAATAAATCTTAGCAAAATAATCTAGCAAGCATGTAAATATTTATTTAAACATTAATTTTATAAGTTACATTTGTTCAGGTATTATAAATATAGCGACAAACGGCAATAAAACATTACTTTAAAAAACCTCCCTTTAAATCAAGTTTGCTTGACTCTTAAAAATTCTTATTGCTTGATTATCATTTGCTTGAGACTTAAAAATTCAAAACTTAAGCTTCAAAATAATACTTGATTTTATCACTTGACAGACAAAGTGTTCATTAAAAGCATGCATGATTAAAATAAACTAACCAATATACAAAAAAATTTCTTATACTAATCAGTGTAATGCTTAGGTTTAACCTGAGTGAAATAAAATGTTAGCACAAATATTATGGATTGTTCAATAAGCAAATTTTACTTTTTCAAGATTTATTTATTGTTTAAATTTCAATAACTTTCTGTTTAACAATATCTTCTAAAGGTTGTACTTTTTTAACAAGACGTTTTGAAACTTTGCAAGTTTCTGAATTGTCCAACTTTCATAAGTTAATGTTAGTAACTGAACACTTTCATTCTTCAATTTTCATTTTTTTCTTTTATTGCATTTAAAAGTTTGTCTAAATTATTACATTTGTTCTTTTTCTAAAAATATATGTTTTGTCTCTATATGTTGATGTTGTCATCAATATATGTTATGTTGATGCTACTAAGTTTTCTAATAATATATGTTTTGTCTCTTTATGTTGATGTTGTCATAAATATATGTTATGTTGATGCTACTAAGTTTATTATATAAACAAAAGAAAAAAATTATTTTATTTAAAATAATTTGACTGTTATTATTTCCCGCATATCCTTGTATCTTAACTTGTTAATATGGTCCTCTGGTATCAATTTTAGCAAAATATTCCATTCTGGGCACCTTATGATATTTTTTTTTAAAATATTTGGAATATCTAGGAAATATATCTAGGAAAATCTTCTGGCTGAACCTATTATGTAAAATCCACATATAGGTAAGTATTTATCTTGTTTTTTGACAACTAGCAGAGAGATTTTTTATTAGTATATTTGCTTTGTGAACACTGAACAATAGGTTGACATTATTTATGAAATTTGTTGCATTTATTTTAATACATTCATTTTAATTAATCATGATTCTTTACATAATCTGCAATGATGATTTCTTTAAAAACTTCAAATGTTTCAAATTTCTTGAGAACTTTAATAATAATATCAACTAGTTAGCTGCTTATTTAAGTACAAAGCAAATATACTAATAAAAATGTTTAGGCAACCAACTTGACTATCCATCTTGCAATTTTATTTATCAGTCATTTATTTTGACATAATTTCATAAGCATGCATTGTCCATGATAATCAAATTAACCATTGCATCATCATTCTCTATTTCATCTACTTTTCTTTCATATTTAATACTTGATTTGGTTACTTTTTCCACATTTTAAATAACGTTTACCAAACACTGAGCATTTCTATGATAAAAGTCCACATTTTTATGGTAAAAGTCCACAGTATTTACATTTGTTTAATTTTTCTATATTTTTGTAACTGAATGGAGTTTCACAATGATATTTTGTTTACAAGACAATATATTTTTGTCTGATAAAATCATTACAAGATCCTAGCTTTTAGGTAATTTAGATCCATGGTAATTTTTCATTTTGCAACACTTTAAGAGCTTTAATTTTCTGATCAGAAACTGCAATTTATCAATTAACCTCATCTAATTAGATCATCTTTTGCAATTTGGTCATCTTTTTTAAACTTTTTAAAGTTACCAAAACCTGAAGCATCTCTTAGAGTACACCACAAGCTTAATCGTTTTTATTGCCTTAATACTTATTTATAACAATAACCAAAAAAAATCAGTTATATTGTGACTATCATATTTTTCAACTTCTATGCAATGCTGAAAAACATCTAATTTAGGATTCTACATTGTTTGGATAACCTAGAGTCAAAGCAGATCCTACAGCATTGTTTTATGAAGAAATTTAATATTATAAAAATGTTATTTCATAACTTTTAATCAAACTTAAAAAAAAGTACAAAAATATTTGTGCCATCATTATTTGTATTGACAAGCAGAGAATCAATAAAATAAATAAAGCAATAGTTGCATAGAAAAATTTAACTATCAAGCCAAATGAAATCTTAGACCTTAATTAACAAACAATAAAAGGCTATTCAGTTAATACTAAAAAATAATCATAGTAAACTTAATAATTAATAACTTTTATCTAATTAAATTTTTTAACTTGAATATTGTTTTTGAAATTAATTAATTTTGTTAATTTAATAATACTTTATTATGCCAATATCATTTAGTTTTTCCTAATATTTTTCTTGTAGTATGTAAACAAACCACTCATCCATATATCAAGATCAAAAAACAAATTATTAAATATGCAAAATAATAATAAAACTATAAATACAAAAAATATAAAAAACTATAATTTTAAATCTTTCTCAGTATATAATTTTATCTATTTGTAATATTAAAAAATAATTGAAACCAGGGTTTTATAGTGGATAACTTTTTTTACATGAAAAAAATTTACAGATTTTTTTGAACTTTTTTTTTGTAATATTTGGTGTTTAATAATTTGGTATTTTTACTTTTGCTAATGCAATGTTTCAGTGTAATGTAAAAAGAAGCATATATAAAAATGCTTGTCTTTTTCAATTAACGTTTATTATTGAAAACAAAAACTATATTTAAATTTCAATGTATTTTTAAAAATCAATTTGATTGCTGAAAAAACATTTAGATAAATAACATAAAAAACTGAAACTTTTCAAGCATTATTTTTTAAAACATATTATGTAAAAAGTAATTATAAATAATTTTTGAAACCCTTTTTAGGTAAAAACTGAAGTATATAACAAAAAAAATATGCAGTCGATATTCATGTTAAAACAATTAAAATGATGAGAATTTATGTGAATAATCAGACATGGTCATTTCTACCTAAAATGATCTATAAGTGATCAAAAAAATTCTTTAAAGTTGAAAAATAAAATATGCTTGCTTGTTATAAGAAAATTTTAGTAAATGTTTTGCTTTATAGCAAACTTTGTAAAAAATTGAGCTTTAAAATGTTTGTTTTTTTAATTCAAACTACGATTAATTTAAAAAAAAAATTTTATTCAAATGGTTTCAGGTTTTTGAAAATAATTCAACTCTTATAAAACTATTTTCTTTATGCTTTAAATTTATGTTTACTCTCTGCTCACTGTTGCTTGATGTTAAGAACAAGTTTATTTCATCAATTTACATACGTCTTATTGAGCATAAAACATAAAATGCCATAAAAAACTAGTATATATTATTTCAAAGGTATTTGTTGCAAAAATATTGTTTTGAACTTTTTAAAACAATAATTTGATGATGATTTATTGCTAAAATCAAACATCGTTTCTCTTACCTTTTCTAGCTTATCAAAATGATCGCGTAAGAATTTATATGGATTATCAGGTTTGTTTATACAGAGCTCAACAATGGCATCTTTTAAAACAATTTGAATTCTGTGTTTTTTCACATACTCCTCACATTCTTGTATCATTTCGGCATCACCTTCTTGATCAGACGCCATTTTCATCCTTAAATGATTATATAAACGTCAAAACAAGAACACTATTACCGACCTCGGAATATTATCCAGTGATAGTTTATCCAATCAAAGTTTTCAACAATTTTATCTTTAACGAGCAGATGTTTGAGAAACCCGGGGTTGAACTTTGCTCGGTTGCCAAGTGAATTTTGCTTCTTCCGTTTTTAAAAGATAAAGTCATATCCGTATACTCCTCCTTTTAATTTCAATGCTTAGTTTAGTGTTTAAACACTGATTTTATAGTTAATATCTAACTTAAAATTTAAAACTTGGTTTAGTTGTTAACTTTTAGCAAGAGGAGTAGAGTAAGCAAGACCAACTAGTTGCGTAACGAAAAATTAATTCAGTAGACTACTTTGAGTTGGTATTTAGAATTTGCAGTTGTTGGTATAGAGAATTTGTAGCCATTGGTATAAAGAATTTGTAGTCGCTCTTATCCTTAACTTTAATACCTTTGAAAACAAAACTATTGTATAACATAATTGCAAATACAAATTAATAAAGAGCAGAGTTAAAAAAAAAAGGGACTTTTAGGGTGTCTACTGGTTTTAAGTCCACCTACTTAAAACCAGTAGACACCCCTATGGATTAACAATGTATGTGTAAACGCGTGTTTTATGTTACACATGTTTACATAGTTAAAATAAAATTAGGATGCAAAACGTTATTCAAAAAAAAGAATAGTAATAATGATGGTTTTAATTTCTAAAAAATCTGTCTAATTTTATTTCTTTTAATAATCAACTAGAATCTGATATATATAATTCTTAAACAAAAACAAATATTATGTCTAAATAATTCTATGATGACTTCATACAGTTTAATAGTCAATTATGACGTCTAAGCAATTTGAAAACAGTTTAGACCATAATAAAATTGATTTGAAGATTGCTTGCGTTATATAAAAATAAAAAGTAATTGAAACTAATTTTACTTCATTCATATTTATATTAATCAAATTATTTTTTATGCAACTTCAGAAACGATGGCTACAAAATTATTTGTATTAATTGTATAAAATATTGATTGAAATAAAAACATGCCGTAGTGGGTGGCATTTATAATTAGTTTTTCAATAGATCGCTTTCACATAAATGTAATGTCTTACGATATTGGTATCGGTGTCAATGTCGTTATCGATGTCGGTATAGTTACCACATTAGTTTTGTTAACGATACTATTGGTTTAACTTAATTAAATTTGCAGATTGTTTATATTGTTTACATTAGGATAGTGTGTAAAGAAAAGAGACTATCTTTACTTGTAAAATGTTAGGCATATAAAAAAGCACTTTATTTTTCAAAAATAAAGGTAAGCTGATCAAAAAAAATTTAAAACAATGTTTAAAGAATTGCTAAAAATAAAAGAAACAATTAACGCTTATGGATGCAAAACTATTTCCACCGAAAGTTATTCCATATCATGAGTTTAAAGATTTACTTTTATTTTTAAATAAACCTGACTTTAAAAACGATGTACCTAAATGTACGAACAAACCGTACTTGAAATAATTATAATATTCAAAATATTTGTTGGAATCAAATTAATAATTTTGAATAATTTTTACTAATTTTTAATTGACTAGCTTTTTGTTGCAATGGTTGAGAATCAGTTTTTTTTTACACATTGCGATGTTATAATTATCGCGTTCTAACTCCACTTTTTTGAAAAATTGATATTGTCAAATTATGGAAAGTGTCATCAGAATAATGTTTTTTTTTATTGTATTGAAACTTAAGTTATAAGCAAAAAGTTGTGAAGATAACATGAGTTACAAAAATGTCTCTTAAAGTTTTTATTTTTTAAATCATTTTATCTCAAAATTCAAAAATGTGGATATAGAATACGATAATTCTAACGTCGCGACATTTAGACAAGGTTGACTACAAAAGTTCAAATGCGTCTATAAAAATTAGAAAATTTAGCGAATCCTCAATTTTTTCGTTCTATATTCCGTTTCATACTTAGGTGGTTTAAGGCCAGTCTCAGTAAACGTCGGGTTTCTTACATTTATGTGCGGGTGACGTGCTTTTTTATTGTTTATATCTTAAGGGAAAATTTCAAATTTTTTTTTTTTTTAATTTTATTTTAATTCACCTCCTCAAGGCCGAGAAGGCCACTACAGACGAGGAGGCTACTTATTTGTGGCTATAACCCTCTCTCAACTCTATAACTCCGAAACACGAACCTTGACGAACAAGGCCGCTGCGCGGAGAAACGAGTTGAGCGCGGTACTACCAGGGACGTGGTGGGGATCGAACTCGGAACCACTCGTTTATGAAGCGAGCGCTCTACCAATACACCACTACCGCATTGCTGAACTATATACTGACCCAAATTCATTGTTTGTTCATAATGTTTAATTCATATTGTTTGATTCATAAAATTATGAATTAAACATTATGAATTTGGGTCAGTATATGATATGATGAAGCAGGGACCAATCTCAAAATTAAAAAATTAATTATATTATGAATTCATCACAGGAATGAATCCAGGATTTTTTGGTTTTCGAAATAGCTAGCTTCAAGATATAGAGCAAACTCCAAACATTTTTATAATTTATACTTATGTCGATTGCGGATGCTTTGCAAAAACTTGCAATGATTGAAGCCTGGGAACAAATAAACCCCAAAATCTCTCTCCCCCCCCCCACCTCCGTTTTTCAAACGTGAGAGCAACAAGTTGAAAAATATTTTTTATATTATTCTCAACTGGATTTATATTCATCGATAAATTTTAAATTTCATAGTATAATATTTCAACTGGATTTTTTAAATTTCATAGTATTTCAATTTCATAATATTTCAACATTCAAAAACTATGATCATATAAAGATTGAATTCCCCTCAATTAGAGGGGGTTACAAATTTATTTTGTTTATACTTATTTGACATAAGTATAAACATATGAATGTTTGGAGTTCACTCCATTCCTGGAAATTATCTCAAAGACCAAAAAATGCTGGATTCGTTCCTATGATGAATTCATAATTAATTAGTTTTTTAATTATTAGTTTATTGGTAAAAACCGAGTGCTCGATATTATGTAGTTTGGTTATGCTAATCAGTGTTATATTAATGTTTTGAATAATCTTACTACAATATTGTATTGTAAGACACCCAAATGTCTTACAATACAATTCAAAGTCTAGAATTGTTGTGATATCCATTAGATTTTGTTGATTTAATTTTTTATTAAGCACTGCTTTAATATCTTAATTGTTATTTTATTAATTCTTTAATATTCATATCAAACAGAGATTACTCTTAAGCAGTATTTTTTATTCTTAAGTTTTTTTTTTCAAAAGTTAAGATTTCAAGTTAGGAATAGAAACTAACAAATAAAAATGGTAAATCATTATAAATTTTAATATGAAAAAATACATTGAATAAAATTTGTTTTAATAACAATATGTCGATCACGGGTACCCTGAAGATGACCTAAAACCTTATATCAAGTCGCACGAAACTTTTTTTTGATTTTGAATATAGTACATTTGTACATTCTGAAACTATCAAAATTTAAATCATTTGTGGGTAGCTTTTTGAGAAAACTTATGAAGAAGTTTTATAAATAACGATGTTTTCGTATTAAAATAATATTTTTCCGTCAGCCATTATAGTTGTTTAGATTCTGTAATTGCAATAGCGCGATTGGCTATTTATTTGTTTCTGATTGGCTTATAGTTTTATTTATTTACACTTTTGCCGATAAAAAAAAAATTTACAGTCATAACTTATAAAAAAAAATAATTACATGACCGGGGCTAGAAGAAGACAAATTTAGTCTTATCATTAAGCCCCAAAATCTTGTTGTTGTTGTTTTAAAAGACTTGAACAATATTTATTTGTTTCAAAAGACTTTAGCAACATTTAAGCAATAACAGCGAGTTTATTTAATTATTTAAATAAAAAATTTATATTAACTTAAATTTAAGAGCCGATTGAAAAATATAGGAACGATTTCTTGAGAATAGAAAAGAAATGTCATACTTTGCTAATGATCAATACGATTTTTTTAAAATGCTTTTGCATATGCTGTATAAAATTTTGCATATGCTGTATAAAAAAAATTAATGATTTAAAATGCATTCAAAACAAATGCAATAAACCAGGTCCAAAAAAAGGAATAAATTATGAAAATCTTATTAAGTGATTTTTTTTGGGAAAACTCTTTTAAGAACTATGATCTAACTAACTAGCCTAATGATCTAACTAACTAGCCTAATTCTTATTCTAAGTTCTTATTGAAGAAAAAATCAAGTTTAAAAAAAAAAGATTCAAAAATGATTTTTATTCAACGCTCGACCTAAGTACAAAAGTAAGTTTTATAAATAAAAAATAAGCCAATAAAAACTAATTATAAAAAAATAAGCCAATAAAAACTAATTATAAAAAAATAAGCCAATAAAAACTAATTATGTTTTACATTATTATTGTTGTGCTTATAAACAATATTGTATTTGGACTAAAAAAATAACTTCTTATTACTTTAAGATTTTAATACTAAAATTATTCTATGTGGGAAAGGTGAGTGCTTTATTTGTGTTAATGAGCGTAAAAATGGTACTGAAATAGCAATTCTTCCACGAATGGTATCATGTGAATTTATCACCAATGGTATCATGTGAAACACAGATTATGATCGTAATCACTAATTTAAATCTTTCCACAATAAATCAAAATTTTGTTCTTTACAGAAGTCGTTTTCAACAAATAAGAAAAGATATTAAACATCCTTGCACAAAGTTAGTTAAGCAAAGGAATTTGACGCATTGTTCAATCCATCTCAACTATAACAAAAAGAAAAGTTTTATCAACTATAATTAACAATTTAGTAACCCATGACGCAAAAATAACAATGAACAATTTTGACCCTAAGAAGCTCATTGTTTCTTTTGGGGTAGTTAATCAAAAACAACTTACTTTTCACACTCAAAATTGAAACAACTACAGAGCAAATTTCATACAAGGTATAGATTGTCTACAACAAAATTCAAAAAATATAAATATTTTAAAAAAACATTAATTTTTTTTAACATTTGTATCAAATTTACTAGTGACTATAAGGTGTTAGAAATTGCCATATTTATATAAGTGAAAGAAAGAAATAAATCTGTCAAATCTTGTTTTTATAAAAAAGTTAACAGAAGAAAACAAAAGTCTATTGTCTTTGTTTGATGCTGAGCTTAGATTCAGTCTCAACAGGATACCGGTAATAATAAAAAAGTGGTATTACTAAATAAATATAAATATGTATACATATAGTGTTTTACTTTAACTAGCATCACTAAAAAGCTCTATAAAAGTAATACATTATAACAAAAATATTATTTTATGCTACATTCCTTAGTCGGAAATAAATTTTAAATTTGTTAATTTATTGATGTTTCTATTAGAATTTTAATTTATTTTGTTTTCATGTTTTCTTTTACTGGTATGGTAAGTGTTTTATTAAGTTATTTCTATTTTTGTTTGTTCAGTTAATCTACACTTTTTATATCATATCATCAAAAAAATATTGGTGCTTTACAAATTTGGGGTTGGTTGGGTTTTGGCTATTTGTAGTGAGTCCTTTTTTACTGCAGTATGGAATAGGCGTAAGTCGCGGTGTAAAGCATAAGTGGCGATGACATTTGTCTGACGGGATAAACTAGTTATAAATGCTGATCCTCATCGAAACCCCAGTAATAATAGACGCGATTCTGAGGAGATGTTTATTACTTAATCACTACAAAAATTATGTTTACACATTAGCATTAATGTTTTTTTTCCATTATTAAGCCTTTTGTTGTTGTTAACATATTTTTTATTTTGTGATCGGTTTTTTGTTTTATAAGTTTTTGCCTGGTGATGTATTTGTTGTATATCTTCGATCATATTGGTGTTTATTAAAACAATTTTATTTTTATTTATTTATTTATTTTTTATTGTTATTATTGTTTTGTACTGTTTTGGGTGTATAGCCTGTCTTATTTACTTTTAAATATTCCTCTATTAATATTTATTTTTGTCTTGACAACTGTCAAAATATGCTTTGTCTAATAAACAATTCTCCTTTATTCTAATGTACTTCGTTTCTTCCCTCAGGCGTTCACTGCTTGTGTGTGACCATTCGGCGAATTTTATATGCCAAAGTTTTTAAATAATATATTATAACAAAAACATTTTTTTATGCTACATTCCTGAGTAGGAAATAATATTGGCGCAATATGGTGTACACACTTTACATGCTAAAAACAATATTGCGCCAATATTGTTTGCTACTATTGTTATAGTTTTATATTTTGAATAATTTGAAGGTTGATATTTTAAAATAAATCATTATCATCGGATCTAAAGTTGTTTTGTTAATATTTTGTGTATTGAAAGAATTATTCCTAGTGTAATAAGCAATAATGTTGATGCGTTCATTGCAATAGTTTTACAAAATAGATCTCTTGAACCAGAGAATGTTGATGTTAAGATTGGGGTAGATGGAGGTCAAGGCTATCTAAAGATTACCTTATCAATTGCATTAAAGCCAGAACTAGAAACACATTTAAGTTAAAAAACAAAGAGTCAAATATTCTGATGAGTATGGATGTAAAGATTTCAAGTACACTAGTGTTCTGAAAAACTTTAGTTTTGGTGGTATTACCCTCTTTTGATGAAAAAAGATAGCTAACTTTTAAAAAGTGATAAATTAGCCGATGCTCTAACTAGAAAGCCCAAATTGTTATCAGAAGTTATTTCTAAATAGATCCTCAAACAGTCAATCCAATAGGTCTAAGGGTGAGTATGAGGGGCAATAACCTCTGGTTAAAACTAGTCTAATAAACTAGTTTTCTCAAAAAGCTACCAAAAAATAATTTAACTTTAGATAGTTTTAGAATGTGCACATGGACAAGTTTCAAAATCAAAAGAAAAATTTCATGGGATATGATATAAGGTCTTAGGTCACCTTCAGGGTACCCGTGAGATGAAAAAAGATCTAACTTCAATCCAGATGATTTTTAAACAAACAACAATTTATTACAAAAACTATTGGTTTGCTAGGTCATTATTATTAGCAAATAAATTTAAGTAATAACAAAATAATTTATTACAATAACTATGATTTATCATTATAATCTAAAAGCATTTTTTTAAATTGAAATTATTACTCAAATAATATAAAAGTAGCACACTAGCTTTGATGCAACATTGAAACAATGGTCCAATAATTCCAAGGTTTTTTTTATATTGTCTAAATGATGTGTGTTTCCTGACAATTCCATAACCCAAGAGGCTGTTTAATTCACCTTCTTAAATGAAAATAATTCCTTTTATAAAGTGAAACTCTTATTTTTTTCAAAACCAACTACTTTTTGTTTTTTAAAACCGATTGAGACTTCTTTCCAATTTATTTTTATAAGTATTTATACAAACTTCAACAATTCCCAGTATTTTTGTTAAAAATATGAATATTTTTTTACATGCAACTTTATTAAATTTTTCAATTCAATATTTCATATCTTTTGTAAATTTAAATTATTTACTTCAATCTTATTATCCCAATAAGATAATCCCAATACTTTAATTCTTATTATAAACAAACAATTGTCTTCCTTAAATTACGATATTGTCCCTTGGCTAACAACACCGCATAAGTCATTTTTACCAACTTTACAGGAGACGAAAAAAAAACTAATAACTTTTGTAGTGCTGCGAGGCCAACTTGCGCGTTTTTACTAGTTTTTGAATTACGGCTTCTGATTTGCTTAAATTTATATCATGTGACCAGTGGTTAGATGCGCGATAAGCAGTTCCGTCGATTGGCATTAAAATGTAAAAACCATATATATATATATATATATATTTATACGGTTAGCACGAAACCTGATAATGTCAACTAGGGTTTGCAAAAACCCAAAACATTTCTATTCCCAGAACTCGGGTTTGTATAAATAATTCCCAGAATTTCCCGGGAAATCTCGGCATTATTTATGCTTTAAAACTAAAAGAAAAGTTATAATTTAATCAAGTATATTGCAGTAAAATGAACTTGTACATAAAATTATTTATTTTGTCTTTAGAAAATCGAAGAAAGCTTAAATTATTTATTTCACCTCTTATTTTATTGCAAAATAACCCTGCGGAAGAAAATGCTCTTTCTGATTCTGCGCTCGTTGGTTTAATCGTCATTTGAAAATCATTAACATTCTGAAGACTATTACCCCGAGTACAACCACTTTCAAACAATGACATTTCTTTCGATAATTTAGAAGTAGGAGTTTCGCCTAATCTTGACAAAGGATTTCTGGGTGCTGCTAAAAAAATTTTTTCGAGGGCTTTATTTAGTTGCTCAATAATAGTTTTCGGCATTTCATTATCAACGCTTTTCGGTATTTCATCATCTTCTTGACATACTAAATATTCAACGTTGTCCAAGGAATTTGTAGGGTGATTTAAATTTGTTAAATTTAATCTGCTTAAAAACTTCAACATTAGTTTTTTATTTTTATTTGAAGATGTTTCAAAAACTTCATTTATGTGCATTAATTTGTTTTCTCCGTAATGTAGATAGTGCAGTAGGCTACTTAATTCAGTCCTTCGTTCTTTGATTCTGGAGACTAATGGATTAAAAAGTTGACTACTTGTTGTAATATTCAGTTCTTTTAATTTAGTTAGCATAAACTCTAACGCAATGTCAGCAGTTATAAGGTTTGCATCGCGTCGATAAAGCGCTTCCACTGCTGCTCTTACTGGTATTAGCACATTTACTAGTTCAGAAATAATTTCATACTCATTATCGGACATTTTTATAGAATCATTAATACTGATATCAACAAGCGCCTTTTTTATGCAATTTTTTAACTTATGAAACCTTTCAAGCATTAATACTAAGCTGCTCCATCTTGTTTTATAATCTTTGATTAAATAAAGGCTTTTTCCAAACTCATTTTTTACGTATTTTTGAAGACAGTCATCATTTTTAGTTAGTGATCTTTTAAAAACCATCACGCTTTTTCTAACTTTACTAATCACTGAACCAATCGCTTTGTTTGTAATTATTACGTCTTCAGTTATTTGATTATCCACTATAAAGCAATTCTCATCACTAAATTCAGATTCATTTTCCAAAGTTTCAGTTTGATTATCAATTTCCTCGACTAAATGTCTCTGAGCACAATTTGATGCTAAAGAATTATATAAAACTGAAATAATAGCCAGTTGAATACCGTGAGCAAAGCATAGCTGTTGATAATTCTGTAATAGTTTTCTTTTTTTTTTCATTATGTTGACTCCATCTGTCATTATGCACACAATACTATTTAAATAACGGGTATTTTGAATCGACGTCCACTCATCAAAAGAATTTGATAACTTAGTTCCACTGTTAATTTCTTGTCTTAATTCATTTCTTATACCATTCTTTATATTGTTAGAGAAATCAAGTACTATTTTTTTTTAAATGTTTGGAGATTTAGGTATGTTGAAAAATTGCCTCATAGCCAGTCCAGCACGTATATCAATAGAAGTGCATATTAAGTTAAAAGACATCCCATCTTAAGCTGTTAATCTTGCAAGCACCTCAGACAAGTTTTCTTCTTTATTCATATTCGATGAAAAATATGAACTTATTTTACTCAGTGGTTCTTTTTCCGATATCGGAAAACGTGCCAGTTCTGCTTTTAAATTTATTTTATGTAACTGAAGAAGATGAGAATGCAGAGCTTTTGTTGATCCCCCCGTAATTTTCAATACATTTTTGCAATAGCTTAGTTAACACATTGCTGTTTTACTTTCTTTGTTGCGCAGAAAATGTTTCAATATAGGGATTTTGCTGTTGAAATTTGACAAAAATTTGTTGAAATTTGAAAAAAAAAAATCGTAAATAAGAAATAAAAGAACGCGGGGACTCGTAGAAGACCGTAAGGTCTTGTCGTCGAGAACCGCTAAAATGAACGTGATACAAACAAATTAAAAATATTCAGAAAACCCGCTATAAATATAAAGATCAGTTATATAAATACTATATAAGTTAATAAACATATAAATTGTCGTATATATTGATACATATTCTTGGTAAATATATAAATTATAAAATAATAATAGTTCTTTGATAAGTGGAGGTAAAATGGGAAAACTATTAAAAATTATTAAAAGTAAATTGATAAATCGTCAATTGTAAAAATTAATTCTTTTAACTTTCGTTTAAAAGAGTTGTAGTTACATTGTTGGATAAAATCTTGAGAAAAGTTTTTTAAGACAATTTTGTTACATATGAATGGGCCGCGAGAAGTAATGCAGAATTTGCTCAAGTTAGTTTGAAAAAATGGCTGCTTAATAAAATTGTTATTGCGTAAAAAGTATTTATTTTTATCTTTTGACATATACAAATCATGGAAAGAAACTGGTGAAGAATTAGTTTTACATTTGAACATAAAACAAAGAGTATTATAAACATTGAGTTGATATACATTTAAGGCGTTCATTTTTTTTAATAGAGGCTTTGCATGAGTAAGACGTTCACTAAAATGTATCAAACGTGCTGCATGCTTCTGATGACGATAAAGAGGTTCAAGTTTGTTTTTATTGATGCAAGCCCATGCAATGTTTGCATAATTTATATGGCTCTGAATAAAAAAGAAATATAATTGAGTTAAAATTTTTTTATTTAAAAAGTTTCTTGCTTTAAATAAAATTCCTAAACTTTTTGAAGTTTTGTTATATAAATTTTCAATATGATTTTTCCATGAAAGATCATCATCAATATAAACACCTAAGAATTTTGTAACGTTTACTCTAATTATTTCGATGTTATCAATAAAAAGGGATGGCATTTCATAAGGCAGTAGATTTTTCTTAGAGGGCGGGTGAAAGAGAGTCCAGTTTGTTTTTTGAATATTAAGCAATAATTTATTTAACAAAAATTTAAACCAGTAAGAAATCTTGTTTATTCTACATTCATAAGTTTTTTTTTTTTTATTCATTCCGTCAGTATAAAAAAAAGAATACAATGCCGTGTAATATAAATAAGATCTACATGACCGGGGTTAAAAGAAGACAATACTTGCCTTATCACTACACCCCGACGTGCTTTCATTAGCAAGCGTGTACAACCATTAAAAGTTAAATATACAATTACTTTGTGCCATTTAAAAAATGGCACAAAGAAATTGTATATTTAACTTTTATGTTAAGACTAGTTACTAATCTATAATCAAAAGAAAATAGTAAAAAGAAATTAAAAAAAAAAAAAAAAAAAACTATAGATAAGCTAATAGGATAGTTTATAGAGTTAATAAGATAATTGTTAAAAATAAAGAAAAAATAAAAATAAAAATTTTTTAAAAAGAATTTAATTCATTAACATCGTTAATAAGTTTTTGTTTCAATTTTTTTTTGAATAAGTAAAGAGAAGAACAATTTTTCAGCTCGTCGCTTAATAAAGCGTTCCATAATTTAGGACCTCTTATAGCAATAGAAAATTTGGTAGCCAAATAATGCATTTTAGGTTGCTCATAATTGTACTCAGAAAATCTTGTAGGGTACATGTGATTAATTTTATTGAAAAGTGTACTAAATATTATAGGTGATATTTTATTATGAAGTTTGTACATAAAAATAAGAATTTGATAAAGGTTTAACTGAAAAACATTGAGTATGTGAAGATTATTAAATAGTTCTTTAGTATGTGTGAATTGACCTGCATTTGAAATAATTCTGATAGCATGTTTTTGTTTACTAAGCTTTTTTTAGTGATTTTAGTATGAGATAAGAATAAGTTTGTATCGTCTGCAAACATGATTGTTTTTAATCTGGATACTTTATAGAGATCGTTGATATAAATAGGAAAAAGAAGAGGTCCGAGAATAGATCCTTGAGGAATACCACAAGTAATTTCTAACAAACTTATTGAAGAAGAAGCGTCAATGGTTACAAATTGTTTGCGATTACTTAAATAACTTTTTATCCACTTTAAAACATTTCCAGTTATTCCGTAATTTTTGAGTTTTTTAAAAAGAATTTTATGACACAACTAAATTGACACTTTTGAATGCTTTAACTATGTAAAGTGTGTTGGAACCGAGTTTGTATCAGTAAGTTGCTGGAGCACATCCACATTTTTAAGAAGCTTCCTGAATTCATTTTTTTCGAACTGGCCCCCATGATACGGACTAAATGTGGAGGGTAAATGTCCACTTAACAACTTCTATCCAAGCAGTTTTAATTATCTTGAAAAGATAATTGATAATTCTTATAAAGAGATGCAATTTGATTGGTAGAATCATTTCCAAAATCAGAACATTGTCAGGCCCACTGATGACTGGCTTTCAAATGACATTGCCAAACAACTTTGCACAACCAACAATCTCGCCAGGTTGCTAAAAAGAAATGAGGCTAGATTTGATTGAGCCCAGTGTTTGCAAGTTTCCAGATTTGGCAAGACACTTGGATTTGACGTCACACCATGTACAAGGGTGCATACTTGAATGGGTTCAAATTATATTTCTAACTTTCATATCACAAGCCAATATTAATATATTATAATAAAACAATTATATTATTGCTACATAAAATAATATAATTGTAATCAGTATTGTTTTAAGATTTAAGTAGCAGAAAATTAACAAAATATAAACTAAATCTGCCATAAATCTTTAAAAAGTAAACCAATCCGACTGATATTTTATGCAGAGTTTGGTGTGCTCATGTGCTACATCTGCACCAGTTTTTATCAAATTATATGTAGTGGTTCTCATTCTACGAGTATTTTTATTGTCGTACTATTAGTCAAAATTCCACTTAATTTGAACATTCAAATTAAACTGTTTTCCGTGGACAAAATTGAAAGATTTCAAAATTTGCATCACAAGGTACCTTGAAATGTACGTTATCACCTCATATAAGTGGCGTTCTTGAATTAGCTAGGTTGGTATTATTAGGATCCGTGCTAACTGTGAGTGGTTAAAATCATTAAGCACAACTTTTCAAGTAGTTTATAACTTAAAAAATATAGATATTGTATTCTATCACTGTTCCATAATTTGATTTAGATGGTCAGCTAAAAAATCCGACAATTTATCATTTCTATCAACGACGAACACCTAAGTGTCGAGAGTTCGGCAATACGTTGCGATTTGTTTTAATAGCTTTTCAATGGCCTAAAAATATTCAATAGCCTAATTTGAATGAATAACTTTTGAACCAATAATACATTTGACTTAAAATTTTCAGCCTAATGATTTTAACTACTACTTTTTAAAATATTCTTTTTTTAGTTTTTAGTCATTTAGTCAATATTCTTTTTTTAGTTTAAAGGTCATTTAACCCTCGTATTGTCGTTAATAAAGTTTTTTTCATTTGGAACAACTTTTGTTAGGTATTTTATACAGTTCAACCAACAATTTTTAAAAAGTAGTTTGTTTTAAATAAAATATGTAGAAGGTCAGTCGAATTACTATAAAAATTTGGACTGGTCTTAAACCTGGTCTGAACACACTAAACAAGCTGCCACGCGATATAGGCGTATAAAATTCACGCGATAAAGGCGTATAAAAATTGAAATAATAATTTTGGATTTAAAAAATGTTTAAAAGCGCAAAATTTTACACACACTATTGATCTTAAATACGCGCAATAGATCTTGAATACGCGCGATGCATCTTTAGTACGCGCTATAGATCTTTAATACGTGCTATTTAAATTTTAAAGCTAAAATTTAAATCTTTATCCTCAAAAAATTTTTTAAATTTATATAAAACCTTTTATAACATTTTTACATTTTGATACATTCTGTTCCAATGCAACATCAAGTGGGAGAAATCAAACCCGATAGCTTTTTGAATTAATTTTTTTTTTGTTTCTTTTTTGTGCTTACATCTATCAAGAAATCATTTAGTTCTCTTTTTAATGGTGCTCTGACGACGAGCGCAAGACAGTTGTTGTGCTGCGACTCATTTTGTACCTCTGAATCAGAAACAACTTTTTTTAAGTTAAGTTTAAGAATCTTGGTGACACTACTCGACCATAACGCTTTTTCGACATCGCAAGGAGTCCATCTTCTATTATCTAAATAATGATTACCTAAGATAATAATTCTTATAAAAATTTATATAATATAAATACAAATGGATTTTGTAAGAAAAACGAATTCAACACAATGTTATCATTTAATTGTTTCAAGTGCTTTTAAGTTCGAGAACCTTAAAGGGACAAGTGGAGATTATTGACTTAAAAGCATGTCGCTCTTTAAGTAACATGCTGTCGATATTAATTACTATAAAATGAACGCAGAAGATTTCAAAAAGGCGTTAATTGTTAATAGCTTTATTTAACTTAGTCTGTTAAAAAATGGTGAAAAAATTCTATATTTATGGCTGTTCCTTGAAAAATTCATCAGAGAAAAAAAGTTGAACGAATCTAAAATGAAACACGTTGGATAAAATGTATTCCTAATAAAAATTTAAAAGTGAAAAGCAAAACTTAGTAAACTTTTTTAAAGTCTACCAAGTTTTGCTTTTAAACAAATTTTAAACAAGTAAACTTTTTCAAAGTATTCGTGACAGTGTGGTCTGTGAACACTACACAGTCCCGAAAACTTTGAAAAAGTTTAAGTAAAAAAAAAAAGAAAGACCAAAAAATCCACCATCAATTTAACGCAATGTTCTTCAATTACAAACATCTATACTCTTTTCAAGATCAACTAAACGTGTATCATCCTCTAGCCAAAATTCTTTTAACGAAATTGATTTATTTTTAGCACAAGATTATTTTAACTTTTTTGAGAAACATTGCAAAATAAAAAAAATAATTTTTGTGTAGAAATTATAGCCTTCGTTTCGATAGTAAACATTGCGTACAACCCACAGACTTTTTATTATTATTTATGCAAAATCAAAATTTCTTGTTAAATTAGATAAATATTCAAAGTTTGAATCATATTTTAATGGTGTTAAAAGAAAAGAAAATACTTTGTTTAATGTTAACACATGGTCTAAATTTGAAGAAATTTTGTAATATTTAAACCTTTTGGCTCTAAATAGTAAAGAAATCATTATAAATGAGCAAATTAAGTCCATGAACACAAATAAGTATATTCGTAGTGTAAGCATTTAAGTATTTTTCCACCTCTCGTACGCTTAATAAAAAATTGATGATTTTAAACTACCTATACTATCTAATCGAACCTATACCTACTACTATCTAACCGAACACTTCAAAAGTATCAAAAGCTAATGATAATTTTTTAAAAAGAAGTTTTTGATAACTCAAATGGTAATAAAAAATATTATATTTTTAACTTTTATGTTGTTTGACTTTTTCCACTTAATCAAAAACACTCAAAACAATTGCTTCACAGAAAGAAATAAAATCTTATTTTTTATGAAAATGGTGTTGAGAAAACAGCTTGTAAGAACTATTTTATAAAACTTTTTGCAGTTGAATTGACTAATGAACCTTGCTGATTTAAATAAAGTTTCTGTTTGACCAAGTCATATTGAAAAAAAAATGTTCCTACCTGTCTAAAAGTGTTTTCTGACAAATAATATATAACTTAAAGTATTATATATAACATAACATAAACCATAGAAACAAGGTTGGCGATTTTTTGCCAACCTTAAACATTTCTAGGCCGTCAGTTAGGTCGGTATTAATAAATAGATAAATATTACATATACTTATATTATAATTATATACTAAAAAATTAGCAACAGCAATACTTTTGTTGCTATTTTTATTAAAATTTGTTATTTGCTTTAAGTTTTTGTTTTATGATTTTAAAAGTAATCCTATTTTTTTTTAATTTAAAAGTATTTCTTAATTCATTAATTACATTCTTATTTAAAGATGATGTTACCCTAACAGTATTTATTTAACTTTGATTTACTTAACTTTATAATATATATTATATAATATATATATATATATATATAATATATATATATATATATATAATATAACTTTATAATATATATATATATATATATATATATATATATATATATATATATATATATATATATATATATATATATATATATATATTTATATATATAGTCAACTAAATATTATTTAAAACCTAATTATAATTTCAACCTAAAATAAAGAAAATTTAAATTAGAAAAAAAAAATTTATATAAATAAAAAAACAAATCACTATCCAGCAATTCTCAATTTTTCTTGTGCTTTACACTGATTTTTCTGTTTCCAGGTTCTAATCACCATAATTCAATTTTAATAATTTTTGTAAAAATATTTCAAATATCTATAAAATCAGACCAGCAAGATGAAAAGAAGCCATCATTTTGAAAAAAAGAAAGTACGGATGAAATAAATACAAAAGACTTAATCAATGTTTATTTATGTTACATATCCTTAAATCTTCTGTTATAAATTTAACGATTTTAAAAGACTAACCTTTTATTGTTAAATCATTTGCTTTTTCTGAAATTTTTTCTAAATAAGTTTGGTAATAGTTGAAGGTGTATTTTATTTTTCCAGGTAAAACTTCCTTGACTGACTCATCTGACATAAAGCCAAACCTTTCAGGAGAAAATGCAGTCAATATCGCTAAAACAATATATATATATATATATATATATATATATATATATATATATATATATATATATATATATATATATATATATATATATATATATATATATATATATATATATATATACATATATATATATATATACATATATATATATATATATATATATATATATATATATATATATATATATATATATATATATATATATTTACAAACTCTTTATGGAAAAAAACAACAAAAATTAACATAAAAAATTGTTAATTTGAAATAAACCTGATGCAGTAGCAGGACCAACACCTCTTAAATTACACAACTCTTTAATTGCTTCACAAGTATCTACTAGTTTAAATGCATTTTCTGAAAATTTTATAACTGAATTTGAATCATTTTCTTTGATTAAATTTTGCAAAGATGGCCGAAATATTCCTTTCTAAACAATTCCTTTAAATTTTTAATAAAAAAAACAACATTTATTGAAAATAATTAAAAAAACAACAATTTTTTTATTGTTGTTGTAATGAATGTCCTTTATACAAAGACACTACCTGGCAATACAAATATTCCCAGAAAAACATACACACATACAGTGATGGATCAAGGAAGAGAGGAGTAGTATGCATCATCCCCCCCCCCCCACCAGAATCTAAAAATTCTAAAATATCTTTTAGGAGATGAAAATGTGATACAAAATACAACATCCCCCCACCCCTAACAAAAATTTCCTGGATCCGTCACTGCACATATTGACAGATGAGTGTAAATTGGCAGGAGTCAGGTTTAGGGTCAGGATTGCTGTTATATTTTTTTTAAAAAATTTTTATATTTATTTAAAATATTGTATATAAGTTAAAATATGTATATAAGTTAAAATATGTAATATTAAATACTGTGCATTAAAAAAAAAAATTGATAAAGTAAAATACTTATTTAATTCTTTTTAAAACATCTCTAAAATGCAACCAGTTTATTAACATTTTGATCTAAAAGTTAAAATACACAGTAATAAATTGATGAGTAGAAAGCAAAGCAACTAAGTGACATATAATAGGTATGAAGGATAGCTCCATGATTAGTAACAGAGAAATAGCAAGTGGATTTAAAACTTCAGAAATACTCTGAATTTATCATAAACTTATTGAGACATTTAATGAAAACTATGAAATTTTTTTTTTTTTGCAAACACATTTAGAAACATTTTACTTAGGAAAAAAATTAGCATTTTTGCGAAAGTACAAGCTTTCGGTGATGAAAATACCTTTAAAGCTACAAAAATGTTCTCCAGAACTCTCTTCAATACTCTCTAAACTTAATAAGTGTTAAACTGAATCAGGTTTTTCTGTTTGATGGAAAATGGTACCTGTTGTTTTTATTTTTAAATACTACCGTAAAACCCGGTGAATAGCAACAGTGAGGTAAATAGAAACAAAACTTCATTTTTATATATATAATCTAACTTCTACATAACAATGGGTAAATAGTGGTAGCTATTATTTTTTTTAGGTTACTACACTTTAGCCTGAAAGTGAAATAATGTTTTGCTTGGTTGGCAGCACTGGTTCTTGTTTGTTTTTCGTGTTAAATTTTATGTGCGATAATTTTTTTTTAATCCACTTTGAACTTTCCAGGTCGGAATTACTATTAGTCTTGAAAGTAAATAGCTGTACAAAACATAGTTTAATTATTCATATAAAAGACTTTATAATTAAAAAATAAGAATAATTATTCTTATTTTTTAGGTTAGGTTTTCTGAATTTACGGGGTGAATAGAAACACATAATTTTTAGTGTTTTTATACACACCACAAAAAAATTTAATACTAAATCACATTTATACTGCATAAAATACATACTGTGTGCTATATATCTATGTTAGACACTTTACTGACACAACTGTTTTGTTTCAGTTCTCTCTATGGTTCCACAAATTATTGATGAAGAGGAAAACCAGGATCCTGAAAATAACAATGAAGTGGTTGACAATAGTTTCAAAGAGCTCCTTCAGAGTCTGAGACAAGATCAGACTCCTAAGATAAGAAAAAAAAGAACCAAAGTTAATGTGAAACCTGGCAAAAGTATTAGTGTTGAAGACTTTGTTGACGACGATGAGAGCTTAAATCCCCTAATCACATGTTCCTCCAAACAAGTTCTAAATAAAAGCCGAACGCGCATGGAGTTAGAATCAGAAGATGAAGATGATTTTAAAACTTTATAAACAAATTTAAAAATTAAATTAAAATTTAAATACTATATAAACAGATAGGTCTAATAGAGACATGTGTTTGGACAAAAAATTGTTTATCTAGAACAGCTGCAAGTATGCAAAATTTTATACCAAAGATGAAATTTGTTTCTATTCACCCCATTTAATGGTACTATTGAATCATCTTTTTTTGAATCACTTTATTGAATCATCCATTTCCACCACAAGTATTTAAACTGGGGTACTTCTGGGGTATCGCAAGGTTTTATCCTTTTTGCTACCATAATAACTTCTACAAATCTAAGGAAGTTTGCAACAGTCAAAGAGGTTATTAAATTTAATTTATTTTCTCACTTTCTTAACACTATAAATCAGAAACACAATCCTTGACAAACAAGGTTGCTATGCAGAAAAAACAAATAACAACTCAGTGGTTTTTGCTTACAAAGCAAGTGCCTCATACAAAAAAGTTTTATCAACTAGAAATAATTTTTGACATTTTTGTCTTGTTTATTTTATTTTTTAAATAACTGCTTTAGATTGACATTGAAAAATTACTAGAAATTACTAGAAATACTTTTATATTGCTTAGATCTAAAGTACTAAGTTTTTAAAAATTCATAAATTATGAACAAAATTTGCTGTTCTATTAAGGTCATCTATCAAGGTTCGCGATTACTAAAGTTGAAGTGCACACATTTTAAAATACTTTATATGATAATCATAATCATATACAATAATTACAATATGTATAATATAAATATATGATAAACATACAGTAAGCTTCCATTCCATAACTTTGACAAGCTGTTCCTTTGTAAGATGCTGATTTTTTTGTAACTCATTACCAAGAACATTATGAAACCTGTATTAATATTTTTAAATTTAAACTCGATTTTTAACAATAACTTTATCAATAATTTTATAAAAATAAGTTATTTGAATAATATTTTACAAAAAACAAGATTAAAAAAAAATTAATTTAAAGCAATATAAACAAACATACCAACTGTCCAAGTTGACAAGACTTATTTTTTTTTTCTTTATTGAAAACTGGTTTAAAACAAATTCATATTTGGAAAGATATAAATTCCATAAATCTAGATCATCAGTATTAAACATCTTTTTAAGGCTATCATTAATGCAAATATACAGAATACTAGATACATCTTTGTATTTATTTAAAAAGTATATTTTATAGTTTTAAAAACAACTCCTGTAAACATACTTTTTTAAATATATAGTATTATTTGTATTATAAACACAGTAACTGTGTTTATAATACAAATAATACTATATATTTTATGCAGAACATAAATTTATTGATACAATGTATTATAGATTCTATAGTTTGTAAAATGTATAAAACATTGAGTCAATTATTTAATCATATTTTATCAACTATATATACTAAAATGCACATAATATATATATATATATATATATATATATATATATATATATATATATATATATATATATATATATATATGTATATATATATATATATATATATATATATATATATATATATATATATATATATATATATATATATATATATATATATATATATATATATATATATATATATATATATATATAATAACTATTTGCTCATAAGGAAATTAGCAATAATTTTACATGCAGAAAGCATGGTCAATAAAACATATTTTAATGGCTATACCATAAACGCTGTTTATGATTGTTATGCAAAAATATCCCAAATTGAAATATCTTAGCATTAATTGTTTTTCTCACTAGTATTCAGTAATTTCATTATCTTACTATATTGTTTAATGAAAAAAATTTTTATTTTATTTTAACTTTTTCTTATATACTTTTTTGTAAAATTTAGTGTAAAATAATTCTTGTGAACAGGACTATAAAAATTATCTTGGTACAAGAGCACATTATGCTTTACCTCTTAACATAGCATTATTTTGATATTATGGGTGAATATAGGAAGAAAAATCTGCTCTGCCATTGTCACTGATCTCAAAATAAAACTTATATTTTGAGAAAATATAACTTATATTTTGAGAAAAATATAACTTATATTTTAAGATCAGTTATATTTTGAGATCAGTGGCCGTTATCAACATTACAATTATCTGCTCTGCCAATCTGCTCTGTTCTGCCGATCATACCACTGATCTCAAATATAACTGGATAGCGGATTCTATTGTTTTTTCTGATAAAAGTTGAATCCAAAATTGGCCTTACAAGATGGCGGCGATATTAGTTCCTAGCGGTGAAACTGATAAACATTCTATTTTACTTTATCAAAATACAATAGAAAATAATGAAATAAGACTAATACATTTGTAAAAAAAACAACAACAAAAAACAAACAAATGAATTTTATAATTATTAGAGGAAAAAAAATTTACATATTTTTAAATAATTGAATTTATCATTAAATGGCATCATTGAAATTTACAATTCTAGTTTTATTTATAATTTATGTGCCTTTTAGTTCTAACTAAGAGTGCTATAACTAAGAATAAGAACCCAATACTGTATGCTAGAGAGTTAATAATAGCTGCTGCTTACCATTCATAACAGCATGGTAAACAGCAGCAATCATGTCTACCTACAATTTTATACTTTATATTTTTTAACCAAGATACCAATTTGTACAAATGCTGCATGAACTATTAACTGAGTGCTGCAAGTACACAAAAACTCAGGGGCTTCTTTTAGGCTTATACTATACTTAAATGCCATTATTGCGTAAATGATATGATTAAAATATTTTTAAGTGTCACTTTTATTGGTAAAAAAAACTCAAGTCTGAATTATAGTTATTTATAATAACTTTTAAAACAAATAAAAAGTTAATAATAACTTTTTATTTCTATTTTACGACTATTTTATTTATTATATTTATAGGATAATCACTCAGTACAATCGGTGATGAAAATGTATGTAAAAATACATTTGTTTGAAAAAAATGTATTTATTAAATTTTTAATATACAAATATTCAAAACACCATATTAAATTCAAGAAACCTATTTGCCAATGGATACAAGTCAGCATTGTGTGCATGTAACAAGACTCTTTGTTTTCCATTTTTTGACATGGCATATAATTATATCATTAGTCTTAAAGAGAATAATTGGTACGAAAATGATCTATTGTCTAAAAGCTGATTTCATTAGATATTTGGTAGCAGTTAAATCTGTTTAAAATATATATCTCGACTGAGAAGAAAAAGAAAGTTAACCATAAAATCATTTCACATATAAGCTCAGTTAAAACTATCTAACAAGCTCTTTATTGTGCTGTGAGATCTTATTTATCTAAGAGATCTGCAATAATGTTTAACAACAATATCAAATGCCAACAACTCACAGCCACATATAAACAACTCTTGATGCGAGCTAGCGTTCAATGTTCAAATGGAAACTGCAGCATCAGAAATCAAACTCATATTTTAAAAGCTTTAGATTCTTTTTTCTTTTGCTCACTCCAGTAATAAAATATCTGACTGAAATTGAATTAATAAGAAAATATGATTTGTTGGAGAGTAAACCAACTAATAGTGACCACGATTATGCAGATATTCCGAATTGCAGCATTCAAAAAACCATTGATCTCATATTGTCAGATACGTAGCTAAAATGACATTAAAATAAAGTTATCTGTATTAAATATATGTGTGTATATATATATATATATATATATATATATATATATATATATATATATATATATATATATATATATATATATATATATAAATTAGTAGAAAATCACTTAATAAATTTTTTTTTTTCATTTTACACTGTGTTTCATCATCAAAGACTCATCAGAAATCAGTGTTTCTGATGAGTCTTTGTTGATGAAACAGTGTAAAATGAAAAAAAATTTTTGTTAAGTGATTTTCTACTAATTTATAATTGCTCTGTTCTTTTAAGAACATTGAGCACTCTATTTTGTAGAATACATTTTTTTAAATTGTTTAAATATATATATATATATATATATATATATATATATATATATATATATATATATATATATATATATATATATATATATATATATATATATATACATGTTTAGTGATTTTAGTAAGCTAGTTTTTAGTAGCTAAAATGACATTGAAATAAAGTTATCTGTATTAAATATGTATATATGTATACATGTATATATATATATATATATATATATATATATATATATATATATATATATATATATATATATATATATATATATATATATATACATGTTTAGTGATTTTAGTAAAGTACAACCAAATAAAAAATAAGGTACAAATAATTATATACATATATAAAAAATTCTAGAAGGAATCTCTGAGTTGTGTGTATTCACAGAGCTCAGCTAATAGTTCATGCAGCATTTGTAAATTTGTGACATCTATTTGAAAAACTAATTTATAATAGTTTATTTTAAAAGATATTCAGCTGCCTACCATGCAGTTGTGTTATTAACCTTCTAGCACACAGCATTGGGTAGTTAAGAACTAGAAAGGTACATAAATTGTATTAAAAACAATATCGCATTTTAGAAAGCTTAACAAAAAAAATTTTAAATTCAAGACTAAACCATGGATATCTGATGAACTCAAGCACTCTATACAGCACAAAAACAAGCTCTTCAAAAAATATATTAGGTCTAAAAATCAAACAAATAAAACCATATTCCACAATGAGTATAAAATATTTCGTAATAAACTCCAAAAAAAAAGCAAAAAAAAATTACTTTGATAATTATTTTACTGAAAACATAAAAAATATAAAGGCAACCTGGAAAGGTATCAAAAACATCATTAATATTAAAAGCAACTCTCACACAACTCCTAATGTAATCGTACATAACAATATAACAATAACAAACCCCTTTGATATTTGTAATACATTCAACAACTACTTTACTGGCATTGGTAGGGATGTCCAGGCAACAATTCCTTCATCCATGAATCATTTCACATATTACTTATCAAATCCTGCTCAAAAATCTTTCTTTATAAAACATACTGTCGAACATGAAATCTCAAAAATTATTGACTCAAATAGATGAAATCTCAAAAATTAGACTCAAATAAAGCTTCTGGACCAAATGGTCTACCAGTTAAAATTCTAAAACTATTAAAAACTGAACTTTCAAGAATTCTTTCTAACATTTTTAATACCTCATTCTCAAGCGGTATTTTCCCAGAAAACTTAAAAACTGCCAAAGTTATACCTGTTTTTAAAACTATTTTTTTTTTATTTATTTATTTTTATATATTTTTTGATTCAAAACTAATAATGTCAAACTATAGGCCAATTTCCCTCCTCTAACATAGATAAAATTCTTGAAAGGCTTATGTTTAAAAGAAAAAATTAAAAATTCTCTAGATGAAGGAATGTTTGGATGTGATATTTTTATTGATTTTCAAAAGGCATTTGACACTGTAGATAATGACATTCTACTCTATAAACTATCCTACTATGGTATTAGAGGAGTTTCAAACTCCTGGTTCAAATCTTTTCTTACTAATAGAACTCAATTAGTATCTATTGGTGGAGTGAACTCAAACTTAAATGATATCAAAGTAGGTGTTCCTCAGGGATCTGTCGTTGGCTCTTAGCTGTTTCTTTTTTATAAAAAAGACATGTTTAAAGCATTAAAATTTTGTTGAGTCCAACACATTGCAGATGATACAAACCTTCTCTACTTTAATAAATCTGTAAAAAAAATCAAAAAATATGTTAACTATGACCTTAAGAAACTATGCAATTGGCTTAATGCAAACAAAATTTCTCTCAACTCTAAAAAAACTGATTTAATATTATTTAAAAGTCCCCACAAAAAATTAGACCAGCAGATCAAAGTTAAATTAAATAGGAAAAAACTTTGTTGTAAAAAATTTGTTAACTACTTGGGTATAAAGCTAGACAAAAACTTAAACTAGGCTTATCATTATAACGATATCTCTAATAAGTTGAATAGATCCCTTGCCATTCTATCAAAGCTAAGACATTTCATTCAACAAAAAACTTTAAAATCTATTTACTATGCTTTATTTCACTCTCACCTCACATATTGCCTTTTATCATGGAGTCAAAATATGAGTATTATTAATCGCCTATTTATCATACAGAAAAAAGCAGTCAGAATTATTGAATTTCTTCCAAAAAATTCACATACATCCACATCTTTTAACACATTACATATCTTAAAAGTACATGTTTTAATTAAAATTGAAAATTGCTTATTTATTCACAGCTGCCTTAATAAAAAACTGCCTCCTATATTTGATGAATGGTTTACTCAACGCAGTGCAATTAGCAGTCGATTTACAAAAAATTCTTGTAGCGGTGCACTGAGTGTGCAAACATATAATACAAAATCCTATGGCAAACAATCCTTTAAATACTCTGCAATAATGAACTGGAATCAACTTCAAAATAAATTTAAAACAATCCCTTTTTGCAATATTAAAAAATATACTCTCAAAACTAAATTAAAATACTACCTGATACATCAAGATAAATTAAAACAATAATTGAATCGTAGATGATAAAAGATTTATGACAATAGAAGTTATAAGAGATATGATATAAATATGAATGTTAAATAATAGCAACCTTATGTGAATGTATTAGCTAGCTTTTTTTTTTTTTTTTTTTTTTTTGTTGGTTTTGTTTTTCTTTCGTTTTTGTTTTGCTCATGGTTGCTCTCCTCGATTTAGCCAGGCTATATGAGAGTGAACCATCCAAAATATAGACTATACATTTTTTCTTTTTTTTTAATTTGTATTTTATAACATGCTTATTGTAAAACATCTATATTCTTGGTAAATATATTGCTTTTTGTTGTTGTTGTTGTTGTTGTTAAACAATTAATTTATGGTAAACTAAAATTAAAAGAAAGTAAAAAATGAAATATAAATAAAAAATAAAATTATTTCGATTTTTCATATTTAAAGTTGTTTGAAAACTTTTGAATTAGATAACTACTAGGTTTTTATTTGTTTTTTACTTCTACTAATAGGTTATAGTAGGTACAATCGGCAGAGCAGAGCAGATTGGCAGAGCAGATCATTGAAATATTAATAACGGCAGAGCAGATTATTCAATCAGCTGTTTCCTAATGTGTGATCTGCCAAATAATTCGGCAGATCATATAATAGAATTTTTATTATGTGATTGCCAAATATTTTTATGAAAAACGATGCACTTCGAATAGAATGAACTATGAGTTGACTTTTTAAACATAAACGTTTTTTATTCTCGCAATACTTTTCCTAAAAAAAAGTGATCTGCCATATTCTAATGTGTGATCTGCCAAATATTTCGGCAGATCATAATGCGACCGGCAGAGCAGATTGGCAGAGCAGATCATTGTAATAATAATAACGACAGAGCAGATTATCACAGACAGACAATCAGCCGTTTTCTATTTTGTGATCTGCAAAATTATATTTTAATAATGCGTGATCTGCCAAATAATATTTGAATAATGTGTGATTTGCTAAATAATATTTGGCAGATCACACATTAGAAAATGGCTGATTGGATTAATCTGCTCTGCCGCTATCAACATTACAATGATCTGCTCTGCCAATCTGCTCTGCTCTGCCGATTGTACCTACCCAACTAGGGGTATATATAACTATAACTAGTTATATATATTAGCGGAACCTAATAGCTACCGTCAACCGGGGTAACTCCGGACTGCAGTGTAACTCCGGACAGAGCGTTTCTTCCTTTTCTGTATCTTGTAGTAATGTCGCGAACCTACAAACGTAAGCTAAACTTAACATTGTTGTATGGAACAAGCTCCAAAGAAAATCTTCAAAAAGCTTTAAAAGATTATGGTAAAGGCATGAGTATTCGGAAGGCTGCAAATAAGCATAATGTTAAAAAATCCACATTAGAAACACTAAATTAAAGAAGGTTGGAAGGACTACGATTCTAAGCATTGCAGATGTACTCAGTACTCATTGCTCAAATGATAGAAGCAATTGCTGATTGGGGCTTTCCAATTGGAAAATTAGAAGTTAGAATGATGGCTTTCGGTTTCCTCAAAAATCGTAATGGATTAAACAATTCCAAGTTAAAGATGCTTGGAGATGACTAGTTAAATTCTTTTATGAAAAGAAATAAAATTACTGGGAGAAATGCTTTTAAACGTTCAAGATCGAAGTAGGAGTTGAAATTATAACAGATTTCTTTGATAAACATGAAAAAACTTCAAATATATATTATTTCGACGAGACAAATCTTTCAGATGATCCTGGAAAAAAGGTTGTTTTAGTTCGAAGAGGAAGACGACGTGTTGAAAATATCCAAGAACATAGTAAAACTTCGATATCTATTATGTGGTGTGGCTCTGCTTCTGGAGTAATGTTAACGTTGCGTTCTTTAGTATCATTCAAAGTGTTTGGAAGATGCTATATCGATTGAGTGCATTGTATGCCAAAAACAATAATTTGCCTTGTATTTTTTTAAGGGCAAAATGACTTCTGTATTATTCACTTTACAGTAATAAGTAATTTAAATGTATAATCCTAATAAAAAAATATTGATTCTTAATAATTATTTATTATATATAAGTATCTTTGAAATAGTTAGTTTATTAATAGTTTTGTTTTTGTTCTGTTATATAAAATAGGACTGTTCTCTTTAAATGACACAGCTTTTTGCCATATTAAGATACATGCTACTAAGCTACATGTTACTTAGATAATGCTGAACTTATTGAAGTTAGAAATTCAACTTTTAAAATCCTATCATTAAGCGTCCGGAGTTACCCCGTTTTCCGAATTTGATTTTTTGATTTTCAAACCGTTTATTTAAGGTAATAATCTATAGAAGAGCTTAAAACCAGTATGTCTTTATGTTCTTCATTATTAGATTGTTCGATTAACACAAAATGAAGCATTTTGAATTGCTTTTAAAGAAACAGTCAAAAATTGTATATCTATAATCGTCCGGAGTTACCCCGGTTAACGGTAACTATTAGGTTCTAGGTATAATACTAATTTCTAGTGCGTTCTTATGTTAAATAAACTAATTTTTAATTATTTAACTAAAAATTTTTATCTTTATTTTATTTAACTTTCCTTATTTAATTAAATAATTATATATAAAAAAGAAAGATATTATACAAACTAATTATTGAGAGTATATTTTGTTAAATAAAATATTATATATATTTTAGAAATTTACGTAAATATGAAATATTACGTTTCTTGTTAAAATATTTGCTATGTAAAATCGAAAATTATATTTGTATTTGAGGCTTATACATTTATTGTCTTTTAAAAAATATATAAAAGTTCGTAACCAAATTTTTTCAATTTGTAATCAACTAAATAAGCCGCCATCTTGGGAGGCCAAAACTGGCTTCAAAAAATTTGCAGTATACGCTATTCAGTTATATTTTGAGATCAGTGGATCGTACCTACCCAAAAAAAATCCGCTTTTTTTTCTTCAGATAAATCACTTTATTTGATTATTTAGAATGTTTTTAGCTAATAAATATGTTGAATGTATCTGTATATAAATATTTTGAAAAAATCATATGTTGAAAATAAATATTTGTCTGTATTAAGGAGCAGATTTATATCCTCGAGGGCCCGAGGCAAAAAAATTTTTTGGGGCTCTAAAAACTCCTAAATACCACAATTTTTTTCCCACGATACCTCATTTAAAAACTCAGCCAAAAATAATATAAAAATAAAGGCGCCCAAGGACAATGTTTTTTTAGCGTCTTTATTCACCTATTTTTTGATAGAATTTTGCATAAAAATGATTAATTATGTTTTTTATATTTTCAAGACGGTTTTGCCTTGCGAGAGTGTTAGTGTAGTACTAACAATTTTTGAATATATGTTTAATTTCAATTTTTTTGCCTACAGGCCTGGTTTAAATGGCTTTTACTAAAAACTCGTTTATTTATTTTAAAATAGCATGTGAAGAAACTAAATTATGGAAAAAATATTAAACAATATTTGCATTTTTAAATCACAAATATTTTTCATAAGAATAAATTGTTTTCAGCAACATGTCATCTTTTCAATTTTTTTCTGCAAATTCTGAGCTGCTATATTTTCTTAAATTAAATTTAACGAACAAAAAGTCAAATAAAAGTTTCAGACAACTTTCTAAGCTTAAAAAGCATGATTTTAGTGGCTGATATAACTTAAGCAATTTTTCGATAGCTGGAAGTAAGGCCAACTAACAAACTTTTGAGATTCTTGGCAATTTTTTACATTCCACACCGGCCTCATCGCAGAAATTTTCTAAACTAGAAACTCGAACAGTAAAACGGTAAAAAATAAATAAATTTGGGAAATAATTATCTCCTCATCAATAGATAAACAACCAGATGCAGTGTTTATTGTGTTTGATAAAATATGAACATCGCAACCGATACCAATGATTTCACAATTTAGCTTAACGATTAAATTTTTGTAAATATTGTTATTACCGTTTCGTTTTAAACCTCCGAAATTGGCATTGGTGTTGTCTGAAAAAATAGCCAAAACTTTTGATGAAATATTGTTAGCTCTAATACATTTAAAGATAATTAATTATCTTTCTAATGATTCAAACCACAAGGACGTTTAAATGTAATTTTGGTTCGTTAATTTATTTTTAAGAGGGAGTGCAAATTCAGCTGAAAATGATAAAATATCTGATGATCAGATAAAATATCTGATGATTCAGATAAAATATATGATAATCAGAAATTAATTTCTGATAAAATATCTTATGTTTCTCCATTTACACTCGCTGAAATGAATTATTCGCAGAATTGACAAATATGATGCTTTTAATAAAGCATTTTCTGAGTTAGTTTCACAATATTTCTTGAACACGTTTACAATTATTGCTTCACATTTTGTACGCGCACAAGTAAATCTTGAATTATAAAATTTCTTAATTAGCTTTGATGTACAGTTAGCACTTCTAAAGCTATGGTTGTGTTTGATTGTGTGGAATGCAATTGTTCATTTATGAATGGCTAATCTTTTGTCATTTTGATTCTTCATTAACTTGTGATTTTGTTTGACGTTATAGAAGCATCCAATGCCATTTTGTGTTTGATAGATTTGCAATGATCTTCAATTGTAGACCGTCTACGACTACTAATCGCAAGGTTAGAATTAATTTTGCTCTTTCTCTATGTTTTTCCGGACCGAGAAAATCGAGTTCAAAGTTGTCATTGGACCTGCAGACCAAATAACATAAAAAACTCAAACAAAACCGATTTGTATTAAATTCCTAAACAGGCTACCACAGTTTTAAAGAAACTGTATTAAAATATTTAAAGTGCAGGTGTCTGAATTACTACATCCTGATTTGGAGATAAATCAATTTAACACACACTTGTTTTATAAAATACAGTGTTATTTTGTTCTATTTCTATTTTCTGTTAAAAAATATAATACTAACTAGTATTTTTTTATATATATTGTAGCAAGATGATTGTATATTTTGGCAATTAAAGTACTCTAAGGTACATATTTGTTTTATTAGAAAAAAAATCTTATTTTAGACTAGCGAACAAATAATAAAAACACGCTATTTTAGTCTAAAATTCAATTCAACAGAGAAGATAAGTAATATATTATCTAAAATATGTACCAAGATCTTTACAACGAAATGAAATTTATTACTTATAAAACTTAGTTTAAAGTTCTAAAACCATAACATCTAAAATACACTGCACAATAAAAAGATATGATAAAGAATAATTAGTTAACCAGTACCTCTGGTAAGGCCATTAAAAATATATTTCAGCAAGAAACTCATTTAACAACGTAACATATAAAAAATATATATTTTGACAATACAATAAATTGTTTTAAAATATTCTTATAAATATGTAATATTTACAGCAGGCATATACTTGAACAGATTTGAAGGACATTTGGCCAATAGCAGAGGTACTAATGTTTTCTGCCTTGAATAAGATTTTTCAAATTTCAAATAATAAAACCAATGATTGGCTTTATCATTTGACATTTGAACACCCGTATTCAATGCAGAAAACATTAGTACCTCTGCCATGATAAAGATTGTAGATTGTTAACTCATGCTTTTGAAGAAACATTATAACATTATTTTCTGTAGTATACATGATATGAATGCTAGATGATTTATCTAGATAGCTAAAAAATGTTTGAAATTCAATTTCTTCATTTGGTAGACAGAATTTTTTTTTTTTTTTTTGAAGAGCAGGAATTGATCTGATTAAACCAATGGGACTAAATATTTCAACAAAAGCGAGTGCTTTACCAATTTACCAAAAGTGAATGTTTTCCAATTTTCCAAATACATATCTATATATATATCTATATATATATCTATATATATATATATATATATATATATATATATATATATATATATATATATATATATATATATATATATATATATATATATATATATATATATATATATATATATATATATATATATGTATATATATATTATATATATATATATATATATATATATATATATATATATATATATATATATATATATATATATATATATATATATATATATATATACATATATATATATTTATATATGCATATATTTATAGTATTTATTGCTGTAACTGGAATGACCAGTTAGCATGCTTTTAAGCACACTGTGACCGCCGCTTTGATCAATTGTTGTTCATCCAACAGTCGAACCCTGCTTTAAAGGAGTTTACAGACGATGAATTGACTAGTTTTCTAAAGGCAATGAGTTCAATAAGTTTGCCGATCTATTATAAAAGTAATTATGCCTTAGCAGATTTTTTTGTTGTTTCCCTATAATATTTGAAACAGTAACCTCTTGCATGATTTTGAACAGTTTGTAAGTTATGCTCTGTTATATTAACATTGTTCATTATTTTGAATAGTTGGATCATATCATCTCTTTCTCTTCGTTTAGTTAAAGGTGTCAACTTTTAATTGATCTTCATAACTGAAACACCTAATTGATTTAATCAGTTTGGTGGCTCAACGCTGCACTTGTTCAATTACTTTACAGTCACCTTTTTGATACGGGGACCATACTGAAACTGAGAATTCTAGAAAAGGACAAATAAAGGTTACATAGAGTGATTTAAGTAAATAACAGTCCAATCTTACAAATGTTTTTTTGATTCGACCTAACATTCCATTTGCATTATTTGTTACAGACATAACTTGATCTTTCCACTTGAGATTATTTGAAAATATTACACCTAGATCATTTACGCTGTTTGATTCTGGTAACTTTATGCAATTAATATTTGGGGTTTTTTGTTGTTGTTTACTCCATAGTGCATTACTATGCATTTATCAACATTGAACTTTAAAAGCCAGTCTTCTGTCCATTTAAATGGTACGTCCAAATCTCTCTGCAAACTTGAGGCACACTCGTCTAAAGGTATCATCAGCAAACAATTTGGCTTTATTTATTAATTTAATCGGCAGATAATTAATGTATATAATAAACATCAACGGTCCAATAACAGAGCCCTGTGGCACGCCACTAAATATTTTAACCTACTCAGAAACAAATTCACGAAGAACTATTATTTGCCTTCTATTATTTAGAAAAGCTTCTATCCATTTTAGAGCTAAGCTATTAATACCATATGCATTTAATTTAGCAAAGAGTCTCTTATGAGGAACACTATCAAAAGCTTTAGCAAAGTCTAGCATTGCTAGATCAACAGATTAACCATTGCTGTTGCACGAGGAAATAAAGTCAAGAGTTTCTAGCAAATTTGTGGTACAAGATTTGCCTTTTACAAAACCATACTGTTGGATTGTTAATAAATTATTTTGGTAAAGATGTTTTTCAATTATTTCTCTTAGAATAGATTCTAATATTTTGCAAGGAATAGAAGTTAATGAAATAGAGCGATAATTGCTGGCCACTGTTTTGTCACCTTTTTTATGTATTGGTGTTACATTTGCTGACTTGAATTGTATTGATAGTTGACTGGTTTTAAGCGATTCTCTAAATATAAGAGTTAGGGGTAAAGTAAACGATATAGCACATTTCTAGAGAACTATTGAACAAAGTTTATCAGGTCCAGGTGATTTATTTTCTTTTAGTGAGTTAAGTTTAGATAAAACTAACTCAAAGCTAATATCATCTGGTTCAATATCTTCAAATTTATATGCATCATTTAATTCGAGATGAAACGGTGGAAGATTTCTTTTTTCTTCAATAGTGAAGACATCCTGAAAATGTTTATTTAGACAGTTTACTATTTTATTTGGTTCATGGGATAAATCATCATTAGGCATTCTTATGGCCTTTATTGGATCTTTTATTGAATTTGTACTGTTTAAATACTTGTATAGAAGTTTAGGATTAAGTTTAGACCTTAACGCAAGATTTTTTTCAAATAAAACTTGAGCATTGTATATTTCTGTTTTTAATAATTTGCATAGCTGCTTATATTCTTTAATCAGTTTAACATCATTCCATCTGTGAGAACAATTTATGTATCTAAAATTTCTTTTTCTTCATATTAATTGCTTGATTTCATTATTAATCCAAGAAGTTGTTGAGCTTTTGATTTGTGAAATTTCTATGGTTGGAACAAACAAATTGGATGCTTAAGTGGTATAGTTAATTAATTCGTCGTATATGTCTTGCACTGTCTTGTTTTCGTACAACTTCACCCACTCGATATTGGACATAAAATCAGAAATTTTATCAAATTTAGCTTTGCTATACAAAAATTTAAAGTAACTACAAACTAATCTTTTAACACAATTTTTTAGGACAAATTTAAAGTAAATAATCAGATGACCTTTGTTTATGTCACCAAGCACAAAACCTGGGTCGACAGCACATACACTACCAGATTCTGTTGTGAATATTAAATCTAAAACATTTAAGGGTAAGCCATTAGTCAATTGAAAAGTTGGTATGTTTATATGTTGATAGAGAAAAATATAACTTAAAGTCTTATAGAATTCATGTTCTATGCCACTTTCATTTGAAATTGATGCTATACTACCGTTTGACCATTTAATGGCTGGGAAATTGAAATCTTCCATAATTAGTACATCTTTAAAGGCATTAACATCAACATATCTTCTTACTATCTTAAAAATATTGTCAAGTGCTACCATATCAACAGGATAATTTGGTCTGTATAGACAACCAACCGGGTGTTTATCTTGGCCAAAATAAACTTCTGCCCAAACTTGTTCAATTTTGCTATACTAAAATCAGTGTCGACCAGCTCATACGAGTCAATTGAATTGTTTATATATAAGCAAACACCGCCGCCTCTACTACCAATTCTATCATATATTGTAGTATAGTGAGTTTATTATTATTTTTTTTACTAATTGATTTGTAAAAAATAAATATTTTATCCATAAAATGAAAAAAATTAATCTTGTATAAAATGAAAAAAAAAAAAAAAAATGAATAATATGGATATAATAAGGACAAAATGGAATATGGAATATATGGAATATAGAATATGGAAAATGGAATATGGAATATGGAATATGGAATGTGGAGTAATGGAATATGGAATATGTGGAATATGGAATGTGGAATATGAAGGGTAAAATGAAAAAAAATTGATCCAACTCAATTTTTTTGATTTGTGGAGATAGAACAAAATAATTCTAACCTCGCGTAACGTCAAATAGGCTTTGACAAATACGTTTGATCTGCGTTGACAAATACGTTTGATCTGCGACAAATACGTTTGACAATACAATTGACAAATACGTTTGATCTGCGTTAAGAAAGGAATTTTTTTAAATTATCATTAAATGTGTTTAACCTTCTCTTCTTACTATTCATTTTTTGAATTTGATGTATAAATAGTTATAAAACCTTAAATTACTTTTTTATGAACACTTATTTTTATAAATATTAAAATAAATCGCAGCGTTATTTATAGGAATAAAAGCGTTATTTATAGGAATAGGAATTTTAAAAACTTTTTTTTTAAATGTTTACGGGAATTTAATTCATTTAGTTTCGTGTTTTAAAGTTAAATTTATTGGAATTTTATTAATTTTGTTTTTGAACTTTATTTTAGAGAATTCATTTATTTTTAATAAACACTTTTATAAATTTAAAAAACTAAAATATAAAATTGAGCTTTCTAGTTTTCGAAGATGCAAAACAATCAATGATCTTTTTGACATTTATGATGCAAACTCTATGGATATGCATCATAACTAAGCAATTTAATTGTTCTGGTATACTCCTATATTAGATCTTAACCAAGTTTTAAGTCTTTTTAAAACCGAGTAATTCCGTTTTTCCGAAACAACGCTGACAGGATTGTTACAAAGAAATTGCAAAATACATTTAATTAAAGGGAAGACATTACCAACACATTGCTTGTATGCTTCCAGCACACATTCAGGTACATCTTGTTGCTTTTTGGTTGCGTCTTTCCATTTCAGGGACGACGACACGGGTATCGAAGTGGAGGGACACAATCGTCAAAGTTTAACTAAAGTCCTTTCTATCTATTATTTTCTTTAAAAATAAAAAAAAAGGTCTTTTAGAAAAAGTGTTCCCGGCCCCCCAGTGTCGTCGGCTCTGCATTTTAGCTCCCGATATTCAAACTCTGAAAAAACTTTCGTTATTTGGACATTCTAATTAACAGTATTTATGTTGGGCCGTCCTTTCATAAAACTGAGTATATTAGTTATGGTTGCCCAGAGTGACGAATCTTACAAATCTTGTTAAGATTTCCTAATAAGATTCTTAGTAAGATTAGTAAGATTTGCAAAACGTGCAAGAAAACTAGTAAGATCTAATTAAGATTTGAAAGTTTTCGTGCGATTTACTAATAAGATTTGTAAGAAATGTAAGATCTTATTAAGATTTGTAAGTTTACGTGCAGTTTCTTATTAAGATTTGTAAGAGATGTAAGATCTTAATAAGATTAGTAAGATTTATCTTAATTTCATTGTAAGATTTCCAAGTTATAGTATGAATTCTTAGTAATATATATATATATATATATATATATATATATATATATATATATATATATATATATATATATATATATATATATATATTATATATATATATATATATATATATTTATATATATATATATATATATATATATATATATTTATATATATATATATATATATATATATATATATATATATATATATATATATAAATATATATATATATATACATATATATATATATATATATATATATATATATATATATATATATAGGGGAAAGCGGGGCAACATGGCGAATACTATATATATATATATATATATATATATATATATATATATATATATATATATATATATATATATATATATATATATATATATATATATATATATATATACAAAATCCTAATAAATATGAACAAGAAATTAAAAAAAAGGAAAATACTTTTTCAATGCCAAAGAGAACCGTTATGCGTCAAGAAATAAAAAAAATATTGACAAAAGTTTATACAATTGAAAGAAATAAAGACAAAGAAAATGAACTCAAAGAAAAAGAAGCTGTAGATTCTATTAGCAATTCCCAAATACTTACTCCTACATTTCTATCGCTGAAAAAAGAATTGGAAAATCATATACAGAAAGACAAGAAAAGCTGGACAGAAAATGTAAAGGAGATACCAAATTAAGATTCTTTAGACTTTGATAGATTATTGAAGCAGGAAATGTCTACCTATGAAAATAATGGAGTAAGAGGCAAGTTTCTAGATATAGCTCATAATTACTTGATGACCATATCACCAACAAGTGTAGAGGCCAAGCGAGTTTTTTCAGCTGCTGGCTATATATGCAATCCTTTGAGGAGTAGATTATGTGATGATACTTTAAGTAGGGTCTGTTTGTTAAGAGAGCATTTCTTACAATGATACTTTTTCATACTTATTTTTAAAAATAAGTAAAGCTAAAAGAGGCTCTACGTAAAGCTAAAAGACGTTTTACGTATTTTTATCTTATCCTTTTGTTCATTAAATTAAGAGTTATATTGATTTACAAATGAATTGTGTTTTTGGCTTCATTTACCTCATCTTATCACTTTAATAAGTTGAGTATATTTTTTCTGAAATAATTGAAAGGAAAATAAAATTATCATTTTGCCTTTTATAACGTGCATAAGAAATCTAGACCAGTAGCCGCATACTATAGTTACAAAAAATAAAGTTAACGGGTCATTTCAGAAACAACATAAATAAAAAACCGGGTTTTTGTACAACTTGATTTCACAACATATATAATACGTTAGTTAATCCTAGTAGAAACAAACTAAACATTGTCAGAAATTATGGTTTACACATCACTGTTACATTTCAAATAAACAAGAGACGATAACATCTCATCCCAGTCTAGCACGATTCGGTCGCATAATTAAACCTCCCTGGCTGAACACGCGCTCCACTGGTGCAAAAGAAGCTGGAATACAGAAAAGCTTCTCTATCAGAGGATTCATAATATTGTAATATTCAGCAAATTGAGCTTTCACCCATGCCTCTTCTCCATAAGTACTTGATGCAATCGAAACCATTTTTTCTATGAAAGCTGTAGCAATAGTGGTTGGTGACAATGGAACAATATTTTGTTGTCTCATTTCAATTCTCTGACGACGTTTTGTGTATGAAGCAAAAAGCGTTAAATTACGCTTGCATGAAAGAGTCACATCACTACTAGCACCACCATTTTGGTCCAGCTGTTCTTGAGGTTCCTCCTTTTCTACTGTTGGGGGCAATAAATTTTGAGTAGAAGGTACCAATAGATCTTGAGTGGTTTGCAACTTTACTATAATGGCCGAAACCTCTGCTGTTATAAGAGCTGAAAAATCAATATTTTCAACGTAAAGCATAAAAACAAAACAATGAAAATTTAAAACTGACAAGTTGTAACAGAATTATTAGAATATAATTATATTTATAATAATTTTGTTATAATCAACAAACCACCGTTAATTTTTTATCCATTCGACAACAACTTAATAGTTCAATAAAAATACACAAAAATAAAACTTTTTTAACTTACTCGCAATATGTTCACGAACAAATCTTTTGACATCATCTGGTCCAGGATGGTCTTCCTCTAGCCAAAGTAACGAATAACTGAGATCTAAGGCTAAGGCCATTAGGTAAAGCATTGAAGAAAAATTTAGGTTCATCCTAATTTTGTCACCTGTTGGCAAAATTTTACATTCTGCAACAATCCACCAAATCTGTCACACAAGAATTCTTTCAAACTAAAGCACTTCTCCTTTTTTCTAAATTTAAAAAAAAGCTAGTTTTTTAGTTATTTTAAAGACTTTAAATCTATGGTGGAGAAAACCTTTTTTACGTAATGAAATAGTTCTCTTTTAAAAAACGTTTAAAAGAAAACTATTTCTTTTTGTTAAAAAACGGAAAGAAGAATTTATTTCTTAAAGTAAAAATATTGACATTGACGTTATTTCTAAATTATAAATTTAACCCGTTTGTTAACTTTTCCTTACAACTTTATTAACATGAGTGCTGCCTAAAATTTTTTTTTAACTTTTGTTTTTGATTTTTTTTCCATAATTAAACTTAAAAAAAAAAGTTACCATGATTTACAATTACTTAAGAAAAACTTAAAAGTGTATCATACAAAAACAGTTTTTAAAATTATCAAAATAGGATAGCACCACCTTAAGAAGATAAAGGCATTATTGCAGGCGCGGATTTAGAGGGGGGCACAGCCGGCTCGTGGCCCCCCCCCCCCCTTAAAATTTGGTTAATTTTTTATTTATAATTATGTCGATCCATTCTCAGGTCAGATATTCACTAGATGTGATGAAGAACAGTATGAACAAGTGTTAACAAATTAAAACCCAACCGATGGGACCATTATATGGATGTCTAAAAGGGAGCTCATTTGCATGAAGCATGCAAATGAACCAATGCAAAGGCCTATCGAGTTTCATCTCAAGTAAACGGATGACACCTCCCAACGCACCAGTGTTGACATTCGTGCCATCACAACCGACAGCTACTAAATTGTCTAGTGAAATTCCATTCGAATCACAGAAATCTACTATGCCATATGCTATCTTAACTGATGTTCCATTTTCAGGGCTTATGTGACCGACATATATTGAATGGGGCTCTTGAGTTAGTGTAACATGTTCTTCTGTAACTATTTTGTAATAATACTTGGAACCTTTCTTGAGTTGCATTTTTGTTTTGTCCTTCCTACCATCGAAGTACAAACCTGTTAGATTAGAGGCAAGGTGGGATTGAAGTTCATTTCTAATCTTCTGTCTTTCTCTTCGAATTTAACTTCTATCAATAACCATTGTACTGTCACAGTCATTCACGATACCAACGTCTTGCAACACGGCACTAGCAATGGCTGCAGCAGCACGATCTGAAGTGCTATGGCGATCACATTCCTTTGAGATATTTGGAATGTTTGCTCTCATCTGTTTTTTCTCTGCTGTTCCAGTAGTTGGAACCTTATGTATTGAGGGAAAATGGACATCAGTATCGTTGTCAGTTTCAGTATCAAAAGACGAACTGAATTCAACAATATTTGAAGACAATAGGGAGTTAGATGTAGTGGCTGTTGTTGGAGTTTTGTAAATATTGGAAAGTTTTCTTTTGCGATTATCGCGTTCTTTCAATCGATTTGTAACAACTTTATCTATACTTCCAATCATCATATTTCTTGTACTTCTTTGATCTTCCAAAAATGGTCTTTCTGCAACTGGTACCTTAAAACTTTTCTTACAATTGCAGTGATTTATGTCCAAGCATTTGCAGACTGCGATGTCAAACAACTGGGAATTAGCTTCTGTACAAAACTTTTGCATCTTTGCTTGATAGTTAGGATCATTTTGTCGCCTCTTTAAGGGCTTGAGCATATTTCGATGTTTGTCATGAAGTTCTTTTATCTTCGCTACATCCCGCTTGTGTGTTATAATTGGAATCGATGCTTTGTGCCACAATGCTTCGACTTTCGATGAAACACAAGTTGAAACTTCAGCAACTGAAGGGATCTCTGCAGATCTATATGTCATTTCTTCTTTAAGGAACAAGTAATATTTCATCACATCAGCATTTGTGGGAAGAACGGTCTCTGGTAAATATGAAGGATTTCCAAAAATTGGGCAATTGGTACGCAGGCGTGTCTTGTGCTTCTTACACCCACTAACACCAGCTATTCTTGTTATTTTTGTTCGGACGTCACTCACAGATGCGAGGTTGTTTGAATTTTCTAATCTAAAATAATTTTCTAATCTAAAATAATAATATAAAAATAAAATAATTAATTTCTAACATAATAATTCAAACAAAATAATGTAAATACTGAAATTTGTAAATATAGGAAATTATTAACTTTTTCTCCGAAAACTACAAAATGCACGAAAAACGCCAATTTTTGAGTGCTTTGGAACAGACCTAAGAATTAACCTAGGGCAAAATGCTTTTACCACAGTTTACCTTGTACTAAATGGCAACTTTTGCATACCCAGCCAACTTGAATTTGCAATGATAGGAAATTATTATTTTTTAAGCCAAAAATGCCGAAATTAACGAAATATTCAAATTTTCAAGTGCTTTGGGGCAGACCTAAATATTAATCTAGAGCAAAATGCTTTTACCACAGTTCATTTAGTACCCAAAGGCAACTTTTCCATACCCAGCTCAAATGAATTTCCAAAAAAAGGTTTTTTCACTCCACCCTATTATTGAATATTATTTGCAAATCGTCTATTTTTAAATTATCATTAACGTACCTATTTGCGTCAACGTATAAAGATTAGGCGTTTAAGTCTTAATGTCGTTTTCTTAATGTTTACAAAACAAAAGGTTACAAGCATAGTGACTATGCTTGTAACCTTATGTTTCGTAAGTTTTGTTTTGCTTTGTTTTGTGTCTACAGTATTCCTGAAGCATTTCAATGCGGTTGAAACTTGAACAGATGGAAGTTGAACTTCCATCTGTTTTATACTTTCCAGGACTTTAAACGCATTGCTATAGATCAGAGGCACCGCTAATTACTGAAATTCTATGCGGTTTGGAGTTCTTAGCGTCATTTTTTGAAATAATTTTTCAAAATAAATCGACATTTTACTGACATTTTTGGATCATCAAAAAACAAAAAAAGAACAACCTTAAAATTAAATCGTTTTTGTCTGACGACTTTGTTTTGATATTTTTGGTATTTAATTTTTTTTTCAATTAATGTTCTAATATCATATAACTAAAAAACTTTTTGTTATATTATTTAGGAGTTAAAAATTACTCTATTCATTTAATTCCCCTCCTATAAGAAAACAGTAAAATATATTAATCACAATACTTTGCATAATTAAGTTTTTTTGTATTTAATAAGATAGATGAGACAGTTGTCATTTTGACGTATAACTAACTATATAAAAGTATTTATACGTGGGGCAAATGTGTTTGATTATTTGGCTATAATTATTTATAATATCTTGGCTTTTAAACAAAGAGTTAAACGTCCTTCTATCAAAACGTGAATACGGACTTTAGCAACACTTAAATTTTGTTGGAGTGTCAAAATTCGGCACTCCGACCTAATACACGGTTGTTTTTTTTAGAGGTCGATAAACGACGACACAGTCGTTTTGTTTACAATTTCGCTGTTACAATTTTGTTCAGTCCTATGATTAAAATTACATTAAAATTATAAGAAAAATAAATTGATGTTAGTTATGGCGTCTTCTGTTTCAAGGATGTTGCATTGGCATGCAGTATATAAGATTTCAACTGTTTCTAGTCCTACTCATGAACTTAGCAGGCAAAAAAAAAAAATTACTTTTTTATTTTATATAATCGTCTTTTATAATAGACTCTAGATAAATAATTTTATTTTTTTTAAATAAATACTTTTTTGAATAGTGAAAATGATGGTTATGAAATGGTACAAAATAAATTTTCTACAAACAAGAGGTATTTCAATAAGTTGTTTAACTTTACAATTTTTTTAACAAATATATTAGTATTATATTAATATTGTTAACACAATATTATGAAATATCTACTATTTTTTAAATTATTAACTATTATTTGATTTACGATGCTTAATCAGAGATGTCATCTTTTTCAAAGCTGTAACAGGCTTTTAAAAAAATGCTTTTAAGGTTTAATATCTACTGATATACTTATTTTTAAAAACTTAAAGCTCACAGTAATCAATAATTTAAATTATTTGATGCAAAGGACTTTTCATTAATTGTGTCAACAAAATAAGGGAATGTTTTTTTTTCTATTTTAATTTTAGGGAAAATTATATGTTAACATAATTTTATAGGGAAAGTCAATAAGTCGTGGGGAGGGAATTTGATAAGTAATGAAGGGGAGGTATAAATCCCCCAAAATTTGTTGACATAATTAATGGTAGCCCCAACTTAAAAGTAGTAATCTGGAATTTTTTAAAATAAAAAACTTAAGACGAAAAAAAAAAACAAAAAACAAAAAAACAATTCTCTAATTTGAACAATTTTGTTAAAAAAAAAAAACTATAATTCTAAAAGAATTAAAAAAAAAAAAAAAATATTCAGCTTTAAAGTTTACTTAGAACCTTAAAATTAACTTTTTAACAAAAGTTTTTAAATGTTTAATCCAACTTTATATAATATTAGGTATATAGATTTTAATTTTTAAATTAATTAAATACTAGATAGTTGTATATCATTCGAAAGATTATTAAGTATTTTAAGAGCACTTTAGTTGAAAATTTTTGAGGGTTTAGTAACATATTTTTGATTTATTGCTTTATTAAAAAAATTATGGTCAATGTTTAGTTTTTATTTTTATATAAATAACTTATATTATATTTATAACTTTATCAATTCTTATATATATCTTATTTATATTGGCTTTTAAAGAATTTTTCGATTTTTTAAAAAAAATATACTGAAATTTTATTCCAGATCACAAGCAAATATGATAATTATGTCATAGAGTTGTATACAGATGTGATTTAACTCTCCTTAGTATCAAAAGTGCTTAGTACCAAAAATTCTTATAAATAAATTTATCTTTATCAAAATGAGTCAAATTAGTATAGAATTTATACAATACATACTATAAAAATTATGTTTCACAAGAAGTACATCTGAATTATGTTTTCAACCTTGTTTGAAAAATACCACCTTTACCACCTGTATCTTTATTCAATATGATCAAAAGTAGCATTCTCAGCTTTCATTAAAATTTTAAAAACATTACAAACTGCATGAATTAGAAATTCTTTTTTTGAAGGATTTGGTAATTTTACTAAAAGCCTAATTAAAGAAAGCAACAGAAGATCAATTTCATTTAATATCAGTTTAATATCATAAATGATATAATTTCATTATATGTCAAAATATGTTTATTATCATATAATGAAATATATAATTTCATTATATGTTAATAAAAAGTTTATTATGCTATTATAAAAGGCAAATAAACAAAACCATGTTAAAAACTAAAGACATAAAACTAGGCTTTTTTTATGTTGGTAATTTTATTTTTAATATAAATCACAGATTTTTGAAAAATTAAACAAACAAAATACACTTAAAGAGTCTGAGTGAAAGTTTAATTGAGGTACTTTGAAAAGTTCTCTAGTTTGGGAAATTATTTGGTGTAATTAGTGTAAATAATTGTATTATATATAAACTATTATCTTAAAGCTGTCTTTTAGAGGTTCTTTATTATACAATTCTTTTTCTCTGAATTACGTTAAGAGTTCATGGAAATTCACTGGAAAAACATCATACTTTCTAAAACTCGATTGTAAAGTGATAGCCTATTTTGGTTCTACAGCAATCAATAACTTATTTAAAAGTTCAGGAAAATGTTGTTTGTCAAGAGATGTCTTTGCCCACGCAGCAGGAGAATCTTTGTAATCTTTTGTGTCAGTTTTATGCCAAGTTGTTTTTAATTGGCATGCAAGCAAACCTTATTTCATTTTCTTCATAGACATTAATTATTTTATTAGAGATATGAAAGGATCATCATCTAAAGGATCATCATCTAAAAAAGAATTTCTGATTTCTTTTTTAAAGAAAGTAAACAATTGGAAAAAAACACTCTTCAAAAACTACTCCATCAAACTAATCACTTTTATTGAAGTATCTGATTTCTTTAGGAGTCAGATACTTCAATAATAATCCTACAAATCAAGTTAACCACAGATTTCTAGTCTTATAAAATACAAAGGTAAAGTTTTAACTGCTGCATTACCAGATATCATAATAGAAATACTTGTTTTAGAATACTTGCTTCACTTCTAAAATTTCTTCATTATTTATTGCTCAAGATTTTTTAATGGTTTGCACAAATTTCTTTGTAAGCTTTGGATGTAGCGGTAGGATTCAGCCAGTTAGCACCGGTTCAGTAAATTACTTCTGTTTGATTTAGAATGTTGTGTATTTATTATTATTATATAAAAATATATCAATTGTGATTTCCAGTTTGTAGATAGTGAAAATTATTCATAAAACTACAGTAATGTATTGGTTGATTTTGTTTTTGCATGGCTTGTACTAAAGATATTTTCATTTTTTCTTGGAAGTTTAACCATTAAGTAATAAATTTTGATCTTTTTGTTTTAGATAGCATCAAGCACAATTTTAAAATTTTTTGATTATTTATAGAGTTATGATAATAATGAATTTTGCCTGGCCTACCCACTATGGCCTGGCCTACCGACTATTGCCACTACCCACTATATACCCACAAGTGGCCTACCCAATTATAGAGTTATGATAATTGTGGGATTTGCCTGGCCTACCCACTGATTATTTAAATAAATGTCAATAGTATTAATTCAATTTTGTTTAAAGAAAAATTCAATTTCACATTTGATTTTGATATATTAAGTTAAACATGTCATTAGTTGAACAAGAACATTATGAAAAAGTTTTAAAAACAATTTCATGTTTGTGTGTTTGATCTGTTTACTTAAACAAATTTTTTTTTTATTATTTATTTATTATTTCAATTTATTTGCATTTAAAGGGATCCCTTAGTGCTCCTAACATATGATCTCATATGAAAGAGCATAAAAAAAATATGTAGGTTTTTTTTCTTTTTCACTAAATTGTAATAATAAATGCATGCTAACAAAACCAATTGCCGAAATCACTGAAAAACAACTCCATTTTGATTTTATTTTTTTACCATTGAAACTCGATTGTTAGTCGTTAAAAATCACATTAGTACGTCACAACAACTTTAGAATATCTACTTCGATTTTCAAGTAAAAAAAAAATAGGGATTAAATAGTTAAGTTTTAATCAAATTTTTTAAATTAGTTTTGCAAAAACAGTATAATAGAATTCGGTTGAAAGACGTTGTTAAAAAAAAGTTATTAAGTAATAGCTTTAAATAGTTTAGAACTTATAAAAAAGTCTTACAGGGCTTGTATTAAGCGTACTGCGATCGTGATTGCTTTTACACTTTCTCGATTAGTTTTTTCTTAAAAAAAATCTTTTTGTGATTTGTTTTTTTTTTGGTTGTTTAATTACTTTTTTTCTAGCTTAGTATTTTTTTTTAGCAATTCTTAAAAGTAACGTTTTTATCATAAAGAACGTCACACAAAATTTATTATTCTGAATAGATAGATGAATAGATGATTTGCTCTTTCGCGCTGAGATTTTCTTTCAACGTAAAACATTTTTGAATTTAAATTACTTTAAATCTCTGTGTGGAAAATTTTTAAAAGGTCATTAAAGCGAAAAGTTGAAAAAGAAAAGATCTTAATTCAAATTTTTTCTTCATTCTAACAAAACAACCTGGTTTTTATCTTTGTTTATAAAAATTTCATTTTTAAAATAAGGCTTAAAAACATTAGAGCAAAAAAATTGCTGACTTTTATTTGCATTTTTATACTGTTTGAAAAAAAAACTAATAAAAAAGAATTAATTATTATTATTAATTCTAATAATTATTAATTAATATATTATTAGTTAATTCTTTTTTATTAGTTTTTTTTTCATACAGTATAAAAATGCTAATAAAAACCAGCAATTTTTTTTTTCAACAGTATAAAAATGCTAATAAAAACTAGCAATTTTTTTACTTCAACGTTTTTAAGCCTTATTTTAAACGTGAAGTATAATTTGATTTATTAAACCAAATTTTTTTGTTACACTTTTTATTGGAAAACAATTGAATTAGAGAAATTGAATAAAAACATCAACTTAAAAACCATTTAAATGAAAAACTTAATTATATTTAAACTTTTATTAGTTCTTTATTCAAGAAACAATAAATTATAAAAAATGTGGTATCTAATTTTTTATTAAGTTTTTGACAAAGTTTTTTGATTCATTGACAATAATTTTTTAATTTAATAATTAAAACAATTTCATTTATTTGCTTCGTTTTATTTTAAACGCATTTTATGTTATTAAATTGTATAAAACAGCAACAAAATAGCGTCACGAAATTGTTTTACATTAACACAAGCTATTTTTTCACGAATTTTTGGTGAAGGATGTTGAAATTTTTTTGAATTTTGTACCATGTTTGCGTCTCCTTAAAAAAAAAGCAAAAAACAAGGGCCTCAATTTCTATGATATTTTCAAAACTTTCAGATTCTGGGAGGAGGGGGGGGGGGAATGCATACCCCATCCTCCCCCTGGATCCGTCACTGAAATATAGTAATGTTTACTTTTTACTATATTTTTTGCTTTTTACTGAAATATAGTAATGTTATTTTTTCACTTTTACTTTTTTAAGTATTATGTTAATTAAAAACAATTAATTAATAGTATTAAATACGTTACTTGCTCATTACACTGTAACTGCAACTTAAACTTTAAATTTTAAATTAAGCTGTAAATTATAACAGTAACTTACACTATTTTAAACTCCGCCAAACAAGAAAATCATAAGATAACATTTAAATATGAGAGATATGTTAAAAGATAACAATTACGTGCTAAAGAGACAATTTTATACTAACGCAACCCCCTCCCCCCATTACCACACATCGGCGTGAGCTATAAGAGAGAGGGGGAAGAGAAAATTTTTTTTCTTTTTTCGCTATTAGATTTTTTTGCATTAATTCGAGCCCTGTCTTAGTTTAATTTCTAATAAAATGTCTATTCAACTTTATCAATTTGAACCAAAAAAATATAGCAAAATTAACATAAATGTTAATTTAACTAAAACATTTTACAATAATTATTTTTTTTATCAAGCGAAAATGAGAATAACCGTCACTTTCGAAACCATAAAAATGACTGAAATAAATTTATTTTTGTACTAAGGAAATATTTTAAATAAACTTTCATGTGTCTACATCAATATTCATTTGTTAAAAACTGACTAAAAAGAGTTTAAAATTTGACTTTTATTCATTTTTGGCTGTGGAATTGCCCTTATAATACAAATATATAAATAAAAATTATAAAATTTTTTATATACAAATATATTTTTGCAAAATGCTACAAAACTTATTCTTGTAAGTAATTATGTGTCAGTTAAAAAAACAACAACTTTACTTTTAAATTTAATTACCAACTAATACGTTTGCAATAATGACATTTTGTCTATTTTGTTTAATTTGACATACAAACGTTAGTTTTTTGAGGCAATTCAGTCAATAAACTTTGGACAAGACACATTTTTTTTAATTGAAGAAAAGCGTTTTTTTGAAAATTAAATTTGTTAGTGTGTGTTCATTATTACGTTTTAGATAAAATAATATACATCAAACATTTTTTTTTTAATGCTCTTTCATATAAAGTCATATCTTTATAGCACTTAGGGATCCCTTTAAAGAAAAATACTAAAAGGTATTTACTACAGGTGTTTAGAAATACACTAGTAATACTACAGGTATTACTAGTGTATTATATTTGGAAATATCTACTACAGATATTTGGAAATTACTCTTATGTAACACCAAGTTTAAAACAGTAAACAGTGACGTATATCTTTTAAGAGATACGGATTCCACACAGGGGTACATGACTCTAAAATTGGTTGAATATAAACTCTTATCAAAGGTTGGGAATCATTACTAATGAAAGACTTAAAAGTAAGTAAGCACAAGAACTTGCTTTGCTAGCAATGTGAGAACAGTGTTTAGAAATTTTCATATCAGAAGAAATAAATATCCCAATATCTTGAATTGAATCAATTGATTCAATAGGCATGTTGATATCCAATAAGTATGAATGTTCTGATAATAGATTCTTCCCGTATCGCAAGTGAAAACATTTTTTGGTAGATATATTGAGTTAACAATTATTTGACCATTCTGAAGTTCTCTTTAAAGTATTTACAAGGTTTATATTATTTCCATCTTTTCTTGCTTGATAAAACTGCAAAAAGCTTGATTCCACAATCCCCCTCAATACATGAGTTTATATTGTTTATAAAAATTAAAAATAAAATGGGTCCCAAAACAGTTCCTTGAGATATTCCGCTTTTTACATGAATGCTGTTTGAGTATGAATCATTAATACAAACACATTGAGAATGATTTGTCAAGAAGTTTGTAACCCAATTTAGCAACTCATACTTGATACCGTAACAATGCAGTTTAAATAGTAACTTAGAGTGAGACACAGTATCGAAGGCTTTCTCAAAGTCTATATAGATGATATCAACTATCGTTTTATTATTAATAGCAGTGGTCCACTCATTTATTGTTGTCAACATCTGTGTACATGAGAATCTATGTTTTAAGAAACCGTGCTGATGTGCAGAAATGAAATTATTCAGCATTAAATAACTTGTAATGCTTTCCGTGATAATTGATTCTATAATTTTACAGACAATACATAGAAGTAGGTCTATAATTTGGGTATAATGATGGGTTTTCTTTTTTAAATATTGGGCATATTATTTCGGTTTTCCAAATCCTAGGGATAACATTTTTGGACATTGACATTTTAAACAGAATAGAAAAAGGAATAACAATAACATTTGCAATTGACTTTAAAAATATGGCAGGACATCCATTATGGGATTTAGAAGATTCGGGTGGAAGCTTTTCTAGATGAGAAACAACAGAATTGTACAAAAATATAATATTATTTATAGAATTTTCGTGTTTTGGTAAATCTAAAACTAATGCAATACCATTGTCAGTAACAAAAACAGAACCAAAAAAATTGTTCAAAAGTTGCAATTTTTCACAATCTGTAATAAGGGAACCATTAGTTTGAAGTAATGGTGCAACAGAATTATAGCATTTGGATTTTTTATTTACGAAAGAGTAAAACTTGGCGATATTGGATTTAATAACTAAATCTTTCTCTCTGGAAATGCAATTTTTTTGAACTTCTGCATCATATAAATGAAGTAACATTTTTATTATTTTTGTTAAAAATTACCATTTTGTTAAAAAAATGTCTCAAGTTTAATAATTGAAAGCAATTAAACAACAAATATACAGTTTGTATAATTTTAAAAAAATATTAATTCACTTCAAAGCCAAGAAGGCCATACAGTCGAGGAGACTAATTGTGGTTATGACCCTCTCTCAACGCTATAACTCGAAAACATGAACCTTGACAAACAAGGCTACTGCGCCTTTGCCAAGTATTGTGTTTTATTTATATACACACACATATATAAGTGTATATATATATATATATATATATATATATATATATATATATCAGTGCTCGAAATAGCAGTCAATCAACAATCAAAGATCATCTACTTTTGGAAAAATTGACATTTTGATCATCTAAAATTAAATCTGGCTGATCAAATTTGATCGGCAGAAGTTGCTAGTCAAACTTTTGTAATAAATAATACAAAAACATTTTAAATACAGAAAGTTAAAATTTAATTAGCATCAAAGTTATTTTGAAATGAGTTATTATCTAAATAAAATAATGTAGGTAAAAACAGCAAAACAAACAATTTGTTTAAATTCTGGATAAAATAATTAAAAAAAAACGGCAAAGTTTTATTATAATTCTAAATAAAATGAAAATGACAAAACAAATCAATTGTTTATTTTCTATAATAAAATAAAATAAAAATGGGACATCAAAAATTAATTTATATTTTAAATAAAATAATTAGTATTAAAACGGAAAAATAAACATTATATTTATATTCTAAATGAAATATGTATAAAAAAAAAAAACGACAAAGTTTTATTTTGATTCAAAATAAAATAATTAAAACAAAAACAGCAAAAGATTGTTTTTTTAAATTTTAAATAAAATTTAAACAAACATTTGCTTAAATTCTGAATTAAATAACAAAAATAAATATGGCAAAACTAATGTTAATTTAAATTTCAAACAAAATAATTAAAATAAAAATGGTAATGTTTTATTTTTACTCAAATTAAAACAATTTAAAAGAAATATGGCAAAACAGACGATATATATAAATTCTAAATAAAATAATTAAAATAAAAACAGCAATGTTTCATATATACTCAAAATAATACAAAAAGAAAAACAGCAAAACCAACGGTATACTTAAATTATAAATAAAAGTAATAAGTTCAAAACAGCAAAACGAACGATTTACTTAAATTATAAATAAAATAAATAAAATTATAATTAATTAAAAGGATTAGGATTCTATAGCAGAATTTTCACTAGTAATTTAAAATGAACTGTAAAAAAAGTTTGTTTTTATTTTAATTCTTCTTTAAGTTCTATTTAGCAATCAGTTTTTAATTTTTTGTTTAACCTAAAACTTATCAATTTTTATTTTTAGATTGTCATTATTAATGAGTAATATGAAGCCTGAAGATGAGACTTCACTTAGATCTATACTTCTGAATAAGTTGAATAAATTTGAAACATTATCTACAGGAAGTGAAGTCATTTCAGTTGATTCTTTTTTGAATCAGAAGCCTAGTCAAATTTACTATAACACAATTTTTCACACATTAAGGTTAATTTTTAGTTATTTTATTATTCAGTGTTTCTAATATTTTTTATTACTTTTTACATTTTTTTTTTACTCCAGTAATGCTATTGATTTTCAAGTTCCATTAAATTGCTTTTTTTTGGTGAGTTTTATGGTTGAAACTGAATCTGGTTTTGAACTGTATCTTTTTGTTATTTGTGTATATTTAATGATGCGATTTGCATCTATTTGTCAACTAGACATTTATAAATATTACTATTATTGTTGTTATTATTATTATTATTATTGTTATTATTGCTATTATTATTATTATTATTATTATTACCCGTAAAATACGGGTCCTTACCGAACCGACCATTTTTATACTTATCTATAGCTATCCGGACGTAAACTAAGGGTCTTAGTAAATCTATTCCACACCGACCTTTTCTATACTTATTCCTTACCTCAATATTTTTTTAAAACCGTTTAAAAATGTACATATAAAAAACTATACTTACTTTTTGATATGACAAAAACATTTCTGTTAAAATGTTCTTTTAAAAACTTCAAACGATTTTAATATTATGCCGATTATAAAAATTTTAATAAGAAAAAACGTAAAAAAGACTATGAACTTAGAAAAATGCTAAAACATTCAACACGTGACGCCGTTAAAGTACGCCTTAGTTAACGTTCATAACATATACACATCTAATTAGATTTTATTTAAATTCAGTTGTTGCAAACTTGGTTTTGAATTTTTAATTACACTTCTTATGCGTCATAAATAATCTTAAATTCTAAATAGAAAATACGTTTATGGGCTAATTGGTAGACGCGCAACACTTAGACAGATATAGTCATCTCACCCCGGGAGTTCATACTCCAGTGACCTTTTTTTTTCATCCCAACTTACAACAAAAGTAATTAAAAATAAATGTTATTATTGAAACAGTTTTAAACATTTCTTCCTATTTATCTTTGAAATTAACTTTATTCACTGCAAACATACTTTTGGTGTTTGTAAGCGTTATTTTACGTTTAGTATTTGTAGGAATTATTTGCACGCACGTATTTTAAACAATTATTTTTACTGTTTCATCTAAAAATCTTATTTAATTTAGTTTAATAATTTCTTATATATAATATATATAATATAATTTAAAATATTTTATTAACCCTATTTAAATAAGTATCAAAACTCTTTCCTTTAATTTAAAAAGAATTTAAAATTAACGTAGGCTATAACGATATTTTACTCTTTCATCAACATTTATTTAAAAAGTAAATTTGGATATAGAAAAACGGGTTAAAGACTTATTATTTTAAATAAGTTAGCTTTATCTATTTAATGCTTTTCGTAAAAGCGTTTCTTTAAAGACTCTTAACAAATCATTCAAGCTGTTTTTACTGCCTAAGTTATTAAACCTATTGTGTGTGCCAAAAATCGATACTTAATGCAAATGGAAACTTCGAGTGCTAATGGTGATTAAAGCATAAATGGTTCCTATTCATATATAATAAAAGGAAATATAAAAGACAAAGCAAAAATGATTTTTATATCCATTTAAAACAATAAATCCCGAAATAAAAAAATATAGATATTTACTTAAAAACATATTTTTCTTGATATAAAATAAAAATATAACCTTTAGTACAAATTACAAAAAAAAATTTTATTCAACAGAGCTACTTATAATACATTTTAAATTTAATCATTGTTTCATAAATATTAAGCTTTAGGTAAGCCATAATCAAGTCAGCTATAAAAAACGGAACTAAAAATGGAACAAAGTTATTTAAACGCATAATCATACACATTAGTTACAAATTAACATGTCATGCAATCAATACTTTTGAAAACTCAAAAATGCGAATAAGAAACTTACTTTTTTATTTTTACATAACCCTGACAGACCAACATGAATGTGAGCTAAATCTATTTGCATAAAACATCACAACAATTAATTAAATAGCAGAACCACCTTCAAAGGACAAAAAAATTAGTTTTTTAAGGAAAATTAGAGTTATTGGGAGGGGAGGTATTAATAAATAAAAAAGCTCAACTTGAATTTCAAAATTAGTTCATAGTTTTGTTGAGGGTTATTGAGTTATTCTGAGTTTATTATACATATTTTAAACTACTAACACCACACTTATATTCTTAGTTCTAGAAGGTGCTACATAGAATTTGATTGTGTGAAAACCAAATCCCTTTGAGATTAACATTAACTTTATCAAATGTATGACCGTGACTTTTATTTCTAGTTAATGAGCATTGTTGATAAAGGTGTCTTTATTTAAATGATTTACTTTGATAACATTTAACATTCATGGGAAAAATTAAAAAACAACACAAAAATAAATTTACAAAAATATATTACAAAAAAAAAATTACAAAAAAAAAATGAAGTGGCTCAAAAGTTGTCAATTTCTTTACATTTTAAAATGTAAAAAAATTATTGACAACTTTTGAGCCACGTTGTCTTCTCCTCCCAGCATCCGCTCTATTCCCCGTGTTGTATGGGGTGCCATCCCTCCATCTAAAGGAGGGATGGTTGTCCCCATACAAACACCAGCGATGGAAGGCCCTCATAGATAGAGGGCCTGGATGCTGGGAGCGATACTTTTGGAAATCTTCCCATGACTTCGAGCCTGAAAAAAAAATAATATATAAATACAACTATCTACCTAGGTAATACTTACAAAAAATCTACTGTAAAAAAACAATAAAAGCAAATAATGTAATAAATTAAGTACAAGTGAGCACAACAACTTATTTATTTTACTCACTAATACTTGACTTATTACATTAACTAATTAAACTAGAAAGCACATTTGTAGCTATATTAAAAAACAAAAGCTACAATAAAAGCAATCAATCAATGTAATAAGTCAAGTAAAGGTGAATATAACAACTTACTTGTAACAGAAGAAGCAGCAGGTAGAGATAAATAAAAGAAAGTTAAAAATGCAATAAAACCAATCAATCCATAAATTAAGTCAAGTATAAGTGAATAGAACAACTTACTTGTAGCAGAAGAAGCAGCAGCTAGAGATAAATAAAAGAAAATTAAAAATGCAATAAAAACAATCAATCAATGTAATAAGTTAAGTAAAAGTGACTTACTTATAACAGAAGAAGCAGCAGCTAGAGATAAATAAAAAAAAATTAAAAATGCAATAAAACCAATTAATCAATAAATTAAGGTAAGTATAAGTGAATAGAACAACTTACTTGTAGCAGAAGAAGCAACAACTAGACATAAATAAAAGAAAATTAAAAATGCAATAAAAACAATCAATCAATGTAATAAGTCAAGTCTAAGTGAGTACAACAACATACGTTACTGAGGAAGTTGGATTTGTCACTATATAAGTGATTACATTATATTATTTATTAAAACTTTCATGAGACATAAAACATAATATAGTTACTTACAAATGTAGTTTAAAATGATATCTAAAAAAAATGACCAAAAAGTACAAAGTCCAAAACTAATCTCAAATTGAAAAAACGCATTTAATATTAGATGTACATAAATAATTAGGGTGTATAATAAACATAAAAGCAATTTTACTCACCTATGGACTTTTGTAAATCTTCTAATTTTTCTAAATAGATGAACAAATTACTAAAGCCAACCTCATTATTTTTTATTTAATATACATAAAAGTAATATAATGAAATTTTGCTTACTAACTCTACTTTCTAAATTTTCTAAATAAACAAAATGTATGAAAGATTAGTTCATAAATTTATTTACTGTAACATAAACTTCGAAAAAACTGAAGTAAAAAAAGAAAAAATAGAAAATGCTAACTTTGATTATTGAAGAATTCTTTAAAATAAGGCAGAAGAGACTCTGTCTCTTCTGCCATTATCTCCTGCGCATCTAAGATATACACACAATACAATATATACATTTAGCATATCATATGATAAAGCACTACATCTACACCTTTTTAAGATGTAAATGAGAACATGAAAGTTGTAATTAAGAAGTCGTAATATGTAATTAAGAAACACAACATGTAATTGAGAAAACGTTATATGTAAGAAAACGTTATATTATTCTTGATTTACTTTTTTATTAAAGTTAGTTTTTTTATGGTAATCAGTCAATTAAAATATTTTTAAATGTCAATCAATGAATCAGTTAATAAATATGCTGGTAATATCAATACTTGTTCAACATCAGCAATCTACTTAGTCACAATAAATGTCAATGAGATTTTTATTATTATGAACAAAAACTAAAAATTATCATTAGTATAACTGTAATTTAGCCAATTCATGCAGAATAAATCCTGCCTGTATAGTGCTGGTTGAGTTTAAATTTTCAAAATTAAAAGTTTGTTATATGGCAATTGATAAACTCATTAACTAAAATCTTATAACATTTGTTGTTAGCCCTAAATTTAAATAAAATAAATTGTAAAACATGCTACTAAAGGATTAGCCATATAGTACGTACGCTCGGACAGGAAGAGGAGGTCTGCAAATGGCGTTTCTAAGATAAGGGGGCAGTAGGTCAATTATAAAAGTATGGATATGCTAAATTGAAAAAAATATCATAAATTGTTGGGTTGGTAGGTTAAAAGCTTAGGTACTTTTATGGCAAAATGTGTGTGTGTGGGGGGGAGGGGGTTTTGCAAAAAAAAAGCGTACATACTTTATGGACGACCCCTAACTCTAAACTCACGCTGGAAAAACAGTTTGGATTTCAAAATAGTTTTAAATTTAAATCTTAAATATTTTGTATGATTTTAAAACTAATTTTTTTATGAGCTTAACATGACAGTTTTCAAAAAGACCTTGATGATTACTGCAACTCATTATTGCTGTCTTTAGAAAAGTATATGGTAAGTAAAGGTTTTATATTTGAAATGCATAATTAAGTTAATGTTTGAAATAATGGTACATTAAATAACATTTGAATATAGTATTTGAATCAATATATTTATAAATTTAGGAATCAATTGATGTCAGTGAATATCTTACATTATTAGATGAATGGTATGATTCAAAGGTAGATATTTTTCTTTAAACATTTAAGTTATATTTATTTTCTATAATGCTATTCGCCATAGCTCTTAAAAGTATTTACTTTTTTTCATATTAATGTTTTTTTCTTTTTTTTAATATTTTAAAATTAATAAAATAAATCAGTGTAACTTTTTATAATCACAAGTTGAAAACTCATAAACATTTGTAACCTGCAATATAAATTTATGGTTAAAATTAAGGTTTTTCAATATATTTACTATATAATAAATGCTATCTGATTTTTAAATAGATACATTTATATCATATTTTTTTATTTTTGGTGTACAAGTATTCATGTGATTGTACTAAATTAGTGTGATTTGCAAAAATATGGTTGTCAAATTTAAAACTTTGTATAGATCATTTGCGTATCTTTAGAGAACATCACATGTTTTATTCATTAATATTTGTAATGAGTATTCTTTTTTAACGAACAAGTTGTTCATGAATACTAAAATAGCTTTGGGTTTTATCTCTCACATAGCCTTCGGGCTTTTTAAAGAAAATATGGTGGTTAACAGTATCAAAAGCTTTCAATAAATATGAATACTCAAACAGTATGAGTATTCTTTGTATCTTATGAGTATATTCAATATTAAATAAATCAACACTAGTTTGCATTTTTCAATTGAAATGTTTTATTTTCTATGTGCACCATCATTTTAAAGCTTTTTTGTTTCATTTTTTTTTTAAGTGATCTAATTTGGTCTTCATACTATATTAATTGCACTGGGTAAACTGTACTTCTGTGGGTTACACAGTTTTTTATGATAAATGTGATGGGATTTAAAATGCAAGTAATAAGATAAACTTACCTTATAAATTGCTGCAAGCATGATTTTGCAGTGGTATAACAAAATTGTCTTTAATAAAATTGAAATAAAGTAATGATTGAAACTATAGCGTTTTAATTATTTAGTCAGCGATAAAATCAAAGCGTCAAAGAAATAGTTCAATTAAAAAATAAATAGATTTATAAACCTTAAAAATAATTTTTAGTGATTTTTAATTAATAAAAAAAAATTTTATTTAGTGATTTTTAATTAATAAAACAAAAATGTCATAATAGTTGAAGATTTTGCACAGTTTATTATTATAAGTTTTTAAATTCATTATTCAAATCGTCATGTAAACATAAAAATCGTCATGTAAACATAAAAATTTAATCAGTTTCTGTTAGTTTTACTGTTTATTTTTTTTAAATAAAAACTGTTTTATTTAAGGAATCAAAGTGTTTTAATTTAGGAAACCAGATGTCTTGATTGGAACAAATAGTGCCTTGACAAAACCAAATTTATTTCTAATAACAACCAATTTAAGTCAAATTATGGTTAAAAGTATAGTAGGGTTGTTTGCTTGTACTAATCTTGTTAAGAAAGGTTTAGCAGTAAAAAAATACTTTTAAACACCATTTGTAAATTTTTTAATAAATGAGTAAAAAAAATCTTTTAAACAAAAGTGAATTTTTTGTTAAAGAAACAGGTTATTTAATATATATATATATATATATATATATATATATATATATATATATATATATATATATATATATATATATATATATATATATATATATATATATATATATATATATATATATATATATATATATATATATATATATATATGTATATATATATATATATATATATATATATATATATATATATATATATATATATTATATATATATATATATATATTTATATATATATATATATATATATATATATATATATATATATATATATATATATATATATATTAATTGAAAGACTTGAAATTAAATATGATTTTGAAAGTTAAAAATTTTAATTTTGAAAGATAGTAAAGTAGTTTTACAACATTTATTAAAGAAGAAATTTTTTTCTAACTAATTCATTATGTAAAACATAAGTCTCCTCATAAGTAAATAAAAAAATAGGGAGTCTGCAAATAGTGTATGGGGAGTATGTAGGAGATTTTGAATATAAAAGTACACATGCTAATTTATATAAAAATAGTCTTATTGATCAAGTTTGTTTTTCTAATTTATCAAAAGAAATACTTTTTAAATACCTGGTTACATAGATTAGTTATTTAGAAATATGAGAGGTTTTTAATAACATCACACAATTTGATTGGTCACACAATTTTAATAACAATTTTAGTAACAATATAATCACTTTATTTTTGGTTTGACTAGTTATGATCACAAACCTTAAGATAGTCAAAGTTTTACTAAGGTCACAGGTTTTTACATGTTACAAAATCACATCATTGGCAAAATCTGTAAAATATCTGTAAAATCACATCTTGTCTGTAATATAAGCAGAGTGAACTTTTTGATAAATATAAGAAAGTGTTGATTTTGTTACCAAATATGCATTCGTAACCTTCAACACTTGCATTCGTGACCATCAATACTTGCATTCGTGACCTTCAACACTTGCATTCATAACCATTAACATTTGTATTCGTAACTGTCAACACTTGCATTTGTGACCGTCAACACTAGCATTTACACTTTGCACTTGCAACCATACCTCAGGTAAAGCTATGGTTGGATATAGTAATTAATAACTACTTAGTTATTGGCAAAATTTTGCTAATGCTGCAGCTTGACAAATTTTTATTTTTTAAATTAACATCAATTGTCTTTCAAAATGCATTTAGATTTTTCCAAAAATGATCATGTGGGAAAACCAATCCTAGTAACTCCTGACTCAGTGGAGCCATACACCATTCAACACTGTTATATGTTGATTAGCGATGTGCACTTTGATACTTTTTGCACTTAAATGTTGAATGAGGTGAAACGTTGATGAGGTGAAACTATATACCTATTGTGAGCTGTATAGTTCTGATCAATTTTACAGAAACTGTTTTAATGTGGTGGTTTTCTTCAAATGTGTTTGATTGCTTAGGCAGCAGACTTAAAAATTGCAGATCTCGAAAGACAATAACCCAATTTTAGTAAACTTTTGTTTAAGTTATCAAACGTCTACATCTTTTTTATAAATATTGAGCAATGACTAAAAAATTATATTTAATTTGAAATGGGTTTTGCTTGTGTCTCTTTTTTTATGACTAGGCAACTCATTCTATTATCTTCAAATGAGGGTACAGCTCTAAAACTCAGTTTTATGCTTCTGAGGCCTGCTGGTAGTCAGGTTTCCCAAACTCTGTGGTAGCTCTCAGAGAGGCTGATTCCATCAACAGCTGAAAAATATCAAAGTACTAACAGTGCCATGTTGCATGGATGGTGTCCCTGTTTGTACTTTTGGTGTGCATTGCCAAGGCCACATTGGATCTAAAAATGAATAAAGTAACATAAACTATAAAACACAAAAAACCACAGTCATCACCAAGTTCGCTAAACCTATCATTCACTAATATTTGTGGTCTTTGAAGTAATTTTTCTTCTGTTGAATCTTATCTCTTGCAAAGTTCACCAGACCTACTTGCTCTTTGTGAAACTAATTTGAGTTCAGCTGTCTCATCTTGTGATCTTAGTGTTGATAGTTATCTTCCTTTAATTCGTAAAGACTCCAATAGTCACATACTTGGCCTGGGCATTTACATTCGTAAGAATTCATCCATTTGTCGGGAAACTAGGTTTGAATCCACAGACTATTCCTTTATGTGCTTTCGTTTAGCACCACTTCACTCTATCACCTTTCTCTTTGTTCTATATCGCTCTCCTTCATCTCAAGACAGCACTCTTCTTGATGTTATTTCTGATCATATTGACCAAGCCCTCTCTTTTTATCCATCAGCCAATATTGTTGTTGTCGGTGACTTCAATGTTCATCACACTGAATGGCTTGGCTCTAGTGTCAGTGACTCTGCAGGCATTAAGGCCCATAACTTTTGCCTCTCTCAATCCCTAACTCAAATAGTCAACTTTCCAACTCGCTTTCCAGATAACCCGAATCATTTACCTTCTCTATTTGACTTATGTCTTGTTTCTGATCCTAGTCAGTCCTCAGTTTCTCCACACTCACCCTTAGATGCTTCCGATCATGGTTTGGTCTCTCTTAAACTATTATCTCATTCTTCTTTACCATCAGAATCCCCCTATCATTGTACATCTTACAACTACCTTACAATGTACAACTACCTTACATTGTACAACTTACAACTATTAATAAATACATATATTCTCTATAATAATAAAGAAATTTTTATATATACAATCAAGGCCAAGAATAACCAACCAAATTTGTTTTCTTAATTTTTTTTCCAGAGAAATTAACTTTTCATGTTTTCTCTGTTTTTTATATTAAACTTGAGTTTCATATTAAATCTAAGTTTATTTTGTGATTATATTATATTCTTTTCATGGCTTTTTATGCTTTAATATTTCAATAAGATTTTTAATAAGATAGAAATAAAATCTGTATATAGACAGGGTTAAATTTAACTTCAGTTCTTTTAAATATTTTAAAATAAATGATTTAGTAATAAAAAACTCAAAAAGTGTTTCAAACAGTTATTTGAAAAATAACTGTATGAAACATACAACTTTATACTAACATACAACTTTATACAACTTTAAATCTTTCTGTATTTTTCTTTAACAGATTTATCAATTAACAAGTCAAAATCATAGAGCCATAGAGCCATAGAGCAAGAAGATGGAAAATTGTATTGATTATCGGACATTTAGTTATTTGACTCAAGATAGGGTGTTAGAAATTTGTTGATCAAAGACTCAAGATCTTGCTAATATTTCATTGGTCATTTCTTGACCAAGACTGTATTAGTATCTGGGCAAACAGATAAGGAACATTTAGAAAATGTTCAAAGGATTTTGCAAATTATGGAAAAAACAAGAATGAAGTTAAAGGACAGCAAATAGGTCAGGTCAGGTTTTCCTGCTACTGGTAACATGTAACCCAGTACAACCTGCTCCATGTCCTGCTGCCTTGTAGGATACGCTTTTTTAGGCAAAGGCTAGGAGAAGTTAACTCCGAATTAAAACACCCCCTGCCTTGGGGCTCTTGGTTGAGTAAAGGCTAGAGATGGTGTCTCGATAAAAATACTCATCTTGGGCAGATGTTACATGCATCCAGCTGCTGTCTTGTAGAAGGCCTCCTAGGCAAAGACTTAAGGGGTAAACAGATTCTATCTGTTGACCAGCCTCGCACCCCTTCCTCATCTATTAGGCTGGCGCAGATGTATTTTTAATACATTGTTTCCAGTTTAGGATGTTGAACGCTGGATCTTCTTGACTCAATGCGTGGGTATTGCTTGTGTCTCTATTTTTATGACTGGGCAACTCATTCTATTATCTCCTAATGAGGGTACAGCTCTAAAACTCAGTTTTATGGTTCTGAGGCCGGCTGGTAGTCAGGTTTCCCGAACTCTGTGGTAGCTCTCAGAGAGGCTGATTCCATCAACAGCCGAAAAATATCAGAGTACTAACAGTGCCATGTTGCGCATGGATGGTGTCCCTGTTTGTACTTTTGGTGTGCATTGCAGAGGCCACATTTGGAGCCCTTTGTTACGGCTTAGGGTTTATTAATAGTAATGAGGCTATTGCTTAGTTGTTAAATAGTGTACTGAGTACTATCTATACTTGAGTCAAGTTCTTTATAAATTTAAAATGACTAAAGTACCTAAAACTAAAAAACACAAAAAACCATCATCATCACCAAGTTCTCTAAACCTATCATTTACTAATATTCGTGGTCTTCGAAGTAACTTTTCTTCTGTTGAGTCTTATCTCTTGCAAAGTTCACCAGACCTACTTGCTCTTTGTGAGACTAATTTGAGTTCGGCTGTCCCATCTTGGGATCTTAGTGTTGATGGTTATCTTCCTTTAATTCGTAAAGACTCCAATAATCACATGCTTGGCCTGGGCATCTACATTCGTAAGAACTCACCCATTTGTCGTGAAACTAGGTTTGAATCTACAGACTATTCATTTATGTGCTTTCGTTTAGCACAACTTCACTCTATCGCCTTTCTCTTTGTTCTATATCGCTCTCCTTCATCCCAAGACTGCACTATTCTTGATGTTATTTCTGATCAAATTGACCAAGCCCTCTCTCTTTATCCATCGGCCAATATCGTCGTTGTTGGTGACTTTAATGCCCATCACACCGATTGGCTTGGCTCTAGTGTCAGTGACTCTGCTGGCGTTAAGGCCCTCAACTTTTGCCTTTCTCAATCTCTAACTCAAATAGTCAACTTTCCAACTCGTTTTCCAGACAACCCAAATCATTTACCTTCTCTACTCGACTTATGTCTTGTTTTGGATCCTAGTCAGTGCTCAATTTCTCCACATTCACCCTTAGGTACTTCTGATCACGGTTTGATCTCTCTAAAACTATTATCAAATTCTTCTACTTCATCAGAATCCCCCTATCATCGTACCACATACAACTACCTTAAAGCTGACTGGGACTCTTTCCGTGATTTTCTTCGTGATGGCCCTTGGGTAGAAATCTTTCGTCTTCCTGCTGACAAATGTGCTTCTTACATAACTTCGTGGATTCAGGCTGGCATGGAATCTTTTATTCCCTCTTGACGATTCCAGGTCAAACCTCACTCTTCTCCTTGGTTTTCCTCACATTGCGCTGCAGCAATTTCTAATCGAAACCGTTACTTCCATATCTATCAGCAAAACAATTCTCCAGAAAACAGACATCTGTTCACAATCGCCAGAAACCATTGTAAAAAGGTTTTGTCTGACGCCAAAGCTCGCTATTCCCAGGTCATTAAATCTCGTATCTCATCACAAAAATTAGGCTCTCGAGACTTCTGGAGAATCTTTAACAGTATCAATAATAAGGGCAAATCTGTTATTCCTTCTCTCTTGTATGGTTCAGACTTTGTCACCTCACCTAAAGACAAAGCTGAATTGTTTGCTAAGAACTTTTCATCAATATCATCTCTTGATTCCACTAGTTGCGTTTTACCTGACATAGCCGTCAAACAGGTTGATCCCTTGCTTGACATTTGCATCACTTCAGCTTCTGTATCTAAAGTAATTTCCTGCTTAGACTCTTCAACAGCTTGTGGTCCTGACAACATTCCTGTTGTAGTTTTGCAGAGGTGTTCTCCGGAGCTTTCATCCATACTTTCTATACTATTTAACAAGTGCTTATCAGAGTCTTGTTTTCCATCATGCTGGAAAGCAGCATCTGTTATCCCTATTTTCAAAAATTCCGGAGAGCGATCTGATTCATCTAACTACAGTCCCATTAGTCTTCTTCCTGTCATAAGCAAGGTTTTTGAATCTTTAATCAACAAACACTTAATCTCTCATCTTGAATCAAATAACTTACTTTCTGATCATCAATATGGATTTCGGTCTTCTCGTTCTACAGCTGATGTGCTAACAGTAATAGCCGATAGGTTTTACCGTGCATTAGATAGAGGTGGAGAGGTTAAGGCTATCGCACTTGACATTTCTAAAGCTTTTGATAAAGTTTGGCATGCTGGTCTTCTCCATAAGCTTTCTTCTTATGGTGTAGCTGGTAACGTCTTTAAGATTATTGAGTCCTTTCTTTCCAATCGTAGTATAAAAGTTGTCCTCGATGGACAACACTCTTCTTCACATCCTGTAACTTCAGGGGTTCCTCAAGGTTCAATCCTTGGCCCTATACTCTTTTTAATTTACATTAACGATCTTCCAGATATTCTCACATCTAAGGTGGCATTATTCGCTGACGACACTACCATTTACTCTTGTCATGATAAGAAGCCTACACTCTCTGATTGCTTGGAGGGGGTATCTGAGCTTGAAAAGGATCTCACTTCTGCTACAGCATGGGGCTCACAGTGGCTGGTGAACTTTAATTCAGATAAAACTCAATTTTATTCGGCCAATTGTTATCGTAATAATTTAGATCTTCCTATATTTATGAATGGTAATGTACTAGATGAGTCATCTACCATTCATCTTCTAGGATTAACTCTTACTTCTGATCTTTCTTTTAAACCGTATATCAAATCCATTGCAAAATTAGCATCTGCTAAGGTCGCATCTCTTTATCGAGCTCGACACTTTCTTACTCCAGATTCTATTCTCTATCTCTATAAATCTCAAATCCGTCCCTGTATGGAATACTGTTGCCACATCTGGGGCGGATCTTCTAATGATGCTCTTTCTCTTTTAGACAAGGTGCAAAAACGAATTGTAAACATAGTTGGACCTGCTCTTGCAGCCAATCTCCAACCTTTGTCACATCGTCGTAATGTTGCTTCTCTTTCTCTTTTCTACAAATACTATAATGGGCACTGCTCTAAAGAGCTAGCGTCCCTTGTGCCATCTACTAAAATTCACTCTCGTGTTACTCGCCATTCAATTAAGTCTCATCCTTTTTCTGTGACTGTTCCTAAGTGCTTCAAAAACTCTTATTCTTCTAGTTTTTTTCCTCGAACATCAGTTCTTTGGAATTCGCTTCCTTCATCTTGCTTTCCTGATTCATATAATTTGCAATCTTGCAGTCATCAGTCAATC
>NC_061166.1:48228713-48238117 GCF_022113875.1 Hydra vulgaris | reverse complement strand
GTTATCTTGCTCTACAGATTTAGTCTTTTCTCTTCCAGTAACTTCCAACTCTTATAGTGGTTGCTTGCAGCCTTGTTGGAAGTGAAGATGTTAAAAAAAAAAAAAAAAAAAAAAAAAAAAAAAAGCTGACTGGGACTCTTTCCGTGATTTTCGTGATTTTCTTCATGATGGCCCTTGGGTAGAAATCTTTCGTCTTCCTGTTGACTAATGTGCTTCTTACATAACTTCGTGGATTCAGGCTGGCATGGAATCCTTTATTTCCTCTCGACGATTCCAGGTCAAGCCTCACTCTTCTCCATGGTTTTCCTCACATTGTGCTGCTGCAATTGCCAATCGAAACCATTACTTCCATATCTATCAGCAAAACAATTCTCCAGAAAACAGACGTCTGTTTATTATTGCTAGGAACCATTGTAAAAAAGTTTTGTCTAACGCCAAAGCCTGCTATTCTCAGATCATGAAATCTCGTATTTTATCACAAAAATTAGGCTCTCGTGATTTCTGGAGAATCTTTAATAGTATCAATAATAAGGGCAAGTCTGTAATTCCACCTCATTTGTATGGTTCAGACTTTGTCACCTCACCTAAAGACAAAGCTGAATTGTTTGCCAAGAACTTTTCATCAGTACCATATCTTGATGCCACTAGTTGCGTTCTACCTGATATAGCTGTCAATCAGGTTTATCCATTGCTCGACATTCATATCACTCCAGCTTCTGTATCTAAAGTGATTTCTTGTGTAGACTCTTCTACAGCTTGCGGCCTGGACAACATACCTGTTATAGTCTTGCAGAAGTGTTCTCAGGAGCTGTCGTCTATCCTTTCAAAACTATTTAACAAGTGCTAATCAGAATCTTGTTTTCCAGCCTGCTGGAAAGCAGCATCTGTTATCCCTATTTTTAAGAATTCTGGAGAGCGATCCGATTTATCTAACTACTGTCCCATTAGTCTTCTTCCTATCATAAGCAAGGTTTTTGAATCTTTAATCAACAAACACTTAATCTCTCATTGATCTTTCTAATTCTAGTATAAAAGTTGTCCTTGATGGACAGCACTCTTCTTCTTATTCTGTAACCTCAGGGGTTACTCAAGATTCAATCCTTGGCCCTATACTCTTTTCAATATACATTAACGATCTTCCAGATATTCTCACATCTAAGGTGGCATTGTTCGCTGATGATACTACCATTTATTCTTGTCACGATAAGAAGCCAACTCCCTCTGATTGCTTGCAGGGGGCATCTGAGCTTGAAAAGGATCTCACTTCTGCTACAGCATGGGGCTCACAGTGGCTGGTGAACTTTAATTCAGATAAAACTCAATTTTTTTCAGCCAATCGTTATTGCAATAATTTAGACCTTCCTATATTTATGAACGGTAATGTACTTGATGAGTCTCCTACCCTTCATCTTCTAGGATTAATTCTTACTTCTGATCTTTCTTGGAAACCTTATATCAAATCCGTTGCAAAATTAGCATCTGCTAAAGTTGCTTCTCTTTATCGAGCTCGTCACTTTTCTACTCTGGATTCTATTCTCTATCTCTATAAATCTCAAATCCGGCCTTGTATGGAATACTGTTGCCATATCTGGGGCGGATCTTCTAATGATGCTCTTTCTATTTTAGACAAGGTGCAAAAACGCATTGTAAACATAGTTGGACCTGCTCTTGCAGCCAACCTTCAATATCTGTCACATAGTCGTAATGTTGCTTCTCTTTCTCTTTTCTACAAATACTATAATGGGCACTGCTCTAAAGAGCTAGCGTCTCTTGTGCCATCTACTAAAATTCATTCTCGTGTTACTCGTCATTCAATTAAGTCTAATCCTTTTTCTGTTACTGTTCCTAAGTGCTCCAAAAACTCTTATTCGTCAAGTTTTTTCCCTCGAACATCAGTTCGTTGGAATTCGCTTTCTTCATCTTGCTTTCCTGATTCATATAATTTGCAATCTTTTAAGTCGTCTGTCAATTGTTATCTTGCTCTACAATCTTCATCTTTTCTTTTCCAGTAACTCCCAACACTAATTAGTGGTTGCTTGCAGCCTTGTTGGAAGCGAAGATGTTAAAAAAAAAATAATAAAATAAATAAAGAGAATATCCCCAATTTTTGATGAATTAATTTTTTTACTTAGGATCAATGTACCGTATGGACAACCTCAAACAAATATGTTTTGTAAAATATTTTTTAAATTAAAAATAAATGCAGTAGTCCAGTCATTAAACTTTAAAGTATGACTAATCCTAGAAAGAAAAAAAAAAGCTGATGTTTTTACAGAATGTTCTATTATGTACCTAGCAATCCAAACCAGTTAAGTTAGAATAATTTTTTTAAATGTTAAACTTGAAAAAATGGATAAAATATGACATTTAACATATTATTATTTTTACTGATTTGCTTTGTGGGAGTGCAATGAACTAGTATTGCATTTGGGCAATTTTAATGATCTGGGTTTTTTATTTAATGATTCGTGAGAGTTCAATGCAATATTATACTGATATGTGCTGTGGAAGTTCAGTGAAGTATTATACTAGTTTGTGTTGTACTTGTGCTAGGGAAAATTTAAAACATGTTTTTCAAGTTTTCCATTCAAAGGCAATTTCAAAATTCGAATTTCATACACTTTTAAAGAAATCTCTGAATCTTAGTTTTCCTAAGAGATAATAAATTTTCAAATCTTTTCATAGAATGAGCATCTGTAAAATTTCAACTTTTTAAATTTGTTTCTAGGTTATAACCCAAATTGGACAACATGTATCTTTTAATTGAACTATGCTTGCAATATATTTTTAATTATAAATAATTGCAGGTATGTTTTATCGAACGATGCTTGCAGTATTTTTCAAAAGATTTGGCATTGTTGTTATGTGCTGTAAGTTTAATTTCTACATTTTTTTTTTCTGCGTATGTATGTATGTATCATACATACTGTGTATGTATGTATGTATGTATGTATGTATGTATGTATGTATGTATGTATGTATGTATGTATGTATGTATTTATGTATGTATGTATGTATGTATGCATATAGATATGCATGTACCTATGTATATATATATATATATATATATATATATATATATATATATATATATATATATATATATATATATATATATATATACAAAGATGCATATATATTTACATAAATTTATACATTTTTTAAATTACCATAAAAATGCAAACTTAATTGACTAGAATCTTTTTTTTTAATGCTTTATGCAGTTTTTGTTTTTCAATTTTGTTTGTTTTGTTTTATTGACTATTTATATATATATATATATATATATATATATATATATATATATATATATATATATATATATATATATATATATATATATATATATATATATATATATGTATATATATATGTATTTATAAATACATATATGTATTTATAAATACATAACCACAATAAATTCTTTTTTTAACTATTTAAGAATACTTTTAACCCAAAAAATGAATAAAAAAGTCAAATATTATTTATATTTTATTTTGAATATTATTTATAAAAATGCACTCCAACTATGTATAAAAAAAGAATATGTTTATCAAATTAACGCGTTATGACCGTCATGAAAAAAAGTCAAGAAGTTTTTTTTAGGCTTCGTATCAGACTTTATAAAGATAAAAATATAGTAAAAGTAAAGATACTGGTATAAGTTTTATCATTGTTTTAATTTTTTTAAAAAAAGAGCTTCAGATGATAGTATTAAGATGTAACAAATATGTTACAACCATCACGCTATGTTTGTTTTTCCATAACGGCTTCTTGACATATATATAAAAAATTTCAGAGCGAACGATTTTATTATAGAAACCAAGTTAAAAATCATTTGCAGTTTGTAGTTAAGAATAATTTAAAATTAGAAATTATTTCTTTTTAAAAATATTAATCACTTATTTAAAATAATTGATGTTAATAAATGAGAAATAAAAACATTTAACATAAAGAAATTTTTTTTTGTTAAAATGTTTTTTATAGTTTGCATTGCAACGTTTTTGTTTATTTGACTTTGTGGTTTTTTTAATTATAAATTTGATGTTTTTTTTTTTAAAATCATAACAGAACGTTAATCTCAAAAGTTATATTTAATAACATTTTTTAAATGCCTAAATCAAATGCTGAAAGATCAAAAGCTATAGAGCAAGAAACGGAAAAGCGTTGTTGGAAAAAAAAAAGAAAGGAAAGTTATTAAAGAAAATGGTTTTCAAAGAACACAATAGAAATCAATACAAGCTAAAAAATCAAGTGAAAGTTGGCAACCAAAGCTTGAAAACAATTTTTTTACTTTGAAAGATTTATTTTATAAACTTATGTTGGGAACAGGGAGCATTATCCATTTAAACTTTATTAAAGTATTAAAGTATAAATAAATATAGCAGCCTGCCTTTAGTTACCAATTTTAAATTTAACAAACTTAGTATCAAAAAACTATAATTGCGAACTTTGATAATGTTATTAAGTTTATACTTTTACAAAGTTGACATGGTTTTAATGATTATTCATCTTTTTTTTTTGATTGCGTTGTTTTACTTATTGTTTTTCAAAATTAGATTTTTCGTTATGACCGTCATCATTACGACCGTCACGATAAAAAAACCATAGAAGTGCTTATAAAGATTTTAATGATTATTAAAAGAATTTAATGATTATTCAACTTTTTTTTTTTGATTGCGTTGTTTTACTTATTGTTTTTAAAAATTAGATTTTTCGTTATGACCGTCATCGTTACGACCGTCACAATAAAAAAACCATAGAAATGCTTATAAAGCATCAAGTAAAAACTATGAAACTCAGCATATAATAACATCAATATGTGTTAAATACAGGCACCAAATAATACCATGCCATTCGCTACAATTAGTTTAACAAAGCTGTTTTGGTCAGAAGTGGTAAAAAGTTACGACCGTCAGGCTATGAAGAGTTAATTTTTGAAAAAAGTACTTCAATACTATAAACTTAAAAAGTAGACTTCAATACTATAACTTTTGCATATTAAATTATGTAATAGTATTCCACATTTCTGAGAAGTTTAAAGTCATTTTTGTTTTTGGTTCATTTTTAATAGCTTAAATAATGTCAAATGTTACGACCGCCACTTTCGCGGATTTGCCTCTATATATATATATATATATATATATATATATATATATATATATATATATATATATATATATATATATATATATATATATATATATATATATATATATATATATATATATATATATATATATATTAGGGGTAGTCAATTTGAAGAAAATTTCAAATCTCTAGTACCATATACTCTAGATTTGGGGCAAATATTAAAAAAAAACTCCCAAAAAATTTGAGCTCAACAGGATCACTTAATTCTTACCTCCTAAGCACTTTGTTAGAAAAAAAATTCTCAAAAACTTTCAAAAATTACTGATTTCACAGATCCATAGGGGGGGGGGAGAGTTTAATTACAAAATTTGAAAGTCTTTTTTCTGGGTTATTTTTTATTTATTTTATATTTGAGTAAAAATACATGGTATCATAGTTTTTTCCAAAAAAAAATTTATTTTTGTATTATGAAATAAAAAAATTACAATATATGATTACATACTTACCGCATTTATGCTACTAACAAAAGATTATAACTAATTGTCCAGAATATTATCTTTTTATTTTTTTAATTAATATTGTAAATCTACAGTAAAATTTAGTAATATCTATGAGGTGGGACTTTGATTAGACCCAGCTAGAGTAACTCAAAGAACAATTCAACGGTTCTATTTGTTGCAGTAGTAAATTGTTTTGCAATAATTATTTTAAATTTGATTTTTTAGATCAGTAAAAATTAAATTAATTAATTTAAATATGTATAAAGAAGAAGTACGTGGTCAGAAAACAGAAAGTGAAAGAATACAGAAGGAATGCCAAGGTCTAAAAAAATACTATTATCAAAGAAACAAGTAATAAAAGTTAATAATTACTTTTATAACAAATCCCTGAAGCTAAAAACTAAAGCTAAACTATTATCAAAGAAACAAGTAATAAAAGTTAATAATTACTTTTATAACAAATCCCTGAAGCTAAAAACTAAAGCTAAACTATTATCAAAGAAACAAGTAATAAAAGTTAATAATTACTTTTATTACAAATCCCTGAAGCTAAAAACTAAAGCTAAACTAAAGCTAAACTTTTTATTTCTACTCTTTTGTAATTAAGGCTTCAAACAGGGATGGAGATGCAGCACTTAGCTTACAAACAATCATTTTTGCCAAGAAAATAAAAAAAAGCTGTTCTTGCTTGAGCAAAATTTTTTTGCTCTCATCAAAAAAATTTTGATGTGAAATAGAAAGTAAGTGTAAATGTATTTTGGCATAGGTAAAAGAGCCATGGATTAAAGCTGAATTTTCTATACTAAATGATCAAAGAGGAGTACCAAGAGGTTTCTGGAGGACCAAGAGGTTGAGGAGTACCAAGAGGTTGAGGAGGACCAAGAGGTTGAGGAGGACCAAGAGGTTGAGGAGGACCAAGAGGTTGAGGAGGACCAAGAGGTTGAGGAGGACCAAGAGGTTGAGGAGGACCAAGAGGTTGAGGAGGACCAAGAGGTTGAGGAGGACCAAGAGGTTGAGGAGGACCAAGAAGGGGAAAGAAGATTTTTGCTTTGATCAAAAAATAAAAAGTACAGAAAAAAAGTATGTATTTTTTTGAAACTAAAAAAAAAAAAAAAAAAAAAGTTTGTAAGGCCTTCTAAGCAACTTACTTAAAATTTGCAAATAAAAACAGCTAAACAAAAATAACAATGTTCACTCACTCTCATATAATTAAATTAAATTATTAATTATTAAATTCTTTTGACATTTTTTAGGCTAAGTGAGTAGCAGAAAGAGGAAGCAGTGTGTGAAACAACAATATAAGGAATTAGAGGATACAACTAATGTTAAGATTGATGCAGATACTAGTGAGGATTCCTCGCATGATTCTGATTAATCCTGGAGAGTGATTTGAAAGAAAAAGTCACTGCTGAAATTCTCATAGATATTTTTGCTGGTAATGTAGCTCTTATGGCTACAATCAGCCAGTCTACAGCAACTAGGAAAAAGAAATATGCTAATCGAAATTCATAAGTCTTTCACAGGAAGATGTGAGATTGTCCATCATTATATGATCAGGCAAATCACATTTTGCTTTGACGATTTGACTGCAGCTATTTCAAAAAACATTTTAAAAATGCGTTGAATGAATATTCTGAATTATACCTTAAGTGAAATAAATTACATCGAAACTTTTTAAGAAACGTTTTTATATTAGCAAAAGGCTTTTAAATAAAGTAACAATTTTATTGATAATGATTTTTTTTAAGTATTATTGATAGTTGTATATAATTTTTTAAAGCACAGACTTACACATTACACCTATACACCCTTATGCACATACAGCCTGTTTACATCGTTTGCATCCTTTTTGTTCTTTCATAGATAAACTATCTTTGTTTGAACTCATCCTTATTTAGATAATATTTTCTTTTAATAGATAATATGTGGTTGAAATGTATATTTATATATATATATATATATGAACGTATATAGATATAGATTTGTATGTTATGTATATGTGGTTATCATGTGTGATTGAGTTTTTAATTTAAGGATTTATATATATATATATATATATATATATATATATATATATATATCTATATATCTATATATATATATATATATATATATATATATATATATATATATATATATATATATATATATATATATATATATACATATATATATATATATATATATATATATATATATATATATATATATATATATATATATATATATATATATATATATATATATATATATATATATATATATATATATATATATATATATATATATATATATATATATATATATATATATATATATAAATATAAGAGCGATTCTTATAAACTAGCGGCTTTTGACATGTTTTGATGATGTATGTTTTTCCTTGTTATTTTGTTATGGTCTCAAAATTACATTTAATTCGGACCATAGAGAAAACTTTACTTTTCGGAAATTTCGATTTAGATATGGTCTCAAAGTTATTTTTAATTCGGACCACTTATTTGGCTTAAATTTATCTGGTTTTATTACAATATTTACTTAGTCTTATTGTAATATTTATTAGTATATTATTTATCTCCTGATTTTCATATTATTACTGTTAACAAGGAACTTTTATGATATATCTTGCAATCATTACTCAGCTTTGTTTTAATTTTCACATGCAAAATTTTCATCTTTATTATTATTCAGAGAATATTTTTATATCCTTCATTAAATAATTACATATATGCCGCTTACATTTTTTAAGGTTTTTGTGCAACATTCTTTTTCGCTATCATATATTATTCAATTATTGTTATGATTTTGGGTTTTGCGGGTTGCTCATTTTCGCGGGGTAAATCATATTTTGAATGAGGTATCTATGACAGCGTTAGAGTTTATTTAAGACTATTGTTGTTTTGTTGATTAAAAAAATTTTTTTTTAATAAGTTATACTGCTTTCTGATTATCTTAGGCTTGTTTATGCTAATAATACCTATTTGGTTTTATTTCTTAAAAAAAATTTATTAGTATTTTTATGTTTCCATTAGAATTTTAATTTATTTTATTTTCATATTTTCTTTTGGTGGTATGGTAAGTGTTTTATTTAGTTGTTTAGTAGATCTACACTTTTTATATCATATCATCAAAAAAATATTGGTGCTTTACAAATTTGAGGTTGGTTGGGTTTTGGCTATTTATAGTGAGTCCTTTTTTGCTGCAGTAAAAAAGGACTCAATGTAAATAATTACAAACTCACTACAATGAAATTCACTACAAACTCACTACAGTGGAATAGGCAATTCCACTAATTCCACTGTGAATACCATTCCACTACAGTGGAATGGTATTCACAGGCTAATGATGCTATACAAACATAGTTGGTATTTAAATTCAACAATGATTCTTTTTGTTTTGTTGGATGATTTTTTGTCATTTGAGGAGAAAGGAAACCTTGCAAAAGTAATTCTAACTTTTAAAATGCAGATTTCAACTTGTTACAATACTAAAAAAAATTAAAAATAGATAAAAAAGATAAAACAAAAATGGGAAACAAAATTAGTGGAAATCCTTTTTCTCTTGCTCTGTTGGTTAACAAATTTTCATATTTTATGTTTGATAGAATTAGATTAGAGGAACAAATGATAAAAGATTGGCATTTGCTTCCCCCTGAGTATTGGTTTACTCAATCTGTTTTTAAAAACTTTCAGAATTATGCCAAATCTTTAATTGTAGATAATGATCATTCAGAAAGATCTGTTAGAATAATGCAACAATTTTTTCACTGATAAAACATTGAGGAAGATAAACAACTGTTAAAAAAATGTT
>NC_061166.1:48181213-48226213 GCF_022113875.1 Hydra vulgaris | reverse complement strand
AAATTTTTGAACCCAGGGTCCTTTGGTATAATGGCGGCAAGACTCAGGGACTTCAGTACTCCGGGCTTAAAAACAATAAATTCCAAGTCATTAAATATCATAAATTTTTTTTTTTTAACAGATCATTAATCAACCAACATGTTTAGAGCTTCTGGACACCAGAGACTATAAAAAAATCAAGTTATAGGCCTATTGGGACTCCGCATCCCTGAGGTTAACTAATAAATTACTCACATACACAGCTATTGTAATATATTTCATAATATTATATATATTTGTGAATCAATTTCAGTTTTTATTTTTTTAATATATTAATAATGCACATTATCACATAAACAAATATTTTAAACAACATTAAACGTATAACTATTTCACAACTATTAGCTAACTAAAAATAAATTAATAATGTTATTAACCTAACTACTAATCAATCTCTGTCCTATAACAATCCAAAATACAAATATAAACCGTAACATCCACAAAACAAATCATAGCAAAATTATACTTTTACTACTTGCCTGATAAATGTCGTAACATATGAAACTCAGAGTTGCAATATTAAATTATTATTATTTCCTGGTAACATATATACTTTGTATATATATATATATATATATATATATATATATATATATATATATATATATATATATATATATATATATATATATATATATATATATATATATATATATATATAATATATATATATATATATATATATATATATATATATATATATATATATATATATATATATGTATATAAATATATATATATATATATATATATATATATATATATATATATATATATATATATATATATATATATATATATATATATATATATATTAGGGACTATTCTAGAAAAAAAAATTGGGTGGCGTTACCCCCTTGGCCCGGAGAATTTTAGCAAAAATATTTCAGAGTATAGGTGTTTTTTTCGCATAAAAACAATATTTGCCATAAAAAGCGTATATATATATATATATATATATATATATATATATATATATATATATATATATATATATATATATATTTATATATATATATATATATATATATATATATATATATATATATGTATATATATATATATATATGTATATATATATATATGTATATATATGTATATATATATATATATATATATATATATATATATATATATATATATATATATATATATATATATATATATATATATATATATATATATATATATATATATATATATATAGTATAGACCATATAATAGTTGCTGATATTTATTGTCGACCTTTTAAAATTTAAAGAAAAAAAAAAAACAATTATTGCTGCCCCAACCAAACCCTCAGTCATGTATGTTTTCAAATGGTTAAAGTTTGAACCCATACTCTCAGTCATGTATAGTGTTCAGATGATTAAAGTTTGAACTAAGTTATTCTTACTAAAATTCAATCATAAATGTATACAAGGAATAAAAAATCTTTTTTCTTTTTTTTCCTTTTTTTACTGCACAATTTTAATCTAATAATTGTTAGATAGAAACATACACATTAAGCAAAAAAGCTTTTCAAAGACTTTTTAAATACCTTTTTAAAAACATTTAATATGCCTTTTAAAGGCCTTTTCAAATGCATTTCAAAGAGCTTTTAAATGCCTTTCAAAGATCATGAAACATGAATATATGTGTGTGTGTTTTTGTGAATTACTGAGACTCAAGGTGTAAACAAAATTTTTTACATTTAATTTTTTGTTTTGAAAAATAAATGTGTTAAATTTAGCTTGGTTTTGGCGTATAATGGTGAGGGTCACTCAAACCAATTCACCCTATACTCCAGAAGTAAAAATAAATATAGTTTATAGATAAGTTATTATGTTAGTTTATGCTGTCCATTTTAGCAGTCTATTAGTCTAAGCTTAATATAAATAAGTCTAGCAGTCTATAGTCTAAGCTTAATATAAATAGATAATCAATATATATAGAATGTATGATACAGAATCAGAAGTTGAGAGATTTTAACTTTGCAATCAATTAGATATATGGCTTTTGTGATAGATCAGTAATGAAAGATTATCTAAAAATATGTAAAGAAGATGGCTCAGTAAGTTTTTGCTATTCATCATTAAGAGCCCTAAAAATATTGATTACCTGTTCTAAGCAATTTTGAGTTATGACTTTTTGTCAAGACTAGAGTACATAGTTGTGTTATCATCAAATGAACCTGGAGTACATAGTCATGTAATCAGCAAATAGACCTGGAGTACATAACGGGTGATAACTAAAAAATGAGACTGGATTTAAAGACACATATCTCTTTAAAGAAATAAGATAAAACAAAAAGGAAAAATGTTCTAGCAAGTATTTTTATTCTAGTTTTTAAATATATAATTAGTTGTTCTCAATTGAACCATTTCTTCTGACTTCATCAACTAGGCCTGGTATAGACTGAACTAGTCTCCGTATGAGCTTAATATCAATTTTATTAAGGCAATACTTGATTCTAGAATGTAATTTTTTTAACATTTTCTGCATGCCAATTATTCTTGTAGACAAGGCCTTTCAAAATACTCCAAAAATTTTCAATAGGGCGACATTCTGGCAAGTTTGCAGGGTTATCCATTTTCTCAACATAATGCACGTTTTCCTTGTTTAGGTATATGAATACGTTTAATTATCTTGTAGATAGTACTTTTAGGTATATGCTCAACTTTAAAGTGGTCATAAGTGAACTTTTTACCAGCATTTTTGTAATTTAAATAAAATTTATACACACATTTTCTAATCTCTTTTTGTTTTGAATTTATTTTTTTATTCATTTTTCTATAAAAAATAAAAACACATAAAATATTTAAAAACTAGAATAAAAATACCTTCTAAAATAGGTTTCCTATTTTAAAAATCTTATTTCTTTAAGGAGATATGTGTCTTTAAATCCAGTCTTGTTTTTTAGTTGTCACCCAAGTTGTATCATCAGAAAATAGACCTGGAGTAAATAGTTGTGTCATCAGAAAATAGGCATGGAGTACATAGTCGTGTCATCAGCAAATAAACCTGGAGTATATAGTTGTATCATTAGGGTGTTTCATTTCCGACAATTTTTCGAAAATGGTTACGTTACATGCATAACAGGGTAAATAATGTGCCAAAAAAAGTCTAAAAATTTTTTAAAAATTTTAAAATGTTATCTAGAGGTCGCCATCTTGAAAAAATAGCGTTTTTTACACTTTTTTCAACTTAATACTTGAATAACTTAAAAAACAATTAATTTTATGTTACGTTACTGGGTGTATATATCAAAGGTAGATGAACATTTGGTGAAATTTTCAGAAATGTCTAGAGGTCGCCGTATTAAAATATAAAACTTAAAAACTTTTTATTTTTTTAAATCTTAAAAAAAAAAAAATTCAACTAGGTTATTTTTAGGCTTCAGCTTTTCTAAGAATAATAATTAATAAAGAAGATAGTAGTAATATAAAAAATACTATAAAGTATTAATTAGTTTTGATTTTGAATAGGATGGACTTTGCTTTTTGTGTTGTTCAACAACTTGCAAAATAAATTGTCGTTGTTCTTCATTTTGCGCACACTCGCAGAAATCACCAGTAAGTTTGGTTCCTTTTTCGGCGCAATCATTTGTTACCTCTAATTGTTTAACAAAATTTTTTGCAGTTCGATAATCTTGGAAGAATTTCCACTCTTGTGAGTTCATCTGGAGCCATTCCTGGTTGTTTATTAGTCCTAATAAATCAAAAAGAAGCCACGGCCGTGGTCCAATTGAAAAATAAGTTAAGGTTGAAGAGTTTAATGTCAGAAATTTTGGTTTCCCAATTAAAAATATTTCTGATTAATATCAGTAGGTCATTCAAAAAAATTAAAGTTTGAGTAATAAAAATCAATTCTAGAAAATTCGGCTTGGAAACGTTTAAAAATAGGTTCATCTGGACTTTTGCTACCTCCTCGTAATGCGATAAAAGCGTGTTTGATGTGTAGCTCATTATGATGATGGCGACGTGCTAGCCATAGGAGAGGTCTCTTTAACTCAATTTCAGTTAAAGTTGCTGCACCTTTTTTATTACCTGTGTTGCTTGCTGTTGTATCAAAGCATATACCAACAATGTTTTCCAAAATGTTCCAATCTTGCACAAGTTTCACGGCCACGTCACATTGAGTTTTACCTGTCCAATCTTAAATAAAAGGTACACCAATAAGTTTCGACCTGCAAATAAAAGTTAAGTTAGTTTCTTTGAATACAAAAGTAAAAAATATATATAGGATTTATATAAATAAATAAATTACCTGTTAAGAGATCTGCTAATAAGAACTGCTACACGTTCTTCAATATGAGCTATGTCTAAATGAAAAAGCTTCGAATCCCAGTGCAAAATGGTCTTTTTAGGTTTGTTTATCTCCCAGTCAGCTTTAATTGACAGAACAATATTCTCCCACGCATTTTGTCTTTGACGATGCGCAGTTGATGCTGACATTTCATCAAGTTTGCCTCTGCTTTTGCAGATGATAGTGGATTGAAATAGAAGTTGTTGGCGAACTGATAAACAACATTGATCTGCCACAGATGCTGTTACTTCTGAGAGCTTCTTTGCTGATATCTCTAGTGAATTTGTTAAAGGCATCTTTCTTTTCTTTAGTAATAAAGGAGTAAACTTTTTTTGATCTTCTTTGTCAGAAATGCGGTAGTGGTGTAGTGGTAGAGCCCTTGCTTCATAAACGAGTGGTTCCAAATTCGATCCCCACCACGTCCCTGGTAGTACCTCGCTCAACTCGTTTCTCCGCGCAGCGGCCTTGTTTGTCAAGGTTCGTGTTTCGGAGTTATAGAGTTGAGAGAGGGTAATAGCCACAAATAAGTAGCCTCCTCGTTTGTAGTGGCCTTCTCGGCCTTGAGGAGGTGAGTTAAAATTAAAAAAAAAAAAAAAACTTTTAACTAATTCACTGACTTCAAAGGCACTCGATTTTTGATCTTCGGTTAAACTTCTTCGAAAATCTATACTTAGTCTATCTTCTAGACGTTCTAAAAATTTTGAAACACCTAGATCGATGTTACCTGTCATGTGATACTTTCTGCTACTCTTTTGATCTTCATAAAATGCCCAATCCTCTTTCCATTTTGGTCTACATGATACTAATAACTGTTCATATGCATTTACTGCTGAAATATCGCAAAGTTTCTCAAGTTCATTACAAAATCTGACAATTTTTTCTTTTCCAGCTTTAACATCTCGACTTGCGCGATCAATTTTTTTTATTTTCACCTTTTCCACAAACAATTTGATAAGCAATGAAAGACTAGAGTTATCTGATTGAATTGATACTCCAGCTTGTTCCCAAACTTCCTTAAGCTCACCAAGAACAAATTTAAAAATATCTCTTGCAGAAGTGTCGCCTTTTGAATAAAAATGTAAATGAAAGTATCTACTCAAAACATGTTTTTTTGTTGGTAGATGACTAAAACTTGATAATTTATTGGATTCAGGGTAACAAATTAACCATTAATCTTGATTATTTTTTCTTAGGTTAATCGTTACAATAAAATATTCGCTTATCCAACTAGTTTTAAGATTGTTTTAAAATTTCAGTTTTGCTAATTGATAAAAGAATTAATTTTTTCTTATAAGTTTATGAAATTTATATACATACGTCCAGATGTTTATTTTGCAAACTATTTAATCACGCAACAACTTTTAGGGGTCAATTATGCTCAAAACATAAATTATGCATTTTTTAAGGTGAAGTTTTTTTTAAAGCATTTAAGCAATTTTTTAGCAAAAAAATATGTTGAAAAAATAAAACTTTATAATTTGACGACCTCTAGACATTAACCAATATTTTTGAAAATTTGGCAAATTGTTTATCGGATAACCTTTATTAGACACACCAGGTAAAATAAAATAAAATTAATTATTTTTTAAGTAATTTAAATTTAAAGTTGAGAAATGGGTAAAAAGCGCCATTTTTTCAAGGTGGCAACCTCTAGATGATATTTTAAAATTGACAGACTTTTTATTGGCCCATTATTTACCCCGTTATGCATGTAATGTAACCATTTTTGAAAAATTGTCAGAAATGAAACACCCCATTGTATCATCTCCAAATAGATAAGATGAAAATCAGAATAATGCAGATAAAGATAAATCCTTGTGTGACTGGAAACAAAATATCCACGAAGGTTAACTACTTTTATACTGTTGAGAGAATAAAATTATCAATAATTTAACATTTTTTTAGGTACATCATATGACCCAAGCTTATAAAGAAAACCAGCATGTCAGACTTTATAAAAAGCCTTTGAAGTGTTAAGAAGTGATAAAACCTTTCTTTATTACAATTAACAATCAGTAGTAAAAAGATTGAAGATCTTATTGATTGTTGAGAGTTACTGGACTTAAGATATTCAAAGTTTGTTAGTTAAAGGTTTAAAGACTTTAAGAAGAATAGAATAGCAGTAGTTAGAGGGTTAATCTCCAGAATTTCTAAAAGTTAAAACCACAAATGTCATTTTCCTTAATAATAATAGTTCTTAGTAATTCTAAAATAGTTTAGAGTGTATTGAAAAAAGTTCACTTTTTGAAGACTGTGGCAAGAATGTTGTCAAGGCCACAAGCTGTATAAGTGTTTTAGTGAGAAATAACTTACATAAGTCAGAATAACTTAGATGTCTAACAATTGGTTACCTGTTTCTTTGAGATAACAAAAGAGTTGTAATTAGATTCAAGAGATTTTGTAAATAGTTTTATCTCTTAAATAGTTTTTCTCTTAAATAGTTTTATCTCTTGAATAGTTTAATCTCTTAAATAGTTTTATCTCTTAAATAGTTTTATCTCTTAAATAGTTTTATTTCTTAAATAGTTTTATCTCTTAAATAGTTTTATTTCTTAAATAGTTTTATCTCTTAAATAGTTTTATCTCTTAAATAGTTTTATCTCTTGAATAGTTTTCTCTTAAATAGTTTTATCTCTTAAATAGTTTTATCTCTTAAATAATTTTATCTCTTAAATAGTTTTATCTCTTAAATAGTCTTATCTCTTAAATAGTTTTATCTCTTAGAGAGGTAATAAGATTAGTTTATTAGATAAAAACTTGATACATATAAGACCACAAGTATTTTTAAAAGATAGATTTAAAAAATTTTGTGGTAATTATGGTGTTTAATAGTACTATAGTCAGAGAACTTAACTCAATCATAAATAATAGTATGGCACCCTAAGTAGTAAGCTATGCAGTTGTCTCCTGTTGTGTCCTAAACTCACAGTTTGACCTTAAGAATGCTCATCCAAACAAAGACACCATTAATACGTAAATTGTCACTATTATTACTCTGATATTTTTGAGTTTTTGATGGAATTGGTCTTTGAGGGCTACCATAGAGTTAGTAGATCAAAAAATGTTTCTGAGAACTACCAAAGAAGCATTTAACCGAATTCTAGAGCTGTACCTTCATAAGGAGATAATAGAAAGAATTACATAGTTACTACCAAGAAGGCACAAACTGATTAGTAGAGTTAAGAAAATCCAACACTCATGATCTTAGGCAGAAAATAATGTAATTTTACATCTACGTTGACCTATTAGAAAAAAATGGATGCAAGCCATGGTCAACAGAATTATTTTGCTTGCCCCTAAAATCTTTGCCTAGGAACCCTGTCACAAGACAGTTGTATAATGGTAAAGTTCTTGCTTCATAAGCAAGAAGTTCCAAGCTCGATCTCCAGTCTGTCCCTGGTAGCACTCAACTTGATTCTCCGCACAACAACTTTGTTTGTCAAAGGTTCATATTTTAAAGTTAAAGAGTTAAGAGAAGGTTGTCACCATAATAAAGCCTCTTTGACTGTAGTGGCTCTCTTGGCCTTGGAAAGGTGAATAACATTAAAAAAACTTTGATGCAGTTACCATCTGTCCAAGATGTGTAGTTTTATTAAGACATTATCTGTAGCTTTTTTTCAACCACGAGCTTCAAGACAAAAAAAAATTTTAAATTGGACTTAACTATTCCTAGTTAATACTTAGATAAATGAGTCTTACAAGGCAGCAGGGAATGTGGCAGGTTGTACTTAATAGTAAAAAGATAACAATGATAATGATAAATGAGTAACTCGCTTGACTATGGTTGCCCACTTGGTGTCCACAATATGAATATAAAAAAATTAAAACACATCAAACTCTGTATTCTAAAAGTATACACTCTAAACAGTTCTCTAAACAATATCTCTAGTTTAAAGTTAAAAAAATTTTTTTTTATGTTTAAGTAAAAGAAATAATTTTACATCAACTACTATGCAACCACAGAAACATTATTTGTATATTCCAAAAATATAAATAATTTTCATGTTATTTATGTTTTTGGAATATGTATATAATCATAATTGTTTTAAAAATTATTTATGCTTTTGTATTGCTTTTCATTACCATGGAGACTTAAGAAACTTTTTTTTTTTGCTTTAGATCAAAAGTACATAACAGAGTTTTTTAAGTGGATGCATTGAAATATGTCCATTAAGTGGATGCATTGAAACATATCCATTATGGATATACATAGTCTAAAAGACAGAAAATGAGCGTGGATGCTTGAGATTCATTTGAACTAACCCTAAATAGGTATTTTAAGAATGTTTTTATAATTTTGTTGTTTAAAAGTCCCTGCATACTTTACTGTTTTGATTTATTTATCTTTTGAATCTTTTTTTTGCTTGCTTAACATCATGCAAACACTTGAGTTTTACACAGTAAAAAGAACTATCTAGTCTATTTAATATAAAGACTGATATCTGATTAAAATTAAGCAATGAAAAAAAAAAAAAAAAAAAACTTTTGAAAAAAATAACTAGGTTTGTTCTTTGTATACATTTATTATTTAAGTTTGAATATTTAAAAAAATCATTACTTGAATACAACATTTTGAGTTGATTTGTCCTTTTAAACTTTAACTTCAAATTTAATTCAACCATTTAATAAAAATTAATTTAAAAACTTTAAAGGTTAAAAAATTCTTTTTTATTAACACAACTCGCCCATGAGGTATCATTTGTTATTGTTAATGTGACCATTTGTTGATGTGACCCTGATTTGTTTATGTAGACTACCACTTCTAGACATGAATTACCAGTTGTTGATGCAAGTGTGACCATTTTTTAATGTGAATTTGACCAATTATTGATATAAATGTGTCTATGTTGTTGTTGTTAGTTATTATGATGTTTTGTTTGTTGTTGTTGATGTTAGTTATCATGATGGTAACAAATAGTCACATTCAAATCAATAGTAACTATGTAAATAGTAACCATGCAAGTTACTATTTATTGATTTGAATGTGACTATTTGTTGTCTAAAATTTAAACTAACATATATAAAAGATTACCTATTAATAAAAATATCTGCCATATATAAATTTATAAAATAAGTAAGTAAATTTAAAAATATATTTTTATATATTTTTTGATATATATTTTTATGCAAATAAATATTTTGAAAAAAAATTTATTTGCATAAATTGACTGAGCAGTAATATCTAAGGTAAGTAAAAAAGGCAATTCCTAACAAAAAAAATTCTGATTTATAAAATTTGTAATTTTTTAGAATTTTTTTGAGAATTGTTTTAGTTTTAGGAGTAAATAAGTATTATATAAATATAAACTATTTTTGTTTTTTTATTTATTTTTATTTAGAAACTTTTTGCAAACATAAAAAAAGAATAAAATCTGTTTCAAACACAAACAAAAGAAATTTCTTAAATTTAAATTTAAAGATTAATTTTTCAGATTTTTTTCAAGTTTTTTTTTATGAAAAGTACTAGTTAGTATATAGCAATGTTATTTTTTTATTTATTCAGAGCTTTTGTAGCATCAGTGTGACCATTGATCCAAAGATACCTGATTGTGTGAAGAAAGACATTCAAAGGTATCAACATTAACTTATTTTGTTTAAGTCATTAATTTATTCTGTTTAAGTCATTAATTTATTCTGTTTAAAGTCATTATTTTTTTCAATTTATGACAACTTATTTCTATGACAACTTGTTAAAAATAAAAGTTTTGACTAATTTTTTTATTAATTATTTAATAATTTTAATAAATTTATTTATTTTAAAACAGTTCAGCATTAGAAGTGCAATCAAATGGTTTTAAATTATATAATATACAAGATTTTAAAATATGCATTAAGTTTTAAAATTTGATACATACATAAAGATTTTAAAATATAATTTCTAGATAAAAGTCACACTGAAATGTTTTCTCATTAACAGCTTTTTTTGAGAAAAACCTGCTCCTACCCCCTAAATATGTTCTATCTAATACAAAAACAGTAGGTTTAAAATTTTTTTGAATAAAAAATGTTTTAAGGGGTCCCTCAAGACCCATGAATATTAAATTGGTCCCTAATATTTTCAAAAAAAAAGTTTTTCAAAAAATATGTCAACTTGTTACTCAAATGAAGCGAAATTATATGAAAATTTTAAAAAATATATTCATTTTAAAATTTTTTTAACTTATTAATTAAAACTAGCAGAGAGCAACCCGTAATATGGGTTGTGGTCAGTCTGTTACATAGTTAATTTATAGAGGCTGTTTTCCACAATTTAATGTTGCAAAACCTTAACTAATACCCTTTTAGAAAAACGCCTTCAAATTGAAAAAATTAAATAAAAAGTATGAGGTAAAATAATTTACCAATTATTATTTAACATTATTTAAGTATTTACAACTGACATCGGTCATATCAGAGTAAGGCAGAACCATTTTCATGGACATTTTCTAATCCAACACAAGTTTTTAGTTATTGGCACAAAATAATACTTCATCATTCTTTAAATTGACAAAAATATCAACAAAATCCTTGCAGTATTTCTTAAACATGAACTTTAATTAATTATTAAGATTAACTCATATTAAACAGGAGTTATTAATTTTTCATTAGAAAAGAAAATTGTTATCTTAAAAATGTTAAATGCACACAACTAAATAAATTTATTAAAAATAACTAAGTTTATTATAACTAAGCAATTGAGTAAATATACGTTTCAAACAAAAAAAAAATACAGTCAAACATGTGTATAACATAAAATTTACAATCAAACATGTGTATAACAAATTTATAAAAGTCAACTTTGATCTTTTATATTGCATTTATGAGTTATATGACAAACCTAAAATAAAAATTGTAACAAATAAGTAGACATAAAAGAAAAAAAAAAGAAAAAAAAAAAAAATACTGGAAAACAGTTTACCTGCTTTTGATAACCTGTTGTCATACTTCACTTGCTGTCATGATACAGCAGTTCTTGTCAGTGTTGTTTAATGACGTTATTTCATGTTGGCTTTTAGTAAACTTTAGTTTAATTTAAAAGACATCACAATAGATTTAAAATATTTAAATTAAAATGCAAAATACAAAATGCTTCAAGGAGCCAAACTATAAACATCAAAGATAAAAAATCAAATTGAGATATAAATAAACTGATTTATATTGCTAAATATATTGTCTTGGTTTATAAGAAATTTTAAAAGCAGTGAGTTAAATAAATTAAACTATAAATTAATTATTTTTAACTATAGAATGCAGCATCATTATATTATGATAATTGGATAATGAATCAATTTAACTTTATTTAAGTTTAATTGGTGAAAAAAACAATTAAAATTTTAATTAAAAACAAAAACAAATCAAATATACAATAATAAGGAAAAAAAAATTACAAATTAGGAAAAAAAAATTTATAATCTGAAATAGTATTACTTTTTCCTTCGTATCTAGCAGCATATCTAGCATTTTGTTGATTATTAATTTTATCTAGCCTAAGCCTATTTCTTTTATTTCTGTGACAATTATTTTCAACTTACCTAACCACACTCTCCTCATTTGGCTTCAAATTATTTGCTGCTTGCTGAGAAGCATACCTAGCATTTAGTCGATTATTAATTTTATATCGCCAAAGCCCATCTCTTTGATTTCTGCGACGATTAATTTGCCCATTAACATTTCCATTTTCTAAACGAATATCTTCTAGCCTAATATCATCAATTTAAACTTCACTTTTAATTAAAAATAGTAACAAAAAATCTTAAAAAGAAACTTGAGGATTGTGATCTTTTCTATATAATTTTTTTTCTACTCTAAATAGCACACACAAATAATTTTTAAATATAAGAAACTGTCTACAAAACTTAACAATATTTTGTTTCTATACCACATAAATACATCATTTGATAAATCTAAAATAAAAAATGTAACAAATAAGTAAAAAAATAGGAAAAATATTACATACAAAAAAAACGGAAATCATTGTACCTGATAGAGAAAAGCTGTTGTGATTCACCAGAGTAGTAGTAGTAGGCTTTTAGTGAATATATATAATACAGAGTAGTAGGCTTTTAGTGAATGATTAAAAGCAGTGAGGTCTAATAATGAAAGAACCTATACATCATTTTTAACAATAGGCAACAACTTGAAGGTAAGCTAAATGTATATCAACTCAAAAAATTACAAAAAAACAACATCACAACAACAATAGCATTCACCATAAGTTCATATAATATGCATATAACATAACTTAAGAAACATAACATTCATATATAATAGAACATAAGTAACAACATTATGTAAAATGTTATTTAAATACATTATTATGTATTTTCAGAGTAATTATTAATAAAGGCTTGAAAACACCTAGACCTAAAGCAGTAACAGTTTGACACGAAACACTGCTGTGTAACTCTCTACAGTAAGTAAATGACTTGGCTGGCAAGGCTGACAAATCTTGCTTTACATGTTTACCAAGTCACATCACTTTGAAAACATATATAAATATATTTAAACATATTTAAACACATTTATAAAACAATTATATAACTTATATTAACACATACACAAACAATAATAAAACATGTTACATTATTATAAAAACACATTGATAAAAAAGCTATAAAGCACATTTTACAATGTACACATAATTATCAAAAAAGCAATGCAAACAATAAACATATAACTTGAATTGTGCAAACAAAAATTTTAAAAATGGCATCAGAAAATTTTAAAAGATTCAAAGTAAACAAAATATAAATATTTATATACAAACAATACTCTTTACCTTTTTTTTTTTTTTCATAAGACCTGTAATTCTCATAACAAAAATTTAATCTTTACATACAATAACATGTGACATGTCAGTAGTAACACGAAATTTTAATTTATTTTTCTAAATTTTCTGAAAAAGCGCAAAAACAGTTAATAGCATCACAGAAATTTCATGGTAGTAATAACCAATTTTATTGAAATAGCATTAGTATAAATTTTTTGTTACATAAAAAATAATTAGACCTTATCCTTACCTCTATTTTCCTTCTTAAAAATAGAAGATATGCTCAATAAAAACTGCTAGAAAAAAATTAAGCCAAAAGAAAAACTAAAACAAACAAAATGTAAACGATTTAAAAAATTAAAATGAGTGATCCTTTTTACTTTATTTTAAATAAAAAATATTATATATAAATTGCGAAACTATTCTCAATGCTTATATGATCTTAACGATGATTATTATAATATGATCTTAACGATGATTATTTATCTTAATATGATTCTTTATGTAATATTTCTAAACTAATCTTAATATTAATTCAATTCAAAAGGTAAAAAGTTTTAACTCGGTTAAAAGATCTTCCTCTAATAACTGCGTGCATTTTGAGAACGTGCTGTTTCAAGTTCGGAAAAGCCTAGTAACTAATTAAAACTGCTTTAAAAACGAAAGCGAAACGACATTGAACATTGAACATTAAACATTGAATTTTTACAGTATTAATATTTTAGATTATCTTAAAAAAACATAAAAAATGTGGTTTTTTATGTTTTTTTAAGATAATCTAAAAAAAAAACATAAAAAATTTGGTTTTATTACTTAAAAAATTACATTTTTTTTCATTTTTCGTTAAAAAATGTAATTTTTTAAGTAATAAAACCAAAAGTAACAATTTTTTTCAAAAATGAATATTTTTGAAATTTTTATATAATTTTGCTTCATTTAAGTACCAGGTTGAGATATCTTTGAAAAACTTTTTTTTTAAAAAATATTAGGGACCAATTCAATATTCAAGGGTCTTGAGGGACCCCTTAAAATATTTCTTATTAAAAAAAATTTTAAACCTACTGTTTTTGTATTAGATAGAACATATTTAGGGGGTGGAAGCAGGTTTTTCTCAAAAAAGCTGTTTTTATTGCCCCCCTAATATATATATATATATATATATATATATATATATATATATATATATATATATATATATATATATATATATATATATATATATATATATAATATATATATATATATATATATATATATATACATATATATATATATATATATTTATATATATATACAGGCCTTGTGATGAATAAAAACTGCGCGACGCATATGCACGACGTGATTTTTGATGTCATTAAATTCTTTTTATTTGCTTTTCATATTTATCGACATTAACTGCACCAATTTACTTAATTACCGCAAAACTACTTTAAATCATTAATGTAGAAATGCTATTATTTAAAAATGTTTTGGAATGTTTCGTTTTTTAAAATGTAAAAACATTTGTTTATTTTTTCGACGATTTACACATTTTGTCTATACTAAACGAATAAAAATAATTTTTCTTTTTAAAAAATTTCAATTATTGTTTCTTTTTAAAAAGTCAGAGAGTAATAAACTAGAAATTTTAATATTGTACGATTAAAAACTGTGCAATAGCTAATATTTTTACTAGCGATTTTATATAATATTTTTTTATTTATTTTTATTTATTTTCATAAAGCGGTTGATAAGCACAATCACTCGTATTATTAAAAAACTATAACGAACGTTTTGAATAGATTTTTAATGTTTACAAGGAATTTTATTTTTGGTAAAATAAAATAAAATAAAATGTTAGAATAAAAATCTTTTAGGTATAAAAGAAATATTTCAGCGAAAAAATTATTTTTAAAAATTATTATTAAAAATTATTCGAAATACTATTGACGTTCTATTTTTCAGCAGCTGTTCTTGAGCACACTTCGTTGAGTTTCGGTAACTTTTAACAAAAAAGCGATTGTTATTATTTAAGTAATTTTTTTTGAGTTACTTTTTACAAAAATTTTAATAACTGTACTTTTTATTGAATCAAGTAGAATACGTTTTAATATTAATCCTTTTATTTTTTTTTATTTGCGCTTACCAATTTTTAAAATGTTTCCTCGAAATTACTCTTAAATACTTTAAATTCGTCTAACAGTTAATAAATATTTATAAATCTATGGAATAATTTTAAAACCTAACAAACCCCCGTAAAATAATTATTTAAGTTAAAAATCTAAAATTAAAAGAAAGTATTTTTGTTCAATTTTATGGACAACTTTGCTATTGCTGATTAATTTTATTAAAATGCTAGCTTAAAAAGATTTAAACTTTTTTTTAATCTGAATTTTTTCTACTTGCAAATAATGAGCATATTTCTTTTTTTTTTTTGTAATTCAAACTTATATCAACTGTGTGCGGTTTTTAAAATACTTTATTAAATGTTAAAATAATCATAAATTACTTCATTAAAATTCCGCTCAAAAATATCTTTAAATATACTCGAACAAAACTTTTTTTGCTCGACGCAAATAGCCCTAGCTACACGCAAAATCGCTCTTGGACGACGTAAAATTCACATCGCCCGACGCTTTATTGCAAGGCCTGTATATATATATCTATCTATATATATATATATATATATATATATATATATATATATATACATATATATATATATATATATATATATATATATATATATATATATATATATATATATATATATATATATATATATATGTATATAAATATATATCAGAAAATCAGGTTTTTTTTTGCAAAAATATTGATATTTGTCATAAAAAGGGTATAAAAAAAAAAAAGGTCCTCAAATTTTAATTTGGGCGGCACCCAAATTGGTGCCCAAATACGGTCGACGCTATTAAAAACAGTTTAGAATAGCCCCTATATATATATATATATATATATATATATATATATATATATATATATATATATATATATATATATATATATATATATATCATATATATATATATATATATATATATATATATATATATATATATATATATATATATATATATATATATATATATATATATATATATATATATATATATATATATATATATATGATAATATATATATAATAATATACATATATATATATATATAATATATATATATATATATATATATATATATATATATATATATATATATATATATATATATATATGATATATATATATATATATATATATATATATATATATATATATATATATATATATATATATATATATATATATATATATATATATATATATATATATATATATATATATATATATATATATATATATATATATATATATATATATGCACACATACACTAACGACCATAAATAGTTGAATAGTCGTACTTTTCGATATAAGATATTAAAAATTTACTTACTATTGGTAGAAAAACTGAAAACAAAATCTTCCTGTATAATATGTTATATTCCTTTATATTAGGTTTAATATATTATATATATTAGGTTTAATATATATGTTATAACCTAATATATTAGGTTAACAAAAAAGTTAATATAAAATCCCATGGAATTAGTTTATGATTTACTTGTGTATTAATCCCTTTTATTATTTATGTGTTCTTGGCATTCTACTTAACAACATATCCAATTTGTCAAAGTTTTTTCCACATCTTATGCATCAGGCATTAGTTTTTGACATTACTTCAATTTCCTCTCATAAAAACCCAATGGGAGAGAGATCTTATGATAAGGAAGGCTAAATTATTCTACTCAACATTTAATCATCCTCGAAGTCAGGTCAAATAACTTACACAATGTTCTTAAGAATATGTTTTAGATTCAAACTTTAAGTTATTTTCTTCTAAAAAATAAATAGTTTTCCATTAACCCAATAACAACTATCCAAAGATATAGCATGACTTTTTTAGGTGTTCAAGTAAACTACTTTTGTCATTATTTCCTCTATTTTACAATTTCACCAAAATAACCCTTAAACCTACACCCACTATGGTTTACAGTTGATAATAAACACTATTTTATCATACATTCAATGCTTTTTTTAAGACAAACAATCTTCTCTTAAAACCAAAGATTTAAATCTTTGTAGTTTTTCCCACTTGAGCATTTTTATTATTTTTGTGATTTTTATCAAAGTATTTTAATCAAAATGCTTTTATGTTTTTTAAATTGTTTAGTAGTGCAAAAATAAACAAAAATAGTTAAACAAAAAATAACATTTTTAAAAAAAGTTAATGTCATTCATATAATTATGAATGGTGGTATATATATATATATATATATATATATATATATATATATATATATATATATATATATATATATATATATATATATATATATATATATATATATATATATATATATATATATATATATATATAAATGTATATATATATAAAAATGCATATATATATATATAAGCACATAGCCAAAACATCTGAAGTAATAATTAAAATTTTATAAGACATAAACTTTTAAGTTTATGTCTTATAAAAATTTTACTTATTAAAAATTCATGATTATAGGTATTTAAACTTGCTTTGATCTACCAAACAATTGTGTAAATTGTTTATTAATAATAGTGGTTGTTATTAGAGTTATTCATGTCAATGTCATGTCTTATAACAATACATGTAATACCATTACTTTCTTATAAATGAAAATTTTCATATTATATGATTTTAATTAAAGTCTTTTAAAACCTTAAATGTAGTTGTTACAAAATTTGAATATCTTTTATTGATTTTATGTGCCGACTGAATTGGTCTAGAATTCTCTGAATTATAATTTTTTTAAATGTGTTTATGTGTTGCAATTAAACTTTTTAGATTTCTTGAGTGTTCAAGTTTATCTTTATTGTTTGATGAGATAAATGTACAGGTTTACTTTTCTTTTTATTGTATGTTTAAATTTTAAAAATTGATAAAGCATTTCTTTTAAATTAAACTTTTAATCATATTTCTTTAATGTATAAAACATGAGATTAAAAAAAGTAAGAAATCTTGTACATTTATAAAGAAAATTCATCATGAAACTACAAAAGAGTTTCAAAAGCTACTAGAATTCCTATATTTACTTTTAGAAAGGTTATAAAATGATATAGGAAGACTATATCTACTGTTGGAAGGGTTATAAAACTATATAAGAAGACTTTATCCATTGAACGAGTTAAAGAATGAGAAAGAAACAAATTTTTTAACAATGATTCAGTGGTAAATAAGATTTGTTGTTCTTTTGAAAGAAATCCAGGCTTGTCTAAAGGTTTTTGGTAAGGAAAGTGAAGAATTACTGCAGTTACAAGTCTTTCCAAGACTTGTTACAAGTCTTTCCAAGACTTGTAATTGCAGTAGTTTTCCATTTTGTGTTGTTCTGACAAAGTTCCACTGCCAAAACATGAGAGCAAAATCTTTACGCCCAACTTTTAACAAAATTGAATGACTGCATTTTGATGGAGAATGAGACTTACATAAAATGTGACTTTAGTCAACTTCCTGGTGACAAATATTATACTTCAATTGTTCGTGGCAGTGTAAGCAACAAATTTAAATACAAACTTGTGGACAAATATGGCAGAAAGTTAGTCTTATGGCAAGCATTTTATAGTTGTGGAAAAAAGAGTAGAGCTTTGGTGATATCATCAACTTTGACATTAGAAATTTATATTCAAGAGTGGCTTCAAAAGCAAATTTCGTCACTCTTTCAATTGCACACTAGACCTTGTTTATTTGGCCTGACTTAGCTTTGTGCCACTGACCAAAACTTTGGAGTAGTATAAATTGAGAAAGATTAATTTTGTACCAAAAAAGCTTAATCCACCAAATTGCCCACAATTCCCGCCCATAAAAAATATAGGGAATTCGGCAAAGAATATTTACAAAGAACAGGCAAGATTAATTTGGTACAAGAATTGCTGAAGGCATGGTCAACACAAACAAGAAAATGACAGTTGTGCAGAAATTAATGGGCATTATCATCAGTAATGTATGATTATTTTTTAGAAATAAAAAAAAATTTTGAAACTAAAATTATTTTTATACTCTTTTAATTTCTTAACTTTAAATAAAAACTAAAGAAATTTATAAAAAACTTTTTAAAATTTTTTGAAAAGATTTTTCTTTCTTATTTTTTTCTCATGCTTTAATATATTGGAAATAAAACTTGAATTTAAAATAAACTTGTTATATTATATAACAATTATGATTTCAGAATTCAAAGTATCTTCTTTCTTTAAACGAATCTCAAGTTTTACATGTTTCATTAAATTCCGAAGAAAACAGTTATTCAATAGTTCAAGGAAGTATGAATTATTATAATAATGAATAAACATGTAATAAAATAATTTTTAGTTAATAAAAATTTAGGTATTTTGTTAGTTTAGTTTTCTTACTTAACATAATTTAAAATTAACTACTTTTAGTAGATGTAGTACTAGTTATGGTAGTCATGAGGACTTCAGTACATATATCCATTGATTTTGGGAGAACATACAAAGAAGTTGCTGCTTAATTGACTGAAGATTTACGTTATGGCAACAAATTTTTTCCAATATTTTCTTTTTTTTAAAAAACTGTATAGAAAAAAAAGGCATTTTTGCAAATAAAATGTATGATGTATATGCTATTACAGAGATTTACCATGTTTTTAAAACTTAGTGAAGTTTTTTTAAGTTGTTTATTTTTGCCCTTTGAACCAGATTAGTTATTGCTATTGATATACTCTATTGGCACTTTTCTGCTTTTTGCTGTGTTAAATTGTGTTAAATTAAAAAGAAACAACTGGTAAACTGAAGTTTTTCATTCACTAATATCATATACTAGTATTCAATCAACTGTATCAAACTCACAAAACTTTCCCAATTTAAACTAAAATTAAAATATTATATCAAAATTTTTTGCACCTTGGCAATCTAGACAATAAACAAAAAGAAGATCTAAACAAAAATTTAAGTACAGATGAACTGTAAAAATAAAAATAAAAAAATAAAATACTTTAGCCTTAACAAATGAAATAAAAAAAACATTTCTAAACAAATTTTCTAAATTTGAGTTAATATTATTGCAAAAATGCTGCCAAAGGAAGTTACTAATAAACAGATTTATATTGAGAAGCTTGTTTAAGATTGAGAAACCATTTGAGACCCATCCATTGTGATATATATATATATATATATATATATATATATATATATATATATATATATATATATATATATATATATATATATATATATATATATATATATATATATATATATATATATATATATATCACTATAGATGGGTCTCAAATGGTAAACCAGCTAAATGAATTTTTTAGCTCTGTGTTTGTTAAAGAAGATATATTGAACTTACTAAAATGCCAGTACAACTCTCTAATCAACTGCCCTTACCCTATTTTAGACAATCTTAAAATAGAAGCTAAACTAAGCAAATTAAACTAATAAATTCATTGGAATTGATAACATAGATCCAAGAATCTTAAAATAATGCTCCTAAGGTTTAGCTGCTTTCAAAAATATTTAGTCATCATTTGAAACTGGAGAATTGCTACATTATTGGTCAAGAGCAAATGTGATGTCGCTGTTTCAAAAAAAATGTCTGAACAATCAAAGGTCTATCACAATCACATCGATACCATGTAAAGTCATGAAGAACATTATACTAAAGGTTTTAATAAGACATCTTATTGACAATGATCTTTTTCCCAAACAACAACACGGTTTTGCTCAAAGTAAAAGGTGTGTAACTAAATCGTTGGAATCATTAGATTTTATTACACAAGTAATAGAAAAAAAAAACTCTGTTGACAGCATTTTTAGATTACACTACATTATTTGGCAGTGTTCCCCATGAAAGGTTATGTATCAAATTAGAAATTATTTGGCAAAAGTTAATAAATTGGTATTTTTTAATATTTGAGATAAAAATAAAAAAGTTGCAATTAGATATAAACAACATAATTTTGTTTTTAAAATTTTAAAAAGGTAGTGACAAAATTGATTTGCATCATTCAAATATAAAAGCAATTACAAAAAATACTTCATGGACATGAGGAGATGACCAAAAGATCTTTTGTGTGTGTCTGTGTGTGTGTATATTGATATTTTTATATCATATATTTTATATGTTGCTTGTCTTTTTTTTAGGCAATTTCTTCTTTCTAAAAATTTCTTCTAAATTTCTTCTTTCATAGAAACTCTGTTTTTGCTCTTTATCAATGATATGCTGAAATTAGTAAAACCTAATTTCAAACCTGCAAATATTTTGCTGATGACAGCTAGTTGGTTGCAAAATAAAATCAATTAGGAGGACATTGATATGGAATTTAGCATAAATAAATGCAAGGTCTTAAAGTTTCATGGTAGTTCCACAGAAATTGGTATCCCCCTGATGATCTTGACAGAAATTGATATCCTCTTGACAATGTTGGACACAAATAAAAACCACATTATTATTATATAGAGGTATCTGGCGAGTGTACATTGGGTATCCTAATCAACAAAAAACTCAAATAGTCAAAACAGATTAGTCAAACTATTCTTAAAGCAATCTCTGTACTTGGGATATTCAAAAATTTTGGGACTTTCTTGTTCTTGATCTTAGTCTCAGCTTATTAGCTAAATGATCAAGAAAAATTTTCATTTTTTTTAAGTTTATAAAAAATTTAATTTAGTCAATTGACATCATTATTATCATATTAGGCGAGTGAGTTTACTTGCATGTAATGGACCTGCAGGTCATCTCTGTTGTGCCAACCGTAAAATTTAACAAGAAGTTAAAAGAACCAGTCAAAAAATAACTTCTTTAAAAACTGAGTGGTGCTAACATGGAATGCTTTACCTGCTTTGGTAGTTGCTGCATATTTGGTCAAGCAGTTGCTGGATGTCATTAGACACTTGCCTCATAGAAGTCAAACTTATATTGTAAAAAAATACTATAATAATAATAATTGTTATAATTTATATAAATATATATGTATATATATATGTATTTTTTTTCAGATATCACATCATATACCACACCATTTGCATTTAACTGTATTAGGTCACTTGAAGAAATGAAATTTAATAATCCAATTAAAATGAGACAATTAATTGAAAATTATAAAGTTAAGGTAAAAATGTCATTTTTATGTTATTATCTGTTCTTGTTTTTTTTAATACTATTCGTTGTTATTGTTTTTGTATTTGTGTTATTTTTGTTGCTATCATTGCTTTTATCATCATCATTTTTATGGTTTTATTGATATCATTGTTTTTATATCAATTTGCGTGTGGTGCAATTAAATATGTCTGGATCCACCAATACAAAAACCTTTAACTTTCATAGTTAAACTTTCGTAGTAAGTGTTGTTTATCATCTTTGATCCTACTTGTTATCATCTTTGATCCTATAGTAGTTTAAAGCTCAAAACACCACTATTTGTACACACTTGGAACAACCTTCCTTATGAACTAGAAGCTATCAAATAATTTTCAATCTTAAAAAACAGTTTGTTCTTCTTTTCATATAACTATTCTTTAATATTTCTTATTTTTTTAATCATGTTTGTTGTCATTATTATTACCAGGGCTGACTTGTAGTGTTTTTTAAAATTAAAAAGCAAAAAAATAATTTTCTAAATTTTTTTGAAATTTTATTGGAAATCAAAAAAATCAAAAAAAGAAATTGTCTGGTTCGGAAAAATTTTTTTTTTTAAAAAAAATAAATTTTTAAAAAACTTTTCAATATTTTCTTTAAACATCTGTAGAGAATGAAATTGATTATGAGAACCCAAATAAAAACAATAATAGTGAAAAACAAGATAAAGGAGAAATAAACATAATTGGAGTTAAAAACATTAACAATGGGCAAAACTAATGCAATAGTGATGGTTAGTTTGGAAATGGAACCTTCAAACAATAATATGTTTGAAACAAGTTCAGTTGATGTAAATGAAAAAACTATGATGATTCAGCAAATCAGCTAGAAAATTTGTCTACACTATTAATTCAAGAATTAGTTATGAAAGAACAAAATTTTGTGTTTCTGCTAACTTAAAAGATGATATAAACAAATCATTCTTTGTGTATATTTTGGTCGCAAAGGTCCTAATAAAGAAATAATTAAAAGATCTTAGTTTGTTTATTCATTTAAATTAGTCAAAAAAAATTTATTTTTTTGTAAATTGTTTAAAAACAAAAACCTAACTTCTAGTTTAGTAAAAACTGGAACAAATAACTGGAGACACATGACACTAACAAATAGCTGGAGACACATGACACTAACTTCGAAAATTCTTTTATTCAGGAGGAAATAATTAGCAAAATAACAAAAAATAAAGTTTTAAGCGTGATCAAAAGGGCAAAGTATTTTTTCATTATTGTAGATTATGACCTAGATATACGTTATGTTAAAATAGCAAAACAATTGGATAACCAAGTAATCAGTGTCACAATTCAAGAAAGTTTTATAGGATTTATTTAGATACTACTGGTTTAGGATTTACTGATGAAACTTTGAGTTCATTAAAATCAAATAATCCATTTGTCATAGATATTTGTAGACAAGGATATGACAATGAATCCAATGTAAAAGATAAAAAGGTGTTTGAATGCTTATAACTGGTATAAATTTACAAGCCTTTTATATTCTTATGTCACTATTTGAATTTGGTATTGGCTTGTAGCGAATAATCCTGTCTGTCACTCTTTAAAAAATTATTGAATACAATAGAAGTGAAAATTATTGAATACAATAGAAGTGAAAATTATTGAATACAATATAGTGAATCAAAAGATGTATATTCAGTTTCTTTAGTTTTTTAAACTTTGTTTCTTGAACTTTATTTGTGATCATAAAATTAGATTGGAAAAATCACTACAATCTGTGTTTAAATGGATCTATGATATTTAGCTTGAAAAACTGTTTTCTAATGTTTGTAATTTTCTTCGTATATTGTTAACACTACTGATAATATTAAGTACAAAAGAACTTGGTTTTTCCAAATTAAAGTTAATAAAAAAAACTATTTATGATCAACATTGGGTCAGGAGTTTTAAATGATTTATCAATAATTTCCATTGAAAATAAAATCACAAAATTTTTTGAATTTTGATACTTTAAGGGTTTGTTAAATCTAAAGTTACACTTCTGTTTTCTAACTAAAAATGTATTTAAAATCAATAAAGTTATTAAGTTTCTTAAATTAACTGCGCTTACTGTTGTTTATTAATATTGATATTAGTTGTTAGCTTATTATTATTATTAGCCGCTTTTAAATTACTATTATTTCTATTTTTATTATTATTGCTATTGTTATAACTATTATTATTATGATTGTTGATGATATTATTTTAGTAAATGAAAAATTATGATTGATTAAAACATCTGAACAGACTCAATTTTATTTTTAACATTTTATTCAGCCCTTATTTTAATTTTAACAAATTATTTTGTTTTTAACAAACATTGGAATTGTCTTTTTTAATTTTTAATGATTTTTATATCACACATATTTTTTTTTAGATTATTCAAGATATTAATTCATTTCATCGTTTAATCAAACAAGCGGAAAATGATTATTATGCTCTTTATAAGTAATTTTTATTTTTATTTAAACAATATAACTAGCAGTAAACAACAAAAATTAATGATTAAACTATCAAAAAAAGTTATTTAGTTTAAATCATTATCATTATGATGTATCATTAATGTATCATTAATGATGCACAATGCAAATTAAGGTATCATTAATGATTCACAATGACTTCTAAAGTATCATTAATGATTTACAATGACTTCTAAAGTATCATTAATGATTTACAATGACTTCTAAAGTATCATTAATGATGCACAATGACTTCTAAAGTATCATTAATGATTTACAATGACTTCTACACATCTACTATATTTTAATCACTTATAAAATAAGTAAGATTCATTTTGTTAGGCATCATATAAATTCTATACCACCCTCAGATTGTAAAAGTTTTTTTTATTTATTTTATTTTATTTCATTTCCCCAAGAGAAGACCACTACAAACAAAGCCACTGAGAAGGCCAATACAGACTACAGACTACTAAAAGGAGGCTACTTAGTTGTAGTTATAACCCTACCTCAACGCTATAATTCCGAAACACGAACCTTGACAAACAAGGCTGCTGCACGGAGAAACAAGTTGAGCACGGTACTACCTGGGATGTGGTGGGAATCAAACTCAAAACCTCTCACTTATGAAGCAAATGCTCTACCATTACACAACTAGCGCTTTACACTATTTCCTAGAGTACTCTAGAGTACTTTATTTAAAATAAGTAAGATTTATTTTATGAGGTGTCATATAAATTTTATAGCACCATTATTATAAGAGAGATTGTAAGTGTTACACTATTTCATAGAGCACTGTATTAAAATTAGTAAGGTTTATTTTGTGAGGTGTTGTATAATTTCGATAACACCTATTTTTACAACAACATTGTAATCAAGTTTCCAACAAATTATTACAACATTGTAATCAAGTTTCCAACAAATTATTACAACAACATTGTAATCAAGTTTCCAACAAATTATTACAACAGCATTGTAATCAGGTTTTCAACAAATTTTTACAACAACATTGTAATCAGGTTTTCAACAAATTATTACAACATAATCGTAACTATAATTATTATATTTAACATTCAAAAAAAAAATAAGCAACAACACAATTACAATAACATCACAATAACACAATAGTTAAAACCTTTTTAAAAGCAAATGTTAAACTTAATGAACTAATTTTTAAATCATTTATATTTATTTAAAACATATTTTTATTCTAGGCAGAACTAAATAAATAATAAAAAAAGTATATAATAATAAATTAACATTTTTAAATTTCAATATAACAGTTTTTTAGTTAAAATATAAAACAAGATCCTATAAATTTGGTATGTCTTTGGTAAAACTAAGAAATGAAGAAGAAATGGATATTTAAAAGTAGACATTTAAATTTGTATAAATATGTAATCCTAATAATTCTTAAATAAAAGATCATACGCATAACTAATTTGCAATTTAAAAAGTTAAAAAGTTGCAGTTAAAAAAAAAAGGAAAAATAAATAAATATGAAATGTAGACATAATTTTGTAAACAAATAAGTATAAAATCAATAGACCAACACGGATTATGAAATAGAGAATATGATGAAGTAGAGGATATAATGAAATAAAGGGTATAATGAAATAGAAGATATAATAAAATAGAGGATATAATGTTAATAAATTATTTGTATTCCCTAACTGACTGGTTAGCAAATACTAAGAATTTCTAAAAAACTTGTTATCTTTCCCCTTTTTTCCTTAAATAATGTTAACTGATTTTATACTTTGCTGTATGTTTTTATTTGAATGACATTTAATTGAACGAATTTTAAATGTTTTTGAACTTCTGAAAATGTTTTTGAAAATGTTTTGAAGATAAATAGAATTTTTTTGAAAATTTATGTTTTCAAACATAACTTTTTGACTTAAAGCTATTGTTGTAAACATCAGATAGTTAAAAAAACTTTTGTTTAAATTTTTGTTTGTTCATTTGTTTACCTTTATAATTTATTTTTTATTTTTTTAATATGTATTGCAGTATTACCATCGTTTCAGTTATTTCCCTCATTCCCAGTCCATTTCCCTCTTTCCCAGTCCATTTTCCTCTCTTAATATGTGTCTGGTAATATTTACATTTACTTCTGTTAAGTGTATTTAATGATATATGGTTTTGTATTGTCCTAAACTTTGTCTTGAATGTACAAGGAACAACTTTTTTAATATTAGACTATTCAATTGAAGTCATGAAATTATATTTCAAGCGTTTTAGATATTCCTAGTTTTTGTAAAACTGTCAATCATTGAACAATAATATTTTGTCACTACACAATATGTTCAGATTAATTAAAATTTATAAGTTTTTTATCTGGTCCCGTGATTGGTTTCTTGTAGCATAGTTTGTCATCTGGTCATGTAATTGGAAAGATGATCACATGATATGTTAAAGAATACTCAGGAACTTCATAAAACTGTTTTTTTTCCCTTTGACTTGAGCAGCTAATTAGAAATAAAAAATTAATTTCTCAATCATGTGCATTATAGACTAACAACTCTTCTTCATCTTCGGTAAAAACTGGACTTTTTTCTATGTTTTATGACACTATTAAGTTAATTTTAATTGTTAATTAAAAGATGTTTTATTAATGGAAATTCTCTTGAATTGATTACAACGGGGTTTTTTTTCTCCTTACACTACGTGTCTATTAGGTATATGACAAAAAAACTTTTTTCAAAATTTTAATTTTCCTGATGTTGCATTTGAACTTTTACCAATAGATCACTATTTTGAGGTTTATTTCATTGGATCACAAAAAAACCTCATGCACCTAGCACTTCGCCACTTTTAACTTTTTTGATTTTTCACATGATTTTGTTCCCAGTTCTTACTTCCTTATGCTTGACTATGCTTGACTATGCTTGAGTATAACTACAAGTTGGAGAGCGTCAAACAGTTTAAAAAGTTAATTAACACAGAATGAAAAAGTTCGATAGTTTTAAATTGTTTTTATGTTATGTAACTCAATTTTGAATAACAAATTTTAACGACTGTTTTTCAAATTAATGCTGTTTATTGTTGTTTGTTGTTGAGTATTTTTTAATGTTTGGCGATTAAAATATTGAGTAGAGTATTTAAGAAGTTTTTTTTGGCGATTAAAATATTGAGTAGAGTATTTAAGAAGTTTTTTCATTATTTGCAGTATTAATTTGCAAGATCTGCTGTTTAGTGCTTCTTTTTGAAAATATGTCCTTTAAAAGTAAAAAGTCAAAATCAGCAGTGGAAGCAGCTGGTGAAATATGGACACAAAATTTAAAATCAAGCACGAAGCGCCGTCCTAATATACTACAGGTAAAACAGGATATGAGCGACAAATTGTGTAAAATGCCTTCTAACAGAGATATTATTGGAAGATTTTTGGGACTCTTTAATGAATTGAAAGAACGACATGATTGACTAAGAAAAATATCCAAGAAATTGATGAATCCTTGGCAGAAGTTTAATTTTCCTGTTCTTTCCAAACAACAAGTGTCTGCTAATGTTTACAAACTTATCACATCATTTGAGAAACACAGAAAGCGACCAAATGCAGTATTTAAAGAAAATCTTGCTCATCTGTTCGATATAACAAACCAGATGGAAATTAGCTTTGTAGTAAGGATAAGCAACTGTACAAAGTACAAATTGAATCAGAAGGCAGGGTGGGATATACAACTATGAAAGTGGCTCCTATGTCAACAATTCATCCATCAAAAAGGACCAAAAGCACATCAGAACCCTCGACAAACCAAGCAGTTATCTTCGTACCACTTTCCTGCGATAGTGAGGATTCTGAGAAAGGAAGCAGCAGTGGTGACTCGGAGGCAGTTCCAGGAGAATCTCGCAGAAAATGTGCAACACGCCAGCCAACTAAGTCTGCTGCCAAAGTATTGTCTAGTCACTCTTTGTCAACCAGAAAAACATCACGGGTGCTTCAAAGTCTGGCTGAGGATGGAGTTAGTGTCCCAACACCATCACAGTCTGGCGTCTGAAAACATCAGTCTGGAGTCTGGCGTCGAACAATTAGAGGTGCAGAACAAGTTAAGAACCGCCTCATGGAACTGATCTCTGAAGAGAAAATTGACAAGACTGAGTACCAAGTTGTGTGCTTGAAAAATGACAAAAGAACATTACAACTTGGCATTTTGGTTTGTGACAGTGGATCATCTGCAAGCATATATAAACCACTACAGGACCTACTTGATGATTACAATGCATGGAACAGTATTCAGATGATCAGCTCTGACACAACAGCTGTAAATACTGGTCGCAAGAATGGAGTTGTAGCCAAGCTTCAGAAAACATTTCGAGACAAGGGATTCGATGAACCTCAATACATTGGCTGCCAACACCACATTCTTGATCTTGTTCTACGACATGTGTTGGATTTCTTTTTTCCTATACAGTCACAGTCGCCTAACATTAACTACAAATTTATTGATGAGATTATGGAGCATTACGATGATTTAAAAAATGCCTACAAGGGCACAGCAGTGGTAGGAGAGTATGAGAACCTTGGCTGGAGAGATGACTTTAAATTTCTTTTTCAGCTTTGTGAAGCATACAAGTTTTACAAAAATGAGGAAAAATGGCCTCGTATCAAATGGCACAAGCTGCCATCACTGCACAGTGCCAGGTGGAACTCAAGAGGGATTTTTAAGCTTATTGCATTTTTCATTCTTCCAAACTGGTGAGAATAGCTGAGGATAACTTGCGATTTCGTTGCAACTACATGGTCGTGGGCCTGGTTTTCAAACCAGCACTATGCAGAGGTAGCTTATGAAGACCTGCTGTCAGCAATATCCCAACTTAAGTATTCCAAAGCTGTGAAATGCTTCTCTACCCACTGGAAGAAGGAACCATCAGTGCTTGAAGTGCTTCGAACCAACATAGTAGCCGAGAGAGCTGTAAAGTTGATGGGGGACATTCGTTCTTCTTGCAGAACAAATTAATATCTTAACTGTAAATTTATTAATACTAATACACAAATCTGAAAGATTATTAACATCACTACAAATGCTGTAGAACAGTGTATTTCTCATGTATTTCTCATGTGTATTGTATATAAAGTTGACATATTATAATTAATAGCCTTTGGGCTGCTATGTGTTGTATGGTTAAATATGAAACTGCCTTAGGTGCGGGAAGTTTTTTCAAGGTATGGTGAAATCAATGTCATTTCTGTGATTTATAAGCAAAAGTTCATCATTTAGAACCCCAGGCTAATTGATTTAAAATTTATCATATACCTAGTGTCTATGATATCTCTTAAAACATTGCATCTTAATTCTTGATTTGCTGGTTGGTTTTACTCTAACATTGGAAGGCTTTCCCATTTCTTATTTAATTTTTACTTTAAAGAAATATTAAAGAAAACACAAACTTTATTTTAAAACTTTATTTAATATTGAATAATTTCAAAAAAGCCTATTTCTTTATTTCCTTTTATTTTATTTTTTTATTCAACTTACTTGACCTTTTTGTTTGTTGTTAATTCAATAAAATTAGTTAAATACAACACAATACAATGCAAGTCAATCAATCTACTATCCAACTCTTTCTCAATTATACAATAGACTAGAAACCTATAATAGATCTCCAAAACATTAAAAAAAGGGTTATATTGAAGTTATACAGTATTGGGCAAAACATTTGCAACCAACATCGAGCAATGCGAAAAAGTTTTCCTAAATTTACATGTCTTAAAAACGAAACGAACTGTTCTACCACAGCAAACAGTTCAGGAGTCTGGAGTCATAGCATGTTATGACATGAGGAATCAGCTGACAGGTGACAGCACACAGGCAGAATTTCGTTGACAAGTGCCATTTTGCAGCGGACAAAACAAGTGCAACTTTTTTGGTTTGTTTCATTTTCTTAAGTCTAGTCCGTTTAAACATCACGGAAGTTTTTTAATAATTAAAGGAAGTATCCAGAAGTTTCCAGAAGCATGCAGAAGCTTCCAGAAGTTTCCAGAAGAACCATCTGGAAGCATCCAGAAGTATCTAGAAACATTCAGAAGCATCCAGACGCATCCAGAAGCTTCCAGAAGCATCAAAAAGAAGCATCTACAATCTTCCAGAACAGGTTCACACAGGTTCATTTTACTATATAAGAGACATGTAAACCGACATGTAATTTAGTCAGTATATGGAAGTCAATGAGTCAGTATTATCAAGACAGTTTATCGAAGTGAGTTTTATCAAAGTGTTTTATCGAAGAACATCAATAAAAGAAGTGAAATACAACAAGTGTTTCATTACATCAATACAGTCCACATCCAACCAAGACGTTGTGTTCCACAGAGCATTATTGTATCATCACAAGGTAAATGTAAAATGGTAAGCCTTGAGAAGCGTGATTATTTATTTTTGTTATTTTTATGACTTCAAGTGCAAAAATGGCTCCCGACTTGGATTAGAACTAAGAAAGAAAATTATTGGCGATTACGTAAGTGGAATGTCACAAAAAAATATTTGTGATAAATATTGTGTGAAAAAATGGACCGCGTCAAGACTATGTTCTAAATTTGTTCAACGGGGAAATTGGCAGCAGATAACAAAGGTGGAAGACCGCGTTCCACCACTTCTAGAGAGGATTCTATGATTGTCAGATCCGTCAAGAAGGATCCCTGGATATCATCAGTCGAGATACAAAAGCAATTAGAGCTGCCTGTATCGGACCGAACAATCAAACGAGGTGTTGTTGAAGCCGGATTGTTTTCTCGACGCCCTGCAAAGAAACCGCTGATTTCACTAAAGAACCAGAAGAAAAGACTCCTGTTTGCTGCATCTTATATTGACTGAAATGTGCAGAAATGGCAAACTGTCCTGTTCAGTGATGAATCGAAGTTCAACATCATTGGGAGCGATGGCATTTGCCGTGTACATCGACCGGCCGGAAAACGCCTCGATTTACGTTACTGCCATAAGACCGTGAAGCATGGTGGAGGCAATGTAATGGTCTGGGGCTGATTTTCTGCTAACCGTCTAGGTCCAATACATCGAATCGATGGAATAATGGACTGTTTCATATATAAAAATATCCTGAAAGATGTTATGATACCTTATGCTAAATGGAATATGCCAATAAAATGGGTTTTTTATCAAGACAACGATCCGAAACAAACTCCAAAGTAAGTCAAGTAGTGGTTTCAAGACAACCACCTATTGGTGATGGATTGGTCGCCTCAATATCCGGATCTCAACCTAATCGAGAACCAATGGGAGATCGTCAATTACAGAATTAATCGTGAAGGTGTTCGTAATAAAGATTAACTGTTTGAACAAATCCAAAAGGTCTGGGCAGCGATTCCACAAAGTTTCATTGATCACCTGATCGAATCTATGCCTCGAAGATGCAAGGCTGTGATTGACAACAAAAGATTCGCCACGAAATATTGATAGCGAAATACAGCTTGGTCAACATTTTGCGAAGTTGCACTTGTTTTGTCCAGAAGAAAATCAACTTTTTTTTAATATTTGATTAATTTATTAATTTTCGTGTACAAATAATGAACTTTGCGATGAATAAAACTTGAAGAACGCTGTCTCTCAACGTTACATAAATATTTCTCTAAATTAAAAAAAATGCAGCACTTTTGTATAAAGAAACTAAATTAGCATTATTTGGTTGCACTTGTTTTTTCCAATACTGTAAGCAGATTATCCATCTTGAAACGTCAAGAAGAAATTATAGACAGTTTGCTTTACAATTTTAAAAATTTTTTCATTAACCATGTCTCGTTTACCTTGCATAGTGAAGGTTCTAAAACTAACCTTTGATAGAATATATAAAATAAAAAGGATAAGTCAAACAAACATTTAAAAGTATATTTAAGTAAAAGAATTAATCTAAACAGTATTGGCGACATAACTACTTATTATTTACCTTGACATTTTAAGGTAAATAATAAAAATTCTATTCTAAATATTTATCTGATTAAATTTTCTAATAAAAAGTCTATTCTAAATTCGAAGCCAGATGAAAATTGTATCCAAAAAAAATTAAGCTTCTTTAACAATCAAATCAAACAGAAATATTTTTTCAACTATTAACAGTAACAAATTAGTGTTTGATCAACTTTTTAACCTCAGAATGTTTTTCTTGAAAAACATCTTGCATTCTGAGGTTCTGTAAAGGCAGACCATTTTTTAACTACAAGATCAATACCATACTGATGTTTAATAATATATAATTTAAGGCAGAAAAAAGATTTAAAATAAAGTGGCCTAGAAATACGTTGAACAATGCTAGGCTTTTTGTTAACTTATAAATTTCAATAAATATTTTGTTAGATTTTTTGTTATGATTTTTATGGATGTACTTTGTTTATTTATTGAATATAGGTTTTAACACATTGGCATATTTGTTTTTCTGTGTTTAAGAAACTTGTATTAATTATCTCCAATAATTGTGTTTTACCAATAATCGCAATAGATAGAGCTCGGGAGTGAAAAGATTTTAACGCACAATCTACGTGATTGAGATCTAGTTTTTGCGGATTTTTTAATACCATAATCTAATTGTTGCAATTTTTAACATAATTATATAATACATTAATAAATATTATATTGAGTTTGCATTAAGCATAATTCGAGTACAAGATCCGCCTCCGCATCCTTGATTGCCCTTACTTGACAACCTTTTTTTTTGTTATTGTATTTAATCACACATGTTATTGTATTTATTCATATATGTTTTATTTGAAAAATTTATTTTTAGGGCTTATATCTTTATTGCGTCAAGTGGAAATGCTTACGTCATAATAAAAAATGCAAGATTGCAGAACTGCATCAATAATGAGACAAACATAAAACACTTATTAAACGTGCTCGAACAGTTCATTGAAAAGATGGGAGGGTTTGATGCTATAAGTAGTTTAAAAGGAGAGCCTTTACTGTAATAGAGATTTTAAATATATAAAATTAATAAAATAAAAAAAATAAATCCTTTTAACCTTCTAAAAGTTTGTCAAATCTTTCATCTTGTTTGGATATAGCGTTAGAATAAAAAAAAACAAATTTTATGCTATACTTTTAAATTTTTTTTTGTTTTTTGTTTGTTTGTTCATATTCGGACTATTTTTAAAATTACATACAAACCCATGTGTATAAGTGCTTTTCTAATACTTACGCGTTTAAAAATTAGAAAATATAAAAACTTTCCAGTGTTTAGTTTTCGAAGTTAAAAATACCAAGAGCAGTGACGTTGCGACACACTTAGTGGCCCATAGATAAAACTCATCCTTTTAACAACTTTTCTGCAACTTCTTAAACTCCATAATAAACTCAATGGCCTTCAATCCTATTATAGACTCGGTGGTCCTCTGGTTTTTCTCTGTCATGCCTTGATGCCTATTACATGAGCTGCACACAACTAATTTTGGCGGAATGGTTTTGCAATACACCACTTTACAATGTCAGTTTTGTACTTTTTTTTTGCACTTTTTTCGACCAAAATTCTCACAAACCTTATGCGATGATGAGTAACAACAAAACAAAATATGGCAGCAACTTCAAATTACGACGAATTTGTAATTATAGTTCTTCTGTTGCAAGATTTTAAACTTTGGAATACCATTGCTCTAATAAATTTTTTTTCTCTATGAAGAAATTAATTAATATATCATTTGGAAGATAGGCTGCACGTTGAGTTATCAAGTAATCTTTTCTTTTATAAGTCTTGTTAATTTAAAATCTTATACATTTATAATTTATATAAAAACTATAAAATATCTAATATATATTATATATATTATATTATTACCAAAGTGGTCTGATAAATCTGTTGTTTGTAACCCCAGTTGGTGTTTTATCAACATGAAAGCTTTTTATCTTGTGAAAACAACCTTTTTGGTGGTTGTCACAAATGGGTGATTTGCAAATCACAAAATGCGTGTAATATCCAGGGGTGCAAAGTGCTATCAATTTTTAGGGATTTTTCGGACTTTGAACATTTTTTGTTTTATTAACTTTTATACGTCAATTTAACAGAGTACGAAATAGTCGCTAAAATGCCAGAGTAGACTATATAATATTTTCAATATGCTGTAAAAAAGTTATAATTTATGTTAATTTATGTTTGATTTCATTTCTTTGCTCAAAAATTAACTATTTGTATATTTAAAATAAATATTTTTTAATACAAAAAATTGTTAACTTCAAGTGTATATGTGTCACACAAGTGTCCGAAAAATCCCTAAAACACACACGAGTCCAAAAAATCTCTGAAAATCGGTAGTGGTGTAGAAGTACAGCGTTCGATTGGTAAGCAAAAAATTTCAAGTTCTTTTATCGCGCTCGACTTAATACTGCGCACATCGGTGCAGAAATAAGTCGTGAAATATTTTTATTTTAAGTTTTATTTTATAGCCTTCCCAAAATAACATAATTAGTTAACCCACAAAAAAATGTTATTAAAATCTTTATTATAATAAAACTTGTAAACTAAAAGGGTATTTATACAAAATGTCGTTATGCGTTTTCATTTAATTCAAATGATAAATTGTAGCGACTCGAAAAATATTCGAGTCTTATAATGACGACGTGCTAAGACATATTTAATAGACTTCATTGCTACACTTGTAAAATGATACTATCTAACTGTTTTTAAAAAGACTTTCAAAACTATTTTATCAGTAAAACCATATCTATTAGTTTAAATATCATTAGAAAATCATTAGATATCATTAGATATCATTAGAAAAACTTAAAAAAAAAATGCTTTCTTTTACTTTGGCATTAATAGAGTCGTCAAACCTTTTGTAAACATTTGTGCCTAAGCGAACGTTCTACCGGGTGTTTTTTTTTAAGAAAAATAAATCAATAAACTAACTAAGATTAAAATTCTCATTGTATTCTCCTACGGACAAACTGGAATAATGACAGCCATTATCCTAAGCATAATTCGACAACTAGTAATCAGTGTACACCAAAGGTTTTGTGTAACGCATATGCCTTGATTCGCCTTTTATATTCTTTAAAAGCAATGTCTGCTTTAGGCATTGTATGGAATAAACAGGCTACAGATTATTGAATAATTTATGTGCCAGAGGGTTAACAATACGCAGCATTATTCAATGCGTTAATGTTTTTACTGGTTTAAAGTTACACAACTGTTGGCTAAAAAAAATTTAAATTATTAAACATATAGAAGTTAATAAGTGTTTCTTCAAAAAATAAAATTAAAAAAATCCCGGAGTTTTGGAGTCCCAAAAATTATTATGACGGGCAAGACTCAGGATTCAGAGTAAAAATAGGGACTCCAGACTCCGACTTCACATCCCTGGTATAACTCCAGACTCCGACTTCACATCCCTGGTATAACTCCAGACTCCGACTTCACATCCCTGGTAATGTCTTATATAATCGGTATGACGTTGTGAAATTTAAAAATGTAATTAATCAATCTTTATATTATGGTGGTTTTAGTTCCCCGTTGATGTCGATTCGGTTTTCAATTGGCGTTTTTAATTGCAGTTATAGCAACAATGACAACAACAACAACAACAACAACAACAACAACAACAACAACAACAACAACAACAACAACAACAACAACAACAACAAAAAGAAAAAAGAAAACGGTTTAGTAATAATGATAAAAACTTTAATTCTGTAGAAAAACTTACAATAAGTTATTATAAACTAATTAACAGGCAGGCCACCATCAATAGTAATGAAACTGTTAAATTACAAAGATAAAGTACAATTTTTAAAAAGCGCGAGTAAACTAAAAGGATCGGGAATATCAATGAGGATTATTTATTGGAAACTGCATCTATCAGGAAAAAAGTAAAATTCGAGCAAATGAAGATGCATAGAAAAAATGGTATGTTTTTGGTGTAATTTACGATAAACTAATAGCAAAAGTAAAAAAATTAGTAGTAGATTTAGGAAATTACCTACAAATCTTTAATCATTTTGTACTTTAAATATTTTTTTGTTGTTATGGAAGATATGAACTTTCGCAAATTAAGTTTTACAGCTTTCAAAACAAACAAGAATGTACTTTTAGAGAATCATTCAGATCCAGATGTTAATTTTTTTTTATTCAAATGTTAATTTTTTTTTATCCAGATGTTAATTTTTTTTGATCCGGATGTTATTATTTTTTGATCCGGATGTTAACTTTTTTTTGATCCGGATGTTAATTTTTTTAACACTGATTAAATAATTAGCAACATATGCCCTTCTTATTAAAATTCTGATATTTCTAACCTTACTGCTGATATAGATATTAATACATTCTCTATTTTACATCTAAATATTAAAAGCTTTCAAAAATATTTTGATAAACTTAAAGATTTTAATTTAGTGATGAAATTAATTTTCAAATTATTTGTCTCACGGAGACTTAGTGTTGAGATAAACAAGTTGAAAAAGACTCAAACTTTCAACTACAAAACTATAAAGTTATTCATCAAGCCAGAAATTCTGAGACGATAGGTGGAGGAGTATGTTATTTTATCTACAACTTTTTATTTTAAGCTGCTAACCGAATTTAGTGTAATTTATAATAATTGTGATTCATTAACAATTAAAGTCATAAATAAAATCACTAAAAACGTCATTGTACAGACCGCCATCTGGCAATAACAAGTTTTTTGAAAAAAATTTCAAAAATTTAATTAAAGGCAAATTTTTATATGACAGGCGTGTCTTTTTTGTGGACTCAAAAAAAAAAAGTTAAAAACAAACAATAAATAAACCAACACGAATTACTAGAAATAGCGCAACCTTAATTGATCAAAACAATACTCAAAAGCAACACTCAAAAAACGTGGCAAGTCATTAAGTAATTGGGAAAAAAAAAATCGCTAAATAGTCTTTCAAAAGCTAAATAGTCTTTCAAAAAAATAAAATTATCATCATCGAGATATTACAAAAAATATATATTTGCTAAAACAATTAATGAGGTAATTGTCAATGCAGGTTTAAATTTGGCCGCAAAATTAATACGCAGTAAGTTTAACCAGTATTGATAAACAGCGTAAATATTCTCCTCTCCACTTTTCTTTCGCAGCAGACGGCGGCTGCCTCTCAATTAATTTTTAGCGGCAAAATTTTCTATATTCCGCCTCCAGCAGCTTTCGCCTTTTCATTGGCGGCTTAAGTCAGAGTTTTTTTCTGGAAGAAAAATGTTTTGAAGGCCAACGCCAATAGAGAGGTGGAAGCCAATGATAGCTACCTCCAGAAAAGTTTTGGACGTAGCTATCATTGACTATTAAAAAAAAAAATTTTGAAAAAATTTTAATTTTGTCAGAGCGGTTGTTTTTCTAGGACTATCGAGTAAGTTTTTAACTTTTAACCGTTTTAAACTTTTATTCGCTTAAAACCTTAAAACGTGTAAAAGTAGATGAGTCTATATTTTTAAACGTTTTAAAAGTATAGAGTAAAATATAAATAATATTTATAAAAGTATACATATCTAAAGTTTATAAATTATTTTGTTGTTGTAATTTGGCGAAACTATTAGCGTTATACAGCGTGGTCGCAATTTTTTAATAAACATTAGTAGATATTTTTTCAATAACTTTTACATTATTCATTTGTTAAAAAAGAGTATTTCACGTTATGGCAATTGATCCCAGTGGGCACCGGACCTGAAAAAGACGTCTTTTAAACGTTCAAAAGTCATCCAAAATGTTTACATGACATTTAAAAAACGTCTTTTTTACGTCCGTGTCCATTAGGATAAAATAGATAAAAATTTTAGCATACCAACTTGTTCATAAAAACTTAAACAAAAATCAGTCCATTTAATTACTTATTATAATAATTTTTTTTTTTTTGTCATTCGTCAATGGCATAGAAGTAAAATTGCAATGGCATAGAAGTAAAATCAGAGACTTGGCATGAAACAGATAGTCCGATTGAATCAAACTCTTATTATAGTTTGCCAAATTACCAACCACAAGAATATCATAAAAAAGGTGAAGGACTAGGATTTTACATACTTGAAAAATATATATTTAAGATAAAAAAACTATTATGCTTAGTAAATGAAAACTATAAAAGTCTTTTTATTGAAATAACTGATAACAAAAACAAAAATACTATAATTGGATGTGTTTATTACAGTGAACCAAAAAAAAAAAAAAAAAAAATGCCTCTCAATGTTTTCCCATTCTCTAAGGTCCAAATAGGCTAAAAAAAGCAAAAAAACTATTTTTGCTCTTGTAAAGGTGATAGCTGTAAATCATCTGCCATGAACCTTTATAATAAATTATTATTATTATTAGTTATATAGAAAAATATTGAAAATGTACTCTCTTCTAATAATACAAATTCAAATTATTGATAATATACTTTAACCAAACCTGGCTTTGTGGCAGGCTCCAGGTTGATAAAAACAAAACCTAAGTACATTTCCTCCTAAATAGAATACAACTAGTTCACAGAGCTTCTTGTAGTCGCCTCTTTTAAATGTCTTTGTGGTCAGTGCCTTTTTGCAAAACTCTAAGGCCTCCTTTGCTATTTTGTACAAGAATGATCCAACCTGTAGCTCATTCCAATCAAACCTAATTACCTCTTTCATATTGTTCACTTCCTCTTTGATGCTTGGCCAGGTTTTCTGAAGTCTTAAATATACTGCTCTCCTGAGCCCCTTTGTTTTTTCACCAGTAAGAGCCTCCATAAAATATGAGATTTGTATCTCAAGCATGTGTCGTCTGCAGAGAAACCAGAGAAACGGAATGTTGAGGATGTTTGTGAGGATGGTTATGGCTTCAGCAAATATTCCAGTGTTGGAAGCAGTAGTCTCACAGCATATGGCGAAGATCTGATTTACAATTTTGTAATATTCTAGGAGATTTAAGATTACATCTGCCTCATCAACTCTCTTGGAACTTTGAGCTTGAACAACTCCAAGGAGGATTTCACTTGTGTCGTCAATATCTGTTGATGTAACACTAACAGAAATCCTTTCAACAGTAACAGTAATATTCAGATTCTCCTCCATCTCTTTTATTTTTTTGCTGTCGAAGTGCAGGACAAGTCTTTTTCCCTTCAATGTTTCCATTATATCTTGCCTTATCTGGTCTCCTAAAATTTAAAATAGCTTTATTACCAATTTAATTAATTTTTTATTAATCCTATTATTTATTTCAATTAGTTTTTTTTACCTAGATCTTCAATCATCTTGAATCTCTTTCGATGAACGGAGCTTTTAGACATTTTCAAGATTTACCTGCTTTATTGCATATTGCTGCAATGATCGCGGTTTGAGGTCGGATTCCAATCCTATACCGAGCAAATACCACAGAAGTACAATCCACTAGATCCTCAGGACTAATATTTATCATTATCTAAATATTAAATAGAAGTGGTAATTCTAATTTAGTTGAATGCAGTTAAATTTAGTTCAGTCAAATTTTATACAAATAACTTTAAATTTTATAATAATCTTTTATTTACCTTTTACTGTAGAACCAAACCCAGTAAGCACAGGACGTTTTAAAAACGTTTTAATTCCGTTCAATTTACGGTCGGACGTTAAAAGAACCAATACAATCGTTTTTAAAACGTTTTTTTGCAAATGTTTTTTTAAATGTTAATTTAAACGTTTTTTTAGCGTTTTTTAAACGTTTAATTTTTTTTATTAACTTACGAAATTTCTCAGTTAGCTTATGAACGTTTTTAAAACATTTTTTTAACGTGATAAAAAAACTTTTTTTAAACATACAGCACGGCAATATCTAAAAGAGTATGTTTACGCAAATAATGGCGTGACCTTCGGATTTAGGCGAATTGATTTATTTAAGTAAAAATTATATAAATTAGTATATATTTAAATCAACCAAGTGTTTGTATTGTTTTCTTGTAGAATTAAATTTGAAAATATATTGGAGTATTTTTAGTTTAAAGTTGTATGCCTTTGTTGAAACTAGGTTGTGTTTGTATTTCTACTTGAATCAAGTAGATATGATTAATAAAGTTTTAATGGTGTGGTTAACTAGATTATTTTACTTTATTAAATAACTTAATTGTTTAGTAAACTTGAATGCTTAAAAAAACTAGATTAAATTTTTAATTCTACTTAATTATCAACTGCTTTTAACGCAAAAAAAAATTATTAGGATTTGAAAAAAGAGAACAACATTCTCAGAGTTTTTCTTCTTTAACTCTAAAAATTAAAAATGATAATATCAGTGGTTTTTATAAAGGAATTACTATAGTTAAAAAGGCTGAAAGGAAAAAATATGATGATTTGTTTCAAGAAAGGCAGTGACTTCAAAATGTCATTTTAAAATGATATTCTGGTGTTATTGCCAAATATTTAGCAGTATGAAACCTATAATTTTATATACCATACTATATACCCTATTTTACTTATAAAGTTATTAATATGTAAAGTAATTTGTAAAAATTTTTAAATTGTAAAATTGCTACATGAGAAGACAAGTTGTTAGATGAAATTCAAATATTCTCTATGTTTGTGTTGTGTAGGTCAAAAAATGATAAACAAAGATGATATTGATTGTGATGACCAAGAGATTCATTTTAAGACACATCAATCTTCATCATCTTTAAATAAAAAGGATAAACATGCATTTCCATTATCTCAAGCAAGTAAGTCTTTAGTTTAAAATAATATTGTAATGTTTGTTGTAAAATGCTAACATGACTGTCAATATAAAAAAACATCATTAAAATGATGAGGTTCCAATTTTAACTTTAAATAATCACCTTTATGAAATCCATTATTTCAATATTATCAAAACTATAAATCTATGGAACAATCTTTCTTGTCTAACCCGAAATCTGAGAAAAACCCTAATATATATAATATAGCATTGCCACTATTAGGTATTTTACTGTCTATTAGTTTTTCTCTGATTTAGGGTTATACCAGTAAAGTGGTTAAATTGTTAAATTTATGTATTTTAAATTTATTTATTTACGTAGTTTAGTTAAGACTATGTAAAATTTAATTAGTGTAAATTTGTTTAGACTTTCAATACTGTGTGTTGCTTCTCTTAAATGAGATAAAAACCCAAGGATGCAAAAAACTTTATATAAAATAGTGTGAAGAAGAAGTAGTAACTGAAATGAACAGCATAATAGAATTTGATAAGTTTGACTCAGCACTTGACAATGTTTCATCTAGTAACTCTGTAGTATCTCTGCAGTTGTAAATTGCTAAATACTGATTTGACAGTATTTTTCTTTTTTTTTTAATTTTCTTTACAATATATAATTTTTACTACTAAATTAGGAATTGTCAGATTTCCATTATTTCTTTCTATTAAAAACAAAGAGTTCAAAATATTGGTGGTAAGAACTGTCAAAAACTTGTGATAGCTATGATGAAGAGGTTGTAAATTAAAATTGCATTCCTATAAATACTCTGTTTAATTTTATAATAATATTACTCCCATCTTACAATCCATAATACAAATCCCATGCATGGCTCTACGTTAGCCGTTTTTCCATAATGGGATGACTGAATAATCGTGAATTTCATACGCGCAAACTAGCACATGTGCGAAGCAGTTACAAAAACTGGCACAATGCTAAATGGCATAAGTGCAAATGGGCATAACTGCACAAAAACAATTCCAAACATTGGCATAAGTGCAAAGTGCTATAAGTGCAAACTGGCATATTTGTAAATTAGCATAAGTGCGCTAAATAGATTTACAAACATTCGCATAAGTTTGAATTGCCATAAGTGGGAAATGGTATAAGTGTGAAGCAGTTGCAAAAACTCGCAAAAGTGCAAACAACATAAATGCGAACTGGCATAAGTGTGCCAAATAAATTTGCAAAATTTAGCATAATTCCAAACTGGCATAACTGCAAACTAGCATAAGGGCGAAATGCCAATTAGCACTTAGGCCAATGTTTGCAAATTTATTACACGCACTCATGTCAGTTCGCACTTCTGCCAGTGTTTGTAACTGTTTTGTACTTAATCAAATTTTGCACTTATGCTTATTCGTAATGTTTGCTAACCTGTTTGGCGCACTAATGCCAATTTACACTTTTTCCAGTTTGCAAGTTTAAAGCTATAGGTTATCCTATAGCTTTAAACTTTAGTCCAGATAATTCTTTTAACCCAGATAATATTCATATATATGACTACACTAATGGTTAGTGTACACTTATGATCTGGACTACATTATTAGGTTAGTGTTCTATTTTTTAAATGATAGATTAGATTTAATTAATAGATTAACTGTATCACTAAAATAAAATCTAAATGTTTAATTACATTTAGATTTTATGAAAAAAAAAAAAAAAATTTTAAATACAGTAGTTAATTATAATTTCATAAATTATAAGATATAATATTATTAAAATATATTATTTTTAGTTTTATGACAAATTCACTCATGGCCAAATCTAATATGGCAGCTGGAAAAGGCAAAGGATCTTTTTAGTCTAACCAAGCTATACAACTTAATAAAAGGTACGTTTATATATATATATATATATATATATATATATATATATATATATATATATATATATATATATATATATATATATATATATATATATATATATATATATATGTATATATATATATATTTATATAACATATATATATAACATATATATATATAACATATATATATAACAATTATTAGGCGGGATTGTATTTCTAATTTACCGAATACTAACCTGTTTCTTTTTTTTCTCCTCTTCAAGCACTGTATATATATATATATATATATATATATATATATATATATATATATATATATATATATATATATATATATATATATATATATATATATATATATATATATATATATATATATATATATATATATATATATATATATATATATATTGATATATATATATATATATATATATATATATATATATATATATATATATATATACTCATATAGTGTCGCTTTAAGAGCATTTTAATGTAAAAAAAGTCTCTTACGGCTACAATTTTAATTACCTCGTCTCTTAAGCTGTTTTTGATTGTCATCGAAATGTCAAAGCAATTAATTTATGCGGAAGTACATTAAATTTAATTGTTTTTTAAAAAATTTTTAAAAAACCGCAATTATAACGACTAGAAAGTTTTTTTTAATTAGTGGTGTTTTTGTTATTGATTTAATAAAAAACATTTTTTAAACATGCGTAAATGTTGCTACATCGACTATCTTATAGCCTGACTCGCAACGGAGTGCTGCTACATCGACTGACAAATAGCCTGACTCGCAACGGAGTGCTGCTACATCGACTGACAAATAGCCTGACTCGCAACAGAGTGCTGCTACATCGACTGACAAATAGCCTGACTCGCAAGGGAATGCTGCTACATCGACTGACAAATAGCCTGACTCGCAAGGGAGTGCTGCTACAACGACTGACAAATAGCCTGACTCGCAAGAGAGTGCTGCTACATCGACTGAGGGTTTGGTTTGGCCAGGCAGTCTATCAATTAAAAAAAAAAATTTAATATTTAAAACTTTTTCTGGTCTGGTTTATTAACGCGCTCTTTAAAACTACAGTTTATGGGAAATATTTTTTGATGCTACGCAAGAGACATGCAAGACTATATATATATATATATATATATATATATATATATATATATATACACCATTGGCCATAAATTAGAGCTCACTTTTTTTTTTTTATAAAACATAATTTTAAAACAAAATTAATTGAAAATAAAAATTATTTTTTATTTTTTAATATTATAAGTAAAATCTATATACATTATGGAAATCCAAAAAGCTAAATATAAACATAACAGTCTTGATACTAAAAAATAGAAAATAATGAAACAGGTTGTTTTTTTTCAAAAAAAAAATTGGCCAAAAGTTAAGGATATGTTCTAAATAAAATATAAGAACAACAATTTACAAGAGCAAAACCAAAAAAAAAGCATTCTAATATTTTCAGAACCTCCTTTCTCATGTAAGCATTGATTTACTCTCTTTGGCATTGAGCTTACAAGATTTTGAGTTATTTCTTTAGGCACATTGTCAAGCAGTTTTCTTATTTCAGTTTTTAATTGTTCGACATTTAAAATTTGAATTTTTCCAAGATGATGATGTAACAAGACCATAAATTTACTATACAATTCAAGTCAGGGCTGTTAGCAGGCCAAGACATTATTGATATTTGGTTTTCTACAAACCATCGTTTGGATATTTTTGCTGTATGGTATGACACACCATCTTGTTGATATATGATATTCCTGTTTTCTTCTTTAAATATATCAATTGAGGGAAGAAGACAATTATCTAAAATTTCAATATATCTATCAGCATTAAGTCGACCTTCAAATAAT
>NC_061166.1:48001213-48176213 GCF_022113875.1 Hydra vulgaris | reverse complement strand
GATTTCAAAGAATGGGAAAACGTTGAGAAGTATCCTGGGGGAGGAGAGGGGGGGGAGGAAGTTTGTTTTTGGTACACCCTAAGTGTTTACCGTCCACCATGTTGAGAAATCAGATTGTTTAAAAATTTTATTAAAAAGTGTGTTTTGAAAAAAATTAAGAAAAAAAATCAATTATGTATAACCGGTGATATAAATTTAAACGCACTGAATTGCCACAACTTTTCAAAAACTAAATCGTTTTTTGAAATTTTGTTTAGATACAATGTCTTGCCAGTAATTAATAAACCTACTCGTGTGAATAAAACTTTAAAACAACAATTGATAATATACTTATTAACAATTATCTAAAAACGTCATTTCAGTCAGGCATTTTAAAAACAAATATAAGCGATCATTTCCCGATCTACATTACTGTTAAAAAAATATTTATGGATACTAGCCAAAGTTTACAAATTTTAAAAAACGCAACTTAACCAATACAAATAAATTAAATTTAGAAAATTAGAATGATGTCTATAATTCTCATAATACAAACGAAACTTTTAGTATTTTTTTAGCTAAATTTTTAGCGATATTCGACGAAGGTTGGCCATATAAAGAAAAAAAATTAAAACAAAAGCGCTTAATAATTCCTGGATGAATAAAACACTTTTAAAGTGTTCTATATAAAAAAAATATATACAACAAATTCTTAAAAAATAAAAGTACGGAGAATGAAAAAATATACAAAAATTATAAGTGTTTTTTTAAACATATTATTAAAAAATCAAAAAAAAAAGTATTATAGTAAAAAAATTAGCAGTCCTAAATGTGATATTAAAACATGGTCACTAATTAATGATATAATGGTCCGAAATCAAATAAAAAGTTCAATATTACCTCAAAGAATTAATATTAATAAATAAGTATTACCTCAAAGAATTGATATTAATAAATAAATAAAGAATTAATATTGATATATTTTGTCCTTGATAATTATCTAACGAGTTTAATGAATACTTTACAAATGTTGGGATTAGTCTCGCAAGCAAAACTATACCAACTTCTACGTCATTTAAGACATATCTAAAAAAATCAACAGATGCAACAATGTATGATTATTATTTAACTTTTCTTGAATTTGACGCAGCTTAATTTTTTATTTAAAAAAAAATAAATCTCAAGGGTTTGATGAAATCCCCAGTAATCTATCTAGCAAAAACAGCATTACAAAACCTTTGTTCCACATTATAAACCTATCTTTAGATCAAGAAGTATTTCCTTGTTTACTTAAGCTTGCAAGAGCGTACCCAATTTATAAAAATAATGATCGCGCCAACGTGCCAAACTATACCCCATATCGGTACTTTCTGTTTTCTAAAAACCTTCAAACGTGTATTTTATAATGGAATATTTGATAACTTTTCAAAAAAAAAAATTGCTTAATCCAAAAACAATTCGAATTTCAAAAAAAAAACATTTAACCGAACATTCCATTATTGAATTAGTCGACCAAATAACAGATGGTTTTGAAAATGATAAGTTTACTCTCGGAGTTTTCATAGATTTATCCAAGGCATTCGACACCATTGAACACTTTATTCTGTTAGAAAAACTAAAATGGTACGGGGTATGCAATAAGTTATATCATTGGATAAAAAGTTATCTATCCAATAGAAAATAATATGTTCAAAACAAGAAATCCGGAATACTGAATATTCTGTGTGGATCAATCTTAGGACCGCTCTTATTTTTAATTTATGTTAATGATTTTAATTTATGTTAATGATTTTAATAATGCATCAGTAAAATTAAATGCTATAATGTTTGCAGACGATACAAATCTATTTTTATCTAACTGCAATAATAATCAACCATATGCTGACATGAACATTGAATTAGAAAAAGTAAATGATTGGTTCAGGTCAAATAAACTTTTGTTGAAAAAACATAACACACCTTGTTTCATAAAAAAATACAAGAAGAAAACCTTCCTCTAAAATTGCCAAAACTTATTATAAATTATAAACAAATTAATAAACAAGATACTATAAAGTTTTTAGGAATTATTGCGGATGATCATTAATCATGGCTCCCACATATAAAGTATATACAATCAAAAATTAGTAGAACCATTAGTATTATGTATCGAATTCGCCCATACATAAATTCACATAGTCTAAAGCTTATATACTTTAGCTTAATTCATTGTTACATTACTTATGCAAATATTACGTAGGCAAGTTGTCAACCAACAAAACTTAAAAAAGTTCTTTCCTTACAAAAACATGCTTCTAGAATTATATTCAACAAAAAAAGGGGGACCACACTAAACCTTTAATAATGGATATGAAAATGAAAACATGTATCAGATAAATATTTACCAACATTTAAATATAAACATTTATATATATACATGCATATATATGTGTGTATGTGTATGTGTATATATATGTTTGTGTATGTATATATGTATTGAAATATATATATTTTTTGACTATTGGCATCTATTTTTATTTTTTAATAATATATATTTTTTATTCACTATATATATTTTTAAATATTATATATTTTTTTTGACTAATTAAGGGTGTTTTAACTTTTAATTAACACATCTTTTTTTTTCTTAAATATTATATCTTCTTTTTTTACTATTTCGCTTTTTTTCAAAATTTTCTACTTAATTTAATAACCATATATTACTATTATTGTTATAATCTGTAGGAGCTTTATGAAAAGATTAGGTTGGTATATTGCTACCCATATCCTCTTTGAGCTTCTGTCTGTTTATTATTTATACATTTGTAATTATAATATATTTTTTGTGAAATAGTTTTGTTTATATAAACAGCAAAATAAAAGTAAAAAAAAAAAAAATTTCCAACTTTTAAATTTTGAATAATAAAACTATTTATTTATTCTACTTAATTTATTAATTTAAAAAAAAAATAAGAATTTCTTTTGCAAAAATTAGAATTTTTTTAATAACTTTTGCAAATAATTATAAAAAATGAAACTTGATGTCAAATATTTAACATTTGTTTCAAGTTAATATTTAGTTGCTTTAAAGCAAATGAGAAATTTTTTTTCATTACATTCGCCGGCGGGAGGCAAACATTCCCACATCCAATTTGGCGCCCGCAACCAGTTGGGTGGCAGAAGCCATTGGAGGCGGCCTCTAAATGATTCTGCATCCACAATTGTATATATTAATGAAAACATCCCTTCAAGAAGGTTAAATAAAGTAGTTCTATACCTAATGATGTGCAAGTCATTACTTTTGAAATTATATTAAAAAATCGAAAATGTCTATTATTAGCTATTTATAAGCCTCCATCTCAGATAAATGATTATTTCTTCATTTACCTTAAAAAACTTTTATTTGAAATCCTTTTATGAATTTATTATAAAAAGCGGTAGTGTAAACTATACTTTGCAGCATTTGCAGCAGTTTTTTGATTAGTTACAAATATACAACAAAGTATTTCCTTTAAATCTAATATAGAGTTTGAATTTTAATGTCTAAGCATCCCGATGGGCATTTGTTTTTAAAAGTTACGATCTAAATGTCTTTTAAATGTCTTTTAAACGTCTTTTAAACATTAATGTTTAAAAGACGTTTAAAAGACGTTTAAAACACATTTAGAACGTAACTTTTAAAAACAAATGCCCGTCGGGATAGCTTATATCTTAGTTGAAGATGTTCTAAAAGCATAGCTTATATCTTAATTGAAGATGTTCTAAAAGCATAGCCTATATCTTAATTGAAGATGTTCTAAAAGCATAGCTTATATCTTAATTGAAGATGTTCTAAAAGCATAGCTTATATCTTAATTGAAGATGTTCTAAAAGCATAGCTTATATCTTAATTGAAGATGTTCTAAAAGCATAGCTTATATCTTAATTGAAGATGTTCTAAAAGCATAGCTTATATCTTAATTGAAGATGTTCTAAAAGCATAGCTTATATCTTAATTGAAGATGTTCTAAAAAGGTAAAAACCGACTTATTTGAGGATTTTGTAAATTGATGATCTTGTAAATATGTTTTATGAAACTTTATTGAATAAATTTATTAATGACAATAACAAAATGATTACTAATAAATATCTTTTAAGTCGTTTTATCAATGGCACAGTAAGAAGAAATATATGTGCAGAAGTTAGGGCGGACTTGTAAACGGCGCACCCCCCTAAATTTAAAACACGTTTTTTCGAAAATGATATTTTACTGACCTAGTAAAATTAATTAATTAAATTAATTAAAGTGTAATTACATCAATTTATCATAATTAATGAATAGAAGTAAATGTAAATGTTTTGACTAACCATTAGGGATGACAAAAAAAAAAATGCATTTATTTAATGACCGTAAAAATTGGGACAGCTGTGGTCACGATTATTAGTATTTCATAGGGGTGCGTCGTTTACAAGTCCGCCGAAGTTTGTATCCCGTTTTACTTAAAAAAAAAACAATAAAAAGCAATGTATTGCTCTGAGGTAAGTCACTTTACCTTTTCTTCAAAAATAGTATTTTCTTCATTTTCTTTTCTTCAAACATTTTCTTCAAACATTTTCTTCAAACATTTTCTTCAAACATTTTCTTCAAAATTTTCTTCAAACATTTTCTTCAAAAATAACTCTTACTTCTGATCTTTCTTTTAAACCGTATATCAAATCCATTGCAAAATTAGCATCTGCTAAGGTTGCATCTCTTTATCGAGCTCGACACTTTCTTACTCCAGATTCTATTCTCTATCTCTATAAATCTCAAATCCGTCCCTGTATGGAATACTGTTGCCACATCTGGGGCGGATCTTCTAATGATGCTCTTTCTCTTTTAGACAAGGTGCAAAAACGAATTGTAAACATAGTTGGACCTGCTCTGGCAGCCAATCTCCAACCTTTGTCACATCGTCGTAATGTTGCTTCTCTTTCTCTTTTCTACAAATACTATAATGGGCACTGCTCTAAAGAGCTAGCGTCCCTTGTGCCATCTACTAAAATTCATTCTCGTGTTACTCGCCATTCAATTAAGTCTCATCCTTTTTCTGTGACTGTTCCTAAGTGCTTCAAAAACTCTTATTCTTCTAGTTTTTTTCCTCGAACATCAGTTCTTTGGAATTCGCTTCCTTCATCTTGCTTTCCTGATTCATATAATTTGCAATCTTTTAAGTCATCAGTCAATCGTTATCTTGCTCTACAGATTTAGTCTTTTCTCTTCCAGTAACTTCCAACTCTTATAGTGGTTGCTTGCAGCCTTGTTGGAAGTGAAGATGTTAAAAAAAAAAAAAAAAAAAAAAAAAAAGTTATCTTATTTTATTTTAATACAATAAGTTAATCTGTGTAATTTATGAAAACAACTTGAATCTAGATATTAAAAGCTGTAAGGGTTAGGGATATAATGAAGCCAGTTCTGTCTCTGAGTATATAAATGGTCTTCCTGCTTAGGTCCTAATTATAAATTCAAAGGCTCTGTATACACATTTTCATAGCTATCGACTGAACATATTTGTTTGTGAATCATGTAATTTCCAAGAAGTCTAAGAGGTTTTTTCTAATTATTCAGAAAATAGAAAAGTTTTTAGAAGCTAGTATTTTAGAGGTTGAACCTTGAACGCATAAAAAAAATTAAAGATGTTTGTAGAACTAGATGGATTGAGCATATAGATGGTTTAAACACTTTTCTTGAACATTATTCATCAATTTTCCATGCTTTATGTATCATGACTTTCCCTAAGAGTTCTGTACAAAGACACACAAAATAAATCTTACACTTTTTAAAATTCCATTAGCACTTTTCAATTTATCTTTACTTTATTTTAAGCAACATGTGTCTTTGATTTAACTTTATCTGTTACTCAATTATTGCAATCAAAAACTATTAGTGTCTCAGACGGTTTGTACCTTATTAAGGCTCTTAAAAATAAATGTGTCACCATCAGAAATAATATATATATATATTTCAAAACAGCTGCTACGAAGCATCATGTTTGCATCCCTAATAATATCCCTAACTCGTAAATCAATATTATTTCCTGGATTTGAAAATATTAATATAGTATGAGGATACTTAATGTAAAAGGAATTTTTCTGTTATGCGTCTGTTAAAAGGCTATACAAGAGCAACATGACAGAAGATTGACTTAATGGTTTTGCATTAATGTATATCCATCAAGAAATTGTTCCTTGTATTGATGATGTTATTTAGAGATTTTCTATAAAAAATTGACAACCTCATTTCAATGATTAGTGTTTATGCTGCTTGTTCTAACACAAATTAACTACTTTATATTAAAAAATTATTTTCCATTATCACAGCTCTTCCTATAACAGCTAACAAATACGCATAGAAACCCCTTGGAAGACCAAGACATCAATGGTGTCCTTAACAGGACGGTTTATATATGTAACCCCATACTTTTGTTTGAGATTAGCTATATGATTAGTGGTCATTGTTTAGACAAACACTGCTTTTTGACATTGACAATTTCTTTCTGTCATTTTCTTATCTAGCAATAAAATTAAAAAAAAAAATTATTTTAAATGAATTTTCTCTCAATCATCCAAATAATTTTCTTAAATTTTTGTGCCATTTACACCAGTTTTTACTGTAATTGTTTTCAAAAACTGTTACCTTTCTTATCATTAGATCAAAAATGATCTTCTTTCTTGTTGTAAACGTTTAACTTGGTTTAACTTAAAAAAATATATATAACTTTTTTTTTGACTATGTATATAAATCTATTTGTACTTGTGTCTTTCTCTTTTCTGTAAATTTTTCTTTTTCTGATTGTCCATGTCTGGAATGAAATATGTTCCTAGACATGCTGATGAGCCCTGATATTGGGCAAAACAATCATTTGTTGGTTTATATATTTATTATTGTAATATGTTACACGAAAATGGTAGAAAAGAATCTACAGCTCTATACTCTTTTAATAAAAAACACTTTTTGTTAAAGAAAGTTTCTAAGTAAAACTAAGATATGAGCTTCTCACTGCAATAGAAAAAAAATTCCTTTAAACCTTCCAGCCCAATGGTAGGAAGATTTAAAGGAATACATAAAAGGAGTTTATTGGAGTGATTGCCCTCCCCCTCCCTCCTTAGATGTTCTTTTTTTTTTTTGAGATATTGAGCACATTGTTTAAAAACGTAAGTAATTTTAGGAGACTATTTCAAAGTGGTATGAAATTCGGATAAAATTGTGTAGCGCAAATTCTATTTTTTGCGCTTGCCTGCTTAAAAAGTCATTAAACCTGTAAATTGGTGCTCTGGATCGTCGAAATCAAAAAATTGCCCCCTTACACTTTTACTTCATGGTCCGAATCCACCCTTGTTGCAGCCCCCCTCCTTTATTTTTATTTTCCTTGTGGGCGTAGTTGCGTCACTTACAACATGGTGTAAAGCGCTTTTTTTTTGACGGGGTAAATTAAAAACTTGCGTCTACCCCTACTAAACCATTTAGATAAGCAGTTCATACTTAAAAAATAAATATCAGGCTGATAAATCTGAAATTTCTTTCTTATTATATATAAAACAAAGAAATATTGTGGTTAACCTTAATCAAAAAATTAAACGAACGTATTTTGGATGCATCAATTTACACTCGACAACCTCTCTTTGGAGATTATGTAAACCATTTCTTTCAACTAAGTCTGGTAATTCCAATGAACGCATAACTTTGGTGGAAAATGATGAAGTGATTTTTGATAACAGTTTAATTTCAAATATTTTTAACGATTTTTAGTAAACGTCTCTTCCTCTGTTAATAATGATGGCGAGATATCTCAACATTCGATAATTTCGCAATACTCTGTTAAGACGGCTGTTGAGAGTTATTTAATCCATCTGAGTATCAAGATTATAAAGAACAAATTTAAGATGATATCTCCAAGTTTTAAATTTCAAAAAATTACATCGAACAATATCCCAAAATTATTGATTCAATGAAAATTAATAAGAAAACTAGCGGCGAAATACCAACATATATGTTAAAGTCGTATGATATGTTTTTCAGAGAAAGTTTCGCAAAATGTATAAATAAAAGCATTTATTATAGAATATTTCCTTCCTTTTTAAAAATGGTTGATGTCATACCTTGTATTAAGAAAGATGACCCAACGGACAAGTCAAAACAATGATCAATAAGTATCTTTCGAGCTCTTTCAAAAGTATTTGAGCTTATTATATTTGAGCAAATAAGGGCATTTATTGAGCATAGATTGAACATTCTGGCGTGTTGCTTTCGTAGAGGTTTTGGCACTCAGCATGCACTTTTTATTTTTCTGAAAAAGTGTCAGGAATGCTTGCATAAAAGAAATATTATTGGATCCATGCTTATGGATCTTTCAAAAGCTTACGACCTGATTTCTCATGATTTATTAATAGCTAAATTGGAAGATTATGGCTTTTTTCATGAAAGCCTTAAACTTTTACTATCATATCAAAGCAATCGTAAACAAAAAAAATAAATTGGGTTCATCATTTTTTGTGTGGTTAGGAGTTTCATTAAGAGTGGCTCAAGGATCAATCCTTGGGCCAATATTCTTTAATGTATTTATAAATAACCTTTTTCTATTTGTTAAAGACTCTGAGATTTGCAATTTTACTATCAATAATACTCTCTATGTTTATGAAAATAACTTAGAGAGTGTTATTAATCGATTGTAAAACGAAACACTAAACGCCATTGAATGGTTTAATTTTAACTATATGATTGTAAATCTCCAAAAAACTTCAGTTTCTTAGTTGGTCAAAAAAATTTAAACAGCCAATTTATAATGGTTGGCGGAGACTTTTGCTTCAGATAAAGTTAAGATACTTGAGGTAACAATTGATTTAAAGTTTGGTGATCACATTAAAGTTCTATGCGGAAAAGCTAATAGTAAATGCTTTGCCCTTTCTCGAATAAGAAGTTTTCATTCTTATAAACAACTCTATTATTTAACGCTTATATTTTATCAAATTTTTCATACTGCCCTTTGATTTAGATGTTTTGCTCAAAATACAATGAAACCTTATTAATAAAGCTCATAAAAAAGTACTCTAGATAGTCCATAAAAGATTTGATTTGTCTTTGGATGAAATATTGAAATTAGTTAATAACCCAAGAATCTATCTTCGAAATTTGCGATTTTTAATGATTGAAGTTTTTAAATCCCGTAATGGTTGAAACACTTAATTTATGAAAGGCTTATTTTTAAAGAAAACTTTACCATTTCAACTTAGATGTTGCAATAAATTGATGCTACTGCCCAAAGACTCAATCATAAAAATACAAATAATATCTTATATAGAACCACCTCGTTCAGGAATTCCTTTGACAATAAAACTATGTGCTCAAAAAATCTCCAGGTGTTCAAAAATAATATTTTACATTCGAATGAGGAAAAATGTTTTTGTAAAATTTGTAAAACTTAAATTTATGTATTATTATTACTAATCATGCCATTTTTACAAATTTATAAATTTATTTGTTCTTTTTACGATATTTGCGAAGTTATTTTTTCTTTTTACGATATTTATGAAGTCATTTTTTTTTCTTTATAATATTTATGCATGATATTTTATTTAAATTTTTATGTTAGTTGTTACTGATTTTGTTGTGTTGATTTTAATTAGTTTATTTATAAACTACTGTATGCAATCAACTATAAATAAAGTTTTAAATTTAAAAAATTCAATTTTTTTTGGATGCGGCAAACAATGGCTTCTGCCTCCCTAAAGGCGTCGGCCTGCAAAAGATTTTGCCTCCAAAAAATAACTCTGGCTGCGGCCGTCTAATGAAGGGCAGAAGCTACTAGAGGCAGAAGAAAGAACATTTTTCAGCTAAAAATTTATTGGGAGGCCGCCAATAACAGTTTCTGCCTCCCTAAAAAGTCTGCCTTTCCGAAAGTCCAATATCATCTGAAAATTCAACAACCCCTAATAGCATCTATCTTTAAAAAGATGTAACTACATCTGTTAATTTTTCTCCAAGTCTAATAACATCTTTTCTCCAGATGTAGTTACATCTGAAAATATTTCTATATGTAACTACATCTGGGTAAAATAATGCATTATTAGTTAATTCATCTTACAAATAATTCATCTTAAAAATCTACAGATGTAGTTGCACAGATGTCATTTCACTTTGATAATTTAAAAGATGTAACTACATCTGTAATATTCATTTAATTTTTGTACAGATGTTATTAGACTCCAATGAGGTTTCAGATGTTGTTGGACAGATTTTATTATACTTCATTGTGTTTACAGATGTTGTTGATATATCATTGTGTTTATATATGTTGTTACATATATTACATATGTTGTTGGACAGGTGTTATTATACCTCATTATTTTTACAGATTTTGTTGGACAGATGTTATTAGACATGGCAAAAACTAATGCTGTAACCCTGAACCGAACGCATTATTTATAACAAATTATACTCTTTTTTAGAAAAAAATAATATTCTTTATAACAAACAGTTTGGCTTCAAATCAGGGCACTCTTTTGATCATGCAATTCTTCATTTCATTCAGATTATTTTTTAAGGTTTTGACAAAATTCAGATTATTTTTTAAGGTTTTGACAAAATTCAGATTATTTTTTAAGGTTTTGTCAAAAACAAGTTCACTTTAGTTATTTTCATAGATCTTAATAAGGCGTTCAATACTGTTGATCATAGTATTTTAACTAAAAAATTAGAAAACTACGGAGTCAAAAATATAAACATAGCTTGGTTTAAAAGCTACTTATCTAATAGAAAGCAATATATTTCATTCTACAATGAAAAAACTATCAATATGACAATTACTTGCGGCGTTCCTCAAGGATTTATATTAGGATCACTTTTATTTTTTAATTATATTAATGATTTAATTCCTTTAATATTCTAGATTCTATCTTATTTGCTGATGACACAAGTTTATTTTATTCTCATAGTGATATAATAACATTATTTAAAACGGTCAACATTGAAATTCTAAAATTAACCGAGTGGTTAAAAATGAATGAACTTAATTATTTTATTAACAAAAACTAGGTATAGTATTTTTCATTGCCTCTATAAAAAAGTTAAAATCTCTTTAGCACTTCCAAAACTTATTATTGAGGAATACATCGTAAAAAGAGAACTTTCTATGAAACATTTAGGTGTAATTCTAGATGAAAACATAAATTGGAAATACCACATAAACATGGTTGATAATAAAATTTATGAAAATACTCTATAAAGCGAAACCATCCTTAGATCAATCATGTTTGAAATACATATATTACTTATTTATTCATTCCTATCTTAATTATACAAACATTGTTGGTGCAGCACCGGTAAAACAAAGACAAAAACACGCATTTAGATTATTATCAAATGCACACAGCCTCTAACATTCAAGACCATTGTTTAATAATCTAGAAATATTAAATTTATATTAAATAAATATATACCATCCTTAAATTTTTATGTATAAAACTATCATATCTCAAGTCATATCTCAATTAAACTCGTCTACAGCTTGTGGTCCAGACAATATTCCTGTCACAGTCTTGCAGAATTGTTCTCCAGAACTTTCTTCAATTCTCTCTAAACTATTTAACAAGTGTTTGACTGAGTCTTGTTTTCCTGCTTGTTGGAAAATGGCATCTGTGGTTCCAATATTCAAAAACTTTGGAGAAAATTCTGACCCCTCCAGTTATTTCTGTTATTAGCAAGGTCTTTGAGTCTTTGATCAACAAATTCCTCACATCTCATCTTGAGTCAAATAAACTGCTGTCAGACAATCAATACGGTTTTCGGTCCTCTCGCTCTACGGCCGACTTGCTAACTGCTGTAACTGAAAGATTTTATCGTGCATTCGATGGAGGCGGTGAGGCTAGAGCTATTGGTCTCGACATATCTAAAGCTTTCGACAAAGTTTGGCATGCTAGTCTTCTCCATAAGCTTGCTTCATATGGTGTTTCTGGGAAAGTTTTTGAGATTATCAAATCATTTCTTTCTGACCGGTTTATTAAAGTCATCCTTGAAGGCCAACACTCTTCTTTATTTCCAGTAACTTCTGGGGTTCCCCAAGGTTCCATCCTGGGCCCTGTTTTGTTTCTTATCTACATAAACGATCTTCCTGACAACCTTTCATCTAAAGTAGCTCTTTTTGCTGATGACTCAACTTTATACTCCTGTCTTGACAAAAAGTCTTGTCTTTTCGATCGCCTAGAACAAGCAGCTGATCTTGAATCTGATCTCACTTCAGTAATAGATTGGGGTTCACAGTGGCTTGTGAATTTTAACTCTAAAAAAACCCAATTGCTTACTGCAAACAACTACCGTAATATGGTCAACATTCCTATATTAATGAATGGCAATCCTCTTACTGAGTCGTCGTCTTTACGTCTTCTTGGATTATCGCTTACTACTGACCTTTCATGGAAACCATATATACAATCGATTGCTAAATTAGCTTCTGCTAAGGTTGCTTCTCTTTATCGTGCTCGCCATTTCTTTACTTCTGATTCCATTCTCTACCTCTACAAATCTCTTATTCGTCCCTGTATAGAATACTGTTGTCATATTTGGGCTGGTTCTTCTAACGATTCACTTTCTCTTCTTGACAAGGTCCAAAAACGCACTGTAAATGTTGTTGGACCTGGACTATCTGCTAAGCTTGAACCTCTTTCCCATCGTCGTAAAGTTGCATCTCTTTCTCTTTTCTACAGATACTATCATGGTCACTGCTCAAAGGAGTTATCATCTCTAGTTCCATCAACTAAAATTCATTCTCGTTTTACTCGTCATTCAGCTAAGTCTCAATCGTTTACTGTATATGCTCTAAAAACTTTTATTCATCTAGTTTTTTTCCCCGCACTTCGATCCTTTGGAACTCTCTCCCATCTTCATGTTTTCCTGACTCATACAACCTTCAACTTTTCAAGTCTTCTGTCAACCGTTTACTTGCTCTATAACTTTGTTATTTTTTTTTCCTAGTAACTCCCAACTTAATAGTGGTTGCTTGCAGACTTGTTGGGAGTGAATGCAAATAAAAAAAAAAAAAAAAAAAAAAAAAAAAACAATCATACAATAGCAAATATCTTCACACCATTATTTAATAAAATTCAACACAAATACGTGACTAAATGAGTCCACCAAGTTCCCAATAACTATTAGAGGACCTAATGTAATAAATAATATAATTAGTAATGATATTAAAACACTTACAGCTCTTGAAAAGTTTAAACAAAAACTAAAATTGTTACTTTTAAATAATGAACAAACAGAGAGTTATTTTTAAAACTATCTTTAAAAATATTATATTTGAAAATTATCTACTAATGCATACCTTTTTGTTCGGAAAGGTCAAAAGTCTAGTCTAGATTTTAATTAGGACAATTTAAATGAAAAAAAAATTTTAAATGAAAAAAAAAACTTAAATGAAAAAAAGAGGGAAGCTAAATAGAAGTCTACTTTGAATTTGAGTTTTTATTTTTGATACTAATTTTTTTAAATTTCTTTTTGCTGAATAGACATTTTTGATTATGAACTTTGAATATATATTGCAAATTTGAAATTTGAATATATATTGCATTGCATGACCTTAAGTTAACCTTCATTTTGTTGTGATTAAATTACTTCCTTAACTTTTATTAAAAATAACTTTGAAAGACTATATTAAACTATATTGCTTTTTATATAAACTTCTTTTAATCCTTTTTGCTTTTTTCTCTCATTTTTAATTTTAGTTACAACATATTTATATAAATGTCTAGAAAAAACAAGGGACTTGGTGATAAGACAAGCCTGTTTTCTTCTCGTCCTTTCCATCTATATATATATATATATATATATATATATATATATATATATATATATATATATATATATATATATATATATATATATATATATATATATATATATATATATATATATATATATATATATATACAGGGCCGTATCTAGCATACAAAGACTGGGGGGGTGCAATCGTCAAATTAACCGACAAAAATTTTTCTTGTTTTGAAAAGAGGATTTTTTTCGGAAAAATTTTCAAAATCATAATTGCATTCTTAATTTACTACCTGTAACACGTTAAAAGAAATAAAATATATTTTTTCTGAAAGATTATATCAATTTTACAATGCAAATGAAATTTACAGTATTTCAAAAGCATATACAAACAACAACAAAGTTAACGTATAAAACGCAAAACTGCATAATCAATTATTCAATTTGAATACGTCTTTGTGTTGTTATAGACCATTTTTTTACCAACACGTCAAGGTCTATATTGTCCACTAAATCTTTTTCTGACGCCAACAAAATTAATGACGCCAATCTTGCATCTGACATAGTAGAACGCAAAATATTTTTAACAATTTTTAATTTGCTAAATGTTCTTTCATCGCTTGCAACAGACACTGGTGCTGAAGCCATTAGCTTGAAAGCTTTGAAAACTCCTGGGAATATGTTTTGTCTTTGCCACGACAGTTTTAATTTTTCATTGTTTGTTGGAGCATCAGATTTAGTAAATGTGTTCATAAAAATTTCTAACTCTGCATGAAATAAATGAGCATCTGTATTTACTCCATTATTTGGCATTAATAGGCACAGTTTTTCGACATCTTTTATTGTAAAGGTTTTTGTTGACTGCTGAAGAAGAGAAAATGGTTCAATGCTCAACCATGAAGCCAGTAAATTTTCATTCATTTCGTAAATAAGACAGTCTAACACGCAATTAAGTTGTTGGGTGTAGTATTGATAGATATTTCTAGAACATAGCGTATCAGGATTGTCATCATAGCGTTTTGGAGTTACTCTTCGTCTATGACGATCTTCGTATATTTTTAACGCATCGATTTCATACTTGCTACATATTTTAATTGCTGCATCAATTTCACAATGTACTTCAAATTCTTCTTTTCTATATCGTTCAAGAGATTGTATTGTAGACAATACAATCATTTTAGCATCTAAAATGTTCAACTCAACTTTCTGCAACTCATCAGTAAGAATCTTTGTTTTTGCAATGACTCCTTTGATAAGCATAAGCATAATGATAAAGTCTGGATTCACGATTTTTTTAAGTATTGCTAAAGCTTGATCCTTTGTTTTCTTATCAAATAAATCGGACTGACTTATTTCATAAAAACATTCAACAATAGATTCCATACTTATCCAAAATGCTTGAATGGATTCTGAACGCGCTGACCATCTAGTTTTTGAAAGATTGCGAAGTTTCAAGGAATTTTCAATAAACTTAAGTTTAGAATTAAGTAAGCTGAATCGTTTAGTACTTGAAGAAATAAATACGTAGCACATTTCAAGAACTTCAAAGACATTTGAAGCCATTTTATTTCTTTTAACCGCATGTTCAACAAAAGTATTAGTTCGATGAGCTTGACATGGAATATAAGGTACAACTCGTTTTAATTTTTCTGAAATTTTTGCATGAACTCCTTTAATGTTGCTGGACATAGAGCTGGCGTAATCATATCCTTGAAACACAACACTATTGACATCAAGTTGAAGGTTATTGATTATCGATATTATTAAATCTGCAATTCCATCACCCGTTTTGTCAGCTACCTCGCATATCTGCACAATTCTTTCTTTAATATTACAGTTATTATCCACATACCTTACAGCAATTGCTAACTTATCACTGTGTGACACATCAGGAGTTGTATCTGCCATAATTGAAAACATCGATGCTTGGTTAACTTCGGAAACAATTTTGCTTTGAACATCTTGTCCAAGCAAATGAATGAAGTCGTTTTGGGATTTAGCACTCATATATGTCACATGATATTTTCTAAGTTTTATGTTGCTCAACCATCGTTTAAGTACCAAATTATGTCTCGACATAAAATATACCAACTGTCTAAAATTTCCATTTTCATCCCGATCATCTCCACGAAACGCGATTCCTTGCCTACCCAATGTTCGAGCCAAATCAATAAGAACTTTTATAACACACTTATTAGACTCCATTTCTTCTTTTTCACTAATAACAATTTGTCTTTGTTTCTTGTCCAAGAGGAGATTAATATGTTGAGCACTATTACAATAATTGCAATAGTCTAATAATGAAGCTTTATGAGATTTTGATGAAAAATGTTCTGATAGTTTTCCTCTTTTACCTTTCTTTCCTCGACTCTTCATTTTATGCCACGTGCGGATACCGTTTTCAACCCAAGCAACTTCACTATTCTCTCTACCTGGTCCATTTGGAAAGAGACAGCATACATAGCAGAATGCGCTATCTTTAAGTATGCTGTACTCTAAGTGAGGGTATTCTTTGTACCACAATGATGAAAAACGATTTTGCTTCCTTTTGTCAATATCTTTATTGATAGGAAAGTTATTAAGTTTTACTTGATGTGGTCCAAGCTCAATTAGATAGTTTCTTAGATTATCATTTTCAATTTTCGAACGCTGGCCAGGATCATGCGAAAGAAAGAAATTTTTTGTAGTAAGTGTTTCAATATTATCATATTTTCTTTTGTTTAATATGTTTGCAAGAGCTTGGTCATTGGCATCCAAAACATTCTCTGCTGAAATTTTTACCTCAGAAGCAAGCTCTGTCATTTCAATGAGAAGTTTTTCCAAATGTAAATTGTCTGTATTTTTCACTTCATCTAGTTTTAATTCACACTCACTTAAAAGTTTACACAGCTTTGCAAATTTACCCACCGAATCTGAAAACGTAGTTTCTTTTTCCAATAAATTAACATCACTCGGTTGGGATTCTACTAACAGAGTTTGATCACAGAAATCAAAAATTTCAGGCACTGCTAGTATTTCATCATTAGTAATATCAATGTTTTTACTCTCATTTATTATCTCACATTCAATTTCAGATGATTCATTTTCAATTGCTTCAGAGATTTTTGTCAGATTTTCATTGATATTCATTTCCACTTCATTTGTAATGTTGCTTGGGCAAAGTTTTTGGGCATTGAAATTAATTTTAGACAAACTTATTTTGCTGCACGATTGGGAATTTATTGCCGAATTGGTTTCAAAAGGGTTTCGTGGTGCGCCATACTTCTCATAAGGTATCCCTTTATGGTTTCGGATATAATCCAAATGATAAATTCGATTATGTGTCATCCGATAGTCATTATCAAAAATTGAATGTGAACAGTTCTTAACTTTGCATTTGACTTTGTATCTTTTAACACCAGGATGTGGCATCTTGAACCCAAAATCTAAGATAATTACAAATTAAACTAACAAAATATTCGCCTTAAAAAAATATATAAATGATTTAATAAATTTTAAACTTTTTAAAATTTTATTAGTAAATACGTAACTTACAAGTATAAACAAAATAGTTTATTACTTCTTTCGCCAAACTTCCAATACTAGTACCAAATTTCTAATAATAAAAACACACCGCTAACTAAACTTTGATTTCTTCTGTGCAAACATCAAGTAAACAAGTCTCTTGATTAAGATTCTTGCTTTAAAGTAATTAGAAATTGTTGACTAATTACGTAACGCAATTTTTGAGAATAAAAAACGGCAACCAAAAACATGCTTAGCTGAGTTTTATTTGTAATACGCGTTAAATTCCAAAAAAGAATTAGTTTTTTATGCTTTGAAAATTAGCGTTAAGGATGATATAAAAACATTTTTGCAATACAGAAACAACAAGAAAATAATAATTTTAATATTTTGTCGGTTAAATAGTATAATGGTAAAGTTGTCGGTAAGATTACAATTTATTGTAATCTTACCGACAATTTACCATTGTACTGTTTAACCGACAAAATATTAAAAATCTGGGGGGGTGGACACCCCCCCACACCCCCCTATCGGTACGGCCCTGTATATATATATATATATATATATATATATATATATATATATATATATATATATATATATATATACATACATATATATATGTATATATATATATATATATATATATATATATATATATATATATATATATATATATATATATATATATATATATATATATATATATATATATATATATTATAAAACACGGAAATTGTAAAGATTTGTACGGCTAAATAAATGTATTGAAAAAAAAAAATTATAGTCAACATAGTAAATAAATAAAATCAACAAAACAATTATTATTTTCAGTTATTATAATAAGTAGGAAAGTCTTAAAAAAAATGATTAAAAAAATTTTGTTAAATAAATTGTTGAAAAATAAAAAATATACGACGCAAATGAAAAATTGGTAATTTTAAAAATTGTAAGTAAATGTAAAATACAATAAAGATCAAAAAAAAAAATTGTGTACACAGTCTGTATCTGTTACACATTTTTAAATAGATATCTATTTAAAAATAACGATATGATTATAAAAATAATGAACTTATTTTTGTGAACAGTTTCTTAAATAAATTGGTTTTCTAAAAAGAACGAAAGCTTTAAATTTAAGTGAAACTTTTATTGGATAAATCTTTTTTATATATTATTTATTTCGGCATTTTTTACTTACCTTTTTTAATTTTTTTTTAATCTTTACCGATACCGCATATTGTAATAAATTTTATTATATATAAAAAAATGTTGTCTTTAAAAATGCATTATCTATTTATTAATAGTATTTGACACATAGCAAAAAATATTAATTTTGAGTAAAAATATTTAATTTTTCGATTTTATTTAATGTAAAATAAATTTGTTTCTTTATTTTTTTGTTCTTTATTTATTCCTTTATTTCATTTTTATTAAATGTAAAATAATAATAATACTTTTGATTTGTAATGAGTGAAATTTCAATTTTCAAATTTATAGTTGGTTTATAACCAATTTATTGGTTATAAACCAACTATATTGGAAAGTTTGGCAAGCTTAAACTTTTTCTCGTTGAAGATCTCGTACAACCTCCAATATTCATTTTTACTTATATGTTTAACACTTTTTTGATTTCATTTTTACTTATATATTTACCAGCGGAATTTATTTTAGAATACATAGAAACTGCTTTTCGGTTTTTTATCGCCCTTAAAATTTGCGTGTTTTATAGATCTATCCTTAATTACAACGAGTGTATAAACGGACAAAAAATATAAAAAATGTGACCTGTTTGAAACAACGTATATAAGCAAAAGGTTTTGTATACTTGGAGTGTGAAAACGATAAAAATTTACGGGTGCAAAGTAATATTTTATTTTTTTACAAAAATTTTATCATTTTAATTTTCTTTGACTTAGGTGCCCTAACAAGATCTAACAACGTTATATATTTATAGTTCATTAATGAACAAAGTGATTGTTTCATTCTAAAGTTAGATCTACATGGAAATAATTTAAACATGTAGATAAGTATACTCAACATCGAGAGCAACTTTTTTAATAAACTAAGTGTAGCATTTTTTATCCAAACAATTTTTAAGGGTGTACATATATATATATATATATATATATATATATATATATATATATATATATATATATATATATATAGGTATTGTGGTTTATCCTCCTCCAGCTAATTGCCATACGGAGGCCACATTACCAAGGACCGCAAAGACAAGTTCAGCTAATAAATAGCGTCATTACCTGCTCTACAGACCTAGAGTAAAGTGAGTTTAGGAAGAACGAAGAATTTTAGAGTAAAAGATAGAAGTCATGTTAGAAAGATACCATACAGAAAGCGGACAGGATTGCACACGATGTTAGAAGGTGCAATATGTTACTATACACATAATTGGCTTAAGCCAATTAGTGTATGCAATATATATATATATATATATATATATATATATATATATATATATATATATATATACACCTATTTTATTACTTACGGGGACAGATTCATCGGTAATTAATAATTAATAAAAGCCCACGAAACTGTAAAAACAAGTCTAGATCAAGTTTGCACTTTTTGAGGTAATAGAGCAACTTTGCTCCAAGGTAACAAGGTAATTCTGCTGGTAAAAAGCCACTTTTAAAAATTTTTAACAAAAAAATAAGTTTAAAGTGCTTTCAATAATATAAATGAATAAAAATAGTGTAGTCGGAAGTAAATAATTCAACACTATTAAATAAAAAAAACATTATTTATAAAAAATTTTTTTTTTTGCTAAATAAATTTATTCATAACATAAAACATATGCAAATACAAATAGCAGGGGCAAGAAGAAGACATTTGTCTTATCGACAAGCCCCTTAATCTCTACCGTAATACACAATAATAAAATATAAAAATCGTAAAACTGCAGCATTACAGCATATAAAATATTGTTATATAGACTTTTTATATTTATAAGAAACAAACAACAGACAAACAAAAAGATAAAATTCAAAGGTCCTGAATGCCCCTCTCTAACTATGAAAATCTTCTTTTTTCTTATTTTAAAATTATAAAAGGAAAAAAATTAAATACCAAAGTAAAAGCAATTACTATAGTATAGCAAAAAATTATATACTTAAAAAGTATGCACGCAAATACTCATAATCCTGAAACTTTTCTTTTAAACTAGTATACACCTTTACATATACATCAGAATATACCGTCAGAAATATCCTGTGCTACGTTGCTCATCAACAGCCTTTGCTTCAATTTGGTCTTAAACTTATTAAGCGTTGCATTTGTTTTAAGATCATTAGTTAATATTTTATTCCATACTTTTGGTCCTCTAGTAGAATTTGAAAATTTAGTAGTCGCAAAATAATTTGTGGGCTGATGGTAGCTGTTATACGAGTATCTGGTTAAGTATCTGTTCTGATTTATTTTGAATAGCGGGTTAAATATTTTAACAGATAAATTTTTATTAATTTTGAACATATATATAAGAAGATGATAGATGTTTATTTGGTAAATATCCATTATATTTAGCTTAATAAACAATGCTTGGGAATGTGTAAAACGTCCCACATTGGATATGATTCTGATTGGATGTTTCTGTTTGTTAAAAAGTTTTTTAATTTTATTTTTACTTGTACTGCACCAAGCAATAATTTAGATGACAATGAATGCAAGAGAAATATAAAAATATTAAGCAATATGGATTTAAAAAAGGTTTTGCTCTACAAATCAGACCGATGTTCTTAGAGATTTTACTTTCGAGATAATGTATGTGATCTCTCCACGTCACATTTTCATCAAGCAGAACACCGAGAAATTTCAAAGTGATTTCTCTTTTTACATCTTGATTGTCAATACAGAATTTTGGAAGTTTTAAAGGAATATTATCTCGATCATGAAAACGATGGAAAAAAGTATATTTTGTCTTGGTAATATTTATTGATAATTTATTTGCACTGAATCATTCAGTAAAATTTATTAAACTTTTGTTTACAGATTTGAACAGAATGTTTATATCATTATGTGCATAGAATAGGTTTGTATCATATGCAAATAAAATTGTATCTAGATCACTGCATGCTTTACTTAAATCATTGATATAGATAAGAAATAGGAGTGGCCCCAATATAGAAACTTGAGGGACACCACACATTATATTCATATCGGTCGTTTTACCATCATTGTAAGAAATGTATTGCGATCTATTTGTCAGATAGCTTCTAAACCATAAAATATTTATATTTTTTGCTCCATAGTTTTCTAATTTTTTTAATAAAATGAAATGATCGACAGTGTCGAAAGCCTTACTGAGATCAATAAATACACCTAATGTATATTTATTTTCATTAAACGGTTTAAATATATTTTGAAAAAGAGGAACAATTGCCTGATCACTAGAGTGACTCTTTATAAATCCAAATTGCTTATTATGAAAAATATTGTTTGCAGCTAAAAAGTAATACAATCTTTTATACATAATATGCTCTAGTAATTTTAAAAAGCATGATAGTATGAAGATAGATCTGTAATTGGAAATATTAGTCTCGTCTCCTGATTTTAATACTGGCATTACTCTTGCAACTTTAAGTCTATGAGAAAAGATTTCTTGTTCTAAAGAGAGACTAAATATATGTAAAAACGAGATTTTTAAATATAGCATTGATTTAATAACTACATTACTGCTTACATCGTCAACTCTGAAACCTTTATTTGGTTTATAATAAAAAAAATGTTTAAATAAAAAAACAAGAATTTTAAAATTGCTCATTTATTTTTATATATATAAACTTATATTGGCTTCTCCATAAATACATCAAAAATAAGGAAGTAGTCAAGCATAATGTACTAAGTTCATACATAAATTTTCATTCTATTATTAACAAACATCAGCCTTATTCATAGTAACATTTTTATGGGAACATATGCGTGAGGTAACATTTTCGAATAACTTTTATAGTTAACAGTTAAAGACAAGAAAATGGGTTTCCATTAAGCCCGATCGGCGATTGTGTCCATTTTACTGCATCTTGAACAGACACAAAAAACACATCATTGAGTTTTACAACTTCATTCATAAATCTGATTAGAGCTAAAGAAAAGAGAAAAGAAAAAAAAAAGAAATGAACTGATTAGAATAATACAAATAAAACAAAATCATAAACAATAAATTGTTATGTACCAGTTTTTTTATAGGGTGCGTTGTTGAACCACGTGGAATGTCCAAATATTGGAAACGGCTGCTTGTTATCGTCATAGTGTGTTTTAAAATTACGCATAATCATTTCATATACGCTTTCCTCATCTCCAGGATCTTTGCACTCATCAATCATTGTTCCAAAAATTTCTTCTGTGGCATTACATTGCCATGGAACAAGTGGAACCTCCCACAAACCTGGATATGAATCTAAAAAAAAGTTTTGTATTTTAGTTTTTAACAAAACATCTTTAAAAAAATTTGTCATAACTAAAATGAATATATTATCAATAATTACTTAAAGGGCAGTTTAGCATGTAGCAGTTTATAGGAGGTAAATAATCCAACGTATACGGCCACCATCTTGTTCTGGGATATGTACCCAAAGTACTATCATACAAAAAGTTGTTATCAGCTAATACACTAAATAAGTTTTCTGTACTTGCAAGAAATGGAGTTCTCCATCCACGCGTTGTTACACCAACCATTTCTTCAATGGTTTTTCTTTGATTGATAACTTCAATTTCAAGATCATCGTAGGACTTAACAAAATAAATGTAAAGCTATTTCAGATTTCATGTAATTATATTGTTAATAACACATTAAATTGATAAGTTTTCAAACATGAAAGGTTTAGGATATAAGTTCAAAATAAAAGAGATTTAAAACAAATACTTTTTTTTATGCTTACCAGCAACTTCTTTTTGCGTTTAAAAGTTTCAAAAAAAAAAAAGTGAAATTTATTTTCTTTATATCTTTATAATTATAATAAGAATTGTAATAATATAATATAATATGTAATAATATAATATAATATGTAATAATAATACTTATAGCCACCATGTAAAAATATCATATGTAATAATATAATATAATATAATATGTAATAATATAACATAATATAATATGTAATAATATAATATAAGTTATATAATTATAATAAGATATAAAATATATCTTTTTTAAATCAAAGGTCCGTATTTTTTTTAAACCAAAGGTCCGTAATTTGTTTAAACCAAAGGTCTGTAATTATTTTAAACTAAAGGTCCGTAATTTTTTTAAATTACAAAGCCTAGTTTCAGTTCCAAAATCTTACATTTTGATTCCACCATTCAACAGGATCTCTGTGAGTCACAGAATGATCACCAATTTCATGACCTAAAAATAATTTTATTAATGTTTTTGCAAAACTGTGTTTAATTAAGAAGTAAGAACCCATAAAGTTTTTGTTAACGCAAACCTTGACTTTGCAGAATCTTTACCAAGCTGTAATCAGTGTTGTCTCCCGATAAAAAGAAAGTTGCTTTAACAGGACACCCGTTGAAATTTTTTAACCCATTAAGCAAATCTTGATACAACTGGAAGTTATTTCTAGTGATACCGTCATCCATTGTAAACATAATAATCTGTGGAGTGTTATCTTTTATTAACCCACTAGGAATGCCGGTTCCAGCGCATCTGCATTTCGGTAAAAGACACTTTATAGGATCGCAAGATGTTGCTGGATCTGTCGAGAAATAAAGATATATTTAGAAACCTTTTTCAAATCAATAAACATTCATAGTTTTTAAATTAAAACATCTCAGTTAATTTTCTCTAAAAGTTCAAATTTGCGTATTTTGTTATATTAAACATCTATTTGAAAATTATTCCTCTACATAAACTGAATGAGAAAAGTATCGATAATATAGATATATAGAAATACAATTATAAAAAATTATAAATAAAATGTTAGTTAAAAAACAATCATATAAGTATTCTTCAGCTTGTATAATATCAACAAAGTTTTAATAAATATTTATCGTCAACATTAAACATCGTCTACTATTCAAAATAAAACAAAAAATTAAAAATTTTGAGAACCATTTCTTACCATAAACTCCACGGTTTGTGATTGGTGTTGGTATTTCACTTTGTAAAAAACAAGTGGAAATCAGAGAGTTTAAGATGAATATCACAGGTTTTACCGCCATCTAAAATTTCACGAGACTTTTAATGTTTTTTTAGAGTTAAGTAAAAACTTTAAATTTTAAAGTAAAAATTTTTGAGCTCATATTCGTTAAATTATTGTTACACAACCCTTTGTAACAATAATTTATACATATATATAATTTTGTAACAACAATTTATATATATATATATATATATATATATATATATATATATATATATATATATATATTATATATATATATATATATATATATATATATATATATATATATATATATATATATATATATATATATATATATATATATATATATATATATATATATAATTTCATTAAGTCAAGAAAAAAGCAAAAATACCATTCAAGTTTCAATTTATTTGAAAATCTTTTGTAATTTGCAAAAATAACAAGTATGAGTTCTCTAAGTTTTAAATCACTTTTATGTTACAATCGATGAGGTGAGTTTTCTTAATTTAAGTTGTGTATTTTTCACAACTGGTACAATAATCACATAATTATTAAATTGTAAAAAGTTGCAAAAGGATGTCATTAACGTCTTGCCGTGATGTACTTAACTTATACGGTCATGTGATCATTCTTATCACAATCTTGATAACTTTTGTTTTATATAATTTTTTATCAATATTTTATCATAATACTTTCCAACTTGGCACACATCGTTTTAATTCGAAATAAAGACACGTGTTCATCACGATCCAGGCGTAATTTAAAAACTCGTTGACTACACGGGCGGTTTTATTTCAGTTTAACACGTTATTTATGAGGTTTAAAGTCAATATTGGATTCTTTTATTAATGGTTTCACTTTCTTTACAAAAAGTTAACTTAAGGAAACGAAGTTTTAATATTATACTTTGTTTCCGTAACGGTTAAACCTTCAATATAAACCTAATAATCATATTAGTGTATTGGTAAATAGTTATATTTAATTTCACAGATATGAAACCATATTATTGATTGTTCTGGTTGTTTTAACCGGTTTTAAACAGCAAGAGAAACCATGCGTGAAACTCAAACATATATATTTTTTGTTTTAGGTACCCCTAACGGTCTTGTCACAGAGCAACGCGGAAGAGCATTTAAATATGAGCATTTAAATATATAAAAATATATACAAATTATATTTATATACTCCTTCCTTACCAATACCCCTTACCTCCCCTTAAAATTGTTTCTGAATTTACTTATAAAATATTGAATTAACTCTAATGGCACCTCCTTCCAAAAAAGGTGATTTTCAAATTATTGTCGGTTTTTTTAAAAAAATAGTCGGGTATTTGTTTTGAGGACCTTTCTTTTTTTTTAGGAACCTCTCGGTACTTTTTGAAGACTCACCCCCCCTCCTCCATTTTATTCGTAGAATGCCCTTTACATATATTATATTAAAACATGTTTATTTTAAATTTGATTTTTTTATAGTTTGATATAATTTTAACATCATGCTTTTCTCAAACTATATATGTTTTTTAAACTTATTAAAGATTTTAACAAGTTTAAAATATATACAAATTATATTTATATACTTATACAATAGCCTCTTTAGCAATAATATAAGTCATATTGTCTTGTGTTATTGCTAAAATAGCTCTATGAAAAGATTGTAGTGCCATTAGTTAATCGTAATTTTTTTGAGCCCCTGTTGCAAACATTTTAAAACTTTTGAACTAAATTAGTGTTAGCGAGAACATATATATAATATATATGTATATATATAAATATATACATATATATATATATAAATATATATATATATATATATATATATATATATATATATATATATATATATATATATATATATATATATATATATATATATATATATATATATATATATATATATATATATATATATATATATATATATATATATATATATATATATATATATATATATATATATATATATATATATATATATATAGTCTTGCATGTCTCTAGAGACATGCAATTTTTAAAACTTTTTCTAGTCTGGTTTATTAACGCACTCTTTAAAACTACAGTTTATGGGAAATATTTTTTGATGCTACGCAAGAGCTCTTGCGTAGCATCAAAAAATATTTCCCATAAACTGTAGTTTTAAAGAGTGCGTTAATAAACCAGACTAGAAAAAGTTTTAAAAATTAAATTTTTTTTTTTAATTGATAGACTGCCTGGCTAAACCAAACCCTCAGTCGATGTAGCAGCACTCTCTTGCGAGTCAGGCTATTTGTCAGTCGTTGTAGCAGCACTCCCTTGCGAGTCAGGCTATTTGTCAGTCGATGTAGCAGCATTCCCTTGCGAGTCAGGCTATTTGTCAGTCGATGTAGCAGCACTCCGTTGCGAGTCAGGCTATTTGTCAGTCGATGTAGCAGCACTCCGTTGCGAGTCAGGCTATTTGTCAGTCGATGTAGCAGCACTCCGTTGCGAGTCAGGCTATAAGATAGTCGATGTAGCAACATTTACGCATGTTTAAAAAATGTTTTTTATTAAATCAATAACAAAAACACCACTAATTAAAAAAAACTTTCTAGTCGTTATAATTGCGGTTTTTTAAAAATTTTTTAAAAAACAATTAAATTTAATGTACTTCCGCATAAATTAATTGCTTTGACATTTCGATGACAATCAAAAACAGCTTAAGAGACGAGGTAATTAAAATTGTAGTCGTAAGAGACTTTTTTTACATTAAAATGCTCTTAAAGCGACACTATATGAGTATATATATATATATATATATATATATATATATATATATATATATATATATATATATATATATATATATATATATATATATATATATATATATATATATATATATATATATATATATATATATATATATATATATATATATATATATATATATATATATATATATATATATATATATACATATATATTGACCAAAAAGCTAATATATGTTGTAATTGAATGAATTTCTTTGCTATTAAGAATCAAATTCAAAGAAAGTTTTATTTCTTAGGAAACGAGTTTGTTAATGATAACTATAAAAAAGATGTTCAGCAGCTTTTTATTTTTATTGTGTGTATTTTGCGATTAAAGAATGTTTACATTGCATATACATATGTCAAAATTATTAAATGGAGCAAAAAGAAGGCACATACTGTCTCCTGACTACTGTCTTAATTCTTCTTATATGTGAAAAACACAGTTAAGTTTCATCCAGTTTTACTCTCAAAAAGTTTTTGCTTATTATTTAATAAAATTAATTTTAAGATTTGGTAATTTAAAAGGAATATTCTTTTATTTAATGACTTTATGGGAGAAACAACTTTTTGTCAGAAACAATATCTGATTTAAAGATATTGTTTCTGACAAAATTTTTTTTGATCAAAGATCAAAAACATGAAATAAAGAAGGTTCAGTGACGTCAAATACTTTTTGTCAATATCAACTGGTTTACCATAAATTAATTAATTGATGTTTTGACAGTTTTTAATTTACTACTTTTAATTTACAATTTTTTCCATTTAAATCCTTAATTACATTCCATGATTATTTAGTGTTTCCGTTGGTTTTCTAAGCATAATAAAACTTCTTTGAGTATCTTTTCGTTTTTTCAAATATGTTTTTATAATTTTTATAAGTTACTTAGTTTTTATAAGATTTTTTTAATATATAATTAGATATGAATAAGATATATTTTATATATAATTTTTCTTTTTTGATTATTGAAGATTTTAATAAGCTTTTTCGACATCTAGGGAGTTTGAAGTGACTTGACATTCGTGATTTTTTTCTTCTTGAAACGTTATTTCATATTGCTTATAAAATTGAGCAAGAAACAAGTTATATGCGTAGTTAGTCTTTCACAATTGCAACTTCAGATTCCGATCAACGCAATTTTTTAAACAGTTTTCAACTTGTTTAATGAACTTTTATTAATCTTTTGCCTAAATATTTTGGATTTGTGGTAATAATTTCAATTAAAATGTTTTTGTTTTGTGGTAATATTTTTAATTAAAATAAATGAAAATGATCCAATAAATTGGACAGAACTTTATGTGTAAAGAGGGTTATTATGAAAGTTATTAGCTATGATCAAGTAGAAGACTTATTTGTAACTCTCTTGCTTTGTTTATTGGTGGAATGAAGGGGTGACAAGAATAGCGTCGAAAAAAATGAACTTCAGAATAGTGTTGAGTATATTAAAAAGGCAAAAAAAAAAAAAAAAAAAAGGGAATAGTGTCTCGAATGAATTTAATGAATAGTGTCAAAAACAAAAATAAAAAGAATAGTATCTCAAATGAATTGAATGAATAGTGTCGAAAACAAAAAAACTGGAATAGTGTCGCAAATAGTTAATTTCAGCAATTGCTTACTAGTTTTGCTTATCTTTATAGCTTAACAGAGAAACAAAAAGAAAAAAAAAGAAAAAAACAAAGAATAATAAAAGAAAAGATTGCTGACAACCCCAAAACCTCAGTCAATATAGCGGCACTCCTTTGCGGCAGCAGACTATAAGTTAGTTGGTGCGTGTACAGAAGCCCCCGGCAGCCCCCCGGCATTTCAGTATGACAAAAGACATGTTATCTAAACACACATTTATAGTTATTATTATTATTATTTTATTTTTGTTACTGTTAATTAAACTCCTTAAGGATATTATTCCTTTTTTCTATTTTAGACATTATTCATTAAATTAATTTGCGACACCAATTTTTTTTTTGTTTTCGACACTATTCATTAAATTCATTTACAACACTATTCCTTTTTTTATTTTCGACACTATTCATTAAATTCATTTGCGACATTATTCCTTATTTTGTTATTTGGCACTATTCATTAAATCCATTTACAACATTATTCTTTTTTTTATTTTCGACACTATTCATTAAATTCATTTGCGACATTGTTCCTTATTTTGTTATTTGACAGTCAATACTCGGTGTAGTTAAGGCGCTTTTAAAATATTATAGCGTCTGTATGATATTTTGCTGACTACGACATATTTCCGTTAAATGGTTTGGTCTGTGAATTATAAAAAGAAAAGTATTAAAATGATAAATTTTGTGGTATCATAAAATATACATGTTTGTAGCTAAAAAACCCAGACCGTAGATTCTTTTTTTTAAAAAAAAAGCCATCTTAAAATCAAAATCGCTTGTCCAAATTTGAATAAGATTTTATATTAATATGTTTTTTAGGTAAAATGAACATTATAGTTTAAGAATATGATCTTTTCTGATCGTTTATTGGTAATTTTCCATAATTATAAGCTCTTTCTTGGTCGGAATTCTAAAATTTTTTGGGAATATTGATAGAAATATTGTGTTTTGACAACTACATATAGTTAATATACGTCAGAACCAATTAGAACTAGGATCAGTAGTAAATTAAGAAACTTTTTCAAAAGATTTTAACTAAATTCATGTTAATGCCCATGACCGGAATTGATCTACAGATTCCAGAATAGATTCACTATTACGGGTAGTAAAAAGGTTTTGAAAATTATATAAAAAAAAGAAAAGTTTCTTTAAATATTTGGAAAACCTCAAGTAAAAAAAGTTATAACATTTAAAGATCTAGTTTGGACATAATATGCTGACAAAACCATGCTAATTCCAAATAAAAGTATTCGAAAATTTTGTAAACCGCCTTAACTACACCGAGTAATGCGACAATTTTGATACTATTCCTTTTTTATATTTGAGACAAAAAAAAATTTGCGACAATATTCTGCCACACCGAATGAAGTTATTTTGTCGAGTATTTATTATTTGAAGTTGATCGGGTTGATGTTAAAATTCCCGACTAAATAAATGTTTTCTCGAATTTGTAATTATGTTTAGAAATGTTTTAAGATGAGTTTTAAACTTTTTAATGTCTATAGTTACTATTTATAATTAAATTTTTTTCAGTTTTATTTTCAAATTCAATACATAATGATTCATAATCAGTATCATTGTCATAGAGGTCGTTACGTAAGTTATAATTAAGTGAGTTGTAATTAAAAACGTAAACATCCTCACTTGCATTAAAGTCACGTGGTTGGTGAATTGATGTGTAATTAATTAGTTAAATTTTATAATTTGTATCATCACATTTTCCCTATGCTATTGTCAGACATATAGTTTTAAATCTTGTTTAAGTTCATTTAATAATATTTATAAGTTTTCAAAGTTTTTATTTATACTTAAAGTATTAATATTCAAAAATAATTTTTTTTTTATTTTTCTAAGATATTGCAAAGATTCAGAAACTAAAAAGTATTGAGTATCTAACATTTTGTGATAAAATTTCCCCGCGCAGCGGTCTTGTTCGTCAAGGTTCGCGTTTTGGAGTTTTAGAGTTGAGAGAGGGTAATAACCACAATTAAGTAGCCTCCTCGTCTGTAGTGGCCTTCTTGGCCTAGGGTAAATAAATTTTCAAAAAAAAAAAAAATTTGATTTGGTGTCGTTATCACCAAAAATGTCATTTTCATCAGAAGATTTTATTAAGTAATTGACCTCCATTTTTAAAACAGTAAAATTTAAAATAAGTGATAGTAAAGATAAAGTTTCGTTAACTAATGATTAACATTATGATGGTAAAGTTTTGCTTTTCTTTGCTACCCAATCGTGAATTATTAATTTCTAATAAAATATATAGGCAAATAGTTGCTTAAAAGTTGTTTGTTGCAAATAGTTGCTTAGAAGTTATTTGTTACAAATAGTTGCTTAGAAGTTATTCGTTGCAAATAGTTGCATAGAAGTTATTTGTTGCAAATAGTTACTTAGAAGTTAATTTCGTTATCTAAAGTGGATGGTTAAGTTATCTAAAGTGGATGGTTAAGTTATCTAAAGTGGATGGTTAAGTTATCTAAAATGAACCAGTTATCTAAAATGAGTTGATACCTAAAAAATAAAAATTTAAAAACCTAATGAAAACAAAAAATCATATGAGTGGGTCAGAAGCCAAGGGGTACAAGTGACAATTTTACCAAAATTAAGTTAAGTATAGAATTTGATAGAAGAAGCAAACAAAATTGTTGGTGGCCAAGGGATACAAGTAAATCTCTTCCCTGTGCTGCTTTCTACTGGAAAAACATAACAACAGCTGAGTATATTTAACAAAAATACTTTAACTTTAAACAGCTGTATCTAAAAACTATGAAAATGTCACTTGTACCCCTTGGCTTCTGACCCACTCATATCTTTTTTCTGATTTAAAAATCAGCAACTCTGCTTTTATAATGCAACTTTGAATTTATAACTTTGAGTCAGAAGTATCGATAAGTTAAAATATTTATATAAAAATTATTTTTAAATTAATTAATAGTTGAGTTTTATATTAAAAAAATAATTAAAAAACAAGCAAAGAAAATAGTTTTTTTTTTTTTACTTTACCTTTAAACGAGCATAAGGAAACTTGTGTTAAAACACTCTTCTAATTACATTATAACTTAGTTTCCAATAACAGTAGGCAGGGCCGTACTGAGCCAACTTTGCGCTTCGGGCAAGAAAAGAAAATTGCGCCCCTCCTCTCCCCTTCCCCTCCTCTGCCAAGACAAAACAAAAAAAATTAAATTAAAAAACGATTTATTGATCACAAAATTTATGATACCAAGTGTAAATTACAATTTGTCATGAATACACAAACTTCAGTTCAAGTTGACTTTTCTAGCTTTTTTGGATACAAATTTACTAATGACGTCTTTAAAATCAAGTTTGTCGACCACTTTAAGTTCAATTAAAACTACAGCCAGACTAGACAAACGTTCTTGGTCCATAGTTGATCTCATGTAGTTTTTTAGAAGCTTAAGTTTACTGAAACTTCTTTCACACGTAGCAACTGTGACTGGTATGGTGAGGAAGATGCGAATAGTAATTGGCGTGTTAGGATAAGCATCAGTCAATGAATATTTATAAATGAGCTACAAAATGTTAATTGAGCTAGATTTTTTGAAGTTGTCCATCATTACAGCAGCTTGATATTTAAAACTTGCAATTTCTGACTGAAAATCAGAAGAATCTAAATCTGCCGTGTAAATCTGAGATATGTTTTTGGCTTTTGTCTTAAGTTCATCCACTGGACTTTTAGACAGTGAACGCCCAAAGAGAAAGTCAAAATTGAAGGATACAGCAGACATAGACTCAAACCGCCATTTAATTTGTGTAACAATGCTGTCAAACACAAGATTGCATTGTGATCTGAATTCTGTTTCTGCTGTGAGAAGGTGAAAGTTGTCTTCAACTTCATAAAGTGCCATCCTCTTTACTTTGTGCTTCCTTTTGACTGAAAAATCATCTTCAATCCATTCTGTTTGGCTGTTTCTGCGGCATCTTTGATAATTTTGTCCACACCAAAATCTTTTATATTCTGAATGGAAGCCATCAATCCTTTCATTTTTTTAGCTGCGATGTCAATTGAAACATTTTTATACTGAAGCAATTTGTTTTTCCAGTCAATTAATGAAAGAGTTTGACAACAAACACAAAAAACAGAAATCAATTTGAATGATAAGATCTTTTGCACTGCATATTGTGACATCATTTGTCATGGGATTGTGGATAATAAATTTCAAAACTTGAAGAACTTCTTTTATTTGTTTTTGCAATAGTGTGATTGCTTCTTTTTTGGCAGACCACCTTGTGTCACTGTTTTTCTCTAATAAGATGGTCAATATTTGCATTAGTGCTTCCCATCTTAATGAAGAAATTGAAAAAAAGTTAAAGATGCTTGAACTTTTCCAAAAAATGTAATCATGAGTGGTGAAATCTCAGCAGCATGGATACCACAAGGAACAAATCTTGTTAACTCACAAAGAGAATGGATGTGAGCTTGAACGCCATTGCATTTTCCAGACATATTGACTCCATTGTCAAAACCTTGGCCGTGGCATACAGAAATCTTTAGACGTCTTTCTCTAATTTTTTCAGTGATCTCTGTTGCAAGACTTTTTCCGATTTTTTTATGACATTCAATGAAGTCAACAAAGCTTTCCTAAATTATACAGGTTTCATCATTGATGCAGACATACCTAATTATTTGGGTCATCTGCTCTTTAAGGAAGGAATCTGGAGTGCAGTTAAACAAAACAGAGTAGTATTTAGCTTCTTTAATTTAATGTTTGACAATATTTCTGACATCTCTGCCCAAGTAAATCAATCAACTCATTTTGTATTCGAGGAGAAAAGTAGGACGTTGTAGTTTTCATTGCTTTAAAAGATGCAATGTTTTCAGCCGCTAAAGAATAATAATTGCTTATTAGTTCAATCAAGTTTAGAAAAATTCCACTGTTTTGTTGACCGATGACTTCTGTTGTGCCCCGAAGGACAAGATTGTTCCTGGCACAGAACAAAATTGCATCAACAATCACTTTTCACTCTCTCTCTCTCTCTCTCTCTCTCTCTCTCTCTCTCTCTCTCTCTCTTTGAAAAGAAATGAAAAAGCGTCTCTCCACTTTTTCATTTCTCCATTAATAACTCTCTGCAGATCAGAACCCATGATCTTTCCTTCTTCGAGGTTTTTTTTTGAGAGTTTTCCAATCAGAATATCATCTTTGGTGTTTATTGCTTTTTTCATGTTCAGGAACTGAACATGAGTTTAGTTTTTTCCCGTCACAAAATCCTTTTGAAATTTCTGAGAAATTGTTGGTTTTTGCCGTTGAAAATAACAAAAAACAAAAACAAAACAGTCAATCTTTTTTATTACTGTACAGCAACCAATGGTCAACAAATTTTTCACCATTGGGATGAATTTTTTCATACCATTTTGTGCTGAAGTGTTGCTTTTTATTGTCAAAATCACACAGCGTGTATGGGAAAAATTATCTTCTTTCTTGCTCTGGCCCATGTTGAATCAAAAAGATTCTTGTATTGTCCGTTAGTTTAGGCCATGTTGCTGGATCCCTGTATTTAAAGATTTTTCCTAAGGTTGGCGGAATATCTGATAATTCTGAATGAAGTTCATTGTGATCCATTTCAGCCCGGTCAGAAAGCTGGGAATTTCCATACTCTCTTGTTGTTTCTGAATTATTTGTGCAAAATTCTTCTTGACTATGGCTAATAAAAATCTCCTCTTCAATTAATTCCAAATTATGATCTGAACCTAAGTCATTAACTCGATATGTTTGAAAACCTATATCTGTTGAACTTTCATTAATTTCTCTGAAATAATTTATTTTTCCTCTGCAGAGTTAGTTACCAACTACTTCTTGAAAAAATTTTCTAGTTTCTCATCACTTTCTAGGCGCTGTTTTCTTTTCTTCTTAAACTGAGCGCCAGATAATTTTTTGGTGCGATTCATTATAGAAACTTAATGTTTACTATAGTTGATAAACATATATGTTTTAACTAAGTTTTGAAAACTAAAAATGCGTTTTTTGCAATCTAAAAAATGATCCTAATTAAATGTGATTTTACCATTTTTTTCTTTTTAAAGATTTCTTATGATAGGACTTTTCAATTAACTGTCCCATCATAAGTAATAACTTTAAATCATTTTACAAAATCGACTATAAACTTTATGGACAGTGTCCATATAGTCTCAAAATACAACAATTATAAAAAAAATTAATATTGAATGTACTGAATAAAAAGAAAAATAAAATTTTATAAACACATATAAACTATTTTAGAGTTAAATGGCGCTCTACTGCCGCAGAAGAGCGCCCTTTAACATAAACTTCAACTTATAAAACATAAACTTACATAACCTCCAACTTATAAAACATAAACTTACATAAACTCCAACTTATAAAACATAAACTTTTATAAACTCCAACTTATAAAACATAAACTTTTATAAACTCCAACTTATAATACATAAACTTAAACAAATTTTAACTTATAAAAACTCATTTACTGAACTGTTGAGTATATGAGCTTTTATAAGTTGATGTAAAGAGGCGCAGTTTTAATTAATTTTTTTTATCAACTTCAAAGAGATGCCATAAAAATGTGTTTTCAAATGATATTAATTTTTTTTTTTATTTATTTTTTAATTTTATTTACTTTTAATTTATTTTACTGGAATTTTGCGTCCTTCCAAGTTTGGCGCCTCGGGCCGCGGCCCGGCTGGCTCCGCCCTTGGTACGGGCCTGACAGTAGGAATCTCGTACGACAGTTGTACATCAAAAATCTTTTAAAATGGAAATATTTTATTGCGTAAGTTTTTTTAATTTAAAATTCATGTTATATTTTGTATTGTATGCTAGCATCTAAATAAATAGCAAACATATATGCTTATATCCATATTATGTATGCATAAATGCACATCTTGGAAACTTTTTTCTGATCTTTTTACTTCTCCCAAAAATAAGGCAGAGTTATTTCCAAGGAAATCTTACTCTAATTTGACTCTTGAATCTAAAGTCTATACTCTTCCAGCCAGTTAAACAGATTAACCCATTGTTAAACATTCAAATCCCTCACATCCAAATCATCCAAATCAATTCCAATGCTAAAGTAAATTCTCAATTGAACACTTCTACAGTTTGTGCTTAAGACAACACTTTAATCATAGTCTTAAAAATGTGTTCTCCATACCTCTATTCAATTTTTGGCTGAACTATTAAAAAGTTTTTTAATAGTTTAGCCTTTTTTTTCCTTAAAGTTTATAACTTGCAGTTTTAATTTGAAAATTTATAATAATTTGAGTAACTTTGCTGTAAAACGGTCTTTAGTACCATAGAAATATGCGCACCTTTGGTAACCTTATCTTATAACTGTTTTCATTATTAAGCTAATTTTTTTAACCAATTGTTACATCTGCTTTCTTAATTTCACACCTCTGTATAGTTTGTTTTTATTTTATTTAGTGTTAACCCACTTTTCAATTGTTAGTATTTTTTAGGTTTATTTTTATATAATTGTATTATCTGCTTGTTACCTACTTGATTAAATTAGGTATTGAATAAATTTAATAATGATATTAAATCAACTAATTCAAATAAAAGAAAGATCATTAGAATATTTGTAATATAAAATTTAAAAGATTAAAAATGCGTTTACTCAAATCTATCAATAAAAATTAATTGCACGCGATATCTAAAATGTTTAGGTATTACTCGCAATAACTGATGTTGTTAAATGTTTATAACATATATTTCTACAAAAAGTTACATACGAGATATTTGCCCAGTGAACACAAAAAAACTTTTATTCTTAGTTACGCAGCAAACATTCTATGGCGGAATTTAAGCGGACCTAGAAACATTTTGAGCGGTCTACTGTAGTTTGTAGTTACGCATCGGTTACTTAATGAACCATTAGTGGCAGCCACCAAATGTGGCTAGCCGATGTCTAGCAACTATATCACACGTTAGAAATTTATCGGCTAGCCACTTTTAGCGGATGCCACTAATGGTCCACCAAGTAATGAAGGAGCAAATCTATAATGAACCGCTAAAATGAATGTTTACTAGATATTTTTTATCAAAAAGATTAATTAGGTTATCGTTGAAGTAAGATGCGATTAAAAAACTTGCGTGAAGCAGTTAACTTAAGTATATTGTAGTAGCACACTTTAAATTTTATTTAAGAATTTTTAACGATTTAATAATTGCTTAAAAGTACCGTTTGTGAAAAATTAAATAAGGCTAATGCTGTTTAATTGCGCAAATGCTTCTTTATTTTCTCAATAAATTCAGAACTCACTTATGACGACATTAAAAAAAGTTTTTTACAATATCAAAATTCGTTACATTTTCTAAACTAAATTAAGCAAAAATCATAACTGTGAAACTCAATTCTTAGGAGAACATATTAGTTTTAATTTATGCAACTTTATGCAAGTTATACAAACATTTCAGATGATGATGCATGATGCACGTTGCATGATGGTTAAATTTTCTTTTATGATAGTTCTACTAAACTCTTTACTTCCAGCATGTTTTTTACAAAGTGAAATACCGACAATCGCAAATCGTGGAATTTACGGTTAGAATTGCTTTTTTTTTAGCTACTTTTGAAAAATATTTTATGATAATAAATAGTTTTAAAACACAATGAGTTAGACTTTAATTAATTTGTTTCTATCAAGTATTTTATTACTCAAAATAATACGAGTTATTTATTTTAATAAATTTAGTTGATTATTTACTCTAAATTAGGGATGTACCGGATTTTTTTCATTTAAATCAAATCGCTTTTGGTTGTAATTAAACTTTTTTTTTTCCTTTTTTTTTTTGACATGTGACACAGGCTGTGTAAATAAATCAAAAAATCATTATCCTACAGAGCAATGAATGTAAAGGTTTACAGAAATAGTAGTACTGCAAATACATTTGCAAAAATTACATTTGTATTTTTTACCTAGGTTTACTTATATATAGTTCTTCATTGCTCTATAGGATAATGATTTTTTGATTTACTTACACAGCCTGCGTCCCATGTCATAAAAAAAAGTAAAAAAAAATTTAACTACAGCCTAAAGCGAATTGATCTGAAAGAAAAAAAATCCGACCGGATTTCCAGTACATCCCTACGCTAAATACACAACTCAACTTAAACAAATATGTGAAATTAAAAGAACCGGCTTTTTTTAGTAAGCTATTCGAATAACTCCAATCGTCCGATTTATTTTTATTTTTATAACGAGTGTTTTTTTAGTTTCAATTTCGGATAACCTTACTTTTGCTTTTTTTTATAATCTTATTCTCTAACTTTAGTCTCTAAATGTTTCATCTAATCACCGTCAATAAATATCTTTTTATTTAAACAATATCTCAATAGTTTGTTGTCTAGAAAACTCAATACGTTGCAAATGTGTCTAAATATTTCAATAGGTTGCTGAGGTTATATCAAAATTTATTAAAATTATATCAAAACTTAAAAATGTTAAAAAAGCTTTCATAAAAATTTATATAAATCAATGGCATATGTTCAATTGCTGTTTATACTTTTGTAATTTAAAAAGTATTTTCTGTATACATGTTTGTTTCTCTATTAAAACATTTAGTTCCAGCAATACCTTGCGATCCATTAACTTGTATTTTACCAAAATGCAGATGCGCCGGAACCGACACTCCTGGTGGTTTAACAAAAGATAACACACCACAAATTGTAATGTTTACAATGGATGACGGAATAACTCAAAATAACTTTCAGTTGTATCAAGATTTGCTCTCTGGATTAATAAATTTCAACGGGTGTCCCGCCAAAGCGACCTTCTTTTTATCAGGGGACAACACTGATTATAGTCTGGTAAAGATTCTGCAAACTCAGGGTTAGCGCAAAGTATTTTTCACAAACAGTTTGTTGTTTGTTAAACTTAAATTAGAATTTAAGTTAATAAATCTATTTTTAGGTCATGAAATTGGTGATCATTCAGTGACACACAGGTTCCCTGTTAATTGGTGGATTCAAAATGTAAGATTTTTTTAACAAATGCAAGTACAGAATGAGTTTTTTAAAAAGCTATATTTCAAGATAATACAAAAAATTTAAAATAGTAAAAATCTTTTTAAAAAAATCAAATAGTAAAATTTTAAGTTTATAATATTTTGAAGATCAGACTTTTTTCTTATAATGTTTTGTAATAAAAACTATTTTCATTACTAAAGTATTATTGGGGAAATTATTTTTTGGGGAAACCGAATTTCTATATAGTTTTGACTCCAAGCTAATTTGTGTTGAATAACAATTATTTTTGATATCACAAGATTTCAAAAATAATTGTTATTCAACCCAAGGATAAATGTCCGTATAAACATGAAGGGATAAATAAGTAGGGATAAAATCTGATGTTTACATTTTTAGAGTTTCTTAAAATAGCCTTTAATTTTCTTAAAATATTTAACTTTTTTCAAATTTTTTTTTCAAAAACTTTTTTAAAAATAAAACATATTACACCATTAGGTTAATAGATCGATAAAGTTTTTTCTTAAAAAGAGCGTTTTGTCTATTAGCAAGAAAAAATATAAGTTGTAAAACTTAAAGTAAAATTTTTTGTAAAACTTAAAGTAAAATTTTTTTTAAATCTCCTTTTATTTTCAACTTAGATCCTAGACTTTTTATATTTGTAAATTAATTTAATAGTATACTTGTGTTAAACAAATCAAGTGTTTTAAAATCGGCAATAATTTTACATTTAATTTTTTAAGTCGTACAGTGATCTTGAATTTGAAGTTATCAATCAAAGAAAAGCCATTGAAGAAATGGTTGGTGTAACAACGCGTGGATGGAGAACTCCATTCCTTGCAAGTACAGAAAACGTGTTTAGTGTATTAGCTGATAACAACTTCTTATATGATAGTTCATTGGGTACATATCCCAGAACAAGATGGTGGCCGTATACTTTGGATTATTTACCTTCTTTAAACTGTTACATGCTAAACTGTCCATCAAGTAGTTATTAATAATATATTATTTAATCTTATAGCTATAAAAAGTATTTCTAAAGATATCAATAATAAATGATATTAAAAATAAATAAATACAAAACTGTATTTTAGATTCATATCCAGGTTTGTGGGAGATTCCATTAGTTCCTTGGCAATGTAATGCCACGGAAGAAATTTTTGGAACAATGATCGATGAGTGCAAAGATCCCGGAGACGAGGAAAGCGTTTATGAAATGATTATGCGCAATTTTAGATTGCACTATGAAGATAACAAGCAACCATTTCCAATATTTGGACATTCTTCATGGTTTGACAGCGCACCCTATAAAAAATCCGGTACAAAACTAATTTTGTTTTGCTATTACTTTGTTTTATTTGAATTTTTTGTTAATTAATTCTTCTTTTTCTTTCCTCTTTTCTTTAGCTCTAATCAGATTTATGAATGAAGTTGTAAAATTCAATGATGTATTTTTTGTATCTGCTCAAGATGCAGTTCAATGGACTCAATCGCCAATTGGTCTTGATCGGAATCCGTTTTCTTGTCCTCAAAGTATAGCTACAAAATGACTTGACGTTATAAAAATTTGTTTTTAATCATTAATGGAAAAAGCAACTAATTTAATTTTTGTAATTGTTTAAATAAAATAAGTTAAAGCAAATATTTGTTATATATATATTTTTTACTTTATCAGTTTTTAATTGTTACATCGATAGAAAACCTTTTTTTTCTTGTTAGAAAAAAAGAAAAAAAAAAGGGTTTTCTATTGATGTAACATTTAAAACACAAAAGATAAAAGTTGAAATTCATAATAAGTTTTTATAACTTTGCAATATCGCTTGTCATATTTTATTATTAATTAGATTATTTAAAAAACAACTTAAATATTTGGATGGAGGTTTAACTTTTGACTATAACTATATCAGAAGCTTGAATTGATATACCTTATTTTATTTCCTAAACTGATTATACCACAAATTTTCCTTTTTTTCCAAAAATATTTGTTTTCTTCTTGTTTAACTATTGTTAAGGGGCAAATTGGTGACAATAAGTATATATTAAAATATATCAATGGATATCCCCTTTTTTATTACATCAGACTGTGTATCTTTTTAAGAAAATACATTTTGAATCACAAATATGAGAAGAAAAAGTTTCAAATATAAAACATTAAAATCCGACTTTCCTTTAAACATACACTTTGCTCAACTTGTATTAACGTTAACATTTCTAAAAGCCCATATTTAGCCAAAGTTTAAAAAAAAATGTTTTTCACTTCAAACAAAATATGAATCGAAATAATAATGAACTTACAGTTTTTTTATAGAATTTTTAAAAACTTAAAATTGAATAATAACTAAATAATTTTTCTGTTTTTTTTTATACTTAAAGAAAAAAAAAACAATCGACAAAGTTTTAACTTGAGTGAATAGATTCTTTTTTGGTCTATTATGGTCAATGCTTAAAGGAGCTATCATATCTAGTTCTATGAATCAAAAATTATTCTCGCTGACTATAAATGGGAGTTTTTACAAACCCGGACAAAACTATATGATTTAGCATGGGTTGAAAGCCAGGGCTAGAAAAAAATTTATTATACTTTATATAATATAAACTTATGCGTACATCAACTGTTTATTAAAAACTAGCATATATATATATATATATATATATATATATATATATATATATATATATATATATATATATATATATATATATATATATATATATATATATATATATATATATATATATATATATATATATATATATATATTAGTATTTTTAAAAAACTAGTTTTCTTTCTACATAATTGCAAGCAACCTCTATTAAGTTATAAGTTACTAGTGAACTAAGGAAGCGGTTAAAGATCAAGGAAACGGTTAACTCACAACTAAACAAGTTTTAGGGTGTATGAGTACGGAAAACAGAAGATGGAAAAGAGTTCTTTAGGGTTGAAGTGTGGAAAAAAAAACTAGACAAATAAAAATTTGTTTAGCATGAAGGGACAGATACAGTAAAAGATGGCGACTTGAATTTGCTGAATGACAAGTCAAAATAGCACGAGTTTTGGATGAGCTAGAGATGCTTTGAGCAGCCTCTATGATAGTATTTGTAGAAAAAAGAATGGGATGCAACATTAAATAACCGAGTTTTATCGACTTAAAAACTATCTTTAATACTGCGATTAGCACGAAATGATTTAATAATCTTTAATAATCATATGCAAAAATCTTTAATAAATATATAATAACCTTTAATAAATCCTATACAAAAATCTAATAATAGGGAGAAACAATAATATATAGAAACTATATAGAAACTATAAGAAAAGAAAAAAATAATAGAATAGAATTGAATAGAATTGTTTGAGAGGTCAGAGCGTTTTCTAGAGTTTTTAAATATTGAAACTTATTTAGCCTTTATTATTAGTTTAGCAAGAATTGAAGAGAGTTATTAAGAGCACTTTTGTTAGACTGTGATGGTAATGCTGTCTACACCATAAGCCGTAGAAGGTTTTAATTAAAAATTAACTGCATCATTGTGGGTAATTTTATCAACTGCACAAGAATGAAGAAACGTTGAGTAGAATGAGGCTTGACTTAAAAATGACATTAAACTTTCATTTCTGCTAGGATTTAGGAGGTTAGGTAAGAGGCACATTTATGCATACATAATAAGGATATAAACATGTTTGCTATTTATCACCATGAACGGTTGAAATTTGGACGATTTTAAATTGAGTTTTCTTAAAACCACTTAATCCGTTGATATGATTTTATTTTTATAATGATGCTAACATAATTAGTTTTCTTGTTTGGGAGTGTAGTTTAGTTTACTCGTCATTAATTTTTGCATTGTCGAATAAAGAGTTTGAAAATTGATAAAAAATTGAAATTATACAATGAAAACCCATTGTTCTTGTATTCCATGATTTCCAAAACATGTAAAGTTCCAAAATCAACTGTTGAAATTGTTATAAAACGTTATAAGAAAAAAAACTATAAAAAGAAAATCGGAAAGTGAAGGAAAATCAAAATTTATTTAAAATATATATATATATATATATATATATATATATATATATTTATATATATATATATATATATATTTATATATATATATATATATATATATATATATATATATATATATATATATATATATATATATATATATATATATATATATATATATATATATATATATGTATATATATATATATATATATATATATATATATATATATATATATATATATATATATATATATATATATACTTTACTTCTTGGTTAGTATATAAGCGATGTTTTAAGTGATGTTTTTTAAAAATCAATCTCGTCAAAAAGAAAGGCGAAACTTGGAAGCTATAAGTTTCCTTACTTTTTCCCCACAAAAAAATAAGAAGGTTGGAGTGGAGACGGGCGAAATTTTGGACCAAACAAAAAATTTCCTGTCGTAGCCCCCAGGTTCGGTTGAGATTTTTTCATTAAAAAAGATTTTTTCATCTTAAAACACACCCTTTTAAACTTTGATGTTATTAACGTGTAATAAAAGAGTGTAAGTAGAAAATTAATATATATTGTTATATATTACGTATGTCGTCGTCGTAGTAGTAGTAGTAGTAGTAATAGTAGTAGTAGTAATAGTAGTAGTAGTAGTAGTAGTAATAGTAGTAGTAGTAGTAGTAGTAGTAGTAGTAGTAGTAGTAGTAGTAGTAGTAGTAGTAGTAGTAGTAGTAGTAGTAGTAGTAGTAGTAGTAGTAGTAGTAGTAGTAGTAGTAGTAGTAGAAGTAGTAGTAGAGCGGTTGTTGAGCGCGTCAACAGTAGAAGGCAGTTTAGCCAATATCTTAAACGATTTCACATTTTTTGCATTTGTTGTTTTTTCGGAGAGGTTGTTCATTTTGTAACAATGTGATTTGTGAAAAAAATGATGTGATGATTTTTAATTTCATGCGGTATACGCTTTATCCTGTGTTGATACAACAAATCGCGACGTTAGAACTATCTTGTTCTATCTCCACTTTCTAAAAAAATTGAGTTAATGATAGTGTTGTGTTCCTCAAAATAATGTCTTTCTACTGAATTGAAATGTAAGTTATAAGTAAAAAAGTTGCGGAAAAAACATAAGTTATAAAAAAAAATTTATTCGCCGTCTCCTATGTTTTTGTTTTTTAAATCGTTTTATCTCAAGACAGAAAAATTTACCAGCATTTGAGACTAGAAGCAATAAAAATTGGATTTTGATGTAATTTCTTACAAGGATATTTTTAACAAATTAAAATGCTTAAATACCAAAAAGTTGTGTGGAGCAGATCTTGTTAAACATATAATCTTAAAAAACATGCGGATACGGAATAGCTTTATCAATTGCATATATATTTGAAGCTTTTGTTGAGTTTACTGACTTACTCAACAAAATTTCTTTTTTCGTTGAGTTTAGTGACATCTCAACAAAAATTCAGTGGAAATAAGTCAATTTTAGTCCTCATTTTCACTTAACTCTGTTCCTTGTAGTATTATAGAAAGGGTTGTGCAAGAGTTAGTTATGATTTTCTAAAAGGTAAATTTCTGCAAAATAATCTAGAAAAAGATATGATTGGTCAAATGAATGACTGAAAAAGTATAATTTTAAGAAGTGGTTAGCTCTTTGGCAAAAACAAACCAAAAACAATTTATTTATGAAAAATATACCTTTCAATACAGATTGTAGTACATAACTGTAGCTGAAAAAGATCCTAGTGTGTAGCTCTGACTAAAAATGGAAAAATCAAGTTACTATATGAGAAAAAATTAACAAAGAAAGAATGTTAAAAAATACATATCTAGGTTTCAACAGTGAATTATTGAAAATGGTATGCTGTGTACTACTTTATTCGTAAGACAAATTTGGAGCAATTTAGTTCAAATGTACAAGAACCTCAATGGAATGGGAAACGTAATTTTAACCAAGGAAGTTTTGTCGAGAATTTATTAATCAGCAAGAGGTCATCAAATAAAATATAATCTTGAATTACTAATTATATGCCAAGACATTATTACTTAGCAAAAAGAACATCTTTTTATTAGAATTGATTACCTACTGATGTTGTCAATGCTGTTTCTGTCAATTCATTTAAAGGTTATCTCAACAGATGAATTTAAAATAATGTAATTATGTTGAATAATGATACAAAGTTTGAAAATTCTGAAAGTAATACTAACAAAATACCCCGAATGAAATATTTTAGGAAAACCATTCGTTTGAGTCCTTTTTTCACTTTTTTTTTAGTTTTTGCCTTTTTGTAAAACTATGATAAGTTTTTTTCATCAAAATGAAATTCAAAACTTTGTCAAAAATAATAAAGAGACAAATGAGTAACGCTTGTCAGTATTTGGTTAGAGACTTCCACATCAATAAACTCCTGAAAATTAGCATGAAAAATTGCATAGCAAAGTTTGTTCTCCAAATGATATCATTCAACTTAGTTAGCCAATAGGACACCTTTAACATTAGGAAGTGTCCAATAGTAAACTTTTACCATTAACAAATTTATTAAGTTATGGTATTAGGTCAATATAAGCTAGCTTTTAAAATTTCAATCTTCAGCTACATGAGAACTGTTCAAGGAACCTCTAAAAACAGAAACATGTTGCAAAATCAGCAAAACACAGGTCTTTCCAACATAAGAATAAGGAAGTTAGGATTTTTTATGAACTTTTTAAGTTCTGTCAGAGTTGTGGAACTTTACTTTTAACAGAAATTTGCTCAATCAGATCAAAACGTAAAGTACCGCAAGTCAAGTTTTTTACTGTCGTGATTTCAACAAGCTTATTGAAATATTTCCGTCAGCAAAAAAAAATTCCGAGTCTACTATTGTGAAACTTGGAATTGATGAAAAAGAAAAATTTCTGTACACTCATTATGGTTCAAAATGAAGATGAGCCTCAAAACCTACTTCGGAAAACTATCAGATTAATGGCAGTTACATCATCAAAAACTACTAGTGTCAAGCAACAAAAGCTGATAACAATTTCTCAAGACAATTCAAAGACCAATACCAATGCCAAGTCCATTCTTGATCTCATCAAAATTCAATAAAAGTATGCCGAAGATTCCCTGGTTATCTCATGTGGTATGAAACTTGCCAATGTGTGGTATACAATCTCATAGCAGCAATCAATTTTGCTTTTGGTGTGACATTGAGTCAAAATACCTCTTAACTTTAGCATTGAGTCAATAAACTTTCTCAACTCTGTCAGCTCAGGCGGCAATTTAAAAAAAAACCAAAACTTTTTTAAGACGTGTTGCATCTACCACTGTTTGACCAAAAGCTTGTATAAGAAGCAAAAGCTTGTATAAGAACCTGACCAAAAGCTTGTATAAGAAGCAATTCTACCAATGGAGCGACAAATGTCACAATGTGTTTTGAATCATCTAGTGAAAAATCTGGTTGATCTTTGGCATGATGCAAAGGAATAGCCATCACCTCTACATATTCCACTTCAGCTCTATTATGGTGATCATTGGAAATGATTGTATGAAGCTTTTAGAAGCTCAGGCAATTTGCAGTAGTTTGCTGATTCTGTCAATTATTGTCATATTTTAGAATAATGATTATAGCATGCTTTGGCATCTAGCTGAATCATTACTTTAAATCAAAAAATATGAAATTCAGAGACAGCTACATAAAATCCATGATGTTTTTTTTTTTTTTTTTTTGCTTAAAACAATAATAATAAATTAAGATCCTTTTTCTTTTCAATAAACTAAATTTTCTTTGTTTAATAAAAGTTTTATTTTTTTAAATTTTATTTCAACTGTTTAAAAATCTACTAAAACTATTATTAAAAACCGCTTAAAGAAATTAACAAATTTTTTTGTTAAAAACTATAAAAAGTTGTAACCATGTAATCACATCAAAATGTTCTGAAGTTTTCCATAATAAAATTACGCAAAATTGATTAGGAGAAGAAAACAACAACTTTTTTCTTTTTCTATCTTCATCTCTAGGTAGGGCAGACGCAATAAAACTAAAATCAAACAATTAAAGTTAAAATGTAAATTTAAGCACTAAAATGTTTCATGATAAACGTATTTCCTAATAAAATAAACAAAATAACGAAAGTCAATTATATGCAGTAACTTACATTATTTACTTACTTATATTAGTCACTTACATAAGTTAGTTGGCAGTGACCAAAAATACCTTTTTACATTCAAAAAAAATGCGGATTTTAAAACACGTAAGGAGACAAAATGATATCAGCTAAAAATAAGGCAAAAATCTATTTGTTTTCATTAAATAACAATAATTAAAGACTGATCCTTATTTGGCTGTCCTACTTCTCCTGGGTCCCACTTCTCCTTACTTCCCTCTACTGCTTGAAGTTGAAAGAGCTTAAAATGGAGGTAAGTAAAAATAAGAAACGTTTTTACCAAAAATATATGGCGATACGTCACTTTCAATAATGAATTATAATCACCAATGACGTTTTGGGAGCTCAAGATCTGCACTGACGTGTTTTTTCAGAGGCATGTTCTTGCAACAGATCTCATCACCTGTTGACTATAAAAACATAATAACAAATAAATAAGAAGGGTCAAGGGTCAGAAAAATCTTTTGATTGTATCTAAAATGACGGTTTGTTGCCTGGGGCACAGATGAATACATCAGTTAGTTTTGGTTAAGTTTTATAATGACTTTTTTCATTATTTATAAAAAAATACAAGAAAGTCTAATAATAAATAATATCACCAAAACTCATTTTCATAATATACATACTTTTTAACACAAATTGTAACATTAGATAAAAAATAAAAACATTAAATATAAAAAAAAAAAATTATTAAATTTATAGCCATTTTTTCATGATTAGTTCAATTTCAGGACTCGCTTTTTTAACTAATTCTTTAAGTAAAAGTTAGTAACGTTTTAATAATGTTATTAACTTAAAACGAATAATTTTGTATCTTAAATTTAAAAATATTTATTTTCTAATAATCCAATATACCTTTTGCATTTGATTCTGAACTAGGGTTGAGCTTTTTCGCTAAAAACTGTTAATACACAAAAAACATCGATGTACTGTAAATGTTACGCACTGTTACACTAATTATGGTCGAACTTTCCACCTAAAATAAGGTTAAAAACGGTAAAAAGAAGAAAATTCTGTTAGTGTATTACAGTGTAAGTAATGCATGGTACATCAATGTTTTTCGCGCACTTACCGTTTTTACAGTAAAAGTTCAACTCTACTCTAAATGACCCTTTAACGCAAACAAATACAAAAAGACTCGATACACTTGTTACCATTAATTTACTTGATTAACTGATATTTGAAGTAGACTAATCAGAAATATTTTATTTTAGACTTGATGTAGTGACGCGTGGACAAATCTAATAATTTTAATTTTCAATTGTAAATAGATTACGTGGGAAAACCGTGAACTTTATCTATAAGAGTTCCTTCTTAGTTATTTTTTATAATTTACATTAAGTCAGAGTTTTATCCTTTTTTATGAAAAAGAGTACAGAGTTAAACTTTCTTTCACGCAGGTGGAGAGTTAAGTTATTTAATTTTTTTATGAAAAAGAGTAGAAAGTTAAATTTTCTTTCACGCAGGTGGAAAGTTAAGTTATTTTCTTTCACGCAGGTGGAGAGTTATTTCATTTTTTAAATCTGAATAAGACCCATTTATCTTTCCCATTTTAACATATATTCCCATTTTAACATATATTCCCATTTTAACATATATTCCCATTTTAACATATAAAACAAAAATGTCTCATGTTTATAAACATTTCAACATATGATTTTTTTTGTGGCAATTTTGGCAAATTGCTTTTATTCTTAATGCCTTTTTAAATAACCAGTATACTTTTTATTACTAATAAAATAAATTATGTTTTACCCCCGTACCCACACCACTCCCCTTCTAGTAAATATAAAAGTAACTCTATATGAAATAAGTCTGTTTAAATAAAAATGAAATTATAAATATAATTATGATAAATATGAAAATGAAATATGAAGTTTTTTTTTTTTTTTCATATATTTAAAATATTTGTATTTTAATAAATATGAAATTAATTTGTTTATGTTTTATATAGGATATAATTTATTTATAAAATATTGAATAAATAAATTTTTTGCATATAACACTACATTTATATTTTAATAAAATATTTGTATTAAAAAAGAAGTTATTTAATATGTATTTTTTAAAATCAATAAAAGCAAATATTTGGACATTTTAACTGGAAGGTTTTTAAGACTACATGCAGCTAAAAAAGCGGACATAGCATATGACTTTAAAATGTGTAATATTGCGTAATGCTGGCGTCAAGTCTCTTAAAAAAGAACCTAATGAAGTTATTTTATTGTGAACGAATTACAAAAATTACTTAAGAATACGCAAAATTATTTTTTTTAAATTTCAATTGTTTAATTTTTAAAGTTTACTATAAAATTCGTTAATCCCTTTTTTTAATTATTCATTTTCTTTTTAATTAATAGAATCAAAATCTAATTCAAATATATTTAACACATTTTCATTTCTTTATATAGTATAGTATATAAATAACCTTGAGAGGATTTAATGGATTTCATGGATTTTATAAAAATAAAAACTTAGAGAAATAAAACAAGAAGCTCATCGAGTTGTAATATCAACCTTTAACACCCAGCTTTTGAATACAAAAAGTGTTATAAAGATAAAAACCTTGTTAAAAGTTTACAAATGTTGTTGTTAGATACATAGTTTAATAAAAATAACTATATCAAAAAGTAAGTAAACATTGAAATTTAGTTGAGTAAACTGTAAATACCTAAAAAAATCAAAGTTATTTACCGTAAAAGTAACATATTGCTTGTTGTTAGATACATAGGTTGTTAAAATACACTGTCAAAATGTAAGTAAACATTGAAATTTAGTTAAATAAACTGTACGCACCTTAAAAAAAAAAATAAAGTTGATTACCATGAAAGTAAAACAATTCAGCAACTATGCAACTATAAATACCTTCTATTTCGGATGTAAGGTATAAGCTTTTCATATGGAGGTAAAGAATACAGTACTTTAAAAAGGAAAGGAAAAAAAAGGAGAAAAAAATAAAAGGAGATTAAAGATTAAATTTATGATTCGCTCCTTTTATTAAATAAACCTTATAAAGTATTGTTACAATAAGGGTTCGATATTTTTATATTCAAAATAGCTATTTTTACAGACATAGAATGTCAGCAATCAAACACCCGAGTTAGAATATTTAATTTGGGTCTTTAGTTGTTTATGCATTGTTTTGGTTGTTTTGGGTCAATAAATAAATGGAGAATGTGTTTCTGTTCTGATTTAAACCACTTTTTATTATTATTTTTTATGTATGTAATGTGTTGCATGTGTTTCTATGTAATAATTTTTGTGAAGGAAATAAATGTGATAAGATATAATGTGATTAAAAAAATCGTGATTAAAAAAAACTAACATCCTGTTTAAAATTTTATACCACAAGCTTTTTATTTTATACAAGTTTTTATTAAAATCGAGCAAAATATTTATTTGTTATTTTAAACTACTTCAATTTTAAAAAAACGACCTACTACTCATAATAAAGGCTTAATTATAGTATATATATATATATATATATATATATATATATATATATATATATATATATATATATATATATATATATATATATATATATATATATATTGGTGTCACCCAGTGCGGTGTACTCAGGGTGTCACCCCCCTAGACTTTCACCATGGATCTCTTTAGAGTTTCCCTGTACGAGACCATATACATAATCCGATTCCGATTATCGCTTAATGCGCTTATGGTAATCTTTAGAATAAGACAGAGCTAAAGGTGACACCAAAATGAAAAATTTCCAATCGTGACTACTGACTATTAACAACTTGTTTCTCTCACAAAAATTGATGTCACCCGGTGCAGTCACTGTGTACGTGTCACCCGGCCCGTACCCCCGCACTCCTTAGCAGCGCCACTGTATATATATATATATATATATATATATATATATATATATATATATATATATATATGCATATATAAATATGAATTTGAATTTGTTTATTCATAAATCAAAAATTTACTAGCCATTTAAAAAAAAAAACACATCATAAAAGAATAAAGTTTGAATTGTAAACTTTGATGAAGTGGTGCAGCATCAGACACCACTATGATATAGTTTGGGACGCACAGTGTATCCTGGTTAGCTTTGAAAATACATCAAATCAAAATCTTTTTTTTAAAAATGTTTGTAGAACTTGCATTGACTACATTTGCTGGTAGCCCATTCCAGTTGAGCCACTTTTTAGACCATTCGACTGCATGATCTATATCTTGTTGTAGTTTTATTGCATCATCTTCTGCTTTATTACCCCTACAATCTTACAATCATCTGCGTAGATCTTTATATGATGCACCATGTTGTCTGGAAGGTCTTTTATATAAATCAGAAACAAAAGTGGACCTAACACTGAACCTTGTGGAACACCACTAGTAACATCTACCCATTCAGACTTGCTATTGCTGATGACCACCTCTGTTTTCAATTTTTTAACCATTCAGTTATCCACTACAGTAGTGTTATATGTATGCCGTATACATCAAGTTTTAAAAGAAGACATTGGTGAGGTACTTTATCAAAAGCTTTAGCAAAGTCTGTGTAAATCACAGCTATGGCATGATTATGAAATAGTGCTTTTGTTAAAATATCCTGTGCCTCTAAAAGGTTGGTTGTACAGCCGCTTCTTGGAAGAAATTCATGTTGAGATTTTGTAAAGAGCTCTTTTTCAAGACAATGTTTCAGGATTCTTTTGTGTATAAAACTTTCCATTATTTTACAGGGTACCGATGTAAGAGAAACTGGTCTGTAGTTCAAACATTTTCTACAAATTTCATTTTTAAAAATAGGAGTAACGTTTAATAACTTCCAAAAGTTAGGGACTTTGCCAAGCGATTTTGCAGCAGCACAGTATCGAAGAACACGCGGGTGTATGTTATTGCAGCCTTTTGACTTTGTTTCGATGAGCTCTTCCAGCTTCTTCTGAACAGATATATTTATTAGTTCTGCTTCATCCAGGACACATTCCGTTTCTGTTTTGTTCTGAAATGTTGGCATTTGATCTAACGGTTCAACAACAAATACAGACTGAAAATATACGTTAAGTAAATGATAAATTTTATGACTATGAGTTGTAAGATTTTCATTGTCTTCAAATGACTTCACCATTTCATTCACTATTTGTTTCTGCTTGACTTGGTTATGAAGCCGTTTTGGATCAATTTTAAAAAAATTTGCAATTTCATTTTCATACTTAACAACTGCTGATCTTTATGTGAGTCAATCGACCAGCTGCAAGACATTTGCGCCAAAAGGTTTTTTTCTTTTCAACTGCTTTTTCAACTTCAGGAGTATTCCATGATTGTTTTTGTTGTTTGAACAATTTTTTAGTTGAAGGTATATAAAGGGTGACTGCCTTGTTAAAGTTTTCAACGAATATCTGATAATTGTCATTTACTGAATAGGAATTGAAAATTGTCACCCAGTCATATGATGTGATAAGCGTTGAGATTGCTTCATAATTAGCCTTGCTCCAGATAAATCTTTTTTGTTTTTTTTAATACAAGCGTTGTTTATAGCAAATGAGCCAATAAGTAGGCAGTAGGCTTTCCCAGCTGGTGTGTAACCAAGTGAGTTGCCTTCATGTAGATTATCATGCGGTCAGGTTCATCAGTGATTAATAAATCTAGTGTGCGTGATGATCTTTCTTTTCTATTTCTGCGGTGAGTGTGGAAAGTAACTATTTGCATAAAAAAGTTTTCGTTTAGACATTGATGGAACTTCGAGATTATTAAGACAGACGAACAGCCTAGTATTGACAAGCCCTAATTTGCTAAATCAATTGATTTGATGACTTTTCTAGAACCCTAATATCATTATCGTTTGGTCGGTCTATGCAGCCTATTAAAGTAGATTCATTGCCTATCGTTATCACTCTCCATAGTTGTTTGATATCTGTCGAGTCAAGTTGATTTATTTTTGTTTCATTTGCTGGGGTATCACATTTTATGAAGATTGCTAGACCCCCTCCTTGACTTCCTTGGTTTTTGTTATGGAGTTGGTAACCGGGCAGTTGAGCGTCTGACATTTGATCAAACCAGGTCTCAGTGAAAAAAAGCAATTGAGGTTTTTTTTTCTATTATCTCATTATCAATTCTTGCAACGCGTTCATCTTTATTGGCTTCATTTAGCGAACGAGGTTTATTTGCCCAGAAAAAAAGTTGTTTATGTGGATTGTTATATATTTTTTAAATTTTATTTGATTTCAGAAGATTTAGTTGGTTTAAGCGTGGCTGATTTGATTTACAGGCAACCAACAATGGTCTTGGTCGGCGTAGTGGTACTTTAGTAAGTGGAAAAGACAATGGTTTTGGAAAAGAGTTGAGGATAGTTTTTATTTAGAGTTTCTGTTGTTTTGACATGATCTGATTGCTCTTTGTTAATCCAAATACACTTTTTGTTATTGACAAATTGGACTGTGTCAATGAAGCGCACAGATCCAGTCCGTATGTGGATGTTCCATCAAAAGGATTCGTTCAGACTAGTTTTCATAAGATTTTCATTCTTTTGCTTCTTTTTGTTGTACAGTTTATTGAAAGCTTTTTGCTCTGCAGCTGTTCGGTCATCTCGAGTGTACACTGCTCTTCTTTGTGGAAGCTGCCTTTTGCTAGGGCGTCTTGTTGTGTTTCTTACGATTTGAACACAACTTGTATTACACCAATTGGATCTTGTTTATCTTGGTTCATATTCTTGAGATTGCTAGGTTGTTTGTTTCTTCTTTTGTAACGACGAGCGTGAACAATTTCCTCATGGTTTTCTTCAATTGCTTCAAAAAACTCTTTGACAAGATCTTCATCGCTTCTATTTTCAGACTCTTTAAGTTCAACGATATATATATATATATAGTATATATATATATATATATATATATATATATATATATATATATATATATATATATATATATATATATATATATATATATATATATATATATATATATATATATATATATATATATATATTAAAGAATAAACTTATGGAAACATAATGTATATATATACATGTGTATATATATGTATATGTATATAATATATATATATATATATATATATATATATATATATATATATATATATATATATATATATATATATATATATATATATATATATATATATATATATATATATATATATATATTATATATATATATATATATATATATATATATATATATATATATATATATATATAGAAGCACTTTCATTGGCAAACTCGTTTGTTTTAATTTTTATTTATTTTGCTTTATTTATTTTTTTTATTTATTTTAGTTTTCAATAAAATTTTAGTGAAGTAAAATGAATCTAGATAATAAACCTCCGAGAGACAAATCTGTACTCAGAACTAAAAGTAAACATAAACATCTTGAAGAATACTATGATGAACACTTAAACGAGATTCTTCCCAAATATTTTCATCGAGGCGATGTTGTATCTACAGATCGTATGCTTGGATATGCGGACGCTGTAATGGCAACTTGTGCAACATTCCTTGTCATTCCTATACGAAATTTACATGAAATGAAAACAGAAAGTTTGTCTGACTTTATATATAGTATTCGAACTGAGCTGATAATGTTTTTTTTAGGATTTACAGTTGTGTTGACTATTTGGGAAAATATTAACGTGCGAACAATGGTAATTAAACGAGTGGATGATTTTATTTTATCATTGGTTATACTAGAAATGTTAGCAACAACTGTTCTCCCTTTTTCATTATCTCTTCAAGGGCATTACCCTCACCAAAAAACATCAATTATACTCACGTGTTGTTTGCTAGGACTTATTCAAATCATAGATATTGCAATTATTTGCTATTCTATGGAAACACCAAGACTATTACATATAGATTTAAAAAATTGGACAAAATCAGAACTTCATAGACTGCGAAACATAATGGTTCTTAGACCTTTTTTAAGTATTATTTTTCTTGTTTTTGGTGGTGTATGTTGTTTAGTACACTATTCTCTATCTTGGTTTTTTATTGCTCTGCTAACACTAATGCCTACAATTCGTAAACTTTATTTATATTTACGAAGAAGGATGAATAAAACTTCGAGGATAGAAAGATATCAATTTTATTTCCACTACTCAAAAGGAAACATGCCTAAACAACGCGTAGAAGTTATGAGTGATTCAGCAATCGCTATTATCACTTGTATTTTAATACTTGATATAACGGTTGAAAAATTTCCACAAAAAAAAGATGTAGATGAAAAAGGACTCAATTTTGTACTTGAAAATATGAAAAGTGGGTTTTTAATATTTTTAGCTACATTTAATATGGTTTCAATTTTATGGTACGTCAATCACACCGTAATTCATTTGTTCAAAACAGTGACGACTCTTATGCTTTACCTGCAAAAAATATTTCTATCATTTTGTTGTCTTTGTCCGTTGGCCGGAAATGCAGTTTTAAAGTTTGCTTCAACTGAAAACGAGGACACAAAAACTGGAATTCGCTTTGCTGCATTGATTGTATTTTGGTCGAGTATAGCAAACTTATTTATTTTATTTTATGGTTTGCTAACTGACAAAAAATATATGCATCAGTGGGCGGCGTTCGATCACTTTAAAGCCAACACACGACAACACTTGTACACAATATTCAAAACTTTAAATGTACCTTTCTGGCCATTGTTATGCACCTTGGGGACACTTGGTCCGCCAAAGATTGCTAAATATTTTTTGTACATAACGTTTTTTGCAGCCCCGCTTTCATTTATTGCTGCCAAGTTTCTGCTGATGAATCACATTGGTAAAGCAATACGCCGCAGAACAACTCGTAAATCAACTATCATTAAACAAGAAAACAAAATTCATCATGCAGCAACAATAGAACATCAAGGAAACAATTTTCTTTTGATTGATGGAACTTTTGTTTGAGGTAGTGAAAAGTAACAAGCTTTACGAGTAAGTTACGAGTAAGTAACGAGTAGGCTTTATACGGATGGCATCGAAATTAGTTTTTTGTAAAAAAGTTTAAAAAATCAAAAAGTAAATCTGTTGTAACTTTTCTTTTTTTTTTTTACATTAGATTGCATTAATATTTTGTAAAATGTCTGTATACAAGTTTTATATATTCCATAAGAAGTCTGTGACTTTTCACATGTGACATGTCACATCACCTTAACTATAATATTCTGATGAGAACAAGATATTATTAAAAATTATTTTTATCTTTAACAAAAAATAGTTTTGTTCTAAAATATTTTTTATAAACCATGTGGCGTTTAATTTCGTGCTTCCTGGATAACAATGAAATATTTGCCCTGAAAAAAGTGCTGGCTTTCAGCTGCTAGCTACCATTATTTTTACCAAACTTTTGTGTTTTGCATTCATTATTAAAAGATTATGTTGGTTAGCATCTAAAAGCAAAGTCCACTATTGTACGTATAAAAACCATATTCACAGGTACATAACAGGTACTGTATTTTTAACAGGTACATTCCAATGAAAATTTAAGCTAAAAAAACTTTAGAATAAATAAAATAGAACACGATACAGGGAAATATTACCGACAAATAAACGAATTAACCAATAAAAATGATTGCAAAAATTACTTATTACATCAGCAATCAATATAATTGAAATCAGAATAAAAGCACGCAGTTTTACAAAAACATGCATTTTAAATTAGGTGAATTAATTGTATAATAAGAAGTTTGTTTATTAAATAAATGATTTTTCCATTTTTAATATCTTCCTGTTTTATATTATAGGTTATGTGTAATATATATATATATATATATATATATATATATATATATATATATATATATATATATATATATATATATATATATATATATATATATATATATATATATATATATATATATATATATATATATATATATATATATATATATATATATATATATATTACACATAAACTATAATATAAAACAAGAAGAGACAAAAAAAGCTGTTAAAGTTTTTTCTGATATTTTTACATCCGTAATTTCTCAAATATCTTTGAGCCACAACTATTTTTTATAGAAAGTAAAACCACAGAGTCAAATTTTTAAATTATGAATTACGACATTATAATCTTTTTGATACAACTAAAAACCTTATAAAATACTTGAAAACCGTGTTTTCGTTTGAACAGTGAATGGAATTATGCAAACTATGGAAATGTGAATGGAATTATGCAAACTTTGTAGTACCACAATATGTGTTGTTAAGTACATAATAATTATTGTTTAAAGTTTAGCGGAGTTTTTTACGTCCTTTAGTGAGTTTTTGTAGTACCACAATATGTGTTGTTCGACAGTTTTTCAAGATTACCTAATATTGCTTCATAAATTACAACATTTATGCATGTGTTTTAGTTCATAAAATACAATAGAGAAAAAAAGTTGCCGGTGGAGACCAAAAAAAAAAAATGTTTTAAAAAATTTAAATTTTTCTTCAAAAATCGAAAAGAGTGAAAAGTATGAAAATGTCTCAATGCTTCTGATTCAAGTGATGCTGATTTAATGGTCATTACGGAACGTTTACCAAAAAAATCGCTGTATTTCCTAGTAAAACTGAGGAAAACAACGATGATAAATTTAGAGAAATTGATTTTGGTTATTATGTACAAAATAAAATAAGCTTAACAGATAAACTTATAATAGAAAAAGTATAATAAACTTATAATAAACTTATAATTGAAAGTTTATAATGAGATTAATTGATACAATTTAAAAAAATAGATAAAACACAAAGGATTTTTTTTCATTTCCCAGAAATCCAACGCAGAATATTTGTTACTTCTCTACAACTGGTTAACACATTAGGGTGTTGACTTTTTAGTATCTCCAGTTTCCAATATAAAAAACGCATGAACTATGATTTGAAAGTAACTTAAAAGTTATTGGTTTTATTCAATTATTAAAAAAGGTAATCCACCATAACCCTTGATTACACACTGGCTCCCATATATTAGTGAACCAGAATTTCATAGAGATTTCAGAAATAATAATGGTTTTTAATAAAAATGAGTTGCCTAAATTTTATATACAAAAAACAACATTTTTTAACTTAAAATTGAAAAGGTCGTTTTTTATGACATTTTGTTTGCAATATTTTTTATAAAAAATGTTTTAGTAGAAAAGATTATGAATTTTGAAAACTCTGGTTGTTTAGAGATTTAGGTTGATACTTGAAGAAAAAAAAAATCACTGATATATGGGAGCCAGTGTGTAATCAAGGGTCATGGTGGGTGTCCTTTTTTAAAAATTAAATAAGACCAATGACTTTTCAGTCACTATTAAACCAAAGTTCATCTTTTTTTTTTATATTGGAAACTGGAGATACCAAAAATTTACTAAAAATTTAACACCCTAACAATATACATATATAATGATTGTTATTAAAAATAAAAGAACGCGGAGACTCGTAGAAGACTATACAGTCTTGTTGTCAAGTACCGCTATATTATATATTCGTGTAAAAATTCATTAAATATTTACAAGATAAATAATAAGTTAACAAAGTAAGAAACTTTCTTTAAGAGTATATATACCTAAAGATAAACGAAAAAATAAAAATTAAAAATTAAAAATAAGTAAAATAAAATAACCGTTATAAATATAAGATGCGTTATATCTATTGAATATGTAGATTACAGTGAATGATAAATACATAATTTTTATAAATTCATGTTTAAATAGAGGGTAAAAAGGAAGATTACTAAAAAATATCAAAAGTATATTGTTAAATCTTTGATTGTAAAAATGAATTTTTTAAGCTTTAATTTAAAAGAAAAATAGTTAGTTTGATGAATAAAATCATCAGTAAAATTTTTTTAAACTATTTTATTCAATAAGAATGGTCCGCAATAATCAATACAAATTTCATAAAGATTTTTTTGAAAAATAGGCTGCCTAATAAAACTATCATTAAGTAAAATGTATTTATTTTTATCTTTTGATGAATACAAATAATGGAAAAAAATTGGGGATGAATTGGTTTTACATTTGAACATAAAACGAAGAGTATTAAAAATACTAAGCTCATATATATTAAAAACTTTCATTTCAAATAACAGAGGCTTGGCATGAGTATAACAGTCTTTAAAATATATAAGACGTACCGTATGCTTCTGTTGACATTAAAGAGGTTTAAGTTTATTTTTATTTTTACTACCCCAACCAATGTTTGCATAATTTATGTGACAATGAATAAATGAGTAATATAGTTGTACTAAAGTATGTTTATTTAAAACATTTCTTGTTTAGTACAATATTCCTATATTTTTTGAAATTTTACTTGATAAGCTTTTATTGTGATTTTTCCATGTAAGATTTTCATCTATACAAACACCTAGAAATTTGGTTACTGTTACTTGTTTAATTTGTATACTGTCAGTAAAAAGATGAGGCATGTTAATTGGCAATTTATATTTTTTGATAAGAGGATGGAAGAATCCATTTAGTTTTATCAATGTTAAGAGATAATTTGTTAGTCTTAAACCAGTCAGGTATTTTGATTAACTTGATGTTCACGTAATGAAATAGAGTAGGAATGCTTTTGTGTCACATAAATAAATTAGTGTCATCAGCAAAAAAAATTATCTATCGAAAAGAATATAGGGAAATGATTAGATATGTCGCTTTTAATAATGCCTTTTTTAGGCGAGTTATTAAAAATATCGTTGGTTATAATGTTATCAATCAAGAAAGTTGTTGTTTGAATAATTCTAGTTGGTTTGTTTATTAGAGGAACTGCTGCATTTTCAAATCGGCTATTATTTTTACATACATTACTAAATATGGTCTAGCTTCACAAACTCGGTTGCACTGAAAGAAAATTTTAAACTCAGCTTTCTCTAAAACATGTTGGTTCCACCCCATTCTTACCCAAAAATCAATGATGTATGGATTTGCTTGATTAGCAAAAGTTTTTCCGATAATTTGAAATTCTATTTCTTTACAAATTGTCATATTGAAACATTAAAGTACATCAAATTTGGCAAGAAAGTAAGACAACAGACAACTGCATAGAAGTGCATTTGTCAAAATGAGACCTTTTTGAGAAAAGTTCTAAAGCGTTTGTTGAATATTACTTAAAAATTAGCAAGAAATAACACTAAATTGTTCGCTATTCAGAAAATTTCTAAGAAGATTGACGATAATGATATAACAGAAGTTGAATTGTTAACAAAAAAATATTTTAAAATAATAAACATGCTAAATCAATCAAAGACATAAGTTCTAACAATCAAGCAAACTAATTCAATATGGTGGGCAAAATCTTAGAGAAGATTTAATAAACGTTAACAATAGTTTATATAGTTCACTTTATTGGATACTACGTAAGATATAATAAAAAAAGACAAAGTATAATGATTAGACATCATAATAGTTATAATAATATTTTTTAATTTAAAGATAATTTTTTGAAGGAATGAAAAATAAAATTCATAAAATCTATAAACTAAAAAAAATAAAGTAATCAATTATATATTTTTTTTTTAAATTATTAAGGTACCTTGAGAAAGAACGGCCATACTACAGAGCACCGCGGCCATACTACAGAGCACCGCGGCACAGAATTTATCTCCTTTAACGACCAAAGCTGGTATTGTAACTCATACCGTTTTTCCACCACTACTTATCATCAAATATTATTCAAAATAAAAATCCAACCTCACTTGTTTTTCTGGAAGATTGACTTACTCTATTGATTGCTAGCAATCAATAGAGTTTAGAATCAAAAGTAGTTTAGCTAAACTACGTATCAAAATCTTTAACTTGATATTTATAGAGAGAAAAGAAATTCGCGATGAAGCTCAAGCATAAAAATTGATTTTTTTTTTAATGTAAATTTTTTTGCATTTTAAAAGAAATTAGTTAAGCTTTAATAGTCGTAGCAAAAAGAATAAAAAAAACTAGATGTTAATTTATTAAAATAAAAGGCCAAGCTTAAGAAGTTAAAGGAGCAATGAGTGTCAAGAAAATTACAAAACTATTTTGATGAACTGACAAAAAATGATCGTTTTTGTTCATGATTTTACGTTTAAAATTATTGTTTTTCTCCATGAGTTTGCGTTTAAAATTGGTATACTTTATGCAGTTATAAATTTTATTTCATTTTAATAATATGAAAGACTTAAATGCAAATTTGTTAACAAGGCCAAAAGTAGCAAGGTCAAGGCGAAGGCCAAGGCCACATGTTACAAGGCCAAGGCCAAAAGTTTTAAGGCCAAGGAAAAAGCCAAGAACAAGGTTATTTAAAGACAGATTTAAAAAAATGTCGTTTTACTGACAAAATATTTATGTTATGTAGTATTATAGTATAGCATCCTATTGGCTTGAGTAAATTTCTGTTTAAATATTTTATTTAATTGTTTCTTAATATGTTTTTTTCAAGAAATACTCCTAGATACTTTATATACTTAGTAGAAAAGTTGTTTTCCATCGAAGGATATCTAAAATTCAGATCTCTTTTGTTTGAGCCAATCTCACAATTGATCAAGATCTAAATTAACTTTTTCATAGAGTTGAAAACACTAGATTTCTGAAATCACTATGATTATCAAATTTAAAAAACGAACGCTTGCCGCACAATACTTTACTATTCCACACAGTACTTTTTTTTTGACGCGTAAGTGAATGTCATCAAAGCCCATTGATTTGATTTTGATCGTAAAAAAGCTTTCCTTTGACAGATTTATAAGATGTGGGAGTGTTCGGTTGGTGTAAGCTAGTGATACTAGGGTTAAATATTGGGAAAAACCCTATTGGTTTGGTTTTAAATAATGATTGAAAATAATCATTTAATTACTAATTAAATGATTATTTTCAATCAGTATTCAAATTTTTAACATTAAATGATTTTTTTTTTGACTTGAAAATAGTTCTAATTTGTTTTCAATAATATTGAGCTTTTCTTCTTTTTCACAATAAAGTTTTTTAACATTGTTTAGTTCACTTTCAATTAAAGAGTTTTTTGAAATAAGTATTTGCAGATTGCTTGACATATCTTCAAAATCCTTTAGATGCTTAAAATAATCCAATTCTAAATCCATCATTGATTCAAGTTTCCTTTTTAAATTTTTATTTTCTTTTTTAAGCATTTTGTTTTCACTGATAAGGATTGTTTCTTAAGAAACTTCAGAACTAATAGATGTATTATTAGGAATATTTGTCACAGGTGGAATAAAGGCTTCACTTAATAACAAATCCAACTTTTTATTTTTGCGTTGTTTCTTTAATTTTCTGATATTATCAACTAATCTATTTATCTTTGTAGCTAATTGTTTTTCATAGCAGAGGAGCTGAACATTAAAATCACTGCAAAATTTATAATATAATGCATTGTTAGAGGTATCTTTTAACGTTAAATATCAATCATAAATTTCTTCAATAAACATTTTATCTAAACTATTTTTTCATAAATCAAGTCAAGAAAATATATAAATTTAAATCAATCTAAACATCATACCTAAATTGATATCAAAAAGTTTAATGAACTATAAGGCTATTTATTTATCAAAACAATCATTGTTTTGATAAATAAATAACCTTATAGTTAATTAAATTTATTGATATCAATTTAGGTATGATGTTAAGATTCACTGTTACAATGAAAGTAAGTTTTAAATAATACATACAATGGTATATATAAAACTTACAGGTAAGTTAAAATAATAAAAAACTTAATGATAAATATACAGATGATTTAATTAACAACACTTTAAATCTTTTTATCTACTTATCAGTACACAAATAGTTTTATTTATTTACTGACTACAAATTTTTACCTAAATATAAAATTAAAAACAAATTACTTCACTGGAGTAATTTGTTTCTAATTTTATATTTAGTTTATATTTACTGAAGTCTTCAGTAAATGATTTAATAGATCTTGTTAATAATAAATACTTATCAATAAAGTTCAGCTAGATATATCAACCAAAATCATACTAAATAAATATCAGCATTACAAAAATGTATGTATAATAATGTTCAATAAAAATAACAGATCTTTTTTTCCATATGGAAGATGGAATAGTAGAGTAACGAAGAAATCCGCAGAAAGTTAGCGCGTAAATAAATCACTTAGTTAAGCGCAGTGCGCTTAATAAAACGGGGGTATTTCAAAAATCACTTTAAAGAAAGCAAAAAACCCACCCTATATAAACTTTTTTTTTTTAAATCAAAAAGTTATCTACATAACAAATAAATAGCTACAGAACCTATTTTCACGTGATTCCAAATGAACTATCTTAATTTACTGGTATATACACAAAATTAAATCATTTAAAAGAGAATAACTTTTTCAATACAAGAGAAAACTGTCGGAATCACATAAATAAATGTTTTACGTTTTTTTCTGAAAAATAATACATCAAAATATATATATGTATATAATTAATTTTTATGGGTGGGTTTTTATTCTTTGACACCTACATAAAATCATTTCCTTTGTATTTTGGACGAAGTTTTTCAATATCAAACCGAAAGTTTTTTTTCCGCGATAAAAAATCACGTGACTAAACTCCCTATAATTAGTTGCAGATTACTTTAGAGTAATATTTATAAAATGAAAATTACCCTGAAGTAAAATTATCCCGAAGTAATAAGGGTAAACCTAAAATTTAGAGGGTATTCCTCAGGGTAATACATTGAAACGTAGTCGGCTTTGCAAAACTATTTTTTCTACATGTTTTTCTAACCCATAAAAGTTTTTTTGATGGGTTAAAAAAGCAGTTATATTCTGCATCTCTTGTTTCTTGATCAAGAAAAACTATACTTTACTCGATGAAACAGTGTGTTTGTCCGTTGCCTGTTTAACAAAGAGAACTGGCTTCTTTAATGTCGATTGATCAATCTGGTTTCTCGGTCAGGATCAAGTCAAGTGTACTTTTTAGAGTACCCTCATGAGTGCTGCAGTAAGTTGGAAATGTTTTGAGTTTGGCCAAATAATTTTTGTTAAGACTTAAATTTGTTATCTCTAGGCCAGTCGTTTTAAACATATGCAATAGTCACGATATCAACTCCACCGTTAACGTTTGAGTGAATAGTGTTGCTGAAGTAACTTTAACTAAGATACATAATAAAAACAGGCAATAGATAGAGCCTAGAGGAATCGATTTGTTGTAAAATTTTAACTTAATCCAGTATTGGTCAGTGGTGGTGCTAATAAGCTGGTCAATTTTGGTGTAAAAACAATTAAGGTTTGTCTGCTGAGACGATTTAGCTCTAAGATTGTCAATTTTGCGGCAATTAAGTGAGCTAGGATTATTTGCCCAGTAGATAAGTTTTTTTGGCTTTGTTGTTGTTAGTATTGGTTGCTTTAGTTGTAACTTTTGGCAATTTGGACAAAGTTTTCTAATGTTGTTATTTTAGTGTAGAGTTTAATGGGTATTTTTTAGTTATTGTGTTGAGTACAGGAGTGAAGTAGGGTGTGAGTGGTAACGAAAAATGGTGGACAGTTAAGAGCTTGATCAGTTAATGTGTGGTTAGTTAGAGATGTATACCTTTGATTTTTTTGCTTTGTACTATGAATATCTCAGTTGGTTGTTGGCTGGATAGCTCAGTTGGTTAGAGCCTCAAACAAAAATACAGTCTTGGAAATACAGTCTGGACAGTTTCATTAATTGGTTGCGGTCGCTTTTGTTTGTAAGTGTGATACCTATTGATCCTACTTTGTCGGAGCTATCACCAGAATAACAATTGAGCATCACGTTTCACAATATCACAAGTGAGTCAGAAGTTAGAGAAGTACTTGTTTTTGTTTATTTGCTCTGATGCTCTGATGAGATTACTTTGTTGATTTTAGTTTGATTGCTTTTGGTTGTTAAGGTTGATTGAAGTTGATTTAATTTTTTAATTATCTTGAATAACATTGTTCTTTGACTGGATTTTGCGTTCTTTAGATTATTTGGTTATGGCTCCGATTATTTCAATTGGCTTTTGGTCTTTTGTAAGAATTTTAGACTCCCTGCTAACAATCTGGTTTTACAGGGAGTTGTTAGTATGGTGTTGTTTGTGTCTTAGTGCCGTATTATCCAATGATGGCATTTAAATTTTCAAATTTTGTATCCCGGATGTTTAGCAATTTTTGTACCCTAGGTGTAAAAAGTCTTGTTTTCTAATTCAGTATTTTCAAGTTTTGTATATTTTAACTTTAACTCATATATTTTACTAGAAGGTCGCATTCCAAATGGATACATAGAAACTTTATAAATACCTTTTTTAAACATATAATATAAAAGTTGTTAATTTCTATTTATATTGCCAGTGAAATTGTTATGAAGGACCACAGAGGGAAAAGATTTTTATCTTTTTTAAACTTTTTTTTTTAAGTTTAACAGGTGTTATAGTGGAATGTAATTAAAGAAATATAGCTTTTAGTAAACATCAGTAATCAGATAAACAATCCCTGACAGCTAAAACTCTAGCTCGAAAACGTTATAACGAAGTGCTAACAAAATTTAATGGCTCCATATTTAAGGATGACAAAACGTACCTCAAATGTGATGTCAAATACAAAATTTTACACTTCAATTGTTCATGGATGTGTCAGCAACAAGTTAAAGTATAAATCATTGGATAAATTTGGTGAGAAACCTTTCTTGTGGCAAGCAATATGCAGCTGCGGTTTGAGATCTCAAGCTTTTGTCGTATCTTCAACTTTAAACTCGGATGTTTACATCAAAGAATGCTTGCAAGCTAGACTTTTACTATTCACGAAGTCCCCTGTTGGGTCTGGCCTAGTCTTATTTCTTGTCATTATTTGAAGAAGACCGCAGAGTGATACAATTTGAGAGACATCAAACTCATACCAAAAATCTTGAATCCACCAAACTGCTCACAGGTCCGTCCCATTGAAAATTTTGAGCGTCTTTTAAACGTTTTAGACGTCTTTTTGCCCAATGGGTACCCAGTGGGCACGGGAATCAGTGAGGACGTAAGAAGACGTCATTTAAACGTCTTTTGAACGTTTTGGATGTCTTTTTAACGTTTTGGACGTCCTTGGGACGTTTAAAAGACGTCTTTTTTAGGTGCCGTGCCCGTTTGGTAGTATAAGAACTAAAGTTAGAATTAAAAACTCTAGTTTTTGGCAAATAATATATAGAAAAAAAATGTGTATTTACCTAAAACATTTTTTTTTTCAAATGCAATATCCGGTAGTAGAGTAGTGATGGTGATACAATAACCTTGTAATCAAGTTGGTTAAAAATTAATTGCTGTAAATGGTTTGGATTTGAGTCGGCAAATGTAATCAAAAAAAAAATTCCAAAACTTGAAATTTTTGTTTATAAAATATGGGAGCCAGAGTCAAGCTAGGAGCCGAGCCGTAAAAAAAGTTTTCAGCTCCACAAGCCTGCTTAGAACAAATCTTGTCTAATTTCTCAAAATAGAGCAAGCAAAGTTATAAAACGAAAGTTTACTTTCATCATTGAGAAATTATTTAACTTGGTGATTGTAAATGTATAATTTCGATTTTTTCTGAGCATCACTGTTCTCATGATTGTAAAGTTGGTTTTCACATTACCTGTATCTGTGCTAGGGAGAAGAAAATACCGATTAATGAGTAGATATACAAAAAGTAAAATAAAAGTATTACCAATGCTCAAAAATTTTACTTAATAAATAATTTAGTTAATAAGCTTATTTATATTTATTTTCTTTTTGATTAGTTTTAAAATAAAGTATTTTTTTTTTCTAGACGTAAACAAATTATGTTTACGTCTAGAAAAGTTACCACATTTTTTTTAGCCGAAATTTTTTTTAGCCGAAAGAGTAGAAGAAAAACACACGAGAGCAAAGAAATACATGACTCATAAAAACACAAATGCTCGATGATTTAAAAATTTTGAGCTCTTAGGTAAAAGGATTTTTCTAAAGGAGATTTATATTCAAAACTCAGGTGCAAAATGTTTAAAAATATAAGAATATCTCTAATATTGCATTGGCTAGTATTAGATATGATGTTGGTTTAAAAGCAACTGCAGCCATAGCTACTAGAGCATAGATAGATGGAAAACTTGTATCCAAAAATGACAATAGATTAATAATTGATCACAGTTAAGTTAGGAAAGCTAGGGATAAAGTTATGAATGAATTTTTAATCAGTTTGATAATTACTGTGATAAAAAGATTTATATTTTTTGTATATTTATATACAAAAAGTATAAATAAAAAAGGCTGTATATTTTTGACGAACGAAAAGATCTGATTAAAGTATTTTAACTGTAAATGGATAAAATAGACAGAACCCCGTTAAATTTAAAGAAAAACATTACACTCTTTGCTCCGGTGATGGGAAGTATTTATCTTATTTCACACCAGTTAAAGAAAGAAAAAAAGTAAAAGAAAGCTTAGTTGGGTAAGCAACCATAAAATTAAATTAGAAATAGGTGAGCTTCATATTAACAAGAGTAGGTAATGATGTGGTGAAAAATCTTTCAACAGATTAATGTTATGGCTAACAAGTAGTTAAAGCTATGTGCAATGATTATTTTCCTCAGAAAAAAGACTACTTGAAACTAGTCCTGTTAACATAGCTAGATGGCTAACAACAGCCAATAAAATCTGTGAAATTAGAATGATCTCATCATGATCATCAAGACAACAACAACAGCAACAACAACAACAACAACAGCAACAACAACAACAACATCAACAACAACAGCAACAACAACAACAACAGCAACAACAACAACATATATGTGTGTATATATATATATATATATGTATATATATATATATATATATATATATATATATATATATATATATATTATATATATATATATATTATATATTATATTGTTATTATATATATATATATATATATATATATAATAACAATATAAAATAATATAATAATGAGTAAATTAATTATAAGTATTTAATTTTCTGAAACTTGTAGAGTATATTGTAGGAATGCATTTTCCTGTCTGGTTTAACATTAAAATTAGGCATACCAAAACGCATACTTTACTAGCTTATGTTGCTTCATCGCCAGTCACTTGATATTTAGAGCATTGTCATTCCACTCTTAAGCGGTCTGCTTGATATCAACAATTTTTCTCAAAGATCTTATTAATTGGAATGAAGCTTTTGAACCCCTATTACTTTGTTGCATGACAGTTAAAGACATTAAAGATTAAATTAAACCAATGATTGTACCAAACTGGTGCTGCCACACTCAAGCTGTCAAAAGATGCGTAAAACAAGTCACCCAAGCATGTTAATTTTTTTTATACAGAAAATAGGAGATATGATTGGATTAAAGGTCAAGAGTTATCAGAGAAGTTGGTGTTGCATAAATCTAAACAAAACCTTATTGGCTCGACAATATTTAAGAAATAATATTTACTATAATATTGTGCTGTATTTTATTGTGCCATTAAACGTGTTTGATGGATCTTTAAAAAGCTTTTTATTTTTAGTTTTATAACAAACTCATTTTACACTTTCAGCAGTGAGCGAGAAAGGAGTGCGTAGCCCCTTTGTTGCTTTCATAAAAATAATTTTTATTTTAGAAATGGTGAACCCTTTTAACAATTTTGATTAAAAAAAAAAAATTAAAGTTTTTCAGTTCTAAATACCAAATATTTCAAAAACTTGTTATTTTTTGTTTAGTTACCGGTTCTGAACTTTTAATGTTACCTTATTTTAGTTAAGCAAAGCAAAATACAAATTTTAAAAAGTATGACACATAAAAACATCTTTAAGTTACTGTGTATTAGACATTACACAACGTATTAGACACAGTAACTTAAAGCTGTTTTTATATTTTTAATGTGACTTATTTACAAGTATTAAATACTTTTTAAAATTGTTATTGTTTATCCAATTACTTTAGAATCTAAAGTAATAGGACAAACAAAAACAATTTTAAAAGTATTAAATACTTTAAAATAATTCCCTTTATAAATGTAAAAACAGCTTTAAATTAATATAAATAAATTTATAATGAAGTACCATTGTTATTCCATTCTGCGCCTAAATTTTAGACGCAGAATGGTATAATGAAGCGGTCGATGTTACTTCATTAATAAATTTATGCGATGATAAAGTTAACGCTTTGTTTACAAAACATATAATTTAGATGTTTTGTACATAAACATTTGTTAATTTTATTTGGTTTTTTATGTTTTTTATGTGAAAGTTGTATTTTATGTATTGTTAATGTATTAAATGTGATTTGTATACATTAGCAATGCAGTTTATATATAGCTATGAATATGCTTCAAGCAATAGCTAGCTTCAATAACTAGCTATTAAATCATAATATTCTAATCTCGGTGTGAAATGAGCGACTAGCAAGCGACTAGCTAGCTTTATAGCAATTTTCAAGCGATTTTTTTTTCTTATTTTATTTTTCACTAATGTCTCTAACATCTTTAAAAATCCAATTTTTAGGGTTGAATTTATTATAATTATGAGAACAATTAAACTTTAAACATTGCAATTTTGTAGCAATGTGTCGCTAGCTACATATCGTAGCTTTGTAGCTAGCTACAAAATATCTACAAATCTATAGCTGGTTGATAGCTACATACCAAAATTTTTTTGATTGCGATTTTATTACGATATGACGGTAGCTACAATAGCCTGTGAGTCTTTAGCTTATTAAGCTAGCTGTCCTTGTAGCCAAATCGCTGTCTTTATCTTTACAAATATCAATAGCTTTTTGCTAACTTAAAAAAGCTGGTGATCCTCGTGGCCAAATCGCTGTCTTTATCGTAACGATTATAGCTAGCTAATCGCTAGTCGATTTCCCACCGAGGTACTACAATAACAATTGTAAATTTTTTTCTTTTTTCTTAGAAACAAAAATTTTAAAGTGTTCATGTAAATTTTTATTAATTAAAAAACTGCCATATACTATTAAGTAGAAAGTTCAACTAATTCACCTTGCTTTCCATTTCAACCGGCTACATCCACCTTGCTCTGCATTTCAATCAGCTGACACAGCGACTCAACTAAACAAGAATAACAGTGCCAAAGAAACTACAAAAAGAAAAGTTAAAAAGTTCAATATTCAAAAGTGATTGATTGATTGAGATGGAAAAACACGTGCAAGTTCGGTGAAAACTGGTGTTCTTTTTATTGTTGTCAATAATTAAATTAACTTGTAATCAAAGTTAGTTATGATGACATATGCCTATCATACTTAAATATCATGGTGTCTGAGGCAATGTACGATATAACTTTTAGCGTTCTTAAAGCACCCACCATGCCTCAGGGCAAGATGAAAATTTAATAAACTTTGCTTAACTAGTTTTAAAAATATTTTCAGCTTTCATAGATGTTTTTTGATACATATATTTTTTTGTGTGTGACTCCTAAAAATAGTTTGATTGTGATTTTTAATAAAAGATTTTCACCATTTAATCAATTTAGTCATTCACCATTTAATCAATTTAGTCATTCACCATTTAATCAATTTAGTCATTCATATTGTTGAAAGACAAACTATATACTTTGCAATAACATGTTGAGACTGTCAATGTTTTCAAAGTTGTTTGAATTTTTCCATCTTTTGTGATTAACTTAATCAAACATTTTACTATCATTTTTATCCTGAAAATCTTATGTTAACAATGCCAAATTTCTTAATTTCACAATCATTGACGTTTTTTCCTTTTAAAAACAAAAGTTAAAACAAAAACTGACAATATCAATGAGGGCATTTTGTTTCTTCACAAACTACCTTTTTGTTTTTACAACATTCACTGAATTCTAATTACACTTTTTCATTTATTTATATTTACGCCACCTTCATAATAATTATTTACAATACTTTTAAAAACTAAGAAATGACTGGAACAGGTAGAAATCAAAAAAAAAGTCTTATCATTTAATCCTGTTGATGTCATTTTTTCTTTTTCTTTTTTATTATTAATTTATTTGCCGTTTGTTAAAATTACAAAAAGATTTTACAATAGTACAAAACCTGGCGGAAACAGTTGTCTTATCTCCAAGCCCCGTTACACATGTGGTTTTTTAAACGTCTAAAAAATTTTAATAAATAATAAGTAAAACAGGAAATACAACACAAAAGTTTAAAAAAATATTTCAGCAAACAAGATATCCATGGAATAGAATAAGAAATAAAGTACAAACTAAAATAAAAAATAAATACAACAAAGTAGCAATAACCATTAAAGTTATAAATCAACAAAAAATTAAGTTACGTTTTATCATAATCAATCAAGTTTAAATATAATAAAGTCTTATTATAAATAGTAAAGTATACTTAAGTATTATATATTAAGATTGATTTATATTGAAATGTTAGTAAAAAAAGTCTAATAAGACTAACAATAAAGACATCTAATAGTTGACTAACAATAAAGACATCTAATAGTTGACTAACAATAAAGACATCTAATAGTTGACTAACAATAAAGACATCTAATAGTTGACTAACAATAAAGACATCTAATAGTTGACTAACAATAAAGACATCTAATAGTTGACTAACAATAAAGACATCTAATAGTTGACTAACAATAAAGACATCTAATAGTTGACTAACAATAAAGACATCTAATAGTTGACTAACAATAAAGACATCTAATAGTTGACTAACAATAAAGACATCTAATAGTTGACTAACAATAAAGACATCTAATAGTTGTAATGATTTTATGATGATTAATTATAAATTGTAAATGTTAATTATTTACATAGAATCTTTTAAACAATTAAAAAAAAAAAGATATTTAGTATCTTATATAATAAAGTCAATATTAAGTAAATGACATTTCGATTCAGCCTCGATTTTGTTTTGATTCAGTCCCGATTAAGTTTTGATTCAGTTTTAAAATTCTTTAAGGGGCAATTCTTTAAGACAAAGTTTTTTTTTTATTCAAAATATAAAGAAAAAAAATTCAGATAATAGAACCACGATATCGAAATAGGTAAGAACTTTATTTTCTTAGATGGGATATGGGAACGATAAGTTATTCTCTAAAATTGCGGTATTTTATTTATGAGAAATTACATTTAAGTTTAGAATGCAATTGGAGTTAAGACCCGCTTTGTGGCTTATGATATATTTTATACACTTTTGTTAATTTACTTTTATTTTTTTATTTTTTCTTCTAACCTAAATACTATATAAATTAAAACAAAGTTTCAAGATATGAAAAGGGATGTTAACAAGCGAAACTTGTTTGTTAACAAGGGATTATATTTTAACAATAAAAAAAAGATTAAGATAGTTCATAACAAAGCAGTCCCTAATTCCAAACAGCTTTAATGCTCTTATTGTTACTTCTTTTATATTATGGTCGGATTTTATTTTGGTGGATAAAAACTTTAGCAACTTTGCTCAAATTTTTATTCACTCAAAGCTGAGCAATTCCTCCAAAAATGTAAATTCTATTGTTAATAATGTTAACTAAGTTGAAACAATGATAATAAATGCGAAGATGAAATATATACGCCAGTGCAAAACTTATTATTAAAAGATCAAATTTTAAGCTACTTTTTATTAAAATAATGCTAATTTGTTTTACGAAAAAAAAAATTTAATTTGTTGTTTTTTCAAATTTATTAACTCAAACTTTTGAACAAAGAATATACTTATAAATATTTTTAATATTCTGATTCACACCCAACAAGGTTACAAGCAATGCCAGCCAACTCGGCTAAAAATCCATATATTTATGTGTAATTGGCTGTAGATTGAATTATGGGATGTCTTTCGTAACCATATTATAAACAACAGAAAATCATTATATATCTTTGTTGTCTACTTAATAAATTATATACTAAAATGTTAGATTTCGCTTTTCAAGAATTAAGTTGTTTTTTCTATAAATACTCACAGTATTAAATATGCCAGCCTTTTGCTCAACCATCAGTTATGTAAACAAGCGTGAAAAGAATGTTGGAAATAATATATCTTTTTTTAGATTTCCAAAAAATAAAAATAAGTAAGCAGTTATTAGTCAAATCAAATTTATCAAATAACTAGTAATATCAAGAATTTAAAGAAATTTATTTTAAAATTTAAAATTTTACTTTAAATTTTATGAAGCAAAAAATATTTACACATAATATGATGTAAATAATTCCACTAAATTAATTAGGTTTAACCTATTACTTTAGCTAACGTAATTGTCGTCGTCAATTTACTATAGCTTTCGAAATTGTCGTCGTCAAGATCTCGATACAAAATCATGTGAAGAACTTAATCTTAACTATTTGTAGTGAACATTTCCCAATAGCATCTTGCTAATAATGAAGGTAAAAGAGCACTTGTAACTGCAGTATCAACAATTTTTAACTTTCCTAATCAACCTTCTACATTAAATTTTAAGATAAAACAGCTAACAATCAGACTTTATTTACAAGGTAAAATACAAAAAAAAAAAGAAAGTCAAATTAAATGAAATAAACAATGTTAAATAAAATAAACATGTTGAAAGCAGTAGAGTAGCAACAAAAATAGGCCTCCCCGTAAAATCTTAATCCGGGCTCCTAAACTACTTCTCTGCCCTCCTCCCCCTAAAAATATAAAATAAATGAAAGCAAAAGCCTTAATTTTAAAACAATTTTGATTTAATTTAATGGAAACAAGTATGTTACAGTATGCAGGGCTAGTAAGTTCAAAATCTAATAAAAGTTTATTTCGTATCTTTATAGTTGCAAATTAAATTTTAAATTTTATACAATAACATCTTTTAAATTTAGTTGAACTGCTATTTCTGCTTCAGTAGATGGTAGGTCTCGTGCAGACAAGTTGATTTGCACCATTGTTATTCTTAAATGTGTTTTAATGTGCTTAAGGATCATTTTGCAGTTGCAAAATGATCCTTAGATCAAAATAGACACTCTATTTTTATGGTTTGGTCTAGTAAACACTTTATATAACTTGATAACCATATTTTCATCAATGAAAGTGAATGTCTTTTTGAATACCAAGAATTTGTAAGAACTTTGAGACATCTGTTAGAAAATGTGTGCTCCGCTTGGAGTTACATGAAACAATGACTTCTAAATTACGCACTTTCGTAGAATTTTTTAGAGATTGATTTATTATGCCCTTTTATTTTATTTCCCATTTATTTCCAAATATCTTAATTTTACCATAAGTCTGTTTTAAGTTCCGTAAGGTATATATATAGGTTATAATGTAGAGAAACAAATGCTTTGGCAAAATTCAGACCACATCAATAAATTGGTGAAATACTATAAAAGGTCAAGTAATATCAAAAGTTTCTATTAGATTAGTCACGCATAATTTATGGTGAAGAAAACCATGTTGATTTGCAGAGAGCATTTTATTAACGCTAATGTGCTTAAAGTTTTTATTCTTAATGAGTATTTTGACTATTATGCTGGCGACAGAGTTTAGTGAAATCGGTCGATAGTTTTCAGCAAGTAATTTATCTTTCGTTTATTTATAGATCGAACTAAAGTTTTCTAATTTCTAGAGCGAGAGTAGTATTCCAGAATTAAAAAATTTATGAAAGTTTTTGTAAATAAAAATATATTTTATAGGGGTTTATATTGATAAGTTAATAATGCCTGAATTAGAAAACCCAAGTTTTAAAAACCCAAGAGGTATTTTAATATGAATTCATTTTTATGTGCTCTTTTTGATTTAAATATTTCAGCTTTTACGGAACGATGAAGAAGATAGCAGTTTATTTTAAGTTTATTATTCTTCCATTTAGTTGAGCAATCGATATACCAAGTGGATTTTTTATCTCAGATTAGGTTTTTGATTTGTGGAGTAAACGAAGGATCATTTTTTTTCTTTGCTTTATTGACCAACTGTAAAATTATTTTTTTTATTCGCAACTGTAAAATTGTTAGAAATTACCAAATTAAACATTTGATCCGCGGTTTTATGCAGAAATAAAATATTCCAGTTGACGATGTAATAAATTTTGATAGTGAATCGTAATCACCTTTGCTGTAACTAAACATCTGAGATTCACTTTCGGGAAACTGTTTTGATACTAAAATTCTTCAAGTGATACTAAAGCGGTCCATAGTATTATTACCAAATATTTCACTTAGAAACAATTTTTAAATATAATTACTGCTTTAGGTAAATAGCAATTATGTATTTGTTTACACTGATACCAAAAATTGTTTGAGAAAAGTTTTATGAGCTAAATAATTTCATGAGAGATAAATACATCAGTAATGAAGATAGCTACACTGCCACCTCAACGTCCGTCTTAGTAATTTTTTTTTTAAAGTGAGTTATTGTTTTTATTTAGTAGCTTCACTATTTTACTTTGTTTTAAAACCTTACGATATCATACTAACCACTTAACTAAATTGTATATTTATGAATTAATACAGTTTGTTTTAATTTTTTAGATATAAATAAATAAAAAGCTCACTGTTTGAATTATTATTCAAGAATATTATTAAAGCTTTAAAAATGTTTATAGTTCTTAGCTACACAATAATAGCAAAAATATTGTTAAAAAAATTTGGCTTGGGCCCCTAATATTGAAAATAACACTTGAACCAAAATAACTGATAAAACAATCCAAAATCTTTTAAATGAAAATTGGTTTAAAAGCATAAAATGTAAAAAGCGAAAGGAAGAATTAGAAACTGTTGCTACGAAGCCTTAGGATGAAATAAATACTACAAAAAAATTAGTGGAATCTATGCGAAAAAGTTTAAATGCTATTTTAAAAGCTAAAGGAGGTCACACAAAGTATCAATTCTATCTTAATAAAATATTTATATCATTTTGTCTTTTTAATAAAATATTTATATAATGTGTCCCATTATTTTTTTCGAGAGAATTTAGTCAAAAAATTGGTATTTTCATAATTGTATATAAAATATATATAACTTCTATTTTTTTAAGGATATAAACTTCTATTTTTAGATAACCATGCTTTTCACATCAATTTTGAATTAAAATTTTTTTTTTTTAATTAACCAATATTAACCAATATATTTTTTTTCCAAACATATTTACCAACCACTATTAGAGTTGGAAGTTACTTAAAGAGAAAAGATAAAGTTAGTTTAGACTAGCCCATTAGATATTACGACAATGTGAGAGAGCAGATCCAACTATGTTTACAATGTCTTTTTACACCTTGTCTTAAAAAGAAAAGGCATCATTCCAAGATCCGCTTCAGATATGGCAACAGTAGAAATAAAGAATAGAATCCGGAATAAGAATGCAAGTACAATAAAGAGATGCAACCTTAGCTGATGCTACTTTTGCAATAGATTCGATATTTGGTTTCAAAGATAAATTAGAAGTAAAAGTTAACCCTAGAAGATAAAGAGTTGGTAACTCATTTAGTAGATTACCTTTCATAAATATAGGAAGGTCTAGATTGTTGCAATAATGATTAGCTGACAAAAATTGAATTTCTAAATGAGTTTTATCTAAGTTAAAACTCACCAACCACTGAGAGCCCTATGCTGTAGCAGAAGTGAGATCTTTTTCTAGCTCAAATGCCTCCTTCAAGTAACCAGAGAGTGTTGGCTTCTTATTAAGACAATAATAAATATTAGTATCATTAGAGAAAAATGTCACCTTAGATGTAATGAATTCTGTGAGATCATTAATGTAAATTAAAAGAAAAGTATTGAATCAAAAATAGAACTTTGAGGAACCCTTTAAGTTACGAGAAATGAAGAAGAATGCTGATATCAAGGACAAACTAAAGCTGTTACCTGATGCACTGTAAGAAGAGAGCTTTTAGAGAAGACCAGAAGGCCAAATTTTATCAAAAGGTTTAGGAATGTTGAGAGTGATAGCCTTAACCTTTTCAAATCTATTTAATAAATGATAAAATCTATTGGATATTACCGTTAGCAAATCAGTAGTAGAAGGAGAAGATCGAAACCCATACTTATGATTAGAAAGTAAGTTATTAGTTCAAGATGAGAGATTAAGTATTCGTTATTTAAAGACAAAAATATTGCTTACGAGAGTAAGATGGAATGGTAGTTAGACAAAATGATATTGCTCTCCAGAATTTTTGATGACAGGAATAATAGATACTGTTTTCCAGCAGGCTGGAAATAAGACTCTGATAAGCACATAAATAATTTTGAAAGTATAGACGAAAGGTCCGGAGAACACTTTTGCAAGATTATAACATGTTTGCTGTCTGGGCCACATGCTGTAAAAGAGTCTAAACAGGAAACCACTTTAGATTCAGAAGCTAGAGTATTACAAATGTCAAGCAATAAATTAACCTGTTTGTAAGCTATATCAGATCGGATGACATTATTGGAATCAAAAAATTAAATAAAAGGTTCTTTTCAAACTATTGCTTTGTCTTAAAGTGAGGTAACAAAATCTAAACCATGCAAGAGAGAGAATAAAATCTGAACCATTCGAGAGAGATTTGCCTTTATTATAGATACTGTTAAAGATTCTCCAGAAGTCTGGAGCCCAATATTTGAGGAAGACGAAAGATTTCTACCCAAGGGCCATTGCAATAAAAAAAAATAATATAGAAAGAGTCTACTTCAGTTTTGAGGTAGTTGTAAGAGGTACAATTATAAGGGGATTCTGACAATGAAGAAGTATGAGATAAAAGTTTTAGAAAGATTGAACCATGATCAGAAACACCAAAGGGTAAATTTGGAGAAATTAAGCACTTATCAGAAGCAAGACATAGTCGTTTAGAGAAGGTAAATGGTTCGGGTTGTCTTAAAAGTGAGTTGGAAAGTTAACTATTTGTATTAAAGATTAAGAAAGGTAAAAGTTATGGGCCTTAACAGCTGCAGATTCACTGGCACTAGAACTAAGCTATTCAGTTTGATAAGCATTAAGGTCACTAACAACAGGGGTATTGGCTGAAGAATAAAGAGAAAGGCTTTGGTCAATTTTATCAGAAATAAATCAAAAAGAAAGCAATCTTGAGATAAAGGAGAGCGATAGCGGAGATAAAGGAGAGCGATTGCGGAGATAAAGGAGAGCGATAGCGGAGATAAAGGAGAGCGATTGCGGAGATAAAGGAGAGCGATATAGAACAATAATAAAAATAAAGATAATTGTGTGAAGTAATGCATAAATTATAAAAATAAAGATATAAAAATAAAGATAATTGTGTGAAGTAATGCATAGGACATACAGATATAGTCTGTGAATTCAAACCTTTCAAAAATACCGACAAATGGGTGAAGTTTTACCGAGGTTAATAGTCATGCCAAGCATGTGACTTTTGGAGTCTTTACAAATTAAAGGAGGGTAACCATTAATACTAAGATCGAAAAATAAGACTGTTGAGCTTTAATTAGTCTGACAACGAACAAGTAGGTCTAGTGAACTTTTTAAAAGATGACTCAACAGAAAAAAAGTTACTTTGAAGAACACAAATATTAGCGAAGTAGATTTAGAGAACTTAGTGTTGACGATGGTTTTTTGTGTTAACAATCAATTTGAAAATGACTTAAGGCGAATATTAATTCAAATCTCTAAAAACATCTATATTTACTCTAATTTAAACATGATAACTTTAAACACTGATAACCACGTAAAAAGTTTTATAAATACTCTTTCTCAATTTACTGCTTACCCCATGATTAACAAGCCGAGCGCGTAACTTGAAAAATCTCATCTATTATTGACAATATTATCACTAATAATTATAGTAACTCGACAATCAACAGTGGTATAATAAAAACGGATATTAGTGACCATTTTCCTGTTTTTTTAAAAACAAATACTAAATGCTGTATAAATAAAAAACCCATAACAGTATACATAAGGCATGTAATCAAAGACTCGATTACAATTTTTAGACAGCTTTTGCGTGAAATCAATTGGGAGCTTTTGAATGATTGCAATGACACATGTAGCGCATACAATTTCTTTATCCGCGTCATTACAAGGCAATATGATAAAGCTTTTCCTAAAGTTCAAAAAAATATAAAATCCAAAAGTTTGCATACCCCGTGGATGACTAAAGGTCTTTTAAAATCATCAAAAAAAAAAAAAGAAAGCTTTACGAAAAATTTTTAAAAAACAATAACTATGAAAACGAAACTAAATATAAAAAATACAAAAACTATTTCGAAAAAATAAAAAAGCAATCTAAAAAAAACTTCTATTCTGGTCTACTTCAGAAATCATTTGGAAATGCTAAAAAAACTTGGACTATAATGATAGATATAACAGGGAAAACAAAAATTACATCTAGCAACCTCCTTAATCGACTGAAAACCGATAAAGATGAAATTTTTAATAAAAAAAACAATTGCTGAGAGATTGAATAATTTTTTTATAAATGTTGGGAAAAATTTAGCCAAAGAAATCTCTCCAAGTAGCAAAACATTCCAGTCTTTTTTGAAAAAATCAGATTTTATTATGGACAATTCGGAACTTTCCATTGATGAACTTCGTTCAGCTTTTGACATGCTTCAGACAAATAAAAGTGCAAGTCTTGATGAAATTAATGCAAATGTTTTGAAAAGTGTCTTTGAAATTATCGAATTGCCTCTTTTCATTATTTTTAAACTTTCATTAAAAAACGGGGACTTTCGTGATCAATTAAAACTTGCTAAAATAATTCCAATTTATAAAAACGGCGACGATTCTATAGAATCAAACTACTGACCCATCTCAATTCTATCCTGTTTTTCAAAGGTTCTCGAACGTATTATGTATAATAGAATATATAACTTCATTGATAAAAACAATATTTTATATCCTAAACAGTTTGGATTTCGGAGAAATCATTGCACTGAGCATGCTGTGATGGATTTGGCTAGCAATATTTTGAAAGGATTTGATGACAATAGTTATACACTTTTGTTAATTTATCGAAGGCATTCGACATTGTCGACCACGAAGTCCTACTCTATAAATTAAAAAAATATGGAATTCAAAATACTAATCTAAAATGGATCAAGTCTTATCTACAAAATTGTAAACTATGTGTGACGTATGATTTAACTTGAACGCAGTTAGAAGTTATTAGTGGCGGTGTCCCTCAGGGCTCCAAACTTGGTCCTCTGCTGTTTCTCTTATATATCAATGACATCCACTTATCTTCTAAATTCCTTAATTTTGTTCTTTTTGCTGATGATACTAATATTTTTTTTTGGGGGTCTAATTTAAATTTGTTTTTTCTACTGTAAACACAGAGCTAATTAATCTCAATGAATGGTTTAAAGCCAATAAACTGTCCGTAAACATTGATAAAACTAAATACATTCTGTTCACGAAACCTTCGAAAACTGATAACATACCCCTAAAACTTCCTGATTTATTTATAAACAACATTAAAGTAAAAAGAGTTCATTCAATGAAAATCCTAGGTATAATATTTGATGATCATTTAAACTGGAAAAATCAAATCCAATTAGTGGAAAACAGCATTTCAAAAGCACTTGGGATCCTTTTCAAAACGAAGACCTTTTTGAATATAATGTGCTTAAAAAGCTTGTATTTTTCATTTATTCATAATCACATTAGTTATTGCAATATAGTGTGGGCAAGTAATTATTCATCTTCTTTAAAAAAAATTAATACCAAACAAAAGCAAGCGAGCCGGTTAATTTTGAATGCAGGTAGATACGCATGCGCCTTAAAAAATCAATGTTTTAAATATTTATAAACTAAACATCTATCAAAATCTGTTATTTATGTTTAAAATTCATAACAACATGCTTCCAACATATTTTCAACCTCATTTTACCTTAATTAATCATAAATACTCTACAAGACATTCCAATGGCAACTTTCTCATCCCTACAACATCCCTTAGAAAAACAGACTTCTCAATTACATGTCGAGGACCACGTTTGTGGAACTATTTCCTTAATAGAGACATGAAAAACATGACTTCAATTGAACTATTTAAAAGAGCAGTTAAACGATACTTATTAGATTTAAATAATAAAAACATTCTTTTGTATTTTTAAAAACATTTATATATCGATTTGTTAACACATATATATGCATCTTATAACTTATACGTTTTATGAGCTGTAATATGTTATAGTATGTACAAAACTTGTAATATGTATAAAACTTTTATAACGTATATTTTAGGAACTTAATACGTAAATCTTATTTAATATTTTCACGAACTTAGGAGTAGGGTGATAAGACGCATTGTCTTCTACTTGCTCCTGTCAGAATATAAAGATTTAATTTTTAATTTTTACAAAAAATATTGAAAAATGATTGTTTATTAATATATATATATATATATATATATATATATATATATATATATATATATATATATATATATATATATATATATATATATATATATATATATATATATATATATATGTATATATATATATATATATATATATATATATATATATATATATATATATATATATTATATATATATTAAATAATGCGGACTTATGCAACTTTAAGTGCGATTGACATTCGGAATTAGGTAAATTTACAGTAATAAAATTATGTAAAAAAAATGTACACAGGTTTTCATATAATAAAAGTGTAATAAAAAAACTGAAACTTTCTATAATAAACTAAAGTTGTAAATTAATTATTATTGAAAAAAAATTCATAAAATTTATTACTTCATATGCATGGATTTCTAATCTTTGGAATTTTTTAAATTTCGTTTTATGTGTATTTTTAAATTTCGTTTTATGTGACCATACAATATTACTGTATGAAAGATGGCTATGGAAAAAGCTTAAGTGCAACATTTTTTGAGGTTTAATATTAAGAAAACATCTTGGTATTAAAATATATATATATATATATATATATATATATATACATATATATATATATATATATATATATATATATATATATATATATATATATATATATATATTATATATATATATATATATATATATATATATATATATATATATATATATATATATATATATATATATATATATATATATATATATATATATATATATATATATATATATATATATATATATATGGTTTTTCAATGAGCTTTGGATTATTTTTTCAAAATATTTCTACTTTATCAGTAAGCAATTTTGGCAATTAAAATTTTTAAGTTCGAAGATTTTATATTTACAAACAGAGTATTTGAATTGGAACGATTAAAGAAGGAGTTAGTATTGACAGTATACACTATACAATATATTTTAGATGATGCTTTATGCATTGATCATTGATGTATATTAAAAGAAAAAAAAGCCCTAGGAATGATTTCTGTGAAACTCTATACACTATGCCAAGAGTAAGAAAAAAACATATATATCATATAACCTTAATGTTTATGATATGTGCATAACTTTGTAGAGCTAACAAAGTTAAAGCTAATATCTTTAACCTTGTATTCTAAGAACCCATGATCGCCAGACCTGCTTTAGATTATGGTGGCTTTTGCTGGTAACAAGCACCAAAGGCATTAATACAACGTCTAAATTACATCATATTATAAAGCGTTATTTTCTTATAATTTTTTTCGAAGTAGCATTAGAAATCTTGCCAGATACTTATCATGGTGGCAGCCACTTTTCAGACCCTTTAAATTCAAAAAGTTCTAACTGTACTTAAACAATATTGTTAGCTCTATAAGTAAAAACATAAAAGCAAAAGCCTTAGTTAACTAAAAATAACACAGTGTAACAATTTTTGTTCCTAGCTTCTAAGTGTTATATTTCAATTGCTTTTTTCAAATTATAGTGTTATTTTCAAATTGTAGTTTTTTTTTTTGTTTTTTTTGTTTTTTATTACAATATTTAATACAATATTTACAAATATATAATAAGAAAAATTTACATGCAAAAAAATCGTTACAAAAAAATAAAGAATTAAGATAAAGAACGCGGATACTCAAAGAAGACCATACAGGTCTTGTCACCGAGAACCGCTGTTGAAGAACTTTGATCTTAGTTTAGATTTTAGGAAAAACAAAAATAAATAAACACAAGTTTTTTAAGTTATGGTCTTTATGGCTGGAATTAAAGTACTAATTCTTCTGAACCGGATGATTCAAGCGAAAACAATAATATCATAGTATTCTTAATAAATAAATACGTCTCGCATCTGACTCGATCACTGATTCTTGTTACTCAAATCTATCAGTTACACTGATCTTAATTGTTAATTAATTAGTAAATAAACAAAAATAATAAGAATATGATTGCACTAGGTACATCCAAATGCACTTCAAGATTGTCCAAAAGATTGTGAAGAAGAATTTAGATAGCCAAATGATGGCGTCATTGTGTGAGAAGCCATAATTATCAAATGTTGGTGCATTTACGTTAACGCTTTCGCCGACAAAAATGCTAAACCACTGTCAAAGGATGATTAACTTCCAAAAGTATCATACATACAATGTTTGCAGATACATCCAGTCACATACATCAAATTTTTTTTTGTATTTTTTTTTTTTTTTTGTATTTTTTATTTTTTTTTTTTTTTTTTTTTAATAATTATAATATATATATATATATATATATATTTTTTTTTTCATTACAAAATTAAATTCAATATTAAAAGTATATACCGTTCGTAATACAAATTATTTACAAAATTACGAAATAAAATAAAAATTAAAGTAAACAAGTAAATAATAAATGCCTACTGTACAAATAATGTCAGTGGAACTTTTAACAAAATTCAAATAATGATGTTTAACTACAGTTTCTGACATAAACTTTAAATCAATATTGTATAAAAGTAAAATATAAATGAGTGTTGACAAAACTGGGTATCAAATCTAATTTACTAAGCACCGCGGTTAGTATTACTAATTTTTTTTTTAGTATTACCAAACTTTTTTTATCAAAACATACAGGGCAAAGTGACCAAACAGTGAATGCTCATTTTTTTAAAGGCAAGGCTTACATTTACATAGACTTGAATTATTATTTTTGGTTGTTGCTATATCTAAAAATACAGCAAAAGCATATAGGGGCTATTTAAATAATACGTGACATTCTTAGATAGGGTGAAGGTGTTTGAAAGTGTCACAAAATATCATCTATGGAAGATGGAGGGGGGAGGGAGTAAGCCACAATGTGAAATTACAAAACTTTTTGAATTGTTTATTATAATTATTTGAACAGTTAAAAAGTCAATTTTTGCCTCTGCTTTTTCCTTATTCTTTCTTAGCAGTGATGAACCTAGAGTTTATTTTTGATATACCCTTTTGATGCAGTAAGTTATGAAACCCTAACCCTACCGCGAACCTTATTTGTAAACATCACTGGCTAAATAGAAAACTAGAACTTGAAAGAACATTTTTTTTTCCTATTTTAGTATAAAGAGAAAAAGAAAAACAAAAAATTATTATTTGAGGCTTTTTTTTGGCGTCCATACTGGTCCTATGATACCAAAAGGGTCTGGCTTCATCCCTGCTCAGATCATACAACTTATCTTGCATAGTTTCAGGAAGTTAAAACAAAATACTTTAGTTTAGCATAAATTTTCACATAAAATAATGGAAGTTCTAAACTGAAGTATTTTGTTGGAAGTTCTAAACTGAAACGAGAATACAAAATACTGGAAGTATTTTGTATTCTCGTTTCTCATGCCCTGGGGTATAAGAAAACATCATGATAATTGTCAAATTTTTTTTTCAGTGGTCTTGTTTTATCTTGTTTTCAGTGGTCTTGTTTATTGACTTAAATTAACATCACTTTTATTTGCTTATGGGAATGACAGTTTCATTAAATAAAGAAATTGCTTCAATAAATTCAAGAAATACTTTTGATTGCATTCTAGTGTATTTGAAACTATTTATAAACAAAATTCAAATTGTCAAAAATAATAGGAACATTTTGAAAACATAAAAAAAAGTTCAACAACTTTTCCATAACATATTATGAAAAACAGTATTACTGCTGTGTTACTATCTAGTCGATATAAATTTACATTTATAACTTTGATGCGTACAGTTTCAGTTTTATTAAAATAATTAATAAAAGCTGAGTTTGAATTAAAATCCACTTGTTTTTTATTAGTTCTTTTCAGTGATATTTCAGATTGAAAATCTATGGTACCATTTTTTCACGAATAAAAACATGGCTCTTATATTTGATGGGTAAAGTAAAGTTAATTCTGTGAATCAGGCACGTGCAGTATAGAAAAGTTATTGACATGTAAAGTATTAATTAAATCACAACATCAACAAGTATTGTAGTTTCCAAGACACCAGTACAATCTGTAGTACAATCTAATATTATTGCTGTGTCTAGTCGATATAAATCTACATTCATAACTTCGATGCGTATAGTTTCAGTTGTATTAACACAATTAATAAAAGTTTAGTTTGAATTAAAATCTACTTTTTTTTTATTAGTTTTTTTCTGTGATATTTCAGATTGAGAATTTTTGGCACCATTTTTGCACGTATGAAAACATAATTCTTATATTTTATAGATAGAGTAAAATTAATTCTGTGAATCAGGCACATGCTATATAGAAAAAATTGACTGATCGACATGACAAGTGTTGATTTAATCACAACAACAAGTAGTAGGTTTTTAAGACACCAAATACAGTACAATCTAATAGTTACAACCAATGTGAACAATCTGCTGTCATCTCATAAATTGTAATACTATTTTCAACGGCAACGGATGATAATTTTACTGAATTGGGAAAAGCACTAATAATCCTTTTGGATTAACTGGTGTAATAAGAAATTTTATTGAATTCCTACTCTTTGTAATGATATATTACAACAATGAGACTTTATATTGAAATACAAAATAAAATATCTACCAAAGCAAATTAAACTATTACTGAATATGGTGGTTATTTGCAAGCAACAATATTATTTACCTTAAAATTAGGCTTTGAATTAAAATCAAGGAAAAACATAGCATCGTTATCAGTAGCGTAGCAACAAAAAATAGGTCTACTCGCAAAATTTTAATCCGAGCCTCTAAGTTACTTTTATGTCGCCCTCTTCTCCCTTTCTTTTTCTTGATAAAAATTATACATGAAAACAAAAACCTTTTTTTTTTACTTTAATTTTGATTTAGATTTGTTATTAGTAAATTTTGTCTTAGTATATAAATATATTTTCACTTGAGAATATTACTTTTTTTAGTTTTCGCTTGAACATATAATAATTCCATTCATGAGAAAAATCAAAATTTTTTAAAATTATTTGGTTCCATAAAAAAGCTCCATAAAAAGAAATGCAAAATTTACCAAAGTTTGTTTGAAATTTTGGTTGTTTAATAAAATTATCATTTCTTAAAGAATATTTGTTTTTTTCTTTTAAAGAATATAAATCAAAAAAGAAAGCTGGAGAAGAGTTGGTTTTACATTTAAACATAAAACAAAGAACATTATAAACATTTACTTGATATATATCAAAAACATTCATGTTAAATAAAAGTGACCTTGAGTGAGTAAAACGATTTTTGAAATTTATAATACGTACAATATGCTTCTGCTGACAATAAAGTGGCTTTAATTTACTTTTATGGGTACTACCCCATGCAATATTAGCATAATTAATATGACAGTGTATGAAAGAGTAATATAGTAGAGTTAGTGAATGTTTGTTTAAAACGCTTCTTGCTTTATATAAAACTCCAATACTTTTTGCAATTTTGTTGCATAAATGTCCGATGTGATTCTTCCATGATAGATTTTCATCAACAATGATACCTAGAAAATTTGTGAAAACTACTCTTTTTATTTGAATATTATCAATATGAAGAAGAGGCATATTACTTGGAAGTAAATGTATTTTAAATAAAAGAAAATCCATTTATTTTTATCAATGTTGAGTGAAAGTTTATTTAACTTAAACCAGTCAGGTATTTTTATTAGTTCAATGTTCATATCATAAAAAAGTTTGTCGATGTTATTATTTGATAGGAATAGGTTTGTATCATCAGCAAACAATATAGTTGTTAATTTTGAGACATCATGGAGATCGTTAACATAAATTAGAAATAATAAGGGCCCTAGTATAGATCCCTGTGGAACTCCACAGGTTATATTTAGATAATCTATATTTAAATAATCTTGTGAAGAAGATCCGTCGATATAGACAAATTGTTTGCGATGTTTTAAATAGCTTTTTAGTAGTTTTAAAGCATTACCGATGATACCATAATGTTCAAGTTTTTTAAACAGTATTTCATGGTCAATTGTGTCGAAAGCCTTAGATAAGTCTATAAAGACGCCTAAAGTGAACTCTGACTTTTCGAAAGAATCAGTTATACTACGAGTAAGATGAACTATTGCATGTTCAGTAGAGTTATTTCTTTTAAAACCATATTGGTTTATGTAAAGTATATTATTAATAGCAAGATGATTAGATATTTGATTAAACAAAATTCTTGTAATTGTAATTGTAATTGCTTATATCAAGTTATATTTTAATTGCTTATCTCTAAAGTATGTGAAAAAATGACTTCATTAAGCAAAAACTTTGCTTACACGACAACAGCACGAAAAAAACTCGTTTTTTTGTATAAATATAACGATTTTTATTCATTTTTTTAAATAAGGTTAGGTAAAAACAAAGTTGCACAAAGAATAGACAAACACAGTTGGAAACCACTCAACAAGGTTCAAAAAAGTTTAGATTTTCTAGATTTACAATTGTACTATGAATCACTCTCTTGAAGTAGCCCCCATCATGTTTTCGTTATACTGTCCTTGGTAAAGACGTTTAAAATGCAATATATCTTGATGAAAGCGCTCGCCTTAGTCCTCGGAGTAAGCCCCCATGTTCTCCTTGAATTTTTTGAGATACTTTCAGAGACATTCTACATCTCATTTTCGCTCAATTCTTTATGAGAGTCTGCACAAAATCCGCCTAGTTTTTAGCTTTTTGATCTAGGAAGCCTTAAACAACTGCAAACTGCTCTAAGCTGCTCTCTCCGTCCTGTTCAACAGCTTTTTTTTTTTTTTTTTTTTTTTTTAACATCTTCACTTCCAACAAGGCTGCAAGCAACCACTATAAGAGTTGGAAGTTACTGGAAGAGAAAAGACTAAAACTGTAGAGCAAGATAACGATTGACTGATGACTTAAAAGATTGCAAATTATATGAATCAGGAAAGCAAGATGAAGGAAGCGAATTCCAAAGAACTGATGTTCGAGGAAAAAAACTAGAAGAATAAGAGTTTTTGAAGCACTTAGGAACAGTCACAGAAAAAGGATGAGACTTAATTGAATGGCGAGTAACACGAGAATGAATTTTAGTAGATGGCACAAGGGACGCTAGCTCTTTAGAGCAGTGCCCATTATAGTATTTGTAGAAAAGAGAAAGAGAAGCAACATTACGACGATGTGACAAAGGTTAGAGATTGGCTGCCAGAGCAGGTCCAACTATGTTTACAATTCGTTTTTGCACCTTGTCTAAAAGAGAAAGAGCATCATTAGAAGATCCGCCCCAGATGTGGCAACAGTATTCCATACAGGGACGGATTTGAGATTTATAGAGATAGAGAATAGAATCTGGAGTAAGAAAGTGTCGAGCTCGATAAAGAGATGCAACCTTAGCAGATGCTAATTTTGCAATGGATTTGATATACGGTTTAAAAGAAAGATCAGAAGTAAGAGTTAATCCTAGAAGATGAATGGTAGATGACTCATCTAGTACATTACCATTCATAAATATAGGAAGATCTAAATTATTACGATAACGATTGGCCGAATAAAATTGAGTTTTATCTGAATTAAAGTTCACCAGCCACTGTGAGCCCCATGCTGTAGCAGAAGTGAGATCCTTTTCAAGCTCAGATACCCCCTCCAAGCAATCAGAGAGTGTAGACTTCTTATCATGACAAGAGTAAATGGTAGTGTCGTCAGCGAATAATGCCACCTTAGATGTGAGAATATCTGGAAGATCGTTAATGTAAATTAAAAAGAGTATAGGGCCAAGGATTGAACCTTGAGGAACCCCTGAAGTTACAGGATGTGAAGAAGAGTGTTGTCCATCAAGGACAACTTTTATACTACGATTGGAAAGAAAGGACTCAATAATCTTAAAGACGTTACCAGCTACACCATAAGAAGAAAGCTTATGGAGAAGACCAGCATGCCAAACTTTATCAAAAGCTTTAGAAATGTCAAGTGCGATAGCCTTAACCTCTCCACCTCTATCTAATGCACGGTAAAACCTATCGGTTATTACTGTTAGCACATCAGCTGTAGAACGAGAAGACCGAAATCCATATTGATGATCAGAAAGTAAGTTATTTGATTCAAGATGAGAGATTAAGTGTTTGTTGATTAAAGATTCAAAAACTTTGCTTATGACAGGAAGAAGACTAATGGGGCGGTAGTTAGATGAATCAGATCGCTCTCCGGAATTTTTGAAAATAGGGATAACAGATGCTGCTTTCCAGCATGATGGAAAACAAGACTCTGATAAGCACTTGTTAAATAGTTTAGAAAGTATGGATGAAAGCTCCGGAGAACACCTCTGCAAGACTACAACAGGAATGTTGTCAGGACCACAAGCTGTTGAAGAGTCTAAGCAGGAAATTACTTTAGATACAGAAGCTGAAGTGATGCGAATGTCAAGCAAGGGATCAACCTGTTTGACGGCTATGTCAGGTAAAACGCAACTAGTGGAATCAAGAGATGATATTGATGAAAAGTTCTTTGCAAACAATTCAGCTTTGTCTTTAGGTGAGGTGACAAAGTTTGAACCATACAAGAAAGAAGGAATAACAGATTTGCCCTTATTATTGATACTGTTAAAGATTCTCCAGAAGTCTCGAGAGCCTAATTTTTGTGATGAGATACGAGATTTAATGACCTGGGAATAGCGAGCTTTGGCGTCAGACAAAACCTTTTTACAATGGTTTCTAGCGATAGTGAACAGATGTCTGTTTTCTGGAGAATTGTTTTGCTGATAGATATGGAAGTAACGGTTTCGATTAGAAATTGCTGCAGCGCAATGTGAGGAAAACCAAGGAGAAGAGTGAGGCTTGACCTGGAATCGTCGAGAGGGAATAAAAGATTCCATGCCAGCCTGAATCCACGAAGTTATGTAAGAAGCACATTTGTCAGCAGGAAGACGAAAGATTTCTACCCAAGGGCCATCACGAAGAAAATCACGGAAAGAGTCCCAGTCAGCTTTAAGGTAGTTGTATGTGGTACGATGATAGGGGGATTCTGATGAAGTAGAAGAATTTGATAATAGTTTTAGAGAGATCAAACCGTGATCAGAAGTACCTAAGGGTGAATGTGGAGAAATTGAGCACTGACTAGGATCCAAAACAAGACATAAGTCGAGTAGAGAAGGTAAATGATTAGAGTTGTCTGGAAAACGAGTTGGAAAGTTGACTATTTGAGTTAGAGATTGAGAAAGGCAAAAGTTGAGGGCCTTAACGCCAGCAGAGTCACTGACACTAGAGCCAAGCCAATCGGTGTGATGGGCATTAAAGTCACCAACAACGACGATATTGGCAGATGGATAAAGAGAGAGGGCTTGGTCAATTTGATCAGAAATAACATCAAGAATAGTGCAATCTTGGGATGAAGGAGAGCGATATAGAACAAAGAGAAAGGCGATAGAGTGAAGTTGTGCTAAACGAAAGCACATAAATGAATAGTCTGGAGATTCAAACCTAGTTTCACGACAAATGGGTGAGTTCTTACGAATGTAGATGCCCAGGCCAAGCATGTGATTATTGGAGTCTTTACGAATTAAAGGAAGATAACCATCAACACTAAGATCACAAGATGGGACAGCCGAACTCAAATTAGTCTCACAAAGAGCAAGTAGGTCTGGTGAACTTTGCAAGAGATAAGACTCAACAGAAGAAAAGTTACTTCGAAGACCACGAATATTAGTAAATGATAGGTTTAGAGAACTTGGTGATGACGATGGTTTTTTGTGTTTATTAGTTTTAGGTACTTTAGTCATTTTAAATTTATAAAGAACTTGACTCAAGTATAGATAGTACTCAGTACACTATTTAACAACTAAGCAATAGCCTCATTACTATTAATAAACCCTAAGCCGTAGCAAAGGGCTCCAAATGTGGCCTCTGCAATGCACACCAAAAGTACAAACAGGGACACCATCCATGCGCAACATGGCACTGTTAGTACTCAGATATTTTTCGGCTGTTGATGGAATCAGCCTCTCTGAGAGCTACCACAGAGTTCGGGAAACCTGACTACCAGCCGGCCTCAAAACCATAAAACTGAGTTTTAGAGCTGTACCCTCATTAGGAGATAATAGAATGAGTTGCCCAGTCATAAAAATAGAGACACAAGCAATACCCACGTATTGAGTCAAGAAGATCCAGCGTTCAACATCCTAAAGCTTCAACATCCTAAGCTTTGCGTTCAACATCCTAAGCTTTGCAAAATTCTTACATTCTATTAACTTCTTGATCTGTGGTCCAACGAATATACCAACTCTGGCCTTACACTCGAATAGCTTTGAAAAAAGATCTTGGAGGTATTGAAATGCTGCTGACTCCTTGTCATAAGCAGTGAAAAATTGCTTAATAAGGCTGAATAACTGCTTAATACTTGATGTGCAGTGGTAGCATAAGCACTTTATGAGGTTCAGCGACTTCCGCTTCGCATAGCTCTTCCCAACAGAAAAATCGGTCCGTTATGGACAGTCCTTTTTGAGATAATGCGCTTTAGTGTCATGGTTGTCCCAGAGACAGAGGAAACAAGGAAATTTTGTGAAACATTCTTGGAGACCCAAGAAGAGTGATACCATTTCAAAGTCACTGATGACCTCCCATCCGTCGTTGCCATACTTTAATGCACTCAGCAACATTTTGACACTAGTGTATTTTTGTTTGAGATGCTTAGAGTTGGCCATCGGATAAGATGGGTAGTTGTTTCTATTGTGAAGCAACACATCTTTGAAGAAGCGCCATTCAATAGGAATACATGCAATACCTATAGCCTGGAACAGAACGGCAACATTGTTGCAGAAGAACAGCCCATCACTCTGACTAAAAAAGTTAGAGAAACTTTGATGTCGCTATCTCTGATCCGCAACTTGTACGCTATTATCAACCAAGTTCCTCTGTTTGAGCCTGGATATCAGAAGATCAGCATTCAATATCGTAAGCCCGAACTCCCTAGTTAAATCATTACGTCTTTCTGGTTAGAGAAGTACAGCTTCCTATCCCCAACTTCATCAGCAGAATCATAGTCCATATCTCCAGTATCTGTCTCGCTATCTGACTTGCTTCTGTCTCCTAAAGATGGCGTTCTTGAACATTTCAAAAGAAGCTTTTAGAATGTTCAAGAACGTTCTAGAAAGTTCTGAGAGTTTCTCAAAAGCTCTTAAAGTTTTTTGAACGTTCTAGAGTGTTTAGGAGAATTGTAAAAACATCTGGACAACTCAAGCAGTTCAGGAATATTATAGGAGGAAGCTTGGCATTGAAAGCAAATCGAGAAATTTCTCTAAAACACATGATTTTCTAAATTTCAATGTTCCGGTCACAAAATCAAAGTTTTTCTAGAATAATAGCGATTTCTTTTCTGTTCTAGACTTAACGGGAAAACTTTCAACCGAGGAGCAGAAAAAAAGTCAAAACTTGTTACATAGTGTACATAGTATCAGATTGGGTAAAAAAAAGTACTGTTTTCTATTAGCATTTAATAACTGTTAGAATCTAGCCTAGATGAAATTTGTAAAAAAAAAATGAAATTAAAAGTGGTTTTAATAGCAACTTTTTTCTAAATAAAAAAAACAAACAAACAGTTGCAATAACCGTAATAATACCATAGGAAATTATTTCAAAAGATTTTGTGAAATAAGACAAAAAAATGTTTAAAAACATAAGATAAACAGACTAACAAAATCCTCAATTAATGTAAGAAAACTCCAACCACTGTTTAATTCAGAGAAAGTAGTCTAATAACGCCGGCGGCTTATTTCATTTTTGAAAGTTGGCTCAACAACGTTCAAGTGACACCATTTAGGAACCAATGTCAGAACTCCTTAGATATATAATTTCTTAGTTATTAAACATTATATTTAGTGAAAATTTTACCATTTTATTGAAATTTTCAGGCATTTACATTTATTCTATACAGTGTAGAGAGCGTGATTTTTGACCAATATTTTTTTTTATCATTGATCAAGTAAGTATCGAATTTATTTATATTTTACAAGCAATCTTTTATTGCTATTTTAATTAATTTATATGTGCAATTCGATTTTGAAAAATAAAATATCTCCATAATGATAACAAACAAAACTGTTTTACATAAAACGTGGTACTCTGGCCAATAACGCTAGACCGCAATCGGCTAATAACGCCATACGTTTAATTTAAATTTTCGATATAAAGGTTTTGTATAAATTTGTTATTGTAAAGCTCTCAAAGGTTGTAGTTTACTATTATTTAATGTTTTTTCTCTCAACTTTAATGTAAACTACTGTAATTTAATGTTAAAGTTTAAAAAATGAAACAAAAAAACGCATAAACATAATTCTTAAAAAAAAACTTAACTGTTTAGCGAATACCTTTGAAATGTACTTTTGTTAATGCTTTTTGTTCACAACCTCATTATTCAAATGTTGTTACCTTAAGGATGTTTATAACTAAGCCAAGTTACACAAAAATAGTCGCGGAACATAACTCAAAAAAAAAAATTCGAAAATCATTTAAAAAGAGAAGTAAGAGTAATGAACGTTTTGTGAAGCTCTTTTATCACGACAAAAGAAATAAAGACAATTGGATTCAATGCGTTGAGTGCAAAACTTGGTTTCATGAGCACTGTGACGAAGAAAGGATCATAAAAAGTGGCTTTTGCACTTTGTGCAAAAAGCGGTACATCATTTAGAGTAAGCGACTAAATGATTAGATTATAATTATTTGTGACAAAAAGGTCGATAAATAGTATGATTTAATAAAAAATGATTCATTTTTAACCATATCTTGAAGTTAACTGCGTTATGAATAACGAAATATATAAAAAATTTGTGGATGGCGTTATAGCGTGCATATGTACATTATTAGACTACTTTACCCTTAGTCAATTTTAGTTTATTTAACTAATAATATAAAATTGCGTTTTAAGTATTAACTTAAACTGTTGATAAAAAGTTAGTGAGCTTGTTGTAACAGCAAAGAAAAAAACCAGGGTGCCAGCTTTTAAAATTGACAGCACTTGTACTGAAATAATTGTACTAAAAAATAGCGGGTTGTTAAATAAAAAAAATGTTTAACATCATTTATATTTAACAACCAGCAGGCAGTCAATTACAAAATCTAATTGCTCCCTTTGGAGCTTAACAACGTGATTTAAAACAGTGCTATAACATGGTATTTTCTAATCCATATATATAATAACTATAATACTATAAATTGGTAATTTATGACTATTGGCTTAAAGAATGTATAGTGAAAGTAGTTCGGATTAGTTCGGATTAATAGATTAGAATGTATAGTGAAAGTAGTTCGGATATTTAAAACAAAAAGACAAAGAAATGTTGTAAATAAAGATATGTTTAAATGTAATGTCATTAAAAAAGCAAGAGTAAAAGGTGAAAAATAAACAATTGGTCTGTTACGGTTCTAATTAGGTGACCTTATTTGTGGTAAACCTATTCCTGCTGAACTACACAGTAAAAAAAAAGGTAAAAATTTTTATCTTAGGGTAGGATGTGTAATATACTTATAGTGAGGTATACTTTTCTACCTTTTAAGGTCAAAAAGTATACCTTTAGGTAGAAAATTGTATGACAAATTATTGTTTTTGATATAATTTTTTTACCACAAAAGGTAAAAATTTATACCTTACTAAGGGTATATCCTACCCTAGGGTAGAAATTTTAACCTTTTTTTTAGTGTGTAGTGTGCAACTGTCCCCGAAAATACGATTTGCATAAAAATAAAACAAAAAATGTCTGGAATAGTTTTTACCTCCTGAAAACTATAAAATGAATTAGAATTATAAACATTAATAGAAGCTAGGACAGTTAAGCATAAAAAAAAAAAAAAAAGAAAAACTCATATGGTACTGCGTCATATTCAACCCAAATGGACAAGCTAAAAGTTAAGTAAACATTTATGAAAAATGTGAAAATCAATTGTAAGTTTTGTCCAGTTTGCAAAAATGTTTTTTTTACAGGCATTTTCTTTCTTAAGATAAAGTTGCAAGGTTATGCATCCTATAACGGATGCATAACCTTGCATCTTTAATGCAAGGTTATGCATGTCAAATACTTGTCGATATGAGAGGAAAAAATTGTTGTGGAAATGCTATTGATAGCAATTTATATGTGCTGATATACGAATAAGTTTCAGAGTATGAAGTAAAGGAAACATTATGCTTTTTTTTAACGAATTTTATAAATAAATTAAAAAAAAAAAAAAAAGAAAGATAAAGAATAAAATAAGAAACTTAAATAAAATAAAAATATAGAGAATGAAGAAAAGAAAGAAAAAAAGAAAAAAAAAACAACTAAAAAATTAAAATAAAAAAACAAATCAAACAAAATTAACAAAAAAAAAAAAAGAAACGAGAAAACGACAAAAAACCAAAGTTAAAAGAAAAAAAACATTCGAAAATGGAAAAGAGTTGAAAAGAAATTAAAATAAAATTTAAAAATTGCTCTGATTTTGAAGAAAAGAAAAAAGAATATTCTTAAATTCTATTATTTTTGAGTGACGGTATGTGTTTGCTTGATATGATTTACTTTTTTATTTTAATATTGTCATTTATTATTAAAACTCCATACTTTTCGTGACTAAATGTTTGAGTGTGTGACACGTTTTTATTTGTGAGTATTATTAAATAATTTTTGTTTTGTTTATTTATTGTTATTTTTTAATGAAGTATTTATTTTACTTTTATTGTTTTTATTATGATTATTGATATTAAGATTATTAAATTTGTTAAATCATTGTTACTTTTTTTTTTGCAGTAATTGTTTTAGTTACATGGTAGGTTGTTACGTTTTGTCAGTACAAAACTGTTTGTAACTTTCCTGTCTGTGCATTGTTGTTGTACAATTGTTGTTTTGAAATTAATATTGGTTTACTATCATATAATTTTCTTATTATTCTTATAACTTTTAATTTATCATCATTATTATTATCATTATTATTTGTATTATCAATTCTATTTACTTAAGATTAGTTCAACTATTTGTAAATGACCTCGATTGTAAGATCTTTTATCGAAAAATATATTGATTAGATTGATTGATTGGTTTATGGTGCTAGGATAAAGCAATACTTTTATGCAGAGTTAAATATTTCCAATGTTTGCATTATTGACCACCTTGAGTTAAGAGATAAATTAAAATATAGTTTTATTTATAGATACTTTATGGAAAACTTTAGTTTATCATTCCGGCAACCACAAATGGATGTTTGCAGTAAGTTTGAGAATTTTAAATAAAAACTAAAAGACCTTTGTCTAAGTGAGAATGTAAAACCTAGCTTAGTTGCTGAACAAATGATACACAAACGCGGAGCCAAGTATTTTTTATAAAACAAAAGAAGATGATTCAGAACGCTGATGAAAATTATTAGTGTTTTGATTTGACTACATGCAAAATTTACCACTTCCAAAAATATCTGTACGGAGGTGTTCTATACGCACACACAAAAATTTCGTTTTTTTATTTTTTAGTTGTGGTAAAAAAATTCAGTTAAACAGCCTTTTTACTAAAACGCAAAATTTGTGTATTTTCCAGAACGTGCGTTATCTGCGTTAAGGTGGTTTACACATGAAAAAGAAACGAAATTGTCTATAAACCAAATAAAAACTCATTTAAATAAGCTTTTATCCCAATAAAAAACCGAAAAGGTGGATGCTCTACTCCGTCAATCAAAAAAACGGCAAAGCATTAAAATATAACACAATAAATATATATTTTAAGAGCTAATATTATATACACTTGAACATTGGGTTTTAAAATATAACATAAAAAAGTAATATTTAAACATCTCTTCATAATAAACTCTTATTTATATAATTTTTATTAATGAAAAAAAAGATTTTTTTCTCAAGCTAAAAAAAAAAGAAGCTAAAGGTAATAATGTAAACACGCCAGCGTGAACGTTTAACCAATTAGCTTAAAAAGTCATTAAAATTCTTTGTTAAAAAGTACAAATTTTAATTTTTCAGAAATAACTTATAAAGATCAAAAAAATATTTTTTTTATAATCAATGAAAAAATATAGCATTGCCAAAGACTATAACCAAAGTCAATATTAATAACGAAATGTAAGACAAAAGCTACAACCCAGACAACTACAATAAAGGTCTACCAGATACTACGATGAAGGTCTATCAGGATAAATTTCTCTCAGTTGATGATCCATCAGTTTTATAGAAAAATCTTGCATTGCGGGTAAAACCAAATATTTCTAAAAAGATTTTACTGTTGAAAAAACATTTATCTTTCAAGGTAAACTTAAGAGGTTAAGCTGTATATCTAAAACTTTGAAATAATTTTACTTAATTATGCAAACCGATTCTTTAATTAGTTTTTTTAATTGTTAAAAAATTTCATTAGTATGGCATACAAATTTTTTTTTCAAATGTTCAAACAGTTAACCGCCCATATTACATGAATTATAAAGAAAATTTTTATATAAAATAAAACTCTTTTGGCGGCAAAATTCTTTGCACACTTTTTACCTCTCCTCAAACCTCTATACGAAATTAGGCTAAACATGGTTGTATCTATAAAGTTAATTAACTACCTTGAATTCTTCCTTCAGCTTTTTTTCTATCCAACTGGTGAGATAATTAAGTCGAACTTGTTTTTCTCCAACTTTAGGAGATGCAGATATGAATATGGCAGGGTTACCTCGAAATCCAAACCTAGAAATCAATTAAAAGTGATTGATGATATAAAGACTCATCAAAGAGACAATTTTTATGTAAATTTTTTTAACTGTAAAATTTTTATTAGTTTTTAAAACATAAAGATTAATTTGTATATTATATATTCTGTTTAATATTTAAAAATTTGCTTTAAAAAAAAAAAAAAAATGAAAAAGCTGTTAAGAAACAATTTAGACAACTTATCGAACGCTTCGAACTTTAGACAAAATTAAACAGTCGGTTTATATATTCCTTTTAACGTTTTTTATATGGGTGTTATTTTTTAGAGCTGACAAATATAAAGCTAATGACATCTTCAACATTGCGAAATGATGTACGTATGATGAGGAGGTTTTAAAGATATTGGTTTGATTAATTACAGTAATTAAATTTAGATGCTGCTTGTCTTTTAAAAGACAAAAGAAAACCTCGTGAAAAATAAAGTACCGTTATTAGGAGTCTTTTTATTCAAAAAAAGGTAAAAAAAAAAAAAATTAAATCAATTACCTTCCAGTAAAAAGGTTTTTTACTGGAAAGTAATTGATTTAAAAAAAAATTAAAATCCAAAGTTTTAAGAACTTTTTACAAATATGCCAAGAATATCTTATCTCAGCTATCACTACTGTCAATAGTAACAGGCGCGGATCCAGCATTTTTTGATGTTTGATTTAGTTAACTTTCTACTTAAAACAAACTCCAAAAATTTATATGTTTATACTTTGTTAAATTATGATAAAACCATGCTAATTTCAAATAAAAGAATTTGTAAATCGCTTTAACTACACTGAGTGATTGGAATCTGGGAACAAAAAAAAAACAACAAAAAAAGCCCTAAAAGTTTGGCCACAAATGTCCCAAACAAACAGCAATAAAATGATGAAATGTTTTTTGTACTATTCTTAAATAAACTATATTCATTGATAAATTCTAAATTTCATACAATATTCTCTTAGTGTTTAAAAATTATGACTATACAAAGTTTGAACCACCCTCAATTTGAGGGGGTTACAAATTTTATAAGGTCATAATTTTAGAACGCTTAGAAATTATTTTATGAAATTTAGAATTTATCAATGAATATAAATTTATTTAAAAAATAGTATAAAAAATATTTTATCAACTTGCTGCTCTCTTGTTTAGGGTATAGTTATTTTTCCCATACATGCAAGTAGTATGGGAAAAAAATTGCAGCCACAAAGTGACAACTTGGTGTGTTTTTGGAATGGTTGATTGATTGGTTTATATTTCTTTGAACATAAAACTATTAATGCTGTTACTGTGAATGATGCTTGTTATTGAATAATGATTATTAACTTTTTGTTTGACAAATTGGAGCATTTGATGTGCAGAATATGAAGTTTGAATAAGACAATATATAACAGCAACAGAATCAATCTTTTGAAAAAGAAATTTAGTGATCAAATAATTTCTAGTAAAAAAAGCAATTAATTGGCCACCAAGACTGTGATTTAACACCATTCTTTTCATGGGATTTTTTAAAGAGCAAAGATTACACTAAAAACCCTCAAAACATTCAACATCCGAAAAGATACATTACACAATATTACAAATTTTTACAAAATTTTTGCTCACTGGAAATTTTTTATTATTTATCAATTAATTTTCTCTGCCAATTCCTAAAATGAAAAATTTTGCTAATTTAAAAATGTCATCGACTGTTTTAAAGTTATAACTATTTTAGCACCAACAGTTAATTAAGGGCCAACACAGGTTTTTTTTTATTTTAGCACCAACAGGTAATTGAGGGCAAACACATCCTCAGTGCTTCACAAAACATTTTATGAGATGATGCTAGTGTGCTTCTTTTACAGCCAAGACCTAGTTGAGGAAAGAAAAGTGGTGGTTACTAAAAGGTGGGTTACTAGACGTATAATAATAAATATATTGAATTTGGAAAAATACAAAGGTTCTTTATACATGAGCTTTATACATGAGCATATGTTTTTATAATAATATGTAATATAATAATACATTATAATAGGTTCTTTATACATGAGCGTTTTTATTTTGGCATCAAAAAATCTTTTATAAAACATATGAAGAACATTTTGCATGACTGTTTTCAAATACTCATCTAAAGTTTGCGCGACCAAATTATTTGATTTAAAAACATATTAAGCATCTTAAGCTCTGAATGCATATCTAATATTCATTATACACGCATTTGGGATAATTAGGTAAGTTCTGTTCTTCTCATAATGGCTACCAGGGATTTTATCAGGAAATCTCCTGATATGATTTTTGCTGTGTATGTGAAATATTAGCAAAATAAAAGTATTACATAAGACCAGGTAACTTATAGCAGATACTGCATGCAAAATATTTTGGAATGCCTAATGTGATCTTTAAAAATATGGAACCTGCAAAACTACTCTAGCAAGATGGTTACAAGGCAACTGAGTTAAGATTTTGTTACCTAAATACAAAGTTAAACTGTTTGATTAGAACTTATTTCTTGATTTCACTAATCACATCTTACCTGATTGATTGGTGATTTCCTGCTAGACTCTTGTACAGCTTGTGGTCAATAACCTGTTTTAGTTTTGCAGAAGTGTTCTCTGGAGCTGTTGTCTATACATTCAAACTATTGTGTGCAAGTGCTTATCAGAGCCTTGTTTTCCAGCTTGCTAGAAAGCAGCATCTGTTATGTTTAACTACCATCTCATTAGTCTTCTTACTCTATCATAAGTAAGGTTTTTGAGTCTTTAATTAATAAATATTTCATCTTTCTTGAACATAATAACTTTCTGATCATCAATATGGATATTGATCTACTAGTTCTACTGCTGATTTGTTATTGGTAATAACCAATAGATTTAAACATGCATTAGATAGATGCGGAGAGGTTAAGGCTATCGCTCTTGACATTTCTAAAGCATTTAATAAACTTTGGCATGCCGGTCTTGTAACATCTTCAAGACTATTGAATCATTCCTTACCAATTGTTGTAGAAATTTTTCCTCGATGGACAGCATTCTTCTTTATTTCCTGTAACTTCAGGGGCTCCTCAAGGTTCTATCCTTAGCCCTACACTTACTTTACTTTACATTAACGATCTCATAGAAACTCTCACAACTAAGGTGGCATTGTTCACTGATGATACTACCATTTATTCTTGTCTTAATAAAAAGCCAACACTCTCTGTTTGCTTGGATGAGGCATTTGAGCTTGAAAAGGATCTCAAATCTGCTACAGCATAAGGTACTCAGTGACTGGTGAACTCTAACTTAGATAAAATTGAATTTTTTTCAGTTAATCCTTATAGCAACAATCTAGACCTTCCTATATCTATGAAGGGCAATGTACTTGATAAGTCACCTACCGTTTGTATTCTACAATTGACTCTTACTTCCAATCTATCTTGGAAACTATAAACCAAATCCATTGCAAAAATAGCATCATCTAACATTGGATCTTTTTATTGCACTTGCCACTTTTCTACTCTGGATTCTATTCTTTATCTCTATAAATCTCTAATCTACCCTTGTATAGAATATTGTTGCCATATCTGAAGTGGATTTCTCAAAATGAGCCCCCTTTTTTTTTTAGACAAGGTGTAAAAATGCATTGTAAACATAGTTAGACAAACTCTTGCAACCAATCTTCAACTACTGTCACATTTTTGTAATGCTGCTTCTTTTTCTTTTTTCTACAAATACTATAATCGATGCTTCTCTAAAAAGATAGTCTCTCTTGTGCCATCTACTAAAATTCTAATTCTAAGTAATCTGTTAATCGTTATCTTGCTTTATAAAATTTATTTTTTCTCTTAACTTCCAACTCTAATAGCGGTTGCTTGGAGCCTTGTTTTAAGTAAAGATGTTTAAAAAAATAACTTTGTTTTCTTTGCTTGCGAAACAGGGTTGATGATGATCATTACAAGAAAGCTCATTGGCCGCCATAAGTGGATATACAGTAAGGATTGTTATGTAGATTCTAACAAAGTCTTTTTACCTTTATTTAACATCAAACTAATTTGAAGATTTTGGAGGAGAAGCTTTACAAGAAATTTGTCTCATGTTTACGAAGCTAAGAAAAACCCAAATAAAAGCAATATTAAGTTAGAGTGAAACTGCAAAGAGCAAAAACAAAAGTTGAAAAAGAAGCTTAGTGTATATTTTATAATGTAGGTTCCTAGAAAATTGCCCTAATTACAAACAACTGGTTGCAAATCTTATTAAAAAATTCAAGAAGCTGGTTATTTGTATGTCCATAAAGATTCATAAGTTGCATTCACATATAAATTTCTTCTCTAAAAATATGAAAAAACATGGTTGATGTCAGTGAATAGCATGGTGAGAAATTTCATCAGAAAATTTCAAAAACAGAAAGTACATATTATGAATGATGAGAAACAGCTATTATGGAGGATTATATATGGTCTCTAGTCAGAAATAATGAAAGTATGCACTCAAGATAATTGCAATTATCAAACCACGTCTAATCTTGATAGAAAAAATTATATCGTAATTGAAAGTTTAAAAACACTTATGGTAAAGAATTATATTGCTTCTTTTTGTTTTCACTAATACTATATTTCCTACATCTTTCATTATATGAAATTTGTTTAATTTGTTATGAAATCAACCTTACGATATTAGAATAAGTTGTTAAACATACTGACTTTTTGAAAGAAAATTACACCTATATCAAGAAAAAGTGAAATTTAGCATAAATAAAAAACAATGCAAAAAAAAAAAAAAAAAAATCAAAATATCAACTGTCAGAACAATGATCATTTTGGAACTATGTGGCAAAATAAATAAATAAAAATTGAAAAAAAGTGGATAAGACCTTTCTTACATTGCCTAATTAAGAAATTGACCTCAAATAAACCATAATTATGTCAACAATTATGTGAAGGAAAATTTTACTAAAAGATTGGAGTTGCAAAAGTTGGTCACTTATCTGACATTCTTTTCTATTATTACCTGCCATGTTCAATAAAAATTTGTGCTTATTTAAAATTTTTTTGCATTATAAATTTTTTGCAATAAAAAATGAAAAAAACTATTTTAAATTTGAACATACTTTATATAACATTTAGAATGGTAATCTGATGTCAAACAGTTTTAAGGAGCTGCAAGGGCTTCAGAACATACACCAACAGATATAATTTTTTTAAATAACTAGCCTCCTTAGCTGTGATGGCCCTCTTGGATTTGGAAAGGTACAATAAAAAAGCAATATTATATATATAGGGAAAAAAGATACAGTGTCATTATAACTGTAAGTGTAATCATAAGTGTTTCATAAGTTATCGTAAGTCTAATGTATGTATGTGTAATTGTATATAGTAATATAGTATAAGAGTTATAAGGTTCTTTTTATGTGCAAGGAATAAAACTGGATTAATAAAAATGTTTTTATAGCATGAAGGAACAGACACAGTAAAAGCATGTAACTTGTTGAACAAAAAGCCAAACAAAAATGAGTTTTGGTTTATTGTAATAGAGATAGCTCATTTGAGCATTCACCATGAGAGTATTTGTAGAAAAAAGAAAGAAATGCAACCTTACAACAATGGGAGAGTGGCTTAAACAGATAAATCAGATAGGTCTAATTACATTTACAATGTGCTTTGTCTGAGAGTAAATGGTTTGTTATTCATTAATATAGGAATGCCAACATTATTGCAATGTTTTTTTGCAGTAAATAAATGAGTTTTATTGTCTAATAATAATTGTGAATTTTAAGTTCAGAATTTTAATCCATAAGCCACTGTAAGTCTTAGGCTGTTACAAAAGAGATAGAAGATTAAAAAATAACTGCTTGTTCGAAGCAATTAAAAATAGAGCCACTTTAGATGTAAAATTTTTATGAAGATCGTTTTTGTAGATAAGAAACAATACAGGAGCAAAGATAGAACATTGAGTTACCCTTAAAGTTATTTGAAATAAAGAATAGTGTAGAAATGAAGAGTGTAGAAGAGGCCTTCAAGAATAACTTTAATACTACAGTTAGAAAGAAACAATTTAATAATCTCAAAACCTTTATCTAAAGAAACTAATAACAGATAACACTATTTGTAGTATAGTTGGAGAGGTCAAAGTGTTTTTTAGAGTTTTGAAAAATTGGAACCACTTATTTAGCACTTTTTAAAAATTTAGTAAAAATTGAAGAGAGTTCTGGAGAACACTTTTTTAAGACTATGATGGAAATCTTGTCCAGAGAACAAACTGTAGAAGTTTTTAATTAAGAATTAACTTTAGCATTGGAAGCCAGAAAGATTTGGATATTTAACAATTTTAATCTGGTTAATCTGTTTAATAATAAGATTCTGGTCATTAGATTCAAGAGTCAAATTAGAGTAAGATTTCTCTGCACATATCTCTGCATATTCTAATGAGAAGTAAAAAGATCAGACCCATGAATTAAAATTTAGACTAACTTTAGTTTATGACATTGTTGAAGACCAAAAGTCTCTAAAACCTAATATCTGATATAAGATACAGGACCTTTTTATAATGGTTCCTTGGAATAATAAAAGGACATTTGTTCTTAAGAGAGATGTTCTTGTAAAAAAGATGTAAAAAATGATTAAAGTTTAATAAAGCAACTGCTTGGTGAATAATGTGGAGTAGAATGAGGCTTGACTTAAAATCCAAGAGAAGGAATAAAAGCTTTTAAACTTTTATTCCAGAATGAATAAAAGCTTCGAAGATGCACTTCATGCAAAAATATTATGGATGTAAACATACATGTTTGCTATTTATTTAGATGCTGGCATAAAATATCCTTACATATTTACATAAACTTTAGTATTTATATGGTGTGGTATTTGCCGAAAGAGATAATGATCAGATGATGATTATGATCATAATGATGATGGTAATAATGATTATGATGATCATGTTGATCATAATGATGTTTAAATATGCATATATATGAAAAAAATAACATGAATTTTAAATTAAAAAATATATTTTAGTCATATATATATATATACTATATATATATGTCACACATACTTTATGAAAAAAAAAAAAAAACTTTTCTTCTGAATAGAAGTATCTTATATTACTCTCTTGCGCAGAGATTTTTATTCAATATATAGGGCTAAATCTCTGCATTGGAGCCAATAACATTTTAAAATTATATTTAGTTTAATTTACTGAACGGATAAAGTAAATTTATCCGTTCAGTAAATTTATATATAAACTAAATCACAACAACCAGTTAATTTACTTAAGTAACTTACAGTTACTCAACTATTAAATTTAATTAATATACTCAAAGACTTGCAAAAGTTGGCTATACAAATGATTTTATTTATATCTCATTAATATAAGCTTTAAAGTAAAAATTATATTAACCAGAAATCTCATAAAAAATATGAAAAACCAAAATCATCTTTTGATATTTTCATTTTATTTAAAGCGATATTAAGATTAAACATTTTCTTTAAACATGCTAATTGTTTTTAGGAACTTTTTAATAAAAGAAATCCATTTAAATAAAAGAATTTTAGTCTTCTAAAATTCTCTCATTTAAATAATTGAAATTTGAAATCAAAAATTTTTTTTTTAATTTTAACGCTCAAAAATTATAAATTAAATTGCTAAGTTTTAATGCTTAATAATTATAAACTTAATAACAATTACAAATTTAATAATAATTATAAACTTAATAATATTTATATATTATAATTAATATTTATAATATATAATAATAATAATAATTTTAAATTTAATATTAATTATAAATTTAATAAGTTTTAACACTTAATAATTATAAATTTAATTGCAGCAGCATCTGTACTACCCAGTGTCATAGTGAGGATCATTCATGAAACTTAAATGTATATCTAGCTAAAGTAACAAGATTTAGATTATAGTGCAATTGAATTAAGTTTTAATTAAATCATAAACACTTTAAATAGTTAATAATTCTTTTTTCTCAAAAATAGTTTTAAGAGTAAATTCGTTCTATTGCAAACATTAAACCAGTGATTATTGCAAATGTTAAACCAAAAATTAAATTATAAAAAATTTAAATTTAAAAAAATTAATTATTTTACTTCTGTTCAATGATATTTTTTTCTAAAAAAATTTTTTTTTTTCTAAAACAATTTGAATGGAAAAAAAAATCAACTATAAAACCATTTGAGTGAAAAAATTAATTATAATTGAATTTTTAACAGTACACTAGATCAATAAACAATATATTATAAAAAAACATGGTATATAAAACTTTTTTGCTTTGATTTTACTCATTTAGTCTATATATTATAGACTCGTATGGACTATAGGCATGTTTTTGCAGAAATATAAAGCTTAAAGTTTTATGACAATGTTTTAATTTATTAATTAGAACTATACACATTGTTTTAAATGCGTTTTGTTATTATGTAAAACTGTATAAAACAGTAATAAAACAGCGTCATTAAGTTGTTTTACATTAACACAAGCTTTTTATTTGTCAAAACAACTTTACAGTTTGTTTTATTGTTGTTCTATATTGTTGCTCTATATTGTTGTTCTATATTGTTGTTCTATATTGTTCTTCTATATTGTTCTTCTATATTGTTCTTCTATATTGTTGTTCTATATTGTTGTTCTATATTGTTGTTCTATATTATTGTTCTATATTGTTGTTCTATATTGTTGTTCTATATTGTTGTTCTATATTGTTGTACTATATTGTTGTTCTATACTCTTTAAAAATAACACATGAAATTTTTTTTTTTTTTTTTTGCAACTAGATTTTTTTGCGTTAATTCAAGTTCTGATATATATATATATATATATATATATATATATATATATATATATATATATATATATATATATATATATATATATATATATATATATATATATATATATATATATATATATATACCTTTACATAACATATATAAAATACTAACTATGTCTAGATTATAGGTATGCATAAGTAGTGCTTAGGTATTGTCTTATGCAACAAAATTTTAGAAACAAATATAAAACTAAATATTACCAAAGTCTATTTGATGGGGGCGGTGGCAAATTAACTGCCAAATTGCCTTTCAAACTTTGAATTTCAACTTTGAGTATAATTGGCATTTTACGAAATTTCTCACATACTCTAGTATATGCTTTTTTTGCAAACTCTGTCTCCGCAACTCGTTTTGCAATCTTTGATTTAGCTAACCAAGAGACGAGTCCAACTAATCTTTTACCTGGGTTGCTTTCTAGAAATGCTTTGGTTCTAAAAAAATCAAATAAAATCTATTAAATAGACTTATCTTTTTTGAAAATTGACATAATTTTTTAAAATTATTTATATTATTGTTTTTTTTTTTTTTTTTAACCAATTACTTGAAACTTTTGTTTTGAATAATTAGTTAAAAAAAAACAAAATTTAGTTTTTTTTATAGATTTAAAACTACATTTTTATAATTTTTTTGTTTTTGAGTTGTTAGATTTGTTAACATATTCATACTCAAAAACACGTTATAAATGGCTTGAAAGGCTGCAAATTATCATGGAAACTATTTTGAACATTTAAGAAAAATTTAAAAAAACTCATAAACTAATAAATTTAAAAAAAATAAAAATTTATGGAGTTCAACAAACTTTTCTAACAACCACATAGCAACATGAGTAATCAAGTACATTTTTATTGTTTTACTTTATCTTATTATTTTGCTTTTTGTTTCCACTTTTTGCTTCATAAACTCTTATTTTTGTTTTCCTCCAACCGTTAACATTTCCTATAACATCCAATTTTTATGAAATTTTTTTATCTAAACATTTTACAGAGGTTTTATAACTTTAAAGCTATTTAAGATTTGCTTTCCTGATATAAAAACGTGAGCTTTAATTTTTAAGAAAAAGAAAAAAAAAACAAAGAATAATGAAAGAAAAGATTGCTTCCCCATGCCAAACCCTTAGTTGATGTAGTAGCAGACTATAAGATATATATATATATATATCTTATAGTATATATATATATATTATATATATATATATATATATATATATATATATATATATATATATATATATATCTTATAGTATATATATATATATCTTATAGTATATATATATATCTTATAGTATATATATATATATCTTATAGTATATATATATATATCTTATAGTATATATATATATATATCTTATAGTATATATATAACTTATAGTATATATATATCTTATAGTATATATATATATCTTATAGTATATATATATCTTATAGTATATATATATATATATATATATATATATATATATATATATACATATATATATATATATATATATATATATATATATATATATATTATAGTATATATATATCTTATAGTATATATATATATATATATATATATATATATATATATATATATATATATATATATATACATATATATATATATATATATATATATATATATATATATATATATATATATATATATATATATATATATATATATATATATATATATATATATATATATATATATATATATATATATAGTCTTGCATGGTAGTCAGAAAGTTTTTCCCATAAACTGTTGTTTTAATAAGTTAATAAGCCTGACTAGAAAAAGTAAAAAAACTTCAGAAAATTTTTTTTTTCTTTTAAAATGATAGACTGCCTGCCCAAACCAAACCCACAGTCGATGTAGCAGCAATCCCTTGCGAGTCAGGCTATTTGTCAGTTGATGTAGCAGCACTACCTTGCGAGTCAGGCTATTTGTCAGTCGATGTAGCAGCACTCCGTTGCGAGTCAGGCTATAAGATAGTCATGTAGCAATACTCCCTTGTAGCAGCAGGCTATAAGATAGTCGATGTAGCAACACTTACGCATGTTTTAAAAATGTTTTTCAATAAAACAAAAACAAAAACAACACTAATAAAAAAAACTTTCTAGTCATTATTATTGCGCTTTTTTTTTAAAAACAAAAAAATTTAATGTACTTCCACATTAATTTAATTGCTTTGAAATTTCGACGACAATAAAATGCAGCTTAAGAGACAAGGTAAAAAAATTGTAGTCAGAAAAGACTTTTTTTTACCATAAAAGTCTCTTTCGACTACACTATAAGGATATATATATATATATATATATATACATATATATATATATATATATATATATATATATATATATATATATATATATATATATATATATATATATATATATATATATATATATATATATATATATATATATATATATATATATATATATATATATATATATATATATATATATATATATACTCTTGCATGGTAGTCAGAAAGAGTTTCCCATAAACTGCAGTTTTAAAGAGCGCGTTAATAAACCAGACCAAAAAAAGTTTTAAAACTTAAATTTTATTTTTTTTTTAAATGATAGACTGCCTGCCCAAACCAAACCCTCAGTCGATGTAGCAGCACTCCCTTGCGAGTCAGGCTATTTGTCAGTCGTTGTAGCAGCACTCCGTTGCGAGTCAGGCTATAAGATAGTTGATGTAGAAACTTTCCCTTGTAGCAGCAGGCTATAAGATAGTCGATGTAGCAACATTTATGGATATTTTAAAAATGTTTTTTAATAAAACAAAAAAAAAAACACCACTAATTAAAAAAACTTCAGGGAGCTTCAGTACATACATTGACAAATAGCCTGACTCGCAGTGGAGCGCTGCTACATCGACCGAGGGTTTGGGATGGGGAAGCAATTGGTTGCATTCATTATTCTTTGTTTTTTTTCTTCTTTTTCTAAAAAAGCCGTATGTGTTTAGGTAAGCAAAAAAAGTGAGCAAATGCTTAATACACTTTAATAAGTGTGTGTGTGTTTATATATATATATATATATATATATATATATATATATATATATATATATATATATATATATTTATGTATATTGTATTTATTCTGATTGACTCCCAACAAAGCTGTAGGCAACCACTATTAAGTTGGTAGTTACTAGAAAAAGAGAATAGAGTTAGAGAGCAAGGAAACAGTTGACAGAAGACTTAAAAAATTGAAGGTTGTATGAATCAGGAAAACATAAAGATGGGAGAGAATTCCAAAGGGATAAAAACTAGATAAATAAAGGTTTTTAGAGCATGCAGGGACGGATACAGTAAAAGAATAAGACTTAGCTGATGAACAATGAGTCAAGCAAGAATGAGTTTTAGTTGACATGACTAAAGATGACAGCTCTTTTGAGCAGCAATAATGATTTTTAGTTGACATGACTAAAGATGATAGCTCTTTTGAGCAGCAATAATGATTTTTAGTTGACATGACTAAAGATGATAGCTCTTTTGCGCAGCAATAATAAGTATTTGTAGAAAAGAGAAAGAATTATCGTCATGTTTACTTATTAAACAAAAATACATAAACAAAATAGTTTTCTTTAGTGTTTTATATCTTAAATATCTATCTTGGATATATTACCTAAATACTATCGGACAAAACCGTATAATGAAAAAATGTTTATGCTTTTTTACCATAATAAAAGTCTTTTATACCTAGATAGTACTTACCCAAACTCTTACTTTCAGTATGTATCAACTGAAGCCCCCACTATGGGGGGCATTACTATGGATGGCTATATTATTATGACATCATAAGTCAAGTTTTATGCAAGAAACCCCTGATCTTCAACTACAGAAAAGATTGATTGTCCATCGCAATAAATTACTTTTTAATATATTTTTTTAAATTACTTTACAATTTATTACTCTTTGAATCAAAGAGTAATAAATTTTATATAATAAATATGAAGAAATTTGTGCTACTCCAAACTTAATCAAAGTAACTTTGGAGTAGCACAAGTTCTTTATATTTTAAACCTTTTTAGGAACAAAATCATTTATGCTAGTTCGCGTCTGCAACTTAATCGCTTCTAACATTCTCTCTTCTGGTGTTTCAGCTTTTTATTTTTTTTCCTTTCATTTTTTTCTTGTTTAGCTTCATCATATGTATCCAAATGATATTTTTTTAAATGCAAATAGATTGTTGCTAAAAGTTTGGCGGAGGTGTATTTGATTCAAGAGGTTAGGGGAGGGTAGCATTTCTTAGTTAACCTCTATTAAAAACGGCTAAAATAAGTTTTAATTACACATGAATCAAAAACATCTCCGCCAAAAGTTTTTGGGGGTGCAACCACATTTAACATTTTTGTGGCATAATTTACATTCTGCTAATGTACTTGCGACATTTTTTGGAAATACTATGGGAAAGAGGTTCAAGATTAGCAAATAGAGCAAGTCCAACTACGTTTACAATGCTTTTTGGACCTTGTCTAGAAGAGAAAGAGCATCATTAGAAGTTCAGCCCAAATATGACAACAGTATTCCATACAAGGGCGAATAAGAGATTTGTAGAGGCAGAGAATGGAATCAGGAGAGAGAAATTTATTTTTGTGTCTGCACATAGAGACCATTTTTCATCGTCTGTTAAGTAAGTTAGCACCTTTATAAAATAATATTTTAAACTTTTTATTTAAACAAAGGTTACTAATTTTTTAAACTGAGTTGTATGGCTGGCAACACCTAATAACTTTCCATTTAATAGATAATACAAAATTACTTTTTAACTCTCTTACTTCTTACTTTTTATTTCTTTGAAAGCTCTGTGTTGTACTTATTACTGTTAAATAGTTTGCGTAATAAACTTTAAAAGAAGTTGCATTTGAGGGAATATATACTTTGTCTTTGTATTCAGTTTTATTAGAACATACTGTTGCTAGGTATACAATCTTATTAGATAACATTTTTTTTATATAAAAACCTTTTTATTGTATTTACAATGTCGTTAACAAATATTATTGTTAATATAACAATCGCTTATAATTAATGCTTAACTTATCACTGCTGCTGTTACTCATTCATGTGCGTTTGACACAAAGTTTATTAAAGAAGATTTAGCATGCTTGGCCTTTTAAAGTTTCTCTTTATATTTTTTACCATGTAATAAGGTATTCTTAAATCTTTATAATCTGTTAACATCTGCTTAATTGGTAATAAGATCTAAAAATTTTATGTTGGATAATTTGATGACTTCTGTAGTAATAGATAAACCTTATGTTATTTTAAATAAGTGTAGTAAATTTATAAATCAGGTAATTTATTTAGTTCATGCATTTTAATAACAATACAATTCAAGTCCTTTGTTAATTGTATTTAAAGTATATTAATCTGTAATTTTTATTTTGAAGAACTAGAAAACGATGCTCCTTTCAAAAGTCAAACTTTTGATAAATGCTAAACTCTTGATAAAATTGGTGTTTATCTCCAAAACCCTTGCATCGTTCACACGGTCAACTCTATGTTGCATGACATGCAACATAAAATTGAACATGCAGCATGTTCAAGAACAAGATAGTTTAATACCTTATTTTAAAGAAATTAAAAGAAAATCTGTTGCTTTTACAGTAAAAAAAACCAGGTTGTTTGGTCATTTGTTTTTTAAAGTTAATAAACATTTATTATGAGGTATGTCATTAAACAAATTTACAAAAATAAGGTTGTATTAGTAATTGTTTCTAATTTATATATTTTTCTTAATTTATTTATTTAATTATTTTTATGTGCTATTTATTGTTTATATGTTTTAGGGTTATATTTTGTATGTCTGTCAGTATCTTTTATATATGAAGTGATTCTACATAACATAGTATGTGATGTGTAATAATGTTATGTGTTTATAGTTTATAAGTGGTTATTATTTTGTTTTCATGGATTCAAATTGACTTGGCTTAGCTAGTTAGTTAATTTAAAACCAAAAATTGTTTAAAGATATAATCTGTTCTTTTTTTGTTAACAATTTATGCTTTTGATGATAAATAAATTTTGTTAAAAAACGGGCTTCCTTTTTACTAATAGCTCCTCCCCATTTAAACATTTAAATTTTTTATTTTCCTTTATTAAATATGTTTAACTTAAAAATTTTTTTATAAAGGTAAGTATACAAAATGTTATAACAAAAGTTTTAGTAACTTTCATTAAACTTTTAGGAGTTTTTATATAGAGAATGTTTTCTCCATAATAATATTTTAATGTTTTATATATATACATATATATATATATATATATATATATATATATATATATATATATATATATATATATATATATATATATATATATATATATATATATATATATATATATATATTATATACATATATACATATATACACATACATGCATACATACATACACACATTTATACACATATACATACACACATATATACACACATACATCCATACATCCATCCATACATACATATTTGTATAGAGAACGTTTTCTCCATAATATTATTTTTTTGTTTTATATATATATATATATATATATATATATATATATATATATACATATATATGTATATATATACATATATATGTATATATATACATATATATATATACATATATATATATACATATATACATATATATATATATATATATATATATATATATATATATATATATATATATATATATATATATATATATATATATATATATATATATATATATGTACATATACATTCATACATACATACATACATACATACATACATACATACATATATATATATATATATATATATATATATATATATATATATATATATATATATATATATATATATATGTATACATACATGCATACATAAATACACACATTTATACACAGATACATGCACACATATATACAGACATACATACATACATACACACATACATACACACATTTTAATTTTTCTGCATTGTATTATTGACCTATTTTCTTTAAATTATTAAATATGTGAAAAAAATTAAATAGTTCAAGAAATTTCAATATTTCCAAGTTTCTTCACTTAAAGCAAATATATGATTGTTTATAGAGGTTTTCTATTATTATTTTGTATTTATTTATTGCAAATCTTGCATTAAATGCATTTTAAAGTAATGAAAAGGATTCTATGATGAAGGATTACATTTCACTGTTTAATGCTAGCAGTATTTGCTGAGCAGAAAGGCCTTATAATTGCTTCAGTTTGCAGTTGATTATGCTGTCAATTAAAATTTGTATAAACACATAAGAAGTTATAATTCCTCTTTATCTTTTGCTTGCTTCACAGAAGTAAACAATATGACAATATGAAGCATTGCATGAACATGTAATAAACTGTGCTAATTATTTTAATGTAAGACCAGGCCATGTTGTCATATTGCCTTCTTCATATGTATTCTTCATATATATTCATCGTTAGTAGTCCAAGAGCACTGAACGAAAACTTTTAAGATGTGATGGCAATCATAAAGAAATATGGTAAACCGGATATTTTTATTACTTTTATCTACAATCCAAAATGGAGAGAAATAGTAAAAAATTAAACCTGGGCCTGCTAATGACAGACCTGATTTAGTTAGTCTAGTATCACTTATAATTAAATTTTAATTTAATGCTGCTGTTGCTACTTATTCGTGAGTGTTTGACACAGAGTTTTTAGAGAACATTTATTACCCTTGGCCTTATAATATTTCAATTTATATTTTTGACCACGGTGTTCTTAAATCTTTACTGTCTTTATTATAACTTGTTAATATCTGTTTAAACAGTTATTATATCTAAAACCATTATATTAGATAATAATTTAATGTAATCATACCTTATGCTATTTTTAAATCAGTTAAGTAACTTTTAAAGTCAGGTAATTTGTTTAATTTGTTTTAATAATAACGCTATTTAATTCCTTTGTCAATAGCATGATTTTTATTTTTAAGAACTCGAAGAAGACGATGCTCTTTTCAATGGTCAAACTTTTGAACAAAATCAAACTTTAGATAAAGTTGGTATTTATCTCAAAAACCTTGCTTTTCACACGGTCAACTCTATGTGGAATGTTCAAATACAAGATTGTTCAATTGCTTATTTTTTAAAATGGGTGAACATTCATTACAAGGTATGTATTTAATAAAATTACAAGGTATATATTTAATAAATGCTACACTAACAATGCTTTATTTCACACAACCAATTTTATGTAGCATGTTCCAGAACCAAGTTATTTGACAATTTGTTTTTTAAATTTGATAAACATGCATTACAAAGTATGTCATTGAATGAATGCTACGCATATGTTGTATTTGTAAATTTTCTTAATTTATAGTTTTTGATAAGTATTTTTATTTGGTAATGTGTGTTTTCATTATGTGTTATTTAAAGTTATATGGGTTTATATTTTGTAAGTGTGTCTATGAGTGTGCTGTTAGTAGTTAAAATATGTACAATAAACTCTGGATAGCTCAATAACCCTTAATAATTTGAACTAATTTTAAAATTTCAGTTGAGTCTTTGTTTTATGGATTACTTACCCTTTTAACAAGAGTGATTAATCTAAACTTGCAACAATAAATCTTGAAACTTTCACAAAAGAAAAACAACTTCACAAAATAAGTTTCTTATTTGTTATCTGTTCAGTCACATTTTTGAGCTTTCAAATAAATACATTATGTGTATTAAGTATTAAATAATAATTTTTCATTTTTAGCTTCCATTTTTAGGTTGAATCCCTTCTCTTATGACAGAATTGTGAAAGTTCCTATATAGCAGATTTTAAGAAATGTTCTGAATGTTTTCTAAAAGCCAAAACAAAGTTTCGATAATCTTCATATTATTTACTAAAAGCTATATAATAATGAAACAATAATTTAATTGGCTTTTAAAAGTGTATTTGATACTTTTTTATGTTGAATATAATATTTTTTGTATTTTTTATTTTTAAGTTTATATTTTTAATTTATCTCAAGAAAAATATGTTTTTTGTTCTTAAATAAATTTCAATAGTTTTTCTCTTTGGAATTATTATTTTGTAAAGATATATTGGCTATTTTTCTTAATTTTTTTTTTTAATTTCTGTTATATTTTGTTATGCAAATGGAAACCATTACTTTTAGCACATTTTTTACACAATCCAGACGGTTTCCATTTGAATTAAGTATCTACTAATATGACAACTTTGTTTACTTATTAAACTCTATTTACAAAAATTGTAAATAGAGTTTAATAAACTCTATTTACAATTTAAATTGTAAATAGAGTTTATTAAACTCTATTTACAATTTTTATGCAGAAACTAAAGTTCTCAAGGGCATAATTATATACAAAAATAGCTTATGACTTGACTATAAATTACAACAATTAACTTTAATAATATTATGACAAGAATTTTATATCTGTAAAAAAAATCAACAAATATGTTAACTATGACCTTAAGAAACTATGCAATTGGCTTAATGCAAACAAAATTTCCCTCAACTCCAAAAAAACTGATTTAATATTATTTAAAAGTCCCCACAAAAAATTAGACCAACAGATCAAAGTTGAATTAAATGGGAAAAAACTTTGTTGTATAAACTACTTGGGTATAAAGCTAGACGAAAACTTAACCTGGGCTTATCATTATAACGATATCTCTAATAAGTTGAATAGATCCCTTGCCATTCTATCAAAGCTAAGACATTTCATTCAACAAAAAACTTTAAAATCTATTTACTATGCTTTATTTCACTCTCACCTCACATATTGCCTTTTATCATGGAGTCAAAATATGAGTATTATTAATCGCCTATTTATCATGCAGAAAAAAGCAGTCAGAATTATTGAATTTCTTCCAAAAAATTCACATACATCCACATCTTTTAACACATTACATATCTTAAAAGTACATGATTTAATTAAAATAGAAAATTGCTTATTTATTCACAGCTGCCTTAATAAAAAACTGCCTCCTATATTTGATGAATGGTTTACTCAACGCAGTGCAATTAGCAGCCGATTTACAAGAAATTCTTGTAGCGGTGCACTGAGTGTGCAAACATATAATACAAAATCCTATGGTAAACAATCCTTTAAATACTCTGCAATAATGAACTGGAATCAACTTCAAAATAAATTAAAAACAATCCCTTTTTGCAATATTAAAAAATATACTCTCAAAACTAAATTAAAATACTACCTGATACATCAAGATAAATTAAAACAATAATTGAATCATTGGTGATAAAAGATTTATGGCAATAGAAGTTATAAGAGATATGATATAAATATGAATGTTAAATAATAGCAACCTTATGTGAATGTATTAGCTAGCTTGTTTGTTTTTTTTTTTTTTTTGTTTTGTTTTGCTTTCGTTTTTGTTTTGCTCATGGTCGCTCTCCTCGATTTAGCCAGGCTATATGAGAGTGAACCATCCAGAATATAGACTATACATATATTTTTTTTATTTGTATTTTATAACATGCTTATTGTAAAACATCTATATTCTTGGTAAATATATTGCTTTTTGCTTTTGCTTTTATAACAATCAGCTATTATTACATCGACCCAAGAACTAAAGTTCTTAACAGACATTTAAATATCAGCTCTCTCCTTTCTCTGGATGATTGTCTGATTGCTGGTAATAAATTATTGACAATTTCTCTGCCGTCAGCTTCCTCCTCAGCATAAACAACTGTTACTTCGGTTCATTCCTCTCGTGTAGCAAAAATGTCTAAATCCTCTAAATCACTTTCATCACTGTCAATCTCTTCAATCATAACAATTTTACAAAGAGCATTTGAAGAATTTGAGGCGGGAGCTATTCTCACATCTTTCACTCGGTAAACCATCAATTTCAATATTTGTGTTTGTGAGCATGTAAGTTACAGTACCAATTTTCCAAACTGAAGTGCACTTTGTATCAGCGGGGCGAACATAAACGTTTTCTCCAATTCTAGTTTAGTTTCCATAACTCGTTGTCTTTCCTGAGTTTCAGTGTTTTTCTCCTTTTGAATTAGTAGATGCCAGACATACTTATTTTTTTGAGAAGCAAGTGCAAATTCCTTGTTTGTTCCCATCATTGGTGTTAAATTGTACTAAAATACAGCTAGTAACGGACATATTTGTGCCCTTGCAGCTGTTTGTTTTACTGTGCAGTAGTTACACTCCACAATTCCATTTCCTGATGGTCTATATGCACATCTATACTTCTTTTTTACACACCATTTTTCACATACATTTTCAGCACAAACAGTAGGTATAATATTAATTTAATTGCTAAACTCTGCATTAAACAGCCTAATTAAATGAATCACATTAATACAGCCTAATTAAATGAATTTATTAAGAGTTTTTTTTACAAAAAAGTTTTTATAAAAAATATCAAACAGAGAAAGCTGACTTAATTAAATTAACTAAGTCTCTTAGGCCCGTTTTCTGTGTCCATTATTGCTTTTTAAATAAATCTTCATGAGAGGATTAAAGTTTCATTAATAGCCTGCATTTCTAAAATTACCTGATAAAAAGTTGTACAACTGTCTTCTATGCTAAAGACGCTTTTATTATGTAAAAGATATTAAAGTTAATAAGTACAGTTTCAAGGTATAATAAAATGTACATTTTTTCTTTTAATGACAAATCAAATAAAAATAAACTATACTTAAGATGGACCTTTTTTTTAAGCACCCTTGTTTAGTAAATCCGTTAAAAACAAGTCCTACGCGAGATCAGTAATATTGAAAACAAAGCCTAAAACCCAGTGCAAAGGATGAGAGCACTAATGTAGTAAAATTTCAACTATGCTAAGTTTAAATTTACTGACAGATTTTAAATTTCGCAGAAAAATATTGTAAATTACAAAAATTATGACCATACAAAATTTTACACCCCTCTTATTTATTAATTTTTTCTGGGGGAGAGGGGGGCATTTTAGGGCTTTTTTGCTCCCAAGCCTCGGCCTTCTGCAAGGCCTGCTCATTTGGTATAATGTTTATACCTTACAGGTATAAACATACTTAAGTTTAAAGTTTGCACAATGTGTGAAAGTGTCCTATCTGGAACATCAAAAAATCCTGCGGGCCACTATGCATGTGTGTGCATTGAGGGAAACTATGCCCTCTACTCCCTATACCAAATCTTTTTATGTTGGCAAACTAGGATCTTTAGTCAGAATTTTAACTTTTCTATTGATTAGCTGGTTAATTGTGATAAATTAGAAAATCGATGTACGTATTTTTAAAGTGAACCTACCCTCCTCCCCCTCCATACGCTTTCGTATAACAGAAAAACGATGAGACTTAATTGAATGACGAGTAACACTAGAGTGAATTTTAGCAGATGACACAAGTGACGCTAGCTCTTTAGAGCAGTGCAAATTATAGTGTTTGAAGAAAAGAGGAAGAGAAGCAACATTACAGCGATGTGACAAAGGTTGAAGGTTGGCTGCAAGAGCAGGTCCAACTATGTTTACAATGCGTTTTTGCACCTTGTCTAACAGAGAAAGGGCATCATTAGAAGATCGGCCCCAGATATGGCAACAGTATTTCATACAAGGCCGGATTTTAGATTTATAGAGATAGAGAATAGAATCCAGAGTAAGAAAGTGTTGAGCTCAATAAAGAGATGCAACTTTAGCAGATGTTAATTTTGCAACGGATTTGATATAAGGTTTCAAAGAAAGATCAGAAGTAAAAGTTAATCCTAGAAGATGAAGGGTAGATGACTCATCGAGTACATTACCGTTCATAAATTTAGGAAGGTCTAAATTATTGTGATAACAATTGGCTGAAAAAAATATATATATATAAAATATATATATATATATATATATATACTTTATATATATTTGACAAAACATATTTACTCATGAATATATAATAAGTAAAAAAAACAATTTCAATAATTTTATTCATTGAAACTAATTTATATTTTATAATAAAACAGTTATATTTAAACAAACCTTGGATCTGACATAACTGTACTATCTGCTTCTAAACTTGAATCATGCGAATCAAAAGCATCTAAATATACATCAGGAATTTCATCATGATAAACGCTGTCATTTTCATTTCCATCTTCAAACTCGTTTGAAATATCTGACATTTTAGTAGCGGTATTTCCACAATTTTCTTTTACAATTCCAGAAATTAAACCACTGTAGTAGTCCACATTTAGCTGAGTTTCTAAAGTCAGAGTAAAAGAGCCTTTATAGGAAACTTGCAAATCAGACCAAACACCGTATTCATCGAGAACAGGAAGAGATCCTTTGTGAATAATAGGAATGTTATGTCCACAATTTAACTCAGTTAGTTTAATGTCCATTATAAAAGGAGGAGTACTGATTTTGCTTAAACGAGACTGAATTTTTTGATGAAGTTTATCAATCCAATAATTATCATGCCAAAAATCCCAGAATGCTCTGCCGAGGAAAACATTGAGCCATGCTAAATGTGGTTCAACTTTTTTTCCGTTAATATTTTTTTGCATTAAGTGCTCACTTTCAGTAATTAGTTCTACCATGTAATGAGGATAAGATTTTGCTGGCTGATCTAAAGTACATTTATTTTTTATATCATCAAATGTAACTTGATGTTTTAAAGGAAAAACAGAAAGCTGAATTCGATAAAACCAAAATTCCTTTTCTCTGCCTGTATTTACAAATAAGTAAAATAACTCCTCTTCAGTATTCAAAATTAATTCATTTTTGTTATCATCACAACTGCAGTTATTTAATACATCATTTAAATTTGATGTGAGTTCCTCTAAAGTTATTTTAATTTTTCTCTTCTTAAACTCACCAATAGGAACAGAAAACTTCATTGGGTATTTTTTATTCCACAAACGCCGCATTGGTAAGTCATCAGGCTTTAACTCAAAACAACATTTAGACAAATCAAAATGATATTCATGTTCAAATAAAAATGCTGGATCTTGATCAATAACATTTTCATTTTGCCCTTTGTTATTTCTCTTTGGTTGAACTAAAGGTTTATTTGATTTGCCTAAAATATTATACTGACACATAAATATATAAAGAGTGTTTTCATGTATCGCAACATATGCATCTTTTAAATTAGATTTTTCTAATAAATAATCCCAGTATGTATCTGCAACTTGTAACCAACCCTAAAAGCAACTTTTGAAAAAATATATAATAATAGCTAAGGTGTGTATGTGTGTTTGTGTATGTGCATGTATTTGCATTTGTAAATTAATTTTATCATAAAAAAAATATTTTAAAAAAAGTTTCTACTTTTAAATCTTTTGGCTTTTGTAAAACCTCAGGTTTGGGAACTCTATTGATTCCTTCAACAACTTTTGCACTTTCTTCAAAATAAAATTTCAATTCTTTACGATATTCTTGAATACTTTCAATTGAGGGACACAATTTGATAATTGAAAAGCAACAGTATAAATAAGATATAAGAGCTCCAGTAAATATTCCGTTTAAAAGTTTTGGGTAAAAAGACATCATGTATGCAAACATTATTAATGAAAATCCAAATAGCTGATAAAAACTTACATTTATAGTTTGTTGTGGATACAGATTATCTTTTAAATCTTCGTGAACACAGAGTTCAGTAAGTGCATTAATTTCTAAACTACTCATAGATAAGTCTTTATTTAAAGATGATCCTGCAGGTACAACACCTGAATTTTCAGTATTTTGTGTCAGAATTTTGTTCTGTGAACTTAATAATTCAGAAAATGTTAAACGAGGAGATTTAGGTGCTTTAGAATTATCTATTTTATCTTTTTTTGGTGTAGGTGGTTGATCTGGAGGGATCTGGTTACGAAGTTGATTACTGTTTTGATTTTTAAAAATACGACTTCTAGAAGTTTTCTCATTTCGATACGTATGCTGGGAAGTTTCAAGCAAAGGCAAGTGACTTTCATCTGTTGTCATAGTAGTTAAGCTTAAAGGAAAATTTACTTCTGAAGTATTTTGTAATACTTTAAAAGAATTAAGATTTTGATCATCTCTATGTAATTGATCAGTACCATCAAGAGATAAGCGTTTATTGTAATAATCTTTAGACTTAAATATATAATTGTGCAACTGTCCTTTAAGCCAATGTGTTTTGGTAGATTCTTCTTTTTTATGAAACAACAATTCATTGTTGACATTACTTTTATTGTCAGAATTTTCATACCCTTCAAAAGAGGAAGAAACACAATTTAAAATTGACGAATTTTGCATATTTTTTGAAATAGTTTTATCAGTGATTAGATTATCAGAAATTAAACTATCTGGTTTTTCTATATTTGTATCTATAATTTTTGAAACTTTATTTTCTAAAATAACATCATGATGACAATCATCTAATAGCTTTGAGCAATCACAACCATGTGTCTTATTAGAGCTTTGATTTTTATTTGAAAATTTGTATGCTGAATAGTTTGAGTCTTGATTGATATTAACTAACGATCTAAATGTCTTTTTTAAAGGCATATGTTTGTTCACAGCTTGTTGTTGTTCATCATCAAAAGATTTTAGATCACTCATTGATATTGACATGACTTAAAGTATTAGTAGTTTGATAATTTTTATATTGATAATGCTTAAATTAAAATTAAACCTATTTTTTTAAATAATACTCTATTTTTATTTTTAAAAAACAAACATTTTTATTTTAAGTATGTTTTAAAATAACACTTTGCACAATTAAATTTATGATAAAAAAAATAAAGGAAAAACTGAAAAAATGTACAATTATAAGCTCATTCTATCATGCTTTGAGTATATAAGCATAGATTAATAAATGCGCAATTTAAAATAAAATTTATACACAAATTTATTATTTACTACCTTACTTTACTGTATTTCGATGCAAACATGCTATTTCATAATATAATATCTTACTTGGCGGTTTTAAGTAGAATTAATAGGAAAAATTCAATTATTTAATTAGATTAGTAGATTAAACTCTATGTCTGGTTGATAACAAACATTTTACTAAATTAAAAGCATGGACATTAGCTTATTTTTTTTGTGTTTACTTTTATAATTTCGCTGCTGCGACTCTACATTAGTGTGAAAAAATCAATATTAAAATTAGAAAGTACGGCCTAGGAAGAAAATGATACATGAGAAAATAAAAAATGATACAGGGATAATCTGTGAAAATTTTTAAATATGCTACATAAATAATTAAAGTGTTGCAAATCTATAAATATGCTAATTTAAAAACATCAATGAGAAGGTCCGGTAACACGTTCTTTTAGTGTCGAAGTTTGAGATCATTTTTTAAAAAATAACGAATGACTATTTTTTAGTAGGCATATTTTAAATTATTATGTTCATACTAAATCAAAGTTCATACTAAATCAAATTTATCAAAAAAAAAAAAAAAAAAAGAAAAAAAAAGTTAATGTAAACTTTTCACTCTTAGTTTTCGAGGTCTATAACCTCCGAGATAATGAGTGTAAAGTTTCAAAGGTATGACCAAGTATACCTGCCCGATTGTAGCAATATTCAAACTTAAAATTTTCAAATATATATTCAATCTTTTTCAAATTTACAAATATATATTTGTAAATTTGAAAAAGATTGAATATATTCAATCTTTTTTCGAAATATATTTAATTTTTTTCAAATATATGCAATCTTTTTTAAATATATTCAAACTTTTTCAAATTTATTCAATAATCTGGAAAAAAAATTCCATTAATGAACTGTTTTATCGAAGAGTTTAATGGTGATTTAAACGACGAAAAAAGAGCAGAAAGTATATTAGATATATTTTTGGAGTTTCGACAAAAGCTTCACTTTTATTATCATGAAAACTCTTCAAAATTCAGCTGTACCGATATTAATGTGTTACATAGTTCAACCCCTGGAAGACCAAAGTATCAAATTCTAAAAAATGTTCTAAAAGAGTTTTGATGCTTGGGTTTTTCTTGGAATGTCGCATCAAAAATTTAAGGTGTTTCACTTTGGACAGTTAACTGCAGTGTAAATGAACTTGGTTTAAACAAATGTAAATGAAATTGGTTTAAACAAATCTTTTTCTTAATCTTTAAATCTTTAGATGAAATTAATGCAAATTGTAAAGTTTTTGTCATTTTTTTTTTGCTTTGTTTTGATTGCCTATTTTACTATTATCTATTTGGCTGCTGTATGGTGCTGATGACCTTAATCTATAGTTTCGATTAAGGCGCCTAAATAAACCCGATGAACCACTTTTATTGAGCATTCCTCTGGCTCTTTGTAATGTGGAGTTATTGTGAGTTCTGACTGAAGCCTGCTTACATTTTTGTTTTGAGTTGTGCGAAGAAGGATAGAAGTCTCCTCTAACAAAGAAGCAACTTTGCTATAACAATCCATGTCGTATATATTAAAAAGGAAACGACGGCTACATACACGTTTTTCTATAAATAATTATATATTATTCATATATAAATTCACAAAATGTTTTGTTCAAATCAGAGTTGATAATGCCGCCCGGCGGCAAAGTAACTTTTTGCCGAAAGGCCGACTTTTTAAGGAGGCGGAAGCTGTTGACGGCTGCCTTCCGATCAATTTTTAGCGGCAAAATGTTCTTTCTTCCGCCTCCAGTGGCTTCCGCTTTTCACTTTAATTTTTCGACCATATCATTAAATTATTAATTCTAGTCATTATATATTGTAAAAACATTTGAAAAACACAACATCTTTTAACATTATTAAAAATTAATAAAGTTAATTTATTAACATTTATTTATCTATTACAACAAGTTTATTTATCACAACAAGTATTTAACATTTGTTTTTAGTTAATATTTAATTGCTTTAAAGCAAACGAGCAATTATTTTTCATCACATCCCCCGGCGGGAGGCAAATATTTCCGCCTCCAATTTGACGGCCGCCGCCAGTTAGGAGGCAGAAGCAATTGGAGGCGGCCTCTAAATGGCTTTGCCTCCAAAATTTCTTTTGGAGGAGGCCACCATTGGCTTCCGCCACTATATTGGTGTCGGCCTCCAAAACATTTTGCCTCCAAAAAAGATTCCGGCTGCGGCCGCCAATAGAAAAGCGGAAGCCACGGGAGGCGGAAGAAAGAACATTTTGCCGCTAAAAATTGATCAGGAGGCAGCAGCCGTCTGCTGCGGAAGAAAAGTGGAGGCAAGAAGATTTACGCCGTTTATCAACACTGGTTCAAATTACCGCCGTTTGGCCGCGTTCTCCCCAGGAATATTGAATATATTTGAAAAATATTGAATGTATTTGAAAAAGATTGAATACATTTGAAAAAGATTAAATATATTTGAAAAAGATTGAATATATTTAAAAAAAGATTGAATATATATTTGAAAAAGATTGCATATATTTTTAGTTTGAATATTGCTACAATCGGGCAGGTATAGCGAAGTTAAACATTTCGTACAATTCCGGAAAAATAAAATTCTTTCGGTAGGATATTGAGACTTCGAAATCTTTTTCTCGTAAGGAATTTTACGAAACAAAAAAAACCATTGTTGTTCATTTCGCAAATGCTTCTAACGATAGGTAGTCTTTCGCAAGTTGAATTACGAAATAAAACTATTTTGCTATATACAAAACTAGAAGTCGCACTTGCAAAATAAGCTCGACGTTCTGAAGTCAATATATAAAGAATGTTGGCCTTAAGAGTATTATTGATAAATATAAAACTTGTAATACTCTAGATAATTTATAAGGAAGTTTTACTTATAGTATTGGAACATATTAACACTTGAGGGTTTTATTTTTTGAAATAATGATAAAAAATCATATTTCTTTCGAAACGAAACTATTTTTTGCGAAACAGTTTTTAAAGGAAAAAAACTTACGAAACGCTGCATAATAAATATATTTCATTACGTTTTTTGAATCAAATACATATAATTAACTAAGTAACTAAAATACTAATTATTATACAATAATATTAAGTTTCAATTGTAAACTTTAATAAATAAACCAAAACATTCATAAAACAAACTTTTTTAAATTTCATTTAATGAATAAGTTAAGTAATGAATATAAGTTGAACAACGTTTTCGTATGAATGCAATTGCGTAGTCAGGAAAAAATGCAATTGTTGAAATCAAAGAAATGACCTAATTTAAGTAATGAATGCTAAAACTTAATTTTATATTAAAATGCCCAAGAATAGCTCTTACTTGTTTTCAAATAGAATGATTTTATATTTAGTCAGTTTCACTTTTTTTTATTTTTTAGGTTATATGAACTTTTGCTTTTACTATTTTAATAACAACAAGCAAATTCAAAAAAAAGTTAAAGACACCTTTTTCAAAGATATTTTTTAAAATGTTTTCTTTTATTATGAAAAAAAAAAAAAAAAAAAAAAAAAAATAGGGTAGGAAGGTGGTAAAGGCATTTGCTCCCCTGTGTATCACTGGAAAATGTTTTAATATGTCACATCTTAGCGTTATTGGGACTATACAACTGCTGAAAGTTTTAAAGCTCAACCTATTTTGGAGTGGAAAATTAGTTGCAAGATTTTTTAGCAAAAAAGCGGACAGGTTCAATGCGACCCTTCCCCGGTTCTTCGCCCCTAGAAACAAAACATATCTTTAACATAGAAGATCACTATGACTTCACAAGCGCTAAAAGTTTAATAGCTGTTGCTAGCCTAAAAGGTAGTGATAAATTATTTGCAAGATTTAGTAAAAAGTGACAACGGTCAAACAACACGTGAAGTTAGGTTTACCTTTGTAATGAAACCAAATATTTTACTGGATTTTTAATTATGAGAGTATAAATAGAAAATCTCTACTTCTGCGAAGCCTAAAGCAACAAGCAACCAAAAGTCCGCACTTGAAATGTATAAATATATATACACTGGCGTAGCGAAAGGGGGCAAAGGGAGGGAAATTTAAAAGTAAATATATATATATATATATATATATATATCGCGACGTTAGAATTATTTATCTCCACTTTCTGAAAAAATTAAGTTAATGATAGTGTTGTGTTCCTCAAAATAATGTCTTTCTACTGAATTGAAATGTAAGTTATAAGTAAAAAAGTTGCGGAAAAAACATAAGTTATAAAAAAAAATTTATACGCCGTCTCCTAAAGTTTTTGCTTTTTAAATCGTTTTATCGCAAAACTAAAAAATGTGGAGATAGAATAAGATAATTCTAACGTCGCGATATATATATATATATATATATATATATATATATATATATATATATATATATATATATATATATATATATATATATATATATATATATATATATATATATATATATATATTTTCCGTAATGCACATTCCGAAATGCTCATTCCGTATGGAATTGTTTCGCAAGTATTCTTTCGTGTGAAAATGATTTTTTCGCAAGTTTCTTTTCGGAAAGCGTTATTACGGAATTGTTTATCGGCGAACAACCCTATTTTAAACTCAATAATTTTTTTGGGGTCTTCCATAAGTAAGTACGAAGGTATTGGGGAGGGAGAGTTAACCAAAAACATACGGATGCGTATAACGGAGGAGGGGAGAGGTGATAAAGACAGAACGTACAATGCTTCTATAACTTAATATTTTTTTCTTTTTTTTTTAAACATAGAATTTAGCAAACTTAAAAAATCAATATTAATTTAAGTAACATAACTTTGTCGAATTAACTAAAAGCATTTTTATTTTTCATTTTTTAAAAAATGTATATGTTTGGAAAGGGGTTGATTTTGTAATAAGCAGCGATATATTGTTTAACGATGAGTTGACAAATCGTGTTTGATACGTTGAACAAAGTAGAGTGTTTGATACATCGATAACGATGAGTTGTTCGATGCATAGATCACGATTAATGGATATAAAATGTAACTAAACGATTAACAATGCGTTATATAAAAAATAATATAAAATGGTATAAAGTATCTTATATTAGTTTTTTTTTTTGAATTACGAATATGTTCCTTACGATTTCTTTACATTTCACATGAGAAAAAGTAAATATATTGTCTAATGTATTGATAATAAGGAATAGGGTACGTCATCAATGCACTTTTTTTGCGTAAATGACTTTGGATAGCAATATAATGTTGCTATATCATCTAAAAAATAACGACAAAAAAAATTTACTTTTCCTTTCTTTCCCGCCATCTAATCGAAAATAGGCCATTTTGTTAATGCTATGTAAAATTACTCCTTAATACAAGAGAAGAGGGGAGGGAGGGGGAGACTAAATGTTTGGGTAGGAATTTTATTCCAGATCTAATAAACAAGACGGGGGATGGGGGTTTGGAATAAAAGAAGGGGAGGATTTACACTGAAAATTTTATTACTTATCACTTATAAGTATATATTTTTTAATTTTTAAGGACAATTTTCACTGAATTTTTTTTTTTTTAATTTTTAGATAAAATGTTTTTGTTGATAACAAGTAAAAATTAATAAAATGGGGGGAGGGGTGTTAATAAGCTTAGAGTGTGTGGTAAAAATTTCCCAAAAAATAATAAAAGTTCCCCCCCCCCCTCCAACACTTCTGTTATAGACTCGAGAGTATGAAAACAGGCCGTTATTGCTATTTAAAGTTATGTACTATAAAAAAAATGCAATATTTTAACTCTATATAAACTAAAAATTAAATAAAATAAACATTAGGCAAAAAAGCTCAAAGACAACGGTGGAGCATTTTATAAAAAAAATCATTTTATAGAATAATCTAATTTATTTTTATGAGTCAGTAATCCAATTTTTTTTTTGAAGTGAAATGTGGAATGCACTTTCTAAAAAAAAGTTACGCTCCGTCTCTTCTCATCGCTCCAAATACGCATGCTAATGCTTCAGTAACTAATTTGACATGTCTTTCTGCACTTTGAGAATGGTATGGTTAGTCATCTAGTATCGATTTTGACATATTTTTTATAGCACTATTAATTGCATCAAAGTTTAGATGAGGAATTCATCTAAACTTTGAAGGATCACAAGGACTCTTTCTTCGTTTGTATTTTGCACTTTTCCTTAGACGGAAGAGTGCAAAATACAACGAAGTATACAATTTGCTGCTGTCAGCCATCGAGAATGAACTAATGGACCAGGCTCTTTTTTTTCCAGGCTTTTTGTCACCTTACCTAATTCTATTGCATTACACATTTTATAAAGATATTGTTGATCTTTGCTAATGTTATTTGTCACAACCTAATTTAAAACATTTGGTAAATTATTCCACCTTGGTTCAAATTTAACAATTACAAATTATTACTTTTTGCGAGTGCTTTTCAAATGTTTTCACTGAACGCAGTAGGCCCAGAAGTGGTGCCATCTAAATCGAACACTAAATGCCTCAACGGCAGTTCATTAAAATGAAACATTTATACTAACCATTGAACTGGATGTCCTAAATGCAATTCCAATAATCTTATTCCACCTTTGTTTACGTCAGTATTTACGTTAGTTTCATCAGCGCCAACGGCTAACACATTATCAAGGAATATTTTATTTTCGTGAAAAAAATTGCGTGTTTGATATTTGGCGATAATCCACAGGAGAAACGTGACCAAGTAAAATGGATTAAGGTTCTTCTATTAGAGTAATATGTTCCTCAGTGATTAAGGTTTTACTGCTAGTCGTTAATGCACTAAGTTTTATCTTTTCGGCCCAAAATCAATTTTCTTTCCTTTTCATCAAAGAAAATTGATTTTGGGCCTGCTGAACGCATAGTTAATTTTGCTTCATGTGATAAGGTTCCTCTAAGAACCTGTTTTTGGCGCCTTAACTTGCAACGGTCTATGATAGCTTCTCTGTCATTTTTTTTTATAGTTCCATAATCTGAAAGCGCAACAGTAGCAATAGCAGCTCCGGCAGCATCAGACACACCATATCTGTCACATTCTCTGGCTGCTGTTGGAAAAATGATTATATTTCTACCAGATTCATTAGCTGTTTTACTAAGTCCTGATAACTCATCCTCATTAACATTGCTCTGTGTCATTAATAACATCCTTATCACCAGACACCATATATGAGGCTATATTCGAACTGATACAAACTGATGCTTTTATATTACTTTTGCTATGCAAAAAAAAATTATTTCTTTTAGTAGTTCTGATTTTGTAGTTTATTTCTTTTAGTGGTTCTGATGATTTTGATTTCTTTGATCCACTAAAAATTCATACTCAAGTACTGGCACCTTTAATTTTCTTGGGCATGTGCAGTTATTTAGATTAAGACAGTATCATACTGCAATGTCAAAAAAGACTAAACTCTCCTGTTTAGCAATTAATACTGCTGAAGTCTTCATTCATCTTTTTGTTAAAGAATCTTTTTCAAAATGTTGCGCAAAGATTCTACTTTTTGCTGCACTCGTCTTATTGTTACAGTAGGAATACCAGATTTCAACTAAATCTCTGCAGAAACTTGAGAAACTATTATGCTCGACTTTGTAGTTCTAAAAAGTTTAAATTGAAAAAAAGAATAGTGCTGCATAACTTCCTTAACAGTAAGAAGTTTGCGATAAGTTTGTTCACATTCTATGCCATAAACGGGAAAAGTGTGCTGCGTTTTATTAGTAGCCATATTTTGCTGTAATGATTGTAATATTATTTATTTTCTAAATGTAAATAAATTTTAATAAACACAATTTTGAAACAGAATTCTAGAAATAGATTTAAATTTAATAAACTATATATAAGTTGTTTTGAAAATTTCGTTTATTTTATACTAATAATATACTGAACTTCCTAAGTTACTTTTGAAACAAACAATTAAAATAATTTAAAAACAACGCTGGTTAAAAATATTACAAAAAAATACAACAAAACAATTTATTATTTGCATTTTTTTTTGTTAGATACAGGATGGCTTGAAACCACTTTATAATTACTAAGTTGTTACAGGGGCGGATCTAGGATTTTATATAGGTGTAGCTAAAACTTGTGAATTTACGTCATAATTGGAACTGTTTAATAAGTTGGTTAGTCTACATTAAAAAGAGGTCCGATAGCTACGTCATGTAGACAATGCCAGACATTTTGTTATCTGAGCATCTTAAATTTAAGGGTTGAACAGCTTCTGCGGTTTAAAAATATGTCTACACGTTTGTACACATATATTTTTCATTTACTTTCAATGATTCTAATAAAATAATTATTTGTAAAATATGAATTTAACTGGGCTATTATGTTCGTAAGTTAGACATAAAATGTCTAACTTACTTAACGAAGTAAAATGTAAAATATAGAATTTAACTTGGCTATTATGTTCGTAAGTTAGACATAAAATGTCTAACTTACTTAACGAAGTGTACCGACTAGAAGGTAAGCCATAGGAATTTGCACCTCATATTTTGTAATGTTGCCTAAGATTAGCTCTCCATTTCTTTCCTATTCTTAATAGGCGTCAATCTAAAAGTATTGTTATCGTTGACAAAAAAAAGTCCTCCATTTCTGGATTCTTTCCTTTATATTTTTGTTATTAATTACATTATTGCAATTACTATTGTAATAACATTAAAATAGTATCGCGATATTTTCAAAAATATCATCACATTATTATACTGTGATATTTTTAAGAATATATACATATTTTATACTTTTATATACAAGTATATATTTAAAAAACGTTTTGAACTGCCTAACTATCCATAAGATCCTCAGGAAGCTAATTTATTACATCTTTGTTTTTTTTGAATATCCAACGCTCTTTTTATAGCATACACTAACAAAATTTACACACATATTTAAATTTTTTATCTAGTGATTAATATTGTATTTAATTTAGAACACTTTTTAAAACATTTAACATTTCAGAAGTCAAAGATCATAAAATGTACACAAAATAGAAAATAAATTTATTTATTAAATATTTAAAACGAATAAACAATAAGATGCTCTATTAGAATTTTACAAAAATGTTTTAAATGTTTCTCTCCAGAAGCTGAAGATATGCTGATAACCCTGCATACATTTGAAACAATTTCTGTATAAATTGACATAAAACCAAAGCTATTCAATCACTTTACAAACATTCTTAATTAATTTTTTAATGTATAGGTATTGTACCTAGAATTGAATCGTTAAAAAAGTTCAAGAATATTAGAGAAACAGTCATTGTCAGATGAGGGTTTGAATTGATTTTTTCAAAGAGGTTCCCAAAAATGCAACTTTGCATGAGTAGAGGTTTGGTGTGAAGATAGGAATGAGAGATATCCAGTTATTTCTGAAAGTAGATTTGTCTATCTTAGTTAGGATAGAATTGCAAACGCCCCATACAAACCAACATTTTTCAAACCAAAAGCTTTCTTAATCTTATATATTAATAAGATTATTATTGAGGTGGTTCAGTAGAGGTAAAGTGATAGAATGCTTAAAATAATCAGATATTAAAGATGACGAGTAATTATCATAATTGATTTGCTTTCCACATTTTCTAAGCTTCAGTTATTTTACATTTAAAGCCATAGCTAATTCAAAAGCAATATTAAACATGTTATAGTCATGTAAACCAATACCAAGTTTAATTTCTTGAAGCTTATTTTTTTCAATTGTCAATTTCAAGACTTTAAAATTTGAGATATATCATATTGCTTATCCTAGAGATTAAAAATTAATCCATCAAATTTTTGCTAAAACTAATGTTAAATTGAAAGAAAATTCAATTATCAACTATAAAGAGTCTTTTTCTAAAAACAAATGCGCAGAATTTTTCGTTTTTGAACCCAACCAGTACAACAGAGATTTGATTAGTTTTGTTTGAACAACAAAAAGATAATTATTTAAACATTTGCGTAATTTTGGACAAAGAACACATTTAAATAATTAAGGATAATCAACAAACCTTAAAAATTCTTCACGAGTGTTATATTTACTGTCTATATACCTAATAACACCAGATATCTGTTTGAGATTGGCATTATCAGATATTTTATCAACTAAAATTGAAAAGTACTTTCTTTTATTAGTTTCGGAAATAAGAATCTCCTTAAAAGCATTAATACAACACTTTGTACGTTAATTTTGTGTGTTTTTAGAAATTTATGTGGCATTTTTAGGGGCTGATATTAAATGATCTTATAAGATAGTGTCACTTGAATAAATTCCAAAAGTAGGTAGTTCAACAATGTTTCCTACAACTTTGTCTTTGTCTAAATTTTCTTCTGTTGAGTCTTATCTCTTGAATAGTTCACCAGACCCATTTGCTCTTTGTGAGACTTATTTGAGTTCAGTTGTCTCATCTTGTGATCTTAGTGTTGATTGTTATCTTCCTTTAATTTGTAAAGACTCCAATAGTCACATGCTTGGCCTGGGCATTTACATTCGTAAGAATTCATCCATTTGTCGGGAAAGTAGGTTTGAATCCACAGACTAATCTTTTATGTGCTTTTGTTTAGCACCACTTTACTCTACCGCCTTTCTCTTTGTTCTATATAGCTCTCCTTCATCTCAAGACCGCACTCTTCTTAATATTATTTCTGATCATATTGACCATGCTCTCTCTCTTTATCCATCAGCCAATATTGTTGTTGTCGGTGATTTTAATGTTCATCACACTGAATGGCTTAGGCTCTAGTGTCAGTGACTCTGCAGGCATTAAAGCCCACAACTTTTGCCTTTCTCAATCCCTAATACAAACAGTCGACTTTCCAGCTCGCTTTCCAGACAACCCAAATAATTTACCTTCACTACTCGACTTGTGTCTTGTTTCTGATCCTAGCCAGTGCTCAGCTTTTCCACATTTACCCTAAGGTACCTCTGATCACGATCTGATCTCTCTAAAGTTATTATCTTATTCTTCTTCGTCATCAGATTCCCCCCTTTATTTTACATCTTACAACTACCTTAAAGCTGACTGGGACTCTTTTCGTGATTTTCTTCGCGATGGCCATTGGGTAGTCTTTCTGTTGACAAATGTGCTTCTTACATAATTTCGTGTATTCAGGCTGGCATGGAATCCTTTATTTCTTCTCGACAACTAGGTCAAGCCTTACTTCTCCATGGTTTTCCTCACACTGTGCTGCTGCATTTGCCAATCAAAACCATTACTTCCATATCTACTGGCCAAACAATTCTCCAGAAAACAGATGTCTGTTTATAACTGCTAGATATGAGATTTCATGACCTTAGAATAGCGGGCTTTAGCATAAGACAAAACCTTTTTACAATGGCTTTTTACCATTGTAAAAAGGTTTTTTCTAATGCCAAAGCCCGTTTGTCTAAGGTCATAAAATCTCGTATTTCCTCACAGAAATTAGGCTCTTGTGACTTCTGGAGAATCTTTAATACTATCAATAATAAGGGCAAGTCTGTAATTCCATCTCTTTTATATGGTTCAGACTTTGTCAACTCACCTAAAGACAAAGCTGAATTGTTTGCTAAGAACTTTTCATCAATATCATCTTTTAATTCCACTAGTTGCGTTCTACCTGATATAGCCGTCAAACAAGTTGATCCATTGCTTGACATTTGTATTACTCCATTGTCTGTATCTAAAATGATTTCCTGCTTAGACTCTTCTATAGCTTGTTGCCTGGACAACATACCTGTTACAGTGTTCTCCTACAGCAAAAGTGTTCTCCAGAGATGTCATCTATCCTTTCAAAACTATTCAACAAGTGCTTATCAGAGTCTTGTTTTTCAGCCTGCTTGAAAGCAGCATCTGTTATCCCTATTTTTAAAAATTCTGGAGAGCGATCTGATTCGTCTAACTACCGTCCCATTAGTCGTCTTCCTATCATAAGCAAGGTTTTTGAATCTTTAATTAACAAACACTTAATCTCTCATCTTGAATCTAATAACTTTCTGATCATTAATATGGATTTCGATCTTCTCGTTCTACGGCTGATTTACTAACAGTAATAACCGATAGGTTTTATCGTGCATTAGATAAAGGTGGAGAGGTTAAGGCCGTCACTCTTGACATTTCTAAAGCGTTTGATAAAGTGTGGCATGCTGGTCTTCTCTATAAGCATTCTTCTTACGGTGTATCTGGTAACATCTTTATGATTATTGAATCCTTCCTTTCCAATCGTAGTATAAAAGTTATCCTTGATGAACAGCACTCTTCTTCTTATTTTGTCATTTTAAACATAGTTGGACCTGTTCTTGCAGCCAACCTTCAACTATTATAACATCGTTGTAATGTTGCTTCTCTTTCTTTTTTCTACAAATACTATAATGGGCACTGTTCTAAAGAGCTAGCGTCACTTGTCTCATCTGCTAAAATTCACTCTAGTGTTACTCGTCATTCAATTAAGTCTCATCGTTTTTCTGTTACTGTTTCTAAGTGCTTCAAAAACTCTTATTTGTCTAGTTTTTTTCATCAAACATCAGTTCATTGAATTTTGCTCATTCATCTTGCTTTCCTGATTCATAAAATTTTCAATCTTTTAAGTTGTCTGTCAATCGTTATCTTGCTCTACAATCTTTATCTTTTCTCTTCCAGTAACTTCCAACACTAATTAGTGGTTGCTTGCAGCCTTGTTGGAAGCAAAGATGTTTTTTTTTTTTTAAAAAAAAGATGATATTGAAACATTCATACTATGGCAACTTCTACATAAAAGCTAATCAATAAACTAAAATGGTGAGATATTTAAGCTATTTAGTTTTGCAACATTTTATATTTTGAATGTGTAATAGCGTTTGGAACAGTATTCTTTCAAAACATATCTGCCATAATTACCAACTTACTAAGTAAATAATAAAACCGATTTTTAAAGCCGATTTTTTACAGCAAATAAAAATAAACTTATATTAATTATTTATACTAATTTTAATTTGAAATTATGTTGGAATATTATATATATATATTTTTTGTTGATTATTTTAAGGTGTGGCCTTAGCCACTACGGCTATAGCCTAGATCCGTGCCTGATTTATAAAGTGTTTTCTAACTACCGTCATATGTTTTTACATTCAGTAAGCTATTGTTTACAGAATGAAAAGTCAAAATGGTTTCTAAATCTACTCAAGAAGTTATGATAAAATAATTGTTTTTAGGCTTTTTATGGGTATTTGAATAACAATAAAATAACCTAAGAATGCCCAATTAGGAAGCCAATCGGCAACAACAGCCATATTTTTTTTTTCCTTTTATAACTTATACCATCTAATGATGACAATTTTTTCTCTATTCAAAACAATTTTTTTTATTGAAATTAGTAAGGAATTTAATTGCATTAAAAAGAGCCCTAATATGGCAATATAGGATCTTCTAGTGGCAAATTAATAGAAAAAACTTATTTTTTTCATAAATAAAAACTTATCAATATTAAATTTTATAATCGAAGTGTTTTTTAATTAATCAAAAACTGATGAAAATCATAAAAATCCAAAAATATGGTGATTTAAGACCTTCTGAAGGCAAAGGTAGACACCAAAAAAAAAAATTCTTCGTAGCATCTTATTTTCGTCAGTAGCAACAATTAATTACTATCCAAACTCAAATTTTTTTTGCTGACCTACCCGAATAAGGAAGCACCAGCAACACTTAGTTATAGAAAATTAATTCTAAACAAAAATATGTTTGTCGAATCGTATTTGGATCAACAAGAACTGTGCCTTGTGAGAAACATAATGCATTAAATTTTATTTTATTTATTTTTCATTTATTTGAGTTTTCATGCTATATTTTTCTCTACAATGTTCTTATATCCGAAGATATTGTTGGCTTAGCATAGGAACAGCCACAAATAGTCTTTAAGACAAAGTGGCGTCCGTTATTAACCAACATTTTTGCGTACCGAAGTGCTACTCAAGCGCGAGTCGGCGATGGCGGAATTTAAACTCGTATCGTTCAACAGTCCGGTTTTTCACTTTTCCTTTAACGCTCTAACCATCTGAGCTATCCCGCCACAACTAATTAGCCTACAAAAGCTTAATTTGCTAACCGCCAGGGTCAGTGTTTAAATATGCTTAAAAATATTTTTTATAATTGATGTAATTAAATGTGTTCAAAATCAACATATTCGTAGTCATACAAGTCGTGATTTCAAAATTTTTAGCATATTGTTAGTATTAAAAGAATAAACATTTTTGCGATTCAAATCTAAATTTAAAGCCGTTATTTAGTACTTACGGATTTTAATATCGTAAATTTTGTCTGTCGCTTTTAAAAGTAATTAAACTAAATTAGCACCATAAATTTGAAATCTAGACCATTTTACAAAATCAATTAATATTAGAAATTTCAATGTCTTTATCAGACTTTAATTGAAAATATTTACTTTTGAAGTTACCTACAATTTGCTTTGATATATTTTATGGTATTGCAACAGAAATTTTATCATTTTAATTTTGAATTACGTTTAGTTTATAACCCTAAACTAAAAATTCTGTCATTTTAATTACTATATTTTATTAATTTCTTTTCTTTTTTTTTTTTTTCTTTTTTGAAGGCAAAATGTTTTGGAGGCCGCCTCCATTAGGAAGGCGGAAGCCATCGGTGGCCGCCTCCAGAAAAAATTGTGGAGGCCAAACCATTTGGAGAGCGCCTCCAATGGCTTCTGCATCCAAACTTGCTGCAGTCGCCAAATTGGAGGCAGAAGTATTAGCCTCCCGCCGGCGGATGTAATGAAAAATAATTGCTCAATAGCTTTAAAGCAATTAAATTAGAAAAAATTAATTAGAAACAAATGTTAAATATTTGACATTAAGTTTTATTTTATATGATTATTTGCAATAGTTTTGAGTATTTAAAAAAATTCTAATTTTTTTTTTTAATTAATAAGTAAAAAATGTATTCAATTTTTGTTTTAAATAATTCTACTTAATAAATTAAGAAGAATTATTCAAAACAAAAAAGAAAATTTGAAAAGTTGAAATTTTTCTTCAATGGCATTTACAACAACAACAACAAAAAAATTTATAAACTTTAAATATATATACTTTTATAAATATTGTTTATATTTATAAATGTATATATTTTTATACTTTTATAAATATTGTTTATATTTATTATTACATATTATATTATTTTTATTATGTTATATATATTATATCAAATTACAATATATACATATATTATATTATTATTATTATTATTATTATTATTATTACTATTATTATTATTATTATTATTATTATTATTATTATTATTATTATTATTATTATTATTATATATATATATATATATACATATATATATATATATATATATATATATATATATATATATATATATATATATATATATATATATATATATATATATATATATATATATATATATATATATATATATATATATATATATATATATATATATATATATATATAAATATATATATATATATATTATTTGTATTATATATTTTATTTATTATGTATCATACACGTTTTAAAAGTATAGAGTAAACTCTATACTTTTAAAACGTTTAAAAATAGACACATCAATTTTTACACGTTTTAAAGTTTTAAGTAGTTAAAAGTTTAAAACGTTTAAAAGTTAAAAATTTATTCGATAGTCCTAGAAAAACAATCGCTCTGACAAAACTATAACTTTTTTTCAAAACATTTTAAAATAGTCAATAAATCATATAAAACAATGATGTCAAATATTTAACATTTGTTCTCAATTTATATTTTAATTGCTTGTTAACTTAAAGACAAAAGTGCATTTTTTATTCATTATACCCGCCGGCGAGAGGCAAATATTTTCTCCTCCTATTTAGCGGCCACAGCCAGCTGGGAGGCAGAAGCTATTGGAGGCGGCCTCCAAATGATTTTGCCTCCAAAATTTCTTCTAGAGGTGGCCACCATTGGCTTCCGTCTCTCTATTGGCGTAGGACTCCAAAACATTTTGCCCATAAAAAAACTCTGACTGCAGCCGCCAATAGTAAGACGGAAGCCACTGGAAGTGGAGTAAAGAAAATTTTTCGCTAAATATTAATTGGGAGGCAGCCGCCGTCTGCTGCGGAAGAAAAGTGAAGGCGAGATATTTACGCCGTTTATCAATACGTATTTATCGATCTCTCTAAGGAATTCGATACTGTTGATCATGGAATTTTGCTTTCAAAGCAAAAGCATTACGGCATTAAAGGCCTAACATATAAGTGGGTTAAGAGTTATCTTTTTAATAGAAAACAGTTTGTTGTCCTGGAGAAGTCAGGAACTCTTGATATTGTTTGCGGAGTCCCACAGGGATCAATTTTAGGACCTTTATTATTTTTAATATATATCAATGATATGAATAAAGCTTCTCATAAAATATCGTCAATTATGTATGCAGACAATACAAATTTATTTTACAACAATTCTAAAGTAAAAATATTGTTTGAAACAATGAACACTGAACTAGAAAGCTTTAATCAATGGTTTATAGCTAATAAGTTATCATTAAATTGTGAAAAAACAAGTTATACTCTCTTCCATAAAATAAGACAATCAACTAATCTTCCATTAAAGTTGCCAAAACTGTCAATCAATAAAAAGGAAATAAATCAAGTAAATCATTCAAAGTTTTTGGGAGTAATATTTGATGAGAACCTATCATGGAAAAAACATATTAGTCTCATTGAAGCAAAAAAATCTTCTGCTATAAGTGTATTATATAAATCTAGGGCCTTTCTTGATTATAAATCACGCAAAAGGCTTTACTTCAGTCTTGTACTTTGTCATCTCTCCTATCTTAATATTGTTTGGGCTAACACACACAAAACTAAGTTATTAAGATTACAGAGCCTACAAAACCACGCATGTAAAGCAGTTAACTATTTAAAGAGATTAGAAAACCCTTCCCGTGTAATGAAATGCATGAATGTTTTAAATATATCAAGACTTAATTCGCTTCAAATATTAATATTTATGTATAAATATAAGAATAACTTGCTGCCAAAAGTGTTTTCTGATATTTTTAAATCAGCATTTTCGCAAAAATACAATCTTCGGTCAAATAACAACAATAACTATCACTTGAGCATAATAAAATCGCAAGTGTCGAAATTCTCCATTATTAGCGAAGGCCCGTCATTATGGAATCAATTAAAAAATAACAATTTAAAAAATTTGAATAGCACTTTCTCTTTTAAACGACAAATGAAACTGCATCTCCTAAATTTCTGACATATATGTAAGAATGTTTGTATATGTGTGTGTTTTTATGGGTATATGTATATATGTGTATATATGTATATATGAGTTTTTCTTTACTCTTCACGTAGTATTTAACAGATAAAATATTTGTTGTAAATTTTCTAAAGCTAAGAGGGCTTTAAATGAGATTGTAAAGGAGCTCTTTGAAAAGATTGTGGTGACATCAGCCATCCTTATCTTCTTTGAGCCCCTGTCTGCTTTATATATATTCTTTGTGTAATGTAAAATTTTCATTGTAATTTTATTATTTTATTTTTATACAAACAGCGAAATATATTTAAAAAAATATACTGGTTAATAGTAATTTGTCCTCTAAAATGCCTTATTAATAAGACATTGAGGTTTAATCATTCTCAGCAGTCAAAGAATTTTCTAATTGTCGAAACATAAAAATTTCAGGTATTATGATTAAAAAACTAGTTCAATATTGCAATTAATCAATAAGCTCCTGTCTGCCAATAAAATTGTAACAGAAAAAAATGTTTCACAAAAGCTAGGTGACAAAATACCAGAAAAAGAGTAGGTTAAACAATTAAGGTAACTGATTGAATTATTTAAAAAGTTTGAAAAATTTTCCAGCCTTACAAGTTTAGAGAACAAGTTGACAATAGTCATTGTAATTCTGAAACTTTTTGATCTGAAAGATGAATTGCAGTCAATATTATATGATCCAGCCTATCTTATGATGAAAGAGGTTGCTAACCATTACTTGTTGAAAATGAATGACAGGTTTCGCATATGTAGAGCTACAATTTTAAAATACGAATATGCCAACAAGTTAGATCCACGTTACCAAGAATCAACATTGAAGACATTGGGCAAAACCTCAGTATGACATAGATATCCTTGAAAGAAACAGTGTTTAAAATGTGGAAGGCTAAACTTGGAAACACCCTCCTCCAATACATTACAATCCCTTATTAATGACACACAAGACACAATGACACAAATACAAGCACGACATAAAGAAAATAAAACAACTAGATACATAATTAGGTTGTGCGAAAGTTTGAAGGTCAAAACTTTTGGAAAAGTGTTTGATCAAAAAAACCAATTCCTAATAATGGGGATATTCTTTGTTACAGAAAAACTAATAATTTAAGTATTCTAAACTTGCCCGCCTCGCCAGGGAAATTCCACCAGCTTTCTCTAGCTCTGAATGAGTGAATTTCCACAGTTGGAAATAACTATGGTGGCAAGAGAACAAACCTGTCATCATTCAAAATTGAAAAACATGTTTATATTAAAGACAGATAAAAAAAATGCATAATGTGAACAACTTTTTAGTTTGTTTTTATTATTATTTTTTGCATTTGTTTAACGATAATAGTTATTCGATGCATTGTTTAACGATGCGTGTTTGAATGCATCGACGTATTTAACGATGTTAAACAATACATCGCCGATCCCTAATAATAAGTAATACGTAAGAACGCAGACGGAAGAGGGGGGACTTAAAAGCATACAGTTACGTTCAAGAGGAGAGGGAGAATACTAAATCAGTAATTTTGCTGCGTACGTACTTTATAGTTGCGCCTTTGAAAGAAATTAATTTTTTTTTTTATTTGTATATTATTAATTGATCGACTACAAGAAATATCTACAAAAAGGGCTGTAAAAAGTATATATATATATATATATATATATATATATATATATATATATATATATATATATATATATATATATATATATATATATATATATATATATATATATATATATATATATATATATATATATATATATACATATATATATATATATATATATATATATATATATATATATATATATATATATATATATATATATATATATATATATATATATATAACTCAATACAAGATACTACTCTAAAATCAGAAATAATAAAAACAGACATCTCAGATCGTTTTCCAATCTACTTTTCTTTATCACTAGATTCCAGAAAAATTGATAATTCAAAAATCTTGTTTTATAAAAGAATTATCGATCAAACATCTACTCAAAAATTTAAGGACTATCGGTAGCTATCGGTAACAAATTGGCAATATAAGGACTATCGGTTGCTATCGGTAACAAATTGGCAAAAAGTCTACCGAGAATGTAACTCAGGAAACACAAACTCTGCGTACATTAAATTTATTAATTTATTTATGCTAGAATATAATAAGAGTTTTCCAATTCAAGAAAAAGAAATAAAAACGAAATATTTAAACTGTCCTTGGATAACAAAAGAAATAAGAAAATCCTCAAAACAAAAACAAAAACTTTACATAAAATATTTAAAAAATAGAAGCGAAGCGAACTTATTTCTCTACAAGCAATACAAAAACTTATTTGAAAAAATTAAAAAAAAACATAAAATATTATATTACTCCAACCAAATGCAAAAATTTAATGGAGACTTAAAAAAGACATGGGACATTATGAAGGAAATAATTGGTAAAGGTATAACTAATTCTAATAAAATGCCTTCTAGAGTAATAGTTAATCAAAAGGAATCAAACAATAAGCGTGATATTTCTAATGAATTCAACAGCTACTTTGCTAATATTGGTGTTGATTTTGCATCAAAAATTCAGTGCCCAAACAATTCATTTAAAAATTACTTAACAGGCACACACTGCTCCTAAAATTTCAACGAACTAAACCAAGGCGAACTTGAGATAGCTAAGAAATCACTTAAAATCAAGTCCCCAGGAATTGATGATATATCTTGCAAAGTAGTGATAGATGTTTTTGAGGAAATACGTAATCCTATTTACCAAATATTTAACTCATCAGTTACAACAGGTTTTGTACCTGATTTGCTTAAAATCTCAAAAATTATACCAATCTATAAATCAGGAGAAGCCAACTCTTTAAACAATTATAGACCTATTTCAATCCTTTCGGTATTCGCAAAGCTTTTTGAGCGAATTATCTACAATAAATTAAATGAATATTTAAAAACTAATAAAATTATCAATAAAGGTCAATACGGTTTCCAAAAGCGACACGCAACAGAGCATGCAACCCTTGATCTCTCAAATAGAATTAGTAAATCATTTAAACAAAAAAAATTCACGTTAGGAATTTTTATTGATTTGTCAAAGGCGTTTGACACCGTCAACCATGAGGTTTTACTGACAAAAATGGAAAATTATGGCGTTAAAAATAAAACTTTAACTTGGTTTAAAAACTACCTTAATGACAGACACCAGTGTGTTATTATAGATAAAAAAAGCAACTCGAATTTACTGAAAACAAAATGTGGTGTACCCCAAGGGTTCATTCTTGCTCCTCTTTTGTTTCTTATTTGCATAAACGATCTCCCAAATGCCTCTAATATTTTCAAAACTATAATTTTTGCCGATGATACAAACTTATTTTACTCATCAAAGACTACTGAAGACTTATTGAAAAAAATAAATAATGAATTAAAAAAAATTAGTATATGGTTTAAATCAAACAAAATATCACTCAATATAGATAAAACTAAATATATTCTATTCCACTCTACTCAACAAATTAAAAAGCTTCCCCTTAACCTACCGACAATTACTATAGAAAATATAACCATCGAAAGAGCTCAAAATACAAAGTTTTTAGGTGTTCTAATTGATGAACACATCTCTTGAAAGCCCCACATCAACTATATAAATACAAAAATATCAAAGAACATAGGTCTACTTTATAAAGCAAGATCTTTCTTGACACAAAAAAGTCTAATACTCGTTTATTTTTCATTTATACATAGCTTTCTTATGTATGCCAATATAGCATGGGGCAGTACCCACATAACTAAATTAAAACCGCTTTACCTGCTTCAAAAGCACGCTTCAAGACTAGTGTTCAACAAAAACAAACTTACTCATGCTCAACCCCTACTGGAGCAAATGAACGCTTTAAATATTTTTCAAATTAATATTTATCAAAAAATATACTTTTCATGTTTAAATATAAACTAAGTCTGGTTCCAGAACATTTTACAGCCAACTTTTTTGAAAACAACGTAAACAAATACAATACAAGAGCAACGGGAAACTTTAAGATACCCTTTGAAAAAACTAAATTCTCAAAGTTTTCAATAAAACATCGTGGTCCCTATATATTTAACAAAATAATTTCTAGAAACGAATCGCTTATAAATTTAAACAACGAACAGTCCCTAAAAACAAAGTTAAAATCTACAATAATCAAGCTAAACAACTACAAGGAGTTTTTTTAAACTCCAATTTAAAATTTAAAAATTAAAAATAATATAAAACAACCCTAATAAAACAAAAAATGTAACTTTTCAAAAGAATCAATAAAAATAATACTAAATGGAGTAACATTAATATTTTTAAGGCATATATGTATCACATACATATTTGCCACGTATGCAACTGATTTTTGTGTGTATTACACGTCTAGAAGGTACTCGATGACAAGACTGACCCCAGTCTTCTGCGAGCTTCTTATAACTACAAACAATTAACTATTTTCTTCAATCTTATACAAATCTTGTTTTTATCATACTTTTATATATATATATATATATATATATATATATATATATATATATATATATATATATATATATATATATATATATATATATATATATATATATATATATATATATATATATATATATATATATATATATATATATATATATATATATATATATTATTCTGATTGAAAGAATATAGAAGGTTTATTTCTTGGGTAATTTTTCGTTCACGTTATTCTATTGTTTACTTTGTATTTATTTTTATCATGTCTCAAAGTTAAATGTAACAATATTTTAGATTTATCCCTTATTTATTTTGGACTTTATATTTACGATATTTATATTTGTATATCTTTATTCGCCAATCGATGATTGGTCAATTGTAAATACTTTGTAGTTGTGAAATAAACGTTAAATATATATATATATATATATATATATATATATATATATATATATATATATATATATATATATATATATATATATATATATATATATATATCTATATATATATATATATATCTATATATATATATATATATATATATATATATATATATATATATATATATATATATATATATATATATATATATATATATATATATATATATATATATATATATATATATATATTCTTTACGCTCTTTTGTATCAAAGTGATGTATATACATATTTCTTACAAAGCTGGGGCAAATAGTTGGGGGTAATTATAGTTGTTTTTCAGCTCCTTTTTGAATTTTCTTTTTATTGGCCCGAGTTCCAAATGTTAAAAAAAATTTATCACAAAAAATAAAAAACAAAAATTGAAAGTTGGTTGCAAACAAGTTAAACACGTTTAATTGGGTTGTTGATGTAATATGATGGTGATTTTAATTGTATTTAAAATTTGCGATTTGACTAATCCATTTTATTGAGGTCCAATTGAAACAAACGGGTCTTTTGAAATCTAATTGAGTTTATGTAAAAAACTTTATAAAAGCTAAATAATTTTGCTTAAAATTGGCTGAAGTATTTTTTTGACAAACTGCTGAATCTTTTTGACAAGCTACTGAACTTCTGAATTTATAATGCAGAATAAGGGGGGTTCGAAAAACAAAAATTTTGTATGATGCTTTCGGGGTAGAGCGGAAAACTTGTCTCTATAAATAAGTAACCTCTGTGCAAAATTTCAAGACCCTAATAAAATATCTTCTGTTATGGTAAAGGACTTGAAATTTCAAAAACTTGGTAAAAAATCCATTATTTTATATATTCTTAGTAATACTTTTTAGGCGTCACAGCACTTCGTGGTCGTGTGTAAAAGCTGCACATGTGTATGATTAGCTACTGTACCAAATTTGACGCTCCACTTAAAATTTTTTCTGTTCTGGCAAAGAGCCTAAAATTACACCAAAATCAACAAATTCACTCTTTTTTCATTATTTAACTAAAATTTATAAAACGTAAACTTGAAATACACTTACAGATAAATTATATAATAGCATCTATTATAAGATAGTTATATAAGATAATTATATAATAGCATCTATTATAAGAATTAAAAAAGAAGTATATAAAGCTAAGTACGAAAATGGTTGTTTTGTAAGGTCTTTAGGTTGTCTTTTGTACCAAAATTCAGGCATGGCCTTTCTCGATTTTAGAGTAGAGCGAATAAATCTGTCCCGTTTATTATGTCCACACACTTTCTTTGAGGCTTCCGTAACCAATTTTACTGTTCATTCTGCAGCTTGTGTGTGGCTTGGGAACTTTGTAAAAGTCCAGTCAATCAGAAATCTTCTGTAGTGACGTTATTTAGTACTGGTAGTGGAGTAGCTTTGTTGAACAACTAGTCAATTTTTCAATGTAGTCATTCGCTTCAAAGTTTATTTTTGGAATATAAAATTTTCTTGTCCCAACATTTCCAACCATCTCGTACTTTTATCACTCTTCGTACGCCGAGGGTTCTGATACGCGTTCTCTTATCAGTTAGCATGGCAGAATGTTTTTTGAAGATGCAAAGTAAGCATTCCGAGAAACTACTGGGTCTATGACGTTGCGGATAACTTGATCCAAGAACATGGATGATTGAATTAAGTTGCAAAGATGCCGCGCTTTATCCTTAAATGAATGATGGATTTTGATGCAAACCAAGAAGGTGCATACACTCTGAGAACAAATTATACTATGGTACGTAAGTTATTTGATGGTTCTGCGGAAGAAACATACAACCCTAATATTCTGTTGTAAACCAGCGTGATATGTTAAGGGGGCATGGATCTCGTTCAGCAAAACCAGGAGGACATATGCCTGATCTAATGGCGAGAGCTATACCCCTCAAATACCTCTGGTCTTTGCTCAAATTTGGTATATTAACTGATGGCAAGGTGCAGTTAACTGGCTCAAATTTTACTACTGGAACAGCTTACATGCTTTTAAAGATTTTCCAATGTAACCGGTGTATGAAGTAGGTCCGGAGGTAGGATCATCAAGGTATTCAAACAAGTGGCGAACAATTAATTGTTCGCCACTTGTTTGAATACCTTGATCGCCAGTAGTTGACAAAGAACCCACTGCACCGATTTACCAATCCTCAGCTCAAGACGACGCAGTACCTCATTAACTCCAGTATTTACAACCGTTCCATCACACCCTATAACAAGAACATTGTTTAATCCTACGCTCACTTCTGCTGTCATATTGTTGTAAATACTTAAAGCAATCGCTAGATTTGTTCTTGATGCTGGTGTAACACGGCCAACGTAGCTAGATCCTGGTTCTCTCACGAAGGAATAGAAGCTAAAAGAAATAGTGCTTCTCTATAATTTCTCTTTGGTAGTATTTATCCTTCTTTTTTTCTGTTGACAATGTTTTGTTTTGTCGGCCGTCGAAGTAAAGACCAATTAAATAATCTTTATTAGTGTTTGAACTTTCACTATTAAGTTCTTCCATGGTTCGATAACTCTTTCTAGCAATTTTATTCTTATCAATCACTAAAGATGCATCCATTTTACTGACTAAGCCTACGTCGTGTAAAACGCTAATAGCTATGGCAGCCGTGGTTTGAAGAGATACCCCAAGTCTTTGACTTATTAAGGCGGTATTAGTAAGTTTCATACATATTTGCAAAAAGAATGAATCCGACGGTCTGGTTATTGTCGTAGTCATCAGGTTTAGGTACTTCATCCTCATATATTGTCTTGTAATCTTTACAGAAACTTGATGATGTTGAAGGTTTATCAAAATTAGCCTGTGATAAGCAAAACGCAGTTGATTTTGAACTCTGAAGGAATTATTTTGTCCTCCTGTCATCACATGCTGGGAACTTTTAAGTTTCTTGCAAATCGAGTGATCCAATGCACATTAAGCTTTTGTTCTCTAATCAGCAAGAAATTTTTTTTCTTTAAAGGGGACTGTTCTGTAAACGTAGAACTCTTACAAGCTGCTATATCAAAAAGAAAGAGTGGTTCTTCTTTAAACTTCTTAATTCGTACTTTATTTGCTATGCTTTTCTCTATTTTTGTATAAACAGACTCAATATCAATATAAGATTTGTGATATGGATCAATCATATCAATTACACGTTTCTTTCAAACTGTCGGAATGGAAGCATCAGAATACACAGTTGCAGCTTTTCACAAACGAAATGTGATATAGAAGAAAATGTGAGTTCTTTATTACCAGTTGTTTCAGATCCAAGACGCCAACTTCCTTAAATTAAACATTTAATAACATTTTCTTTTTTTGTTGTAAGCATCCTAGCAAAGTCTGTCCATGATCCAAAAATTGGGCCGTCTAATCCTCTTTGCTTTGAAAATTTTAAAGATACGTTTTGTTTCTTACTGCTGTTTTCTTTTTTACTCGCAGTAACTTATAATATTTTATTAGTTTAAATAATTTTTGAATAATTAGTAATTAGGATAATGATAATCTGGAAAATAATCTGCTAAAATAGTAGTTATTACCATATATGCTCGCGTATAACCCAATCAAATTTCGACAAAAGAGTAACTTCAACTTGAGCAATGATCATAAAAAATACAAATTATTTTTTTAACTTTAATTTTATAATGTTAACGTACTGTATACTTGCGTATAAGTCAAAAAGTTACTGTCTCAAAAGATTAACAATATTAGAACAAAAGAAACCGTAAAAAAAATAGAAACTGCTGCACTTATTCCAATTGAAATATGTACTCGGTTTTGAAACTTCGTTTAAAAAATTGACTTTAAAAATAAAAGTATAATAAAACAACAATGAATTTTGTGGGCAATTTCAGGTTCTTTGCCAAAACAGAACATTTTGTCCGTGGGGCGTGAAATTTTGCATAGTAATTAACAATACATAGGTGCATTTTTTGCGCACTACCACTAAGTGCTGTGATGTCTAAAAAATATTTTAAAAAATATATAATATATATGGATATTTTAATTAGAGGTGTACCGGATATTTTTGTCGGATATGCCGGGTAGTGAACCTTTCTAAGGTTCTTTAAGTGTTTATGAAGGAAAATTTTTTTTGTCTACAATAAATAGTATTCAAGATCTTACTTTGAAAATTAGTAAAAAACTGCATGACATGGTATATCAGCTGACGAAGTATAGAAAATAGAAACTAAAACAACCTAAAATTTGGCTATAAAAAACGATTTTTCTTTATGCATTATCAACGCATATACCTGTGTTATACCAGTTTTTTTTATTGATTTAATATTTTTAAATATTGAACAAATTGAGGCAAAACTTGTTTTTACACTTATAAAATTTGAGAAAAGTTCAACATCCGGCAAAAATATCCGTTACACCTCTAATTTTAATAAACTTTTGAAATTTCATGTCCCTTGCCAGAACAAAAGACATTGTACTAGACAGGTTTTCCGCTCTACCCAAAAAGCATTATAAAAAATTTTGTTTTTTCGAGCCCCCTCCTGATGCAGAAGTTTAATTTTTATCATTATTTTGACATTTTTACGACAAAATTTTAATGTTTTTAATTCAATTAAATGTTAAAAGGATGACTTTATTATAAATTAATAAAGAAATGCTGGATAATTTTAAAAAATAAACTGAAACTATGTTTAAAAAACAAGAACAAACAGTAATAGTTAGTGCAAACACAAAGATTTTTAACGAAAAATTAGTTAAACTTGAGATGCCTATCATTGAAAACGCAAATATGGATTAAAAAAGTCAAAAAAGAGCTCGAAGATTTGAAAGAAAGCTCGAGGAGAAGATTTGAAAAAATGCTCGAAGAGAAGATTCGAAAGTAAGCTCGAAGATAAGATGTGAAAGAAAGCTTGATTAAAAACGTTCACTTTTTGAAAGCACTGATTTTTTTCCATTGATCTGGTGATTGTGAGAGCCATGTTAAATCCTTAGTTTATGAAGAGTCTAAGATACTGATGACACAAAGAAAGCCAACGTTTTTTTTTTTTAAGAAAAATAATTTTTTTACAACGTTCTTTGCTTGTATGGTATTACAGGTTTTCTAAGGTTGGAAAGTGAAGTTTTGAAAGTTACTTAAATTTCAAAATGTTTTGAGCAAAGTCATATTTTGTCTTTAATAGTTGTTGGAAAGAGAAGAGTGCTACTGGTCTCATTTCTCAATTAAATTACTTGTTATACTTTCCAGTGACAGTTAAAGAAACGAACTTAGCACGAGCACATAAACACAGGACCAAGAGATATTAAAAAAAGTAGATTAATAATCTTAAAACTCTTGAACTATATCAAATAATATTTGTAATTAGTTTGTAAATATGAATCTATAAAAAAATGATAATGTTTATATGCAACCTGCTGAAAAAATTCTTTAGCAAAATATCAATTTTAAAAATGCATACTATTAAAACCTAAAATAAGCAAATTATTAATATAAATGATAAAATTTATCTTATTGTTATTAAGAATCACCAAATTAATTATATTTACAAAAACAGAATTTTTGAAAATTAACTACTTTATTATAAATGCTAGTGAAATTTTGAAATACTCTAACTTTGGTCATTCACGGATAAACAACGAAGGAGACAATTAGCAACAATTAAACAATGAAGGAGACCGAATGAGGAATAATATTGTGAAATGTTGATAAGTGTTGAGAATTTAAAATTTACCGGTAACTTAACCTATAAATTTACCAGTAAATTTTGACATTTTTTTAATGGATATAAACCATGGTATTTTATTTGAATAAAAAATTTGTTCATGATTTCAAAACTAATTGAGGTTTCTTTAAGTTCTAATAATTATCGAGCTTGTGACATATTTTTGGAGATAAAATTACAGCTTAACGACAACTAAGGATACTTTGTGAATCCTGTGACAATTGGTTGTATGGATCTTGCTCTTCTACTATGGTCAACGATACGTGAAAGAATTCCCAATAAACATACAAAGCTCATTTAAAGCAAAGTAGTGTTTTTTTTCAAAATTTTTTTGCTAAAAACCTTTTTAAATTAATTGAAAAATATATTTTTAATTTTAATAACCAATGACGTAGCAAATGTTATAATGGGCAAAGTAATAAAGCAGACTAATTACAAAAAAAAATTTAAAAAACTACAACTTATATTTAAAAAGGCCTTTTATTTATGTGCTCCTTCTTTATTTTTTTGGTTCGCCAAAAAAAAAAAAAAAAAAAAAAGAAGGAGCACATTATTAAATGGCCAGTTTTTTAAGCCCAGGGCGACGCCCTCCTCAGTTTTATACTGGTATTACCTAAACTTATATCATAATTTTACAATAATACAACATTTAAAAATTAGTTTTCATTATTTGTGACGTTAAGTTTGTGATATATCATTAGTATTTATATAGCGGCCGAACTTATGAGATGGTATTTAAAGTTCGGTCAAAGTAGATGTTCGATCAAAGTAGATGTTTTTATTTAAATTAAGATGTTTAAATTAAATATTGAGTACTAGTTTTTATTTTACATTTTTTTATTTTTACAATATCAATTATCAATATAATTTTTTCTGTGTCTTAGGAAAAAAAACTGAAACTTTTATTATTTATGCGTGATAAATGTTCAAAGCTTAATTGACCGAACTTAGGCGATTTTTATTTTTATATAAACGAGAGTTTTTGTTACGAAACCTTTCAAATAAGAAAGTATTGAAAAGATAAAATGTTAAAATAAAAAGAACTAAAAAATTTTGCGTTTATCTCCTATGACAAACCAATGATAATTCACGAATGATAATTTGTGAATGGACAGAAAAGAAAGTTGACTCAAAAAATTTTGGGTGCCTAATATTTTACGACATATTTTTGACTTTTTTTTTTCTACCTATAAACTCATTGTTTTAAAATGTATTTAATTTTTGCATTCATCTTATGCTTTATATCTAACCGAAATATTTTTAGTTCTATATTTAAAAACTAAAATTGAACTCAAAACATGCAAACAAGTTAGATTTTGGCTTAACATATCCAGATCAATTAAAGCATTTTGATAGTCAAAAAAACTTTGGTTAGATATATATGATGACTTTTTAAATAATCCTAAAGAGATAGCAAATCAAATGAATAACTTCTTTGTAACTATTGGTCCAAGCAAGGCAAAAAAAAAAAATCCAATCATACACAGTAAATGATTTTATTCTTGCTGTAAATCTATACTTATCAATTTTGAACTTTCCATTAAAGAGTTTGAAAATGCTTATACAATACTAAATCAATGCAATTAATTACTTGAAAACAAGGTTTAGGGCATCTATAGATCAACGGAAGATTTAGGGCATTTATAGATCAACGAAAGGTTTAGGGCATCTATAGATCAACGGAACATTATCTGATATAAAATTTATTGCAGTTTTAATTGACAAATGGAATGAATAAACTAATCTGTACTATTGGAAAAGGTATTTAATTAATAAATTACTTTCTTGGTATTAATTAAAGAGTTTGAATGTACTTATAAAATGCCAAAAATCAATAAAGCGGTAAGCCCAGATAAAATAAATAGCAACATTATAATCAATTCTTACGAGATCATGAAAATTATACTTTTTCAGGTCTTTAGTTCTTCAATAAAACAAGGAATATTTCCTGATCAACTAAAAAAAGCCCAATATCTAATGAGGAGCGGTAAAATATTAAATGTAATTAACTATCGCCCGATTTCTGCACTTTCTGGTTTTTCAAAGATTTTTGAAATGATTCTTTACAATAAAATTTATGATCATCTTTCTATAAATAAAATACTAAATACAAGCTAAAATGGATTTGAACGAATAATCCACTGAGCACTGCGTGTTCAGTGGATTATTCACACACTGAACACTGAACGTGCTTTAGCTGACTAGAAAACTGACAGGAGATGCGTTCGAGTAACCACAATTTACTCTTGAAGTTTTCATTAATCTATCAAAAACTTTCAATACGATTGATCATAAGACCCCAGAGAGTATAATTTTGGCCCACTTTATTTTCTCATTTATATTAATGATTTTTATAATGCCTCATATTTAAAAAAGAAATATTTGCTGATGACACAAACTTTTTTTTAAAAGAAAACCTTTTTCTAAAAGAAATTAACTCGGAAGGTGTATTTGATCATTTTGCTTATTTAAAAATCCAAGATACTAAAATAATTTAAATACTTAATAAAGCAATAATGTAACCTTTAATACTTAATACATAGAAATGTTAATACTTCAATTTACCCAACTGCGACATATATAAATATATTCAAAATATAAAGATATGATTGTTTCTTGCTTATTCTATGGATTAACTTAATAAAAGTAAACGTGGTAGTTAATTAAGTATAACTATTTACCACATTTACTTGTTTTTTGGTCTAAGTAGTTACATTTATTAGGCAAGCCATTTAAAAAAGTTGTGTTGAAGTATGAAATTTTTGGATGAGGGTAGAGGTTGGAGAAGCTACAACCGTTATTTTGCTGATGATGGTGGTGGTGGTGGTGGTGGTAGGGGGGGGGTCAGGATAAACCAAAAACGGACCTGTATCCCACATATAAAAATATAGATTTTTTGGCTCGTGTAAAAAAAAGCAACTACATACAAGTAATAATTATTTAAAATATCAAGTATTATATTTTTGTAAGTAGAAGATTAACTTCTTTGTTAATAAGTAATTACTTTTTTTTTCATTCAAAAGATTAAAACTCAAAACTCCAAAATCCAAAAATAGGGGCATTTGTTTTTAAAAGTTACGTTCTAAATGTCTTTTAAACGTTTTTCAAACGTCTTTTATACGTTCTTTACGTAAGAATGTTTAGAAGACGTTTAAAAGACGTTTAAAAGACATATAAAATGTCATATAACAACTTTGTCATCCCAAAATTTACATTAAAGTTAAATTCATACTTAATCCAACACCGCGGACTTTATTTGTGGAAATTTTTTCCCCAGATTGTTACTATCAAAAAAAATACACTTGAACAGTTTAAATCTGAATCAAAGCGTTTTTTATTATCTACGGACTTAAATTTTCTTTTTCTTTTTTAGTAAAATAACATAAACTAGCACAATTTATTTATTTTATTTGTTTTAACTTTTACTTGTTCTAAATTTATTTTACAATACAAATTTATATATAAAAAGTTATATCAATTTTGAAACGTAGTTTTACACGATTTTGTAAAGCAGGTATATGGACAATAGTTTTTGTTACCTAGTTTTCTACGGCTGCTTTAACCACTGTGTTACGGCTGCATCACAGCAACCCTTCACATGTAATAAATTTGGTAAAAAGTCAAAACCATGTAGCAAAACAAGAATTGGTTAAGGAAATGTCTGAGTAAATTCAAGATAGCTCAAGATTATCTATTTTAATGGACAAATACACATCTTTAAAAAATCGTTGCTATTTAAATTTAAGTTTGCATTCATTATCTACGCTTTAGGAACTTGTGCATGATTCGAACATTTGGGTCGTTTCTCGGTGAAACAATTGTATCCTTACTTGATGCTAAGGGTTTATTAGTGCTTAGATGAGATTTTTTTTGCAAAATAAAGATTGATTTTTGTTCAAATTCTGCTGTGTGAGCAACACAGACCTGTCGAAAGACGGAAAACAAATTTTAGTTGGCTTACTAAAATATCTAAATAATCTATCAAACTATAAACACGAACCAGATATAGATTCTATAATGATATTGCCTTCCAAATTAGTTCTTTCAACTACGGCTGAAAAATTATTTTCTAAGCTATTTGTTGAAGATATTGATGGTGGTGGTACTTCTGTTGATATTGAAGAATTATAATGCAGTAATGATGGGACTAAAACGTCGTTTATGGCCAAACCAAATTTATAAATTATCTAACTTAACAACAAATGTTAGTCAAATTGAGAGTCCGGAAGAAATACATTATGACGTTAAAATCATTACAAAAGAAATGGGTATTTTTGATGCAACTAAAAAGTGTACAAACAAATTATATAATGCTCTATTAACTATCTCACCGACATCGATCGAGCCGGAAAGAGCTTTTTTGGCGGCAGGTCTTTTTATTACGAGAATTCGGTTATTGTTAAGTAATGGCGCTATCGACAGTTTGTGTTTTTTAAAAAAAATTAAAAATTAATACTTCTAAAATTTAATGTTGATGAAGTTTGTATTTGTTTTATTTTGAGAGCCTTAGTATGAAATATTTTGTATTTAATTTCTTTGTCTTTTTCTTATTAAAAAAAAATCAAAAAAGCATTTTTTGTGTATTTGTTTGAATTTACACATTTTTTCCTATCTAGTTGAATATATTCTTGCTTGTTATCTAATCCTAAAATTTCCTGAGAAACCGGAAATAAAACATTTTTGTACCGGTTTACCTTCATGGTTTTATATAGAAGACAGTACACTGTATGAGGCAAAACCGTTTGGTTAGTTCCTTGTCAAATCCTATACTTCAGCAGATACAGAATAATCCTAAAAACATCTTTACCCGGTGGGAAATCGGCTAGCGAATAGCTAGCTGTAATCGTTACGATAAAGACAGCGATTTGGCCACGAGGATCGCTAGCTTTTTTAAGTTAGCGAAAAGATATCGATATTTGTAAAGATAAAGACAGCGATTTGGCTACGAAGACAGCTAGCTTAATAAGCTAAAGACTAACAGGCTATTGTAGCTACCGTCATATCGTAATCAAATCGCTATCAAAAAAAGCTATAGATTTATAGATATTTTGTAGCTAGCTACAAAGCTACAATATGTAGCTAGCGACACATTGCTACAAAATTGCAATGTTTAAAGTTCAATTATTCTCATAATTATAATAGACTCAACACTAAAAATCGAATTTTTAAAGATGTTAGAGACATTAGTAAAGAATGAAATAAGAAAAAAAATCGCTTAAAAATCGCTATAAAGCTAGCTAGTAGCTCGCTAGTCGCTAGCTCATTTCCCACCGGGTAGTTATTTTTTATAACTCTTTTATCTTTCAATTATAAAATTTGTAAAAAAGTTTAATTCTCAAAAACATTCCCTGAAAAAAACACTACAGGTACAATCATCATACGACATCAATACTCGCCGTATTACCATTGTTTGATGTTCATCTTGATCTTAAATTATTCACAACCTAATTTTATTCTCAAAACTAATCTTATATGCTACTTTAATACTTCACAAATACTATTTTATCTTCCGATTTAGTCTATTTTCTTTTACTCGAACCTGCAATGACTCAAAACCTGTTCTGTATCAGATGCATAGAAGATACATTATATATGTGATCCATCCATGTAGAGCAGATACACCATAGAAAAGGTATATTTACTAAGTGTGTTACTTTTCTCATAAATAAAATCTAGTTTATCTATTTCACTTGGACTTGCTTCACAAATAAAACAACACAGAATTAAATTACTTACTAACTTGTTGATTAGTAAAAGTTTGGAATTTAGCGGAGATGCATTGGCAACTTCCAATATCCTCTTTGTTTATCGTTTAATATATCTTAAAGTCTTGGCTGAGTATTCCTCTATTTGAGGAAGGGGTGCAGTTTCCTTGGCTTCATCGCGCAATTATTGGTAATCATTAGATCATAGACAGCTAATCGAATAATTATCAAAAATAATAATACGTATTAAAACGTAAAAGTACTTGAATACTCGAATAACTTATTAAAAGTATTAAAAATATGAAGCACTAATTCAATCAAAAAATTGTTATTTTATTCATAAAATGAATAGTTTTATTCTTTTTAATTATTATTTGTTTTTTTTTTTAAAAAAATAATATTTTGAAAACAAAAATGAGTTGAACGTTTCAAAATATAAACTCGCTCATCTTTTTGTTTAAAAAGTTCGTAAAAATTTGTTCTAAGTTTTTTTTAATTCCTTTTAATAATCTTTTTAACTTTGATGCTTATATTAAATTTTGCTGCAAAGCTTATCATGCCTTTTTATTAAAAAAATTATTTGAATATATTGAAAAAATTATTTGAATATCAAATATTCCCAAAACATTTAAATATATTCGAATATCAAGTACCGTAAGATTGGGTGGCTTTGGCCCTTTTGGCCCTTTAGCCCAAACAAAGTTTTTGTTTAAAAATGGTTTAAAATCGATACCTCAAGGTATGCCGGTTGATGTTTAGTAGCAAATTGTAGGAAATTTATTGTTTATTTAGTCTAACTTAGTTTACTTAACTCGAGTCTTTGTGATATTATTGTAAATTGCACTTTAGAAGAAGCACCTAAAATCCGAATTTTTTTAGGTGTGTAAACTTTTACATCGATAGCAGTACCTGTAGAAGGTTTTTTATTGGAATATACACTGAATTAGTTTTAAACCATTAGTGTTTGATTCTATCTTGTTTTGAAAGCCTTATAGTTTCTTTCTTTTTTGTAATTGAGGTTAAAAAAAAAAAAGGTTGTCTTTGGCCTACTACATAGGGTGACATTGGCCCGGGCTAAAGTCACCCCATGTATTAGAGTAAACCTTTTTTAGAGATCATTTATAGATATTATGGTAGTTACTATGCTGGAATGAAAAATTTTGTAATTGTTATGCAATAGAAAATCAGTATAACAGTTTTTATTAGTAAATCAGTATAAAATTATAGTGAAATTTATTTAGTTCTTAGTTTAAATATGCCACAAAATTACAAGCCAAATATGAAGAAAATATGTTACTAATACTTTAGAACAGTTAGACAATTCAATAAAAGATTTAAAGAATGGTTTAATTACTCAAAGACAAGCAGCTTTGAAATATGATATACCAAGATCAACATTCAAAAATAAAATAAAACAGACATATCCTAAAAAGTATAGTGGTCAGCAAATATTTATATCAAAAGAAGAAGACATGCTTAAGGCATATGCATTAAAATCATCTGAGTTTGGTTTTCCTGTTGATAAATATGGTTTAAGATGCATATTAAAAGGGTATTTAGAGAAAAAAGGCGTTATTATACCTCAGTTCAAAAATAATATTCCAGGTGGCGATTGGATTCGATCTTTTTTAAAAAGAAATCCAGAATTCACAGTAAGATTATACATAAAGCGAAAGAGAGAAGAAATAGGAACGACAGTGATTGATAACTACTTTATAAATCTATCAAATGAAATAAGTAATATATCACCTGATAATATATGGAATTATGATGAAACCAATCTCAGTGATGATCCAGGTAAAAAAAAATATTAACAAAGTGTGGATGTAAGTATCCTGAACGCATCATTAATTCTACAAAGACCTCATTCTCTGTAATGTTTTGATGCAATGCAAATGGTGAATTGCTACCACCTTATTTTGTTTACAAAGTTTAGTTGTTATGGAATACATGGATGGAACATGGACCACCAAAAGCGCGTTATAACAGAGCAAAAAGTGGTTGGTTTGACTCAACATGTTTTGAGGACTGGTTTTTCTCTTTACTTCTTCCAAGACTTTCTTCTTACTTTAAGACTTACTTCTTCCAAGACCAAGGATCGAGGAAGAAGTGTTATTATAGGTGATAACGTATCTTTACATTTGAGCATTGCAGTACTGGATGCATGTCAAAGCAATAACGTAGGATTTGTGGCATTACCACCAAACTCTACACATCTCACGCAGCCATTAGATGTTAACTACTTTAGACCTATGAAAATTAACTGGCGCAAAATATTATGTGAATGGAAGGAGAAAGGAAAAGGAATGAGAGTTGTTCTCTTCCTAAATATGAATTTCCTAGACTTTTAGACCGTTTAATTACCAACTTAAATAAACATGGGAATAATAACCTTACAGCTGGTTTTTGCAAAACTGAATTTTTTCCATTAGACAAGTCTCAAGTGCTTTCACGACTACTATGTTGTAATGTAGGTTTAGATTCAACTACTAATTTAGTAAGCCAATCATTTTTAGATCATTTGTGTAAGACACTGGATGAACGTCAGATAGTTCTAAAAAACCAAAGCGACGTAAAGTATGTGCTGTCCCAGGTAAAAGCTTATGTTCAACAGATATATAATCTTGTGTTATAAATGAAAATAATAGATTAAATTCAAATAATGTAGATACATCTATCAGTATTATAAATACAATTGAGACCAACAACATTGACTTTGCTGGCCCAAGTACAAATACTGGAACTACTGAGATTTCTAATCTAATTTTTGCAGATGTAAGTTTAGATGTAGAAAATCATACAGAATCTTTAGATCATTCAGCATTAGGCAAAAAGAACTTTCAAAATATTGATAAAACAAAAAATGTTTGTTAAAAGGAGAAATTATTAAATCTTGTAAGAATTGTTATGTAATTGTTAAATGCAATGGAGAGTTAAATCCTGGACAGGTTTGTTTATTTTGAGTTATTTATATTTAGCTAATCAATTAGTAAACTTTATAACTAATTAATTTAATAACTAATATTATTTAATAAAACTACTGAAAAATTTTAAAAAAACTTTTGAATTTTTTTTTCTGCAGTTGAAAAAAATAAGAAAAAATGAAGCAGAAATTACTATTGTGAAAAAAAATGGACTTAACTGGAAATGGTCACTACCAGCAGAGCAACTTTTTTTTCCCCAGTCTGAAATAGTCGATTTTATTGAGGAACCAATTAAAATTTTGAAAAGAGGAATTTATTTTGTTCCAGAACTTTTTCACTAAATTTTTTAAAGCATTAACATTGTCATTTTTGTTTACTTTAAACCTAAACTGTTTTGTTTACTTGGTACCTATACTTGTTTAGTTTGTACCTATATTTTATTTACTGTATACTAGAACTTTGTTACTAAATCTTTTTTTGTCATTACCGTTACCATTTTGTAGATTACCGTTAGATAATAAAAAAAAATTTATTAGATTACCGTAAGATAATAAAAAAAAATTTATTAGATTACCGTAAGATTGGGTGGCTTTGACCCCTAATGGGCCAAAGCCACCCAATCTTACAGTAATCTAATAAATTAGATGATCTACTAATGATTATTAGTCATTCTTAAATAATTAACACTGTTAATAAAGCAAGTGCTTTATTATTACCATGGCCGAAGACGTGGTTTTTGAAAAGGAGTACAATCGTCGATTTCTAAAATAATGTCCTCTATATCTAGAAATTTCTAAAAAATAAATAAATTAATTAAATTAAGGTCCTCTATTAAAAAAAAATGGGGCATGTGCCCCTGTCGAGAGTTGGTAGCGAAATACATAACATTATTATTGGAGATAGCGCGTTCATGTGGAACGCATTAGAACTCGTGAGTTAGTAAGAAAGATTAAGTAGTGCGTTATGATTATTTATATAATATTCGTTGTAAAATATATGTTATAATAATAAATCATTAAAACAAATAAAATAAGACTTGGTAGTTATATATTTAAAATAGAGAATACAACAGTTGGCGACAAAGATCAAACTATGGTGAAAGTAATTAATAATTTATCTGGAGTAGAACAGCTTATTATAAATCAAAATGACACAACTAATTTAGACAAACAGAAAAGAAGAATTTGAATTATACCTAGTATAACTGCAACTGGAGTCACGCAAGGCCTGCAAAAAAAAGCGTTACTTCTGCACCTAGCAGGGAAAGATGTAAAAGAAATCTATAAAACCCTGAAAGGAACTGACACCGATAAATACAAGGCAATGTTTGATAAAAACAGGATCAATATTTCAGTCCAAAAAAAAAAATAACATACAAACGTTACGTCTTTACGAGATCAAAACAAAAACGAAGAGTAGTGAGAAGTACAGTGAGTTTCGTTTCGCGATTAAAAAAACAAGCGGAATACAGTGTCTATCCAAATGTTGCACAGGCAGTGAAAGATCAGTTCATATCATCGTGTTATTCTTTAAAAAATAAAACAAAAACTCTTTAAAGATATAGATATAAATCTCGAGAAATGTATTGAAATTGGTCGAAACATGGAAGTGTCAAAACAACAGGCAAAAGAAATGTCTTATAAAAAAGCAAAGGAATGCACAGAGGAAATTGACTTAGTAGATCATTTAGAAAAGCAAACCTTTTTCAGAAGAAGAAAAAAAACAACAGATTTTAAATCGAGAACTAGCCAAAATGATAAAACAGACAAAAAATGAAAATTATTTTTATGTTTTCGATGTGGGGAGAAGTACTTTGTTGGACACCAAAAAGATTACAAAGCTATTGAAAAAATGTTTTTCAAATGTAAAAAAAAAATCATTTAGCTATTTGTTGCCGAAATACTCTACAACCATTTCATAGGATAAACCGACAAGTTAATAAAATAAATAATAAAACTAAAAGTGAACACAGCTCAGAAAATGAATTAGAAGAAACGCTTGACTTGACATGTAGTTCAACACGAAAAAACAATCTAATAAAACAAAATCAATAAACGTAATAGTGGAAAACGTCACTAGAAAAATGATTATTGACTCAGGTTCCAGTGTGAACTTAATTGATTAAAAATACGTTTGAAAGAATTAGAAACAACAATCCTAATTTAATAATCAAGAAACCATCAGCAACCATATTTCTATATGCTTCGAAGCCTTAAAAATTAATAGGTTGTTTCAAAGCTGAAATTGAAGCTAAAAACAAAATAACTACTAACAATATATATATCGTATATAAAAATAATGTTGGAAACATAATGGGAATTGAAGTTGCTAAAGAATTGAACATTTTAAAAATTGCAGAAAGTGTCAAGTTTGTGATTAATAAAGACAAATATGTGAATTCAGTGGATAATAAGTCAAATGAAGCTGTACAACATTCTAACGTGTGTATAAATATTGATGATAAAACTTCCAACGAATCAAAATAATAATAATTTTGAGAATATTGCTTCAAACTGTAAAGTGAAGGATCACAAGAATGGATAAGTAATTTTGTAATTGTTCTAAAAGCAAATAAGACAGTAAGGTTATGTCTTGATGCTAGAACCATAAACAAAGCAATTAAACAAGAAAGATACCCAATACCTACATTAGATTCGGTAATAGATGAAATGTATGGCTCAAAAATATTTGCCAAACTAGACATGAAGGAAGTCTATACTCAATTAGTTGAGATGGATGTCGAATCAAGAAAAATTATAAATTTTCAAATAGATGAGAGAGACTACCGACACAAAAGATTAGTGTACGGGAGTAACAATTCGTTCAAAATTTTTCAAAAAAACTATGGAGCAAAGCTATGGTAGAATAGAAGGAGTAAAATTTATCAGTGAAGATATTATAATATACGCATCCGACAAACAAGACTTGTTCGTCTGATGCGTAAAAAATTGTTCTACCAAAGTCGCTTAAAAAAAAAGCTTTACAAATTGTAAATTAAGAACATTTAAATGTTGAAAAATGCAAAGCATTATTGCGACAAAAAGTTTAAAATGATGTCAAGCAAACTCACGTGTTCCAAATCCTGAACCAATAAAAATGTTGAATTTACCTGAACATGTTTGGATTTAGCAACGGATTTTTTCGAACCATTACCGTCAGGAGAATATTTATTTCTTATAGAAAATTTTTATTCCAGATACCTATGTGTTGATATAATGAAAATCACAACAACTTCAAGCATCATAAGTAAACTAGAAAGATTATTTGCTATATTCGGTTATCCTAACAAAATTAGAAGTGACAACGGGCCACCATTTCAAAGCAAAGAATTAAAACTATACTTTGAAAAAGGTTGACATAAAGCACATTAAAACAACGCCTCGATATCCGCAAGCGAACGGTATCGTAGGAAAATTTATGCAAGTGATAGGAAAAACAGTTAAAACAACACATTTTATGGGGAAAGATTGGAGAGAGAAACTTCAAAGAATGCTTCGAAATTATAGATGTGGACCTCATGCTACAACTGAAAAACCACCAACTACGTTACTATTTAATAGAAATATCAAAAATAAGTTTCTTTCATTAACAATTGAAATATCACCGTATGATAAAGAAGTGAGAGCACGTCAAGAGAAAAAGTATTAAAAATAAAAAAATATTTTGATATAAAACATCATGCAAAAAACAGGGATGACATTAAAGTAGGAGATCAGGATCATGTAAAACACCATAAACCGGGAGGAAAATTAGACTCAAAATTTTACCATTATAGTCGATCAAGATGAAAACGAGTTGGCGCGTAATATACAATTTATAAAAAAACTCTTAAAACCTGAAGCTGGAAGTATACAACGTGAAACACCAATAAATGATGACGAAAGAAAAATAGTTGAAAGAAAATTGTATCCTAAGCGAATTGATAGACCTATAAAGTTTTAATATTAAACATTTTAAACATGATTTATTTATTTGAATAATATTAGAAGCTTTCCCAAACAGGGAGAACTGTTGAGAGTTGGTAAAGAAATACATAACATTAAGATTGGTAAGAGCGTGTTCATGTGAAACGCATTAGAACTCGTGAGTTAGTAAGAAAGATTATGTAGTGCGTTTTGATTATTTATATAATACTCGTTGTAAAATATATGTGTTATTATAATAAATCAATAAAATAAATAAAATAAGAGTTGGTAGTTACATATTTAAAATAGAGAATACAACAGCCCATGGACCCCGGCGTAGTTGGCCTTGATTACTATAGGAACTGCCAACCTGTATTCTTTCGTCTTCTTTTTTGTGTAAATTTAGTATTTATAATCAACCTTAGTCAGCGTGCAACAATCGGGGGTAGGGGTAAATGAGTAGTCAGAGTAAACAATGTTTTTATTAGACTAATCAAAAAATTATAGGTGAATATGTTGAAAAATTTTGAAATTCCCCAAGGATATATTATTTTTAAATATCACGGCTGTATTCCTAATATTTCCAGTTTTTCAAAAATAATTTAACAACTTTTTGACTTTAAGGCGGCCTAAAAGATATAAGAAATTGATCAAGAGCATTTTAAAGTAAACACTCTTTGTTTGAATTTTGATTGCAAATGAGTGAAAAAGTCAATATACTAAAAAACTAAACTCTGGCCCACTGTATAATGGCGGAATTTTGATTTAAGTTTTTCAGCCAACACCAGTTCAGAAACGAAAGCCAATAAAAGCAATTATCAAATCTTCAATGTGTTACTGACACCGGCCCGCCAGTGACTTCTATATCCCTAGAGCTAGAACATTTTGAAATAGTCGCTAATCTTTCTGTACGCAAAAATATTGGTCAATAACGGACGCTACTTTGGATTAGTCTTAATGACTATTTGTGGCTGTTCTCATGCTAAACCAACAATATCTTCGGATATAACAATGTATAGAAAAATATGGCATAAAAATTCAAATAAATAAAAAAATATATATATATAAACACAACTTAACAATTCTGTATTGTTACATATTTAAAATTATTTTTTGAAAGCGCTTGATTATGCAGTTCAACACTGCTTTCAAAGTCTACATGCTGCTGTCTAATACCAGTTTCATTGATTAAAGATAGTGGTTACACATTTCATCTACAAACTCTATAATACATATTATAATATGATAAAGTTGATAAAGTTTTTACGCTGAAGTATTATTGTGCAACATAGTAACAACGTTTATGCAACGCTTGAATGTCATAGTATAATAATGTATTTATAGAATCGTGCAGTATAATAGCAATTAAAGGATAACATGTCTACTAATTGGTTAAAATAAATCATTTAAACTTAAAAAAAAGTTTTAATTAAAGAGCAAAAAAGAATATTTAAGTTTAAATTCTTAATCGGTTATTCTTATCAATACCCTAACAATTGTTCTGGTTAATGCCCATTCGATTATTCTTTTAAATACCTAATTGATAATTCTTTTCAACAGCCGATACTAACAGATACTTTTTTTATTCGACATTTTGCATTTTGACAAAAAGTTTTATATCTAAATTAAGAAAATAAAACTCTATGTTACTTTAATTGTTTTAAAAGATTTTAATTCTTGATTTTCTAAACCATAAATTATCATAAATTATCATATATTATCATTTATGATAATTAAAAGAATTATTATCAATTATTATCACAAACTCTATTGAATTTCTAAAATATTAAACGCGAAATATATTTTGTTTTACTTTGTATATAAATCTATGTTGTAAAATGCAATTATATATGTTTTATGCTGTCGATGAAATGTTTCGCAATATATTACAATATATGTTTTATGCTGTCGATGAAATGTTTCGCAATATATTACAATATAACAATTTGTTAAATTATTAAAAAAATGTAATTACTTTCCGTAGAAAAGTATAATTTAAGTTATTTCCTTTAGTAAAAAGTACTCTCCATGTTAAACTCTAATGTAATTAGCGTGTAACTAACCTACAATATGTAGTCGTTTCTAATATTTTAGATACAATAACCTTAACTTAACCCAATGACCAAGTAGTTATATGTTTTTGATATATTGTTGCACTTATTTTAACTGTTTAGACGAAAATTCTAGCTTTTAATTTTAAAAAAATTAATAGATTAGAATTAAAAAGAACTTTACTTAAACATTTTAAAAATTTAAATAGATTTTTTAAAAAGTTTACAAATAATTTTTTTTTTAGAAGTTGTGGTATTTGAAAAACTATTTTGTAATAAATTAAAAAATAAAAATTCGCACTTGGCGCTTATGCAAAATAAAAATGCCGACTCTATCACTAGCAACCGCTAGAATAAGAGACTTCAATTAACTAATTTTAAAAAAATATTTGTTTTAAAAAGGAAAAATTGGTAGAAAAAATGTGATAACAATTATATGTATTATGAGTAAAATATACATAAAAACAAAAATTAAAAAAAAAAAAAAAATTAAAAAAATTAAAAACTAGTTAGTATTGGAAAATTTACGAAAAAACCATCTTAATTATCTTTTTATTTTTTCAAAATAAACTTTACATATAAACTTTATGAAATTTTATGGATTAACTTGTTTTTAGATTTACACTTGTTTAAAAACTTTTAAATATAAAACTATGATTATAAAAATACATTTCTAATTATAGCTATATTAAACTTATAAGATTAATTATTAATTATTATTATAAACTCTGAAGAAAACAATAATCAAGCATATTGTATTAATCTTCTATGTGTCTTGAGACATGTCTTCGTAAGTCAACTTTTCTATAAAATGCTCTTCGACATTTTTGACAAGAAAACGGTTTAACTCCAGTATGCCGTCGCATATGAGTCAGCATGTTTGAAGACTGACTGAAATGTTTCCCACAAATGGTACATTGATGAGGTTTTACTCCAGTATGCATCATTTCATGTTTTTTGAGGTCAGATTTACGAAGAAATTTTTTTCCACAATAAGTACACTGGAATGGTTTTTCATCAGTGTGAATTAACATGTGGGTCGTTAAACTTGTCCAACGATAAAATTTTTTGCCGCATTCTGCGCAGCTATAAAATGGTTCATTGTATTCGAATCTTTTTGACAAAATTTGCGCATGTTTAATCTTGTTATCTGGAATCAATGGAGGAGGAGCTCCAGTTGAAAATACACGATCATCTTCGTATTCTGAACAAGTACAAGAGGTGTTTGATGCCTCTCCTAAAGAATCTAAAAAAAAAACAATTTTATCTTAAAAGTTTTCTTTTTGTAAATTTTGTAAATTTAGCATTCAAAATTGCAAATTAAAAAAAAAATTAACTTAAAAGCTGTTAATTTTCAAAAAAAATTGAAGAGGTTTAAGAATTTAAAATGGCTGATTTAAAGGCTGATCAAATTAAATGATTTAAAATGGCTGATCAAAGTAGATTTTCTTAAAATATTTTTTTTTGTGACTAAAGTACTTTTATCACTAAGCGCTTCAATTTATGAACAAATTCGACAAATGTAAGTACTCTAATTGAAGCGCTTAGTGCTAAAAGTACTTTAGTCACAAAAAAAAATATTTTAAGAAAATCTACTTTGATCAGCCATTTTAAATCATTTTAAATTCTTACTTTAAACTTAAGTAATTTAAGCAATTTAGAACTAAGAGTACTTAAGTCACTTAAGTCAACGCTTGATAAAGCGTTATTTCTCTGATCAAAGTGGATTTTCTCAAAATATTTTTTTTGCGACTTAAGTACTTTTAGCACTAAGCTTTTTAATAAGTGTCTATTAAGTTGCCTTAATCGGTGAAATCTCTACGAGTGTTATATTCACTAAGGAGAGACTTTTATTATTGGAAAAATATCCTTAATAAAAAAATCTTTGAATTCGAGTTAAACTTTGTTTTGAAAATAATCTTTTTTTGTTCTTCTGGTCGACAATTTAATGCTTAATAACTTTAAAATTAATAATTTTAAAATTATTCTCAATAAAATTATGCTCTCAAAACATTTTAAATGATTTTTAAAAACACTATATTTTAAAATTTCAGTAAATATGGGTAAATAAGTAAAAAAAAAAAAAAAAAAAAAAACACACGCTAAAATATATTGTTTATCAACTACAAAAAAGAAATTAAAAATCTCCGGTTAATGAAGAATGATCAAATACAATTTAATTTTTTTGCAATTTCATTTATGTGCTCTTGCATTGGTATTGACAATAGATTATTTCGGTACCAAAATCAAATATATACAGCCATTTTAACAAGCTGGAGCATGTAAAACTTATTCTAAATACTACAACGTGAGACTTTACGTAAAGTAAAGCTCACGAAAATATATATATATTACTTTTAAGAAATGAATAAAGAAGAATAAAGTAGTTAGGAAATGTTATGAACCAAATGCAAAAATTTCGAGAGTGGGGGGAGGGGGTATGATGGGTATAACAATACTGCACTGATAAAACGTAATAGACATATAAAAAAGAAAAAAAAAACTAAAAAGAATCGAAACTGCGATGAGATTAATGTTTCCACTTAAAATAAATTTAAGGCATTTTTTCCCAAATTTTTATGTTGAGAAATCACTCAAATGTGGCTATCTAAATGTCATTAAACGCTTAACTTTAAATTTTGTTCTACCAATTATTGTTTCTAGTAAATATTATATAGAGAAAAAGGTTATATACTAAAATATAAGTATATTGTAAGCTAAAAATAAATAAATAAAACAAATATGTTCAAAACTAATAATTTTTTTTCTAGCTTTAGGAATTTTTTACTATATTGAAGTTCCATCATCTCTTAAAATAGTTTCAAAAAGTGAGCTTTTTCAATATTTAAAAATTTATTGAAAATTATTATTAAAAAATTATCTCAATAAATTTTTAACAAATGTGTTTTATTACTGTATTTTCATTTCTTGATTGTTTTTAATAATTCTAGCAGTTGTCTATATTAGTAAATTTATTTTTACAAACCTAAAGAACTGCGTCTTTCACTTTGAACTTCTGTTATTAAAATTTGTTCGAACCAATCAATTTTCCTCAAAAGAGGATATCGCTTTAGAAGGAATATACGTGGCATTATTTGAAGCACCCAAATGTTTTGTTACACCTTTTTTAGTGTCACTTATTTATACTAAATGTAAGAGCCTCAAAAACAATTTCCTGTCACAAATTTTGAGCAATACTTAAATAAAATGTAAAGCTTAAACAACCGCTGTTTGATAATTTCCGATTAAATATAGTTAGGAAAACCGGTAATAAAGATGTAAGTATAATTGCGTCATACATATCAACTTGATTTTAACAAGGTTCAAAAAAATTGGCAAACTATTTAAAAAACAAGCATGATAGAAGACATGATAAATGTTATTGAAGTTAATGAACACTTTGAAAGCATGGTTTCTTATTAGAATTCAGTTTTTTATCAAAACGTTGTCTTAAAACAATGTAATATATAAATTGATACTTCAGTAATTAAAATGCACAGACAAACAATTTTAAACTCTAAGAACAATTTGCTTGACAACTTCCTTTTTCATAACGGTTATATAGGTTATTTGTAACAGGCAATTTTTGAAACAAATCGCTATGATTTTTGCGTAAAAATCAGAAAAAGCTAAATCAATATTTTATAATTTTTTATCCCGTTGTTGGATGTAAATTGAAAATTATTTCAGGAGACAATTATTGTATTTTTTCCTGACAAACGACATAAATATATACCTCATAAATATAAATTTTTTAAGCAAAAAATAGAAATACTTTTACTTATATATATACATATATATATGTATATATATATATGTATATATATATATATATATATATATATATATATATATATATATATATATATATATATATATATATATATATATATATATATATATGTATATATATATATATATATATATATATATATATATACATATATATATATATATATATATATATATATATATATATATATATATATATATATATATATATATATATATATATATATATATATATATATATATATATATATATAGAGAGAGAGAGAGAGAGAGAGAGAGAGAAAGAGAGAGATACATATGACATGTATACATACATATAAACATAGATATATACATTTATCGATATACAGAGACAAATAATGCAATATGTTTATTGATATACAGTAGTAAGTTTATATGTTTATCAGTTTAAAAGTATTTTTTGGTCAAACAAAAATGAATGTTTCAACTATTTCTTTTTTTTTCCATCTATTTATCCGATGCCGTTTTGTCACTTTAATTTGTTTATTTTGAAGGTAAGAATATAGTTTATACATTGACTTTAAACAAAGTATACACTTTGGGGTAAATTAAGTGTAACGACTATATGTAAAATTCTGAAGCAAAAAATATGTCTAAAATCAATGTAAGAGACCCCAAACGAAAGTACAAGCTATTTTTTTTAAGTATAGAAAGCGTAAAAAGTTTGGTGCTAACCCAGCAAACATTTGGTCTAAAAAAATTGTTTTTAAAAAATCTTTTAAACGTGTTAGACGTTTTTTATATGTTTAAAAGACGACTTATTGTTTTCTGGGTAACTACTATGCCATTTAACATCAAAAAATGAACAGCGTTTAAATATTCCAAAATTTTACAAAACAAAAATGAAAATGATTTAAGATGGCCACTCAAGATGGTCATTCTAACCAGTTTAAAAAGATCACGTATTTTAAAAACCGTTTTTGAAAAACGCTGTCAAATTCTTACAACCGTGTTTTGCACGACATGAGATGTTACCACAAAAATTAGTTTTTAGTTAATAGCTGCATGTCCGTAAAACAAATTTTTACTTAATAAAATAAACAATTTTTCTTCTTAATCTTTTACTTGTTGGATACTTTCGATCCGTCAGTTAAGACAATCGGTGAAAAATAAACCGTAATACCAATCAGAAGAAAAAAAGTTAGTAGCAATTGCTAAAACTTAATTTTTTTCTGGATGAATTTCAAACACATACACTTCTAAATCTTTACAAAAGTTTTAGTATATATTGATTAAAGCTCTGATTTTGACTTTGATTAAAATCAGAACTTTAATCAATATATACTAAAACTTTTTTCATCAATATATACTAAAATGAAAGCACTAAAGAAGCGAAATGCAGATAAAGCAGATTTTAGTCATTCAATTATGGTGGCGATATAAGAGAACTACTGTGGCAGAATATTACTATCGTAGAACAGTTTTGCATCAAATCATTGTAAAAAATTAGTTTTTTTTTGCTTAAAAATATTATGAAATTCAAATCTGTTTTTTCAATTGGTTCGTAAAAATGATGTCAGACCAAATATTCAATTGTCTAATACATTTTATTGCCTGACAGCAAATGTAATATAGATAATATAAATAACCTTTACTTTTTAATTTTATATAAAAAATGCGACGCTTTTTAATCAAAACTTTGTCACATTATTTCGCAGATTCGAGATCTGCGAAATAATGTGACAATGAAATCTGCGAAAAACAAACTATAAAAAATTGGAAAAACCCGCGGTAAATGAAAAAATACCTAGGTTTAATATGGGATTTACCGTCAAAAACCCAGACTTATCCCAGATGAGACCCAGTTGGATGCCACTGACAGAATCGCAATGGAACCCATGTGGGATACCCAGATGGGTCCCAGTATTTTCCCCAGTTGGGTCCCAGTTACAACGGTTAACTGGGTAATTTTGTCGAGCCGTCAGAAGTCGTTTGTTTGTAATAGTTTACCCCAGGGGTGTGGAGTCGTAAAAATAAAAGTAACGACTCCGACTCCGACTCCAGTTGTTGAAATTTTTTGAGTACAACTCCGACTCTGACTCCGACTCCAACTCCGACTCCGACTCCAACTCGATAGCAAAATTTTTGAAAAATTCTTTGAATTCTTTAAAAAATATTGCGCGATAAGTTAAAATTTTTTTTTGACAAATTTATGCAACGTTCTTTGAGGTTTAGTATGAACTTAAGGTTAATTGAATGTTTTTTTCATGCACGTGCAATACCAAAAAATATTACTATCGGAGTCGGAGTCGCAATATTTTTATACGACTTCGACTCCGACTAACTCCGCCAAAATTGTCGCAACTCCGCAACTCCGACTCCACAGCCCTGGTTCACCCATATAATCTTCTTCCTTATCATGTCCAGTGTTAGTTTGGCTTTCATCTTAGGACGTTCAGCGTTCAATTCAGCATAACACAGCTAAAGTCTCACAGTTCTGTGTAAAAGTAGCCAAGCCATACTCTGATATTTGACAAATGAGTTCGAGACTTATTACTCTGCAATTGGATTTGTAGAATTTAACCAATAATATAAACTCTTGTAAAATCTGAACTACTCTATATGATTTAATAAAAATTGGTGCAAGTGTACATTGCACCACATCTTGATAAAGCATCAATCGGATTGGTTAATTAGTTAAGTATTTGCGGCAGTTTCAGTTTAAGTTTTGTTTATTTTGGTAAAACAAACAAAAAATACTTCTATGTTGTCAAATTTTTTGTCGACTCTTGAAATTATGAAACACATTTACATTCAAAAATAAGTAAAAAAACAGCCCTAATTTTTACATTACAATACCATTAAATTGGACATATTTACATTGTAAGACATTTTCTTTGATTTTCTCCACAAAAGTTTAATATTAAATTGTTTATTATGAAAAAATATTTTAATATTAAAAAAGCTTAATATTTTTTTTTTTTTTTTTTTTTGTATTTATATAGGTGCTCCCAGAAGTCCTTACGGTCTTATCATAGAGCACCGCGGGAGAGCATTTAACAGGAAGTTCACGCCTCCTTCCGTATCAATGTCACTTGTTGGGCTAGAGCTGGCGTAGAACCTCGAACCTCTGGGATCTGAGCCAGAACTCAGACCACTGCGCCACGGCTGCTCATATAAATATAATCTAAGTACAAATAATATAACATACCATTTTGAAATATAATATTAAAGTTTATAGTTTTTAAGCTAATAGAATTTCAAATCAAGTTGATGAAAGTGTGCATTATAAACTATAAGCTATGATTTTCTGGTGCCTTATCTCTAATAACTCAAACTATACAGTTCTTCAAAGATGTTTACTGTTGGTTTGCACCTAGTCAAGATTTGATGAAAATCTTGATGAGCAATTCGTTCACTATAAGGCTCTAGATATATATAAGATATATAAGATATATAAGGTATACAAGAAATGCTAGAAGAATCTTTGTGACTGATGAAATCCTTGAGTTAGTAGAACACAGTGTTGACAAAAATATTCAATTATTCAACAAAATCCGAATCAAGGATTTTTTAGTCATTATAACAATATTTTCTGGCAAAATGTTGTTGTACATAATATATAAAAAGATGGAAACTTTATAGTATCGTTAGGTCTTGTCACCAATAGCCGTTTAACTATACAATAATAATAAATATTTCAAAAAATTATAAAATCAAAAGTAAATACCATTTAAAAAAGAGTACAAACAAAAATAGGCATCTTTAATATAAAAACCGTTTAACAAAACAATAAAAAGTACAATCAAATTATGTTTAGAAAACAGTTATGATAGAGGGTCGAACTCAAATATATTATTTTTGAGAAAATAAATTTTTTCAGTTCATTTTTGAATAAAGAAAAGTTCTAACTTTGGGAATAATCAAAATTTTTAAAAACTATTTGGTTCGACAGAAAAGCTTTGCTATATTGTATAAGAGACCTTTCAAAACTTGTAAGCCAATAATGTTGATAATTACAATCATCGTTTCCTTTTATCATATTTATTTCTGGGCTTTATTGCATATAAATTTTGATATAATATAGGAGTTAAGTTTATCTTAAATTTGAATATAAAGCAAAGAACATTAAAATTTTTTTTTTGTTATATATTAAGAATATTCATTTCAAATAAAAGTGGAATTTAATGTCATTTAAATAGTGTTAAGATATTGTTACTATCAGCAAACATTGCTGTTTTTAAACTTGAGGTATTATAAAGATCATTAATGTAAAAGGTGAATCAAAAGCAAACCTTGTTAACTAAGTTAAAACTTGACAACTAAGTTTAAATGCTTCAACTGTTTGAACAATGTTAGGAATCATATTTGTATCAGCAAGTAGCTGCAGTACATTCACATTTTAAAATGCTTTCTGCAGTACTTTCACATTTTAAAATGCTTTCTCTCAAACTGGTCCTTATAATTTGAGCTCAAGGAAACATACTTGAATGGGTTTAAAGACCACAAATTGTATTTGCAACTTTTATATCACGTAACTTTTATTCTATTTGCATAATTCAGTGACCAAAATTCTTCATTATTGGAGTGAGTTTTTTGGTAATTATTTGAGTGAGTTAATGGTGCAAAAGTGAGAACTTTTCCACTATCAATTCCTTGGTTTACAGAATAACCACTAGAAAATTTGTGAGATTGAATAACATGATTCACCAGGCTTAATAAATCATTGGAGTGAACAATAACCCAAACTGTGCCAGAATCTCATTTTAATAAGTTTCTTTAATCCGTGTACTTTAACTTGTTTAAATATACAACTAAAGACAGGCTAGAGCGGTTAATTTTGAAGCGTTTGATGGTGGCTGGGCACTACTGTGACATTAAACCAAAACATACATATTTTATGTTTACCGGTTTTTACATCCATTTAAAACAATCATGACAATTTATTTCATTTATTATTATAATCATTTAAAACATCGCGACAATCAATTAAAACAATCGTGAAACAATTAACGCATGCGCAATCACAGCATTATATATTACTTAAAAGAAAAGTTCTTTATTTTTTTTTATTTTTTTTATTCGATTTTTTAAAATTATTCAAAATAAAATGTTTATTTTCCAATTACTGTAAAGGTATGTCATCTGACCTAAGACACGCTTCAAAAAAGCTTTCGCAGTGTGTGCAATAGTTAACATTAGGAATCGATAAGCATGCCTCACGCATTCTTAAAATTAGTTCATTCCTTCCAGCTGGGGCCGTATTTCTTTGCACGTTATTTTTAAGATAAAAAAATCTCTTCACACGGGTTCAAGAATGGTGAATATGGTAGCAAATATTTCAATTGAATGTTCTGAACCCCTCAAGTCAACATTATGATGGTTTCCGACATTATTCATTACCAGGGTGAAATCTTTTTCTGTCCCTAAAACTTGTACATCTCCATTAATATATTCTTGAAACAAAACTGTGTTGACTGACACACTGACAGCTTCGCAGTGTTAATAATGTTTAAACCAATGTCGGCCAATATTATCAAAACGTTACAATGACTAGGGCGAATGATCGGGTTTGGTGTTACTCCTTTTCTTGCCGGTTAATGACTGCGAAACATGTGTAAATTAAATAGATTAAATAGACATTCATCAATAAAAACAATATTTCGATAGCGATTTATATGTGAGATTGTAATATACCACCTAACATATTCAATACGAAAATTTTTTACACCATTGTCGTTTTTTCTTTCATAAATTGGTCGAGTAATTTTATATGTGTATTTGGTCACCCATCTCCAGACAGTTTTAATCGATACATTTACATTTAAAGCATACTTAATTTCAATTATAGTTGTTGTTGTATTATCGTTTATAAGCTCTTCAATTCTTCTTCCAATCTCTTCATTATAAATAACGTGACGAGTGCTACTCTAGAACCAGGAAGTGTTGAATTCGTTCAACCGTAGTTCCTTAAAATTGATTGTGTTGTGTTCAATTAACTCCTGTTAACGATGAAGCTTCAGATTGAGTTTTTCCTTGATCAACGACTAGATTTACAACAAGATCTCGCATGTTTTGTTAAACGGAATATCGCGGCATGAAGATTCAGATTGAGTTTTTCGCGGCAATAAAGTTTTAGATTGCATTTTTCTTTGATCAACGACCAATCTCAAAACAAATTTTTGCGTATTTTGGCAAACAGAATTTCGCTGCATATTTTAATGAAAATCTGATATCCTTATGCGCTAAATTTTTTAATAGGAAATCATAGTTGTTTTAATTATCATCATGCATGTTTTAATTAAACATCATGGTTGTTTTGCCAATACAGTATGTGTATAAAAAATATGTAAAAAAAAAATGGTTTTGCATCCATTTAAAACAAACGTGACATCTATTTAAATTTAAAATAAATTCCATTAAATTAAAATAAATTAATATAATATCAATAAAAATAAATTTATATAATATTAGATAAATAAATATATAAAGAAAACTTTTTTTAAAAAATAATATAGAATGTTGAGATTACGTATGCGTTAAATGTTTTAAATGAAAATCACGATTGTTTTAATTGATTGTTGGGGAGTTTTAAATGAATGTCATGGTTGTTTTAAATGGTTTCAATATATCATATATCAATATATATATGGATTCAATATATCAGCCAAGTTATTAAAATCGTTTTTGTTGTGCAGTTGGGTTGTAAACCAATGGTCTGCCTAGCCATACGATATAAATAAACATTCTCTCTGCAGCTGTCCTTGTTGAAGGAATTAAAATGAAGGCTAGGATCGCTAGTATAACTCTGCAATTCCACCTCGCATTGCTGATG